>OX451218.1:72534741-73165741 GCA_949628195.1 Phasia obesa
TTCTGTTAAAAAAATGATAATACTACTGTTTTGTTTTCCATATTTTATATTGCATTTTTCTCAGTATATTGACAAAAAAGTAAGAAATAATATTTCATTTATTTTATGGACCTATGTGGTCTTCGAATTTGGGCTATATCTATTTTATTTGGATTGCTGTAATGGTATTTGGTAAATCTTTTTGCAAGTTTTTGCCTAACAGCAGTTGGGTTTTTTATATAAATGTTTGGTTTTCTCAAATTAATGCTTATTTCCTCCCTTTTCTCGTTGGCCCTGTCAATTGCCTTTCTTTTATTAGTTTCCATTCTGTCTTTTATATCTTTTATATCTAAATCCAATTTATTTATAAAATCAATTGGTTTTACTTTCGTTGTACGATGAATTGTGTTATTGTAAAATTTGACTGCTTTTAACACTAATTCCTCAGAGTCATTAACGCCCTCAGAGTTCTTAATTATTCTTAAATGCTCTAATAGCGTGGAATGCAATCTTTCTACATCCGAATTTCCCGTGTGCGAATTCGGTGTCGTAAAATGGGTTTCAATGTTATTTTCTTGACAAAATAATCTAATAAGTGCGTTGTTAAATTCATTATCCATAACTATTTTTTTTGGTTTACCTAAAAATGCTATTCTTTCCTCAATTTTTGTTTTAACAGTAACCATATTCTTATCGCTAAGTTTATGTGCTGTGGCTAATTTTGAAAATTTATCTATTGTTGTTAAGAAACATGTTTTTTGGATTTGAAAAATATCTATATGAACTATTGCATTCGGTTTATCTGGAGTAATGGTATACTGAAATTGTTTATTTATCGGCTTTCTGTCATATTTATTTTCGTTACAAATTCTACAGTTATTGCAATATCTATTTATTAATTTAAATAATTTTGGATTAAAATATTCGTCGCGCATTTCCTCATAGTTCTCCTGAATACCTCTATGGTTACCTTTTATATGAATATCATGAATGATATTCAATAAAGATTCCTCGGATTCAATATCAATCGCAATTTTATTACATTTTATAAAATTAAATTCGTTATTATCGGAGAATAATGCAATCAATTTACTTTTAACAATATTAAATGTGTTTTCAATTTCCTCATAAATTCCAATTTTTCCTTTTCTAAGTTCCCGCCTAAATAAATCATTTAAATAATGTGTGTTCGACAAATCATCTTCGGTTAAGTATATTATTTTATATTTTCTAAAAAGTATTTCAATTTCTTTAGTTTTCCTTCTAACAATTCGTATCTGAGTTCTATATTTATTTATAATTTTATCTACAACAAAAAAATTTTGATCGGTGTTCCCTTCTTGACTCGGAACTGAATCTATAGAAGTTTGATTTAATTGGACTCTGCTGAGAAAATCTGCCACTTTGTTCTCCTTTCCTTTAAGATATTCAATATCAAAATAAAACTCATCTAATAAAATCTTCCACCTTATAATTCTAGAATTTGGGTCCTTTAATGAATATAGCCATTTCAACGGTTGGTGATCCGTTTGAACCAAAAATTTTCGGCCATAAAGGTAAGGACGATAGTATTTTACTGCCCACACGATTGCCAACAGCTCTTTTTCCAAAGTTGAGTAATTCTTCTCATGACCATTCAAGGTTCTGCTGGCATAACTTACTGGTCTTCCTTCTTGGCTTAGCACAGCTCCTATGGCTAAATTGCTGGCATCAGTGGTCAAAACGAACTGCTTATCAAAATCAGGATAACATAACAAGGGTGGATTGACTAAGATTCTCTTCAATTTTTCAAATCCTTCCACATATTCTTTATCAGTTAAATCAATTTTGATATCTTTCTTCAAATATTTTATAATTGGACTAGCTAAAAACGAATAATTTTTAATAAATTTCCGGTAATAACCGGTTATGCCTAAAAATGATTTTATTTCTTTTACTGTTCTTGGTAACCTTAAACTTTGTATAGCATTAATTCTTTCCGGATTTGGTCTTATACCTTTATCTGTAATAATGTGACCAAGAAAATTTGTTTCTTTTGACAAGAATTTACACTTATCAATTTGCACTTTTAAGTTATATTCATTTAACTTATTAAATATTTTCCGCAAACTTTCTAAATGCTCTGTTAGGGAGGTTGAAAAAACTAAAATATCATCCATATATATTATACATATTCTATTTATATATTCTGCTAAAACATAATTTAACATCCTCTGAAATGTTGCAGGCGCATTTTTGAGGCCAAAAGGCATTCGAATGAACTCAAAGTGACCTCTTGACGTAGAGAATGCCGTTTTTTCAATGTCAGTTTCATCCATTAAAACTTGATGAAAACCCTTCGCCAGGTCCAATGACGAGAAATATTGAGCTTTGCCTAATTTATCGAACAATGACTCTATATTTGGTAGTGGAAATTTATCGTCCACTGTCACCTCATTTAATTTTCTAAAGTCAATTACTAAACGCCATTTTTGTTCATTTAAATTATTCGATTTCTTCTCGACAATCCATAAAGGAGAATTATACGGTGATTTGCTAGGGCGAATTATATTTTGTTGCAACATTTCATTTATCTGTTTCTCAATTTCACTTTCTAATATTTGCGGATGCCTATAATTTCTACAATATATGGGTTTATTAGATGTCGTAATTATTTTATGACGTACACAATTCGTCGTTGTCAAATCCCGGCCTTCAATGTAAAAGGTTTTTTTATTTTCGCACAAAAACTTCCTCAATAGTCTATTTTCTTCCTTATTTAAATTTTCAGGTATTAGATATTCAAATCTATTTATTTCAAATTTTTCCAAATAATTTATATCTTCATACGATATACTAAAAATGTCATCAAAAAGTTTTATTTCATTATTATTTATTTTAAGCATATTCTTACTAAAATCTATGCAATCAAAATTCTTATTATTAAAATTAGTAAGCTTAACTGACATTGTATTGTTTTCCTCTCTAAATTCCTTGGGCACACCAACTATTACTTCATCTGTTACAATGTTTTCACCTACTAAGGTGTTCAATATTAAAGGCCTAGTTAATTTTTGTCTTACTCCTAGCCTGGAAAAGAAATCATAACTACCAAGTGTAGTAGCTGCACCGCTATCAATTAAACATTTTGCCTTTCTATTATTTATTGTTAAAGTCACTATTGGTAACGATGATTGGGAGGCCGTAAATGAAAATTTCCTGTGGTATTAATGGCATCAACTTCCATTTGCTCCTGATTACTGACATTAAAATTTCTATTTAAAGTATCTTGGCTATGTCCAAAGTTTCCATTATTATAATTAGAATAGTTTCCATTATTATAATTAGAATAGTGCCTTCCATTACCATGAGGGAAAAATTGGTAATCGAAATTTCCTGCATGTCTATTATTAGAAATATTATTATTTAATTTAGTATGTCTGTAAAAAGATTCACCAAAATTTCCATTAGAATTTGAAAACTGTGGATTATTATAATTTAAATTATTATTACTCCTTGTAGTTCTATTAAACCGTAAATTTTTAGAACTTGAAAGTTGTAGATTATTGTTATTATTTCTTCCTTCATTATCATTACCCTGAGAACAGCATTTTACACTCAATAATTTTATATCCTTTATTAAATTATTTTCTAAAAGAAAACTATACGATGTACTAATTGATCTAATATTATTCTGAATTAATAGTGTCTTAATGCTTATTGGTATATAATTAATATAGATATCAAATATTATTTTTTCATTATTTTCTGGAGTATACAACTCATCCGGTTCTAAACTATATTTCGTATTCATTAAGGATAAAATTTTACTTAACTTGTGATTCAACTCGTCTATGTTGTCGGCCTTTACGTTTAGCGCATCACTTCTTAGATTGAAAAAACTTCGCTTTACGCCAAATTCTTCCTTTAGCTTATTGAAAATATTTTCCCAAGTAGGGTTCATCAACGTCTCTATAGCTCTTAATGCTCTTCCCTGCAGTCTATTGCTTAGCACTGCCTTAATCGTATTTTGATGTTCTGCCGGCGTCAACTGCAACACAGTAGTCACGTCCCTTAAATAATTACTAAGCTTATATTCGCTGTCTCCATTGAATGCAGGTAAACTGCGCGCTTCGCATAGGCTTTCTGCTAATGTTAAGGCCATGTTGTTGTTATTAATTTCTCAATACAAATTGTTATTGCAATTATATTTTTTTGTTTTTTTTTTTTCTGTTATATTTAGAAATTAATTCAAGGTTACTTTTTCTTAATATTTGTTTTAATGTTTTTTTTTTTTTTTTTTATATTTTTATATTTATGTATAGTTTATTTTAATTAATTGTTCATATTAATATGTATTATTTGTAATCATTACACTAATGACTTAAGTTTTTCTTTCTGTAACTTGTCTTTATGTCTAATGTTTGACCGATTTTATATATATGTATGTTAAAATACAGTAAGTTTATTTATTTAATTCCAAATAATTGTTTACGGTTCTTTCGGCTGTTACAAAAAATTCTCTTTTTAATACCGAATTATCACTGGATATGTTTTTTCACCACATATCCCATCCTCGTCGCCAGTTAAATTATTATATTTGAACAAATATTAAATAAAATAAAACTCTTATTTTTAATGTTTCGACTTAACACTTTGATCAACATTCAAAGGCTGCCTTTTTTATTTTTCTTTCTTTAATTGCTTAAACCAAGCGACACAAAGTATTCTTAAAATATAACCGTTAATTTAAAACTACAAAAAGTAACAACAAAATATAAGAATAACATAATGATATGCAATTGCAATATTTACTTTAGAGGAGAAATAAAGGTGAACATCAAGGACATTAGCTTAAATAAAGAATATAGAATTTAGTAGTAAAGCAATATGTGATTAATAAGAGAATAGAGAAAATATTAATATTTGGAGTTTATAACTGCGATTAGTCTTATTGTAATTAAAATAAGGAAAATGTTAATAACATATATAACTTACATACATACATATGTAATATCCACTGCGTAATTCGATTAGAAAGAAAAAATGTACGAGTTCGAACTATTCGTACTGTGTATTAAGATTTTCGTATAAATTATTACGAAAGTGCGGAGGATTTTTTGCTCTAACGAAAAATAAAAATCCCTATCTAAAGAACAACTCTGTGTTACGAAAAACAAAAATCCCTTTCGAAAGGTCAACTCTGTAGTACGAAAACAAGCATCAGTTACGCAAAAACCATGAGGAAATTGTTCGAAAGCTATTTTATATTGACAAATTGAAAGAAAAGTACAAATGCAAGTATTTTAACGTTTCAAAATAAATAAAAATGTATAATACATAAATTAAACTTAATAATGTTTGGTTTTAATACAATTATTATAATGTTTAATGTAAATTTTATTTTATTTGAACTATTTTTTATTAATGAATTAATAATTATTCAGGGTTAAGTTCTTTATTATGCATTACATTCTGTTGGTATCTATTATTTCTTTATTATAAAGAACTTAAGCCGAAATAATTGTTATTTAAAGGAATATTCAGAATCTTATAAAAAACAGTATGAAGAAATTGTTCAATTCATTTCTAAGCATTCAGAGTTATCAAAAGATCACCCTAATGTTCCAGATCCTAGGAATAAATCAATTAATATGGGGCAGCAATTGTAGAGTGACTGACTCATTTAACGTAGGTGAATAGCAGCGGATCTTTGTGCCTTTTTTAATTCGCTTTCTATGCTATTAAGTATATACATAATTGAATCCTTACTGAAAGAAGTATTTACAAAACTAAATGATACATTTTGTTAATATAATTTAGAAAATATTTATGGTGTCTTGCCTTTTATCATTAAGATTAATGGTATTTGATGGGACCCTTACTATTTTGCTTTGAACTCTTTCTGGAATTAAATTTAATTAATTAATGAATTTTAATCAACAACAAAACACAATCCATTATTACAATAAAAAATAATTAGAAAAGTATAATATTTAAACTTTCTTTTTTAACTGCTTTTTGTTTTGGGTTATTTTCATCAAGTTTGACAAATAAGTTGCAGTGCTACCAACTTTTCATCATAATTTCCCATTTGTTTAACGATACAACTTTGTCATCGTTTCGAACGAGTTACGCAGTACGATTAAGCTTTCGATGCGGAAATTTCTTTCGAAAAATTTTAGCTTTCGAATCGAATTACGCAGTAACCCCCCTGAAGTCAGACTTGTCGTAAGGAATTCGTTAAGACATTTCGGTAGTTTGTCGGTAATCAGATTTGTCGTAACGAATTCGGTAAGACATTTCGGTTGTTTGTCTGTACCAAGGCGAATTCATACCAGGTGCGAACAGTAGAGCAACAACTACAACAAAACAACCACTTTGACATTAGATTAGCAGATATGAATCTATGTATTTTTGACAAGACATTAGCAAAAAAACGAGAGCAAAAAACAATTAGCTGGGCTATCAACTCCACCTGGTATGAATTCGCCTTGGTCTGTACAAATAAAAAAAATATAAAAAACTTTTATTTATATGTAAGAAAATAAAAATCAAAATTGTATTAAATAAAAAAGAGCAATAGTAAATACGAAAAATTAAATCGAATTGATTACGGTAAAGTATTGCCTTGAATCCCAAATCTTTAACTAATCATTATACTCACTTTCAGAGAACGAAGTTCTAACTTCTATGGGGATACTCACATAAAACAAATCATTGCGATTTCTTACCTACATGTCGTTGCGATTTCGTACCTACATTTCGTTATGATTTCGTAACGACATATCGTTACGATTTTGTAACTACATATCATAACGATTTCGTAACTACATATCGTTGCGAAGTCGTGTCAACCCTTTCATATAAAAATCGTTACGATTTCGGTAATATTTTGGTTCCGAAATCGGAAGATTTTGTCGAACAGTCGGTACGAATTCTTTACGAAATCGGAACCTTTGGTTTGGTGGGATGATGTAGGCAAGCGCAATAATTAAAAAATCATTTTGCATTTTAGATGACGATATGGTCTCAAGTAGAAAGGCCCTAACTCAAATAATTGTAACTTTACAGGAGAAGGTAAAAACATAATAGAAACTGTAATATTCACAATGTAATTTGTAATGTAGAACTGTTTTTAAAAGCTTTATTTTTTACACTATTGCAATAAATTTTTGTGTGGAGGTGTATGGGAATCACTGAAAAACTCAATTTCGGAAAAAATACTAGTTAGGGCCGTTCTACTGGAGACTATCGATAGATATGTATGTATGTATGTATGTATGTATGTATGTATTTATGTATATGGACATTTACAAAATACTCAACTGTTGGATAAAACAAGTACACAGAATTTATTTTTCTAGAATTAAAATCAACAATTCAAACTAAATTTTATTTTTATTCAAATCACATTCTTTGAAGAAATATACACGAATTCTTTACGAAAAATCTGATTTCAGACAAACTACTGAAATTTCTTAACGAAATCGTTACGACAAGTCTGACCTCAGAAAAAATCTAAACATTTAGTTTGGTGGGTACATATATGTATGTATAATATACACAGGGGAATGGACGATGAAGTTGACACCACTGTTCATTAACCCATTTTAATCCAATTATTGGGATTTCTGATTATATACGTTCCTACTCATCACTAATTCCAACGCAGTCATTAACATTTATAGCGTAATCGCTAGTTCTTATGCTAACTAGCATACTACGTAAGACGTTTAGAACTTAAATAGTGGAAATAGCCTCATACTTGCGACAAGGAACGACAGAAAGTTTTGAATGTTAATTCTTCCTCAGATTCAGTTACAGAAAGGATTGACACACTCTTACACTCTTACACTCTTACGATAAAAGTTTCATTGAATTTACTATTAGAGAAAAACGCTACTTGATAGTCTTAATTTTACAACATGGCTGGCAGGATCATGTTCTTATCCCTGTTTCGAAGTTAGGGACCATCTAAACTCCCTACACACCATGGCTTCTGCTGAAGTGCAACAGTAAACCAGATTTACGTCCAAAATACAGCTATTATGTTTCTCCCCGGAGGGCCTAATTTGAAACTGGGCACGGAGGTTTGCGTCTCAGGGGAGCTACCGGTTTCCATGGTACAAGTCGCTTGGATACTGGTCAGTCCTCGAAGGTTCTTATTTTGTTAAGTTTCAGGCCCCGGAAGCAAGGTGTTAGAAGTCAACAAGCCAATACTCCCCGTGGCAAGGCGTAATTGAACACTCCCCTCAGATGTTGATGTTGGATTTGATAAAATCAGCAGGATCTTTAACTGCTTAAGGCCTTTATGTCGGCCGTTGAGCTGACAAAGGGTATTAAGAAGTCTGCGGTGGGACAGGAAAGTGAATTATTTTTTAAGACAACACTACCGCAAGCTTCTTGTTGTCTGCAAAACATCGAGAGTCTTTGGTGGGACTCGAATCTTCAACCCTCAGGCTGGTAGACTAGACCAAGCACTCAAAAGCTATAAAAATTTCCCGAGCGCAGTGTTATTTTACCTGCTAAACTTCAAGCTACATCAAACATTTTGAAATCCATGGGTACTACAACACTAGAAAGAATGGTGGATAATTATCTTTATATTAAAATATTAAATATATTATGATTTGCTATCTTCTAGGTATCGAGGGGTTTTTAATAACATGCAACCAGACGCGTTAAGGTATAGATGTGAGTATATCCGTTGGATAAAAAATCAACTAAAACACCAACTTAAAATTTTTTTATCGATTTTTTACTCAGCATCAAAGTCTGACCTAACTGCGCAGTATAAAGACGTACGCAGAAGGATTTCCAATGAATCTTCACAGGGAGAAAAAGTTTCCGTGGGTGCCGGTGCAGAGGCGTTAATTTTTTACAATCGAAGCCCTAACTTTCGCCAGATCAAGAATAACGGCCCAAGGAAAGTAGCTGGAAGAGAAAAGCTCCAAAGCACAGGTGGGCGAAGAAAAATAATTGCATAGAGAGTCAAGCCAAACAAAGAAAATACTTATTTAGTATCATTTTGCTAAAGAGTTGTTACGACAGACGCTTGGAATAATTCAGCTAGTAAAATAAATAGTTGGAAAAAAATAATGTGTTAATAGCAGTAGGCGTGACACCTCCTATACCAAGAAAATATTTGTCATATGTATGTGGAATTGAAGTACAGTAGACACTCACAAATTAGAGCTTTCAGTAATTCGAACGTCCAGAAATTAGAATCAGAGTTTGGAATACATTAAACGCTCTGAAATTCGAATTTTAAATTCGAATTTCAGAGCGTGTTTTTTTTTTTGGTTTTTGTTATTTGAGCACAAGAAATCCCTAATTTATTTGCATTCCGTTTGAACAAAGTAAAACTAAAAAGGGAAATCACTAAAACATATATGTTTTTCCCTGTTTGTTGTTTTTTGACGCATTTATGTATGTTTGTGGCTAGTTTATTTGTAAAATTTCATACGGGTGTACATATTTTGGGAGTCTCTATTAAAAAGTGAAAGTGTAGCATTAGAAATGTCAAATAAACGTAAAAAAATTTTTTTCATTGGAAACTAAAGTCAAAATATTAGAAAAGCTTGACAAAGACGTTCAAGATAACCGGTTAGCCCTAGATTTTAATATAACAACATCTTTAATCAGCTACATTAAATCACATAGAACAGCAATATTAAATGCTGTTTCAAGCACATCGGGAGGCAAGCAATAAATCTTTACACAGCGCTGAATATCCAAAAAAAGATTAGTTGTAAATTTGGCCATTGTGCAGTCTATCCCTCAAATAAAGTAAATTTACTCAATTCTAATTTGCGAGCGTCTACTGTACTAACATCAGACATGGGGGGATTCAATTACAATAACAAGTAATTTGTAATTGAAAATTTCCAATTACTAATTACAAGTAATTGTAATTGAAATCAGGGACAAAATCAATTACAATTACTTGTAATTTGTAATTGAAAAATTTTTACATGTAATTAGTAATTGCAAAATTAAATTAATTATTACAAGTAATTGTAATTGAAAAAGTTCAATTGCAAATTACAAGTAATTGTAATTAGGCAGTAATCATTACTTCCAATTGAACGAAATTCAATTACATCCCTAAAAATTTCAAGCTTATCTTGCGTTGCATGATCAACTGTGTTATTCAAACGAGCAATACGAAAACTGCATCCATGTTCAATTACGGTGAAAACTTTACGGTCAAATATAAATTTTTTCATTTAATATTCCGTAGACAATGACATTGGTAAAAAGAAAATAGTTTGAAATTTGCACTTCAGATTTACTTGCGTGGTCTAAATTCGTTTCTAAATTACCTCAAAAACTATCCGACAATACTAAAGGCTTTTTTACGGTCTAATACTCCCTTAACATCTTCAGCACCAATTGAAAGGTTATATTTGTTCGCTAGTATTATTTTAACACTAAGGCGCCAAATTTATTTATTCAAATACGATTGTTATTATTTTTTATAATTTATATGTAATTGAACATTTTTGTAATTAAATTTTTTTTTTTTCAATAATTACAAAAAAAGTATTCATTACTTAAAATTTTCAATTACATGTAATTTGTAATTGAAAAATTTCAATTACAATTACATGTAATTAGTAATTTAATTTTCCAATTACTAATTTCATGTAATTGTAATTGAAATTTTTCAATTACAAATTACAAGTAATTGTAATTGATTTTAGTCCCTATTTCAATTACAATTACTTGCAATTAGTAATTGAAAATTTTCAATTACAATTACATGTAATTGCATGTGTAATTAATTACAAAATGTAATTGATATCCCCCAAGTCTGACTAACATTAACCTTATATAATTCACGAAGTTTTATGGGAAGAGAAGTGTTTATGTATAAATTAAAAGAAAATACTGTTTTATATTATTTTAAAACAAAACATAATGGGGTTTTCGTTTTTTACGAACAATATCAATAGCGACCAATTTTATTACAAGATGTTGCTGAAATATGTAAAATGGATGACCCCAAGATTTTTCATATTTCAGTGAGCCTTAGCTTTAAGATTTTAGGCAACTGTATACCTTCACAAAAAGTTACACTTATACCAGCGTCGATCTCACAGACGGAATGTTACTGAACACGTAAGTATCGTACAAACACGTGGAATGTACTAAAAGATAACTTGTAAAAAATCCGGCAGCTAACAGAAAATTCAACTTTCTAGCTCTTCTGCAAAAAACAAAAGTACTTTCCCTTCTCACAGATCAACGCGCTGGTATAGGAATGTTAACCAAATTGAAAACAACCGAAACCGAGTGTTCAAAGAAACCGTTTCTTAAATAGTTCCATATTTATTTTTAAACGAATTCATTATTAAGTAAAACACATTTTTTATATTAGTAAATATTTGCATAATGTCTGTTTTTTATTTATTGTATTTGTTTAATTGATGTTACTTCCCTTTTGTGAAAATTTGACCTTACAAACACGCAAAATGGTTTTAATCAAGCAGTTTTGAAAGAAAATCATGAAAACACATAATGAATATTATTGTATAGGGAATATCATATATATAGTGTAGCAAGAAAATATTGTAATGTTATGTTTACAGCTAAATACAAACTTTTTAAACATACACATACATATATAAATACATACATATGTACTCGAATGCAGCATTGTTTTTCTTGTGTTATAATAGTTATTTTACGTAAATTTAAAACTAAAAAAAAAGATTTACTTAAAATTCACGACGATGATATTTGTCGGGATCGAAATATGATGTGACCACAACACGATCACTGAATTTACGACCCGTTAACGCTTGTTGGGCCTTCTGACAATCAATAACCGAGTTAAATTCCACAAACACCTTACCACAACCTGGGACATCGACACCTTCAATGGGACGTGGTATCTCAACACTACGAACGACACCATACTTATTACACTCTTCCTTAATATCTTCCAGAATGTCTTCGTATTCGTCTTCATCGCGCAATTCATCGGGTGTTACCATGTTAAGAAGACACAGAACTTCAGTAGGTGGACCAGATATACCCAACATTGGGAGACCGGGTACTTGTATGGTAACAGGTGCGGCTGAAGCTGGATTGTTTTGAGCATTTTTAGCTCCCACACTGGCTCGTTGAACAATAAGTTTTTTGTCACCTAACTGCATACCATTTAAGCCCGCAATAGCCTAGAAAAATAATAATAGTATTTAGTTAAGTTTGGTTTTTTCTTTGTTCTTTTGACCCTGTTTAGGCTTTATATAATGAAATAATAAAATAATCTAAATAAACTTACCTGATCTGTTATGCTGTGATCCACATATTCAGTAAAAGCATAACCTTTGCTCAAACCGGTGCCAGTGTCTTTCACCAAATTGAATGCCCTTAAAGCGCCAAAGGACAAAAGTAACTCCTTAACCTGTTAAATTAACAAACAACACCCGAAGTCATTAGTATTTTAGGTGAAATTTATTTTTTGTTTTTATTCGTAAAATTTAATAAATTAGAAAACAAGTTATGTTCGATCATCTCGTGAAAAACAAAGCAATGGCAGCAAAATTCTCTAATGGTAACCTAAAAACAAAAATTAAACCCGTTTGGTTTTCGTGAATATTTTTGTAGTTGTAGCTGTATTGATTGTGTGTGTTAAAGGCATAATTGATATTTTTCTTTCTTTGCTTTTTTACCTTTACAGAGAGCTAGAGCTAAATTTTCCGGGAAAAAGTTTTATGTATACATGGATTGCTGTAAATCAAGATAAAGAAACTTGCCTTTGTTTGGGTTGAAATTATTCAAAAGTGTTTATGCAGTGTCTTTATAAATCTGCTTTTTAGTTGGATGCTTTGGCTGACGTGTAGTGCGTACATAAGGACTCAAGGAGGCAATTAAGCATTTTCTATTTTGTTTTTACAACTTGAATATTACAGCACAACAACACCACCTAAGCTACAAGAACACAAGGTAAACAATTAATAAAACAATTCAATACCAAATATCTTGTTATAATTGTAATATCCTGCAAAAATTAACATTTTTTATACATATATAAATTAGAAGTTAGTTTCCATATATATTCTTGCTGTAAAAAAATAATGTTAAGAACAAAATACATATTTTGCCAACAAAGTGTTTGAAAAACTCGACGCAAAGTTACTGGAAATTTAATTAAAAAAATTGCTAAAAAGTGGTTATAAAAACTTTAAAAATATTCCTAAAAAGAAATATACAAATACAAATGGCGGGAAACTGACCGTTTCATCTTCTTTTCCCATCATAATTTAAATTTTTACTGTATCAGGTACTTGAGTCCAATAGTTTGTTGCTGAAACATATATTTTTGTAATCCATATACAAATCATATTAAAAAAATATTTTAAGACTCTTATTTAGGAGGGCTAAAGAAGTTAATGTATCTAGGGAGAGAAAATTCTATGGCTTATATACAGTGTTACAAAAGCAGTTTTACGAATTACTAGGTATAGCAAACGAAAATACTCTACTGTAAACGTTCCCTGCCACGTGTAACATTTTCGGCACATGCTAAAATTTTTAATACTCGTATATCATGTTTTCATCTAAAAGTAGTTGCTGCTAACACTGACGTAATGTTGTTCCCTATTCACTTTTATACATAATTATTATTTGCATTATTCACAATTAAAAAAAATAAATTATTTTTATTTTGTGCTCGTTAGTGTACCAAAAACAGCATACCAGAGCTAGAAATTAGAACTTTTTATAAACAGCATGGCAGATAACGTGTAGGAAAAAATTATCGCATTTAAGAAAAACACAAATGTATTCTGGAATGTGCTATATACATATAAAACAAAAGATGTTGGTTTGTCGGAAAGCTATAGCCCACAACCGTGTACAGATATTTCTGAAATTTCCATAACTCGTTACGGGTTTTTCTGGTGGGTAAAATAGGGTATACATTTTTGAATATTTCAAGTGGGAGTGCCACTTCCTATACAAAACAAATATTTATTTTCGTGTACGTGGATTCGGAGCAGGGCTGCCAAAAGTGACGATTACTCGGCATTTTGCCGATTTTTACACAAAAAGTCACCAAATGCCGAGTGCCGACTTGTAGTCAGATTTGATCAAATCAATTGATTTGGCAATTTATGCTAAAGATTTAATATTAAAATCTGAAATTCACAATATTATTAATAACTGCGTAAATTTTTATAAAAAAATGTTCATAGAACGGTTTGTTTTTGAAACTAACTTTAAATTACTGTTTATTAAATCCATATGTCATAATCAGTTAGTCCCGTTCCACACTTTCATTTTTTTTCTGAAACATTTTGTTAATATTTTTAAAATTGTGTATCTGACGACTGTATACTTTTATACAGCCATTTTCATGTCGAAGAGAACAAACAACAACAACAATAAAGAGTCACAGCAGATTTTAATGTACATTTTATGTAATCTCCCAACAACAAATACATGTGTTGCAGAAACAAAAGTTGCAAGTGTGGAACGAAACTTGAAGCTATTTTCGAAATCCTTAAGAATATTCCGAATTTTCTGAATTTTTTTAGATGAAAATGAAATGCAATCGTTAGATTCGGAATACTGATAATTGCTATTTCTTGAATTTGAACAAATATTTACAAAGTGTAATTTATGTAATTTTTGGGAACGAATGGCATGGAAATAAAACGAGAAGATTCCATAAAAGCTCTTCCAATTTAAACAAAATTTGTAAAAGAAATTTTGATTCTGCCACATTCGTCCGCGAATGTCGAACGAATATCTAAAATTTCGATGTTCCTTAGAAAATTAAACTTTAGAAGCAATATTTCCTAAAGATTATTTAAAACTTAATAAACCTATTATCACATCAAATACGATTTAGCAAAATTTTAAATTCTGAGAAGTATTCCTTACTGTATAGGAAATATAATTGCGACGAAAGGGAAATTATCTTGCCAGGGTATAGGACAAAGCATAATTTCATGTTTTCTGTTGCATCAAACGATTTCTTGAGATCAACTACAAAATAGATTTTATTTCATATTTAATTAGGCAGTCTTAACAACTGCACAAATTAGTTGTCCAACTTTAACCTCTATTATATCAAAACTATTATTTTGAACTGAAAACTTCAAAACGTCATAACTTCGTCAAATATTAGGATTTTTGCATTATTTTTTTTTACGCTGTCTAGAATTTTGTACTTTATCGAAAAACTTTAAGAACTCAATTTTGAAGATAAGGTCCGTTTCATCATCTTGCGTCACATATTTAAGCTTGTAAAATCAACTTAAATTATTTTATGAAACATAAAAAATTGGATTTTATTTTTATATTAGCTGTACCCGCCACTTTCTCTGTAATGCGAACACAGAGAACGACAGACAGACATACATTTATGTTTATAATACTATTCGGATTTGTTATTTCTTTATTAATAAAAATGGGATAAGTACTTGTTTTGTGACGATTTTCAAAACTGAAGTGCCGAAAATGTCTTTTATTTCAGTGCAGATTTTTCATCATAATCTTCTGGCAGCCCTGGCTTGGCCAAACTTTTACTTACAAATGTTGGCTTTTGTAATCAGTTCAGAGACATGTAATAACGAAGTTCTCAGCATTCTCTTTTGTTTTTTATATTTTAAGTACGAAGGATATTAATATTTAATAGCGGATATTTTCTTTTAAAAAATCACTTTATATTTTTTTGTTAATACTCAGTTGGTAGTTTCTAATAGTTTTTATAGTTGCAACAGGTCGTATTTCGTTTAAGTTTTTGCACTTATACTTGCTGCCTTGCTTTAAAATTGTCTACGTCTTATAGGTATATAATATCCTGTAATTTCCTATAAGGAACATAAGGGTCTACGTCTTAGTTTAATATAATTCTCTATAAAAAGATATTTTTTAAAGCCAGATAACAAAAAAAATTATTACATACACAAATAAAGTTAATTTAAATTAAAATGCTAATTTAGATTTTTAGGGGGTAAAATTTTCTTTAAAAATGTTTAAAAAATTTATTGTTGTTACACTGTATATATCCAATGGATATTACCCATAATTTGTAAAATAAAATATTAGTGTAGCGATATAGACTCAATTACTTTTAGCTGGAAGAAATTAATATAAGATCTGAAAAAATTTCACCATAATATTAAATATCTAAAGCAGATTAGTATTAACTTTGCCGTTGGAGTCATAACAATATAAATGAAGATGTGAACCCAAAATTCAATAGATGGTCAACGTTGTATCATCTAACTTCTCTTATACTCGAAATATTTATAACAGTCCAATATTGCTGAAACTTAATTCCAATAAATAAACAAATAAAAACTATTAAAAAATAACAACATTTCGTAAAAAAAATTTTTATCAAGGGGCTATAATTCGTTAAATATCTCAAGATTGAATAGATAATAAGTCCTGATTGATGTAGTGCACAATGACATTTAGTTTTGCAGGCACCAAAGTTGTTATGTTAAGTAAAACTTTAAAATTGTGGTGTGTGCCTTCGCGTATTTAAGCAGCAATTATCAAATTTAAAAAATAATGGTAAAGTATTATTTTATAAATTTGCAATTCTAGTTGCGAATAAATATTCTTTTTTCGTTAACATGTTCCGAATTTGTTTTTTTTTATTATATTATTTCCTTTTAATTTTTTTGTAATTTTTAGAAGCTAAAAATATCCTTGGATGTTGTAAAATCTAATTGCTAATGAAGCTAAATGATTTCGCCGCTCCTCAAGGACCTTAAACACAAAGAGTTCGGCATAGTGGACCCACTTAAGCTGTGCAAACGCAGGTGCCTGCCTAATCTAAGTACTTCAAAGAAGTGGAAGTATAATTTAATTACATTGATTTATCATTAATGTCAATATTCATTTTAAATCAATATTAATATAGAAAACTTAATCCGTTTTTAACGAAAATTATGTTCTTGTTCTTATGTTTAGCCAAAGATTTAAATCGTTTTATATATTTTGTTGTAAGATGTTAAATACGACAAACTTATTGTATTCCAAATGCTGAGTCTGAATTTGTTTCAATTTAGTTAGATGCGGAAATTTTGCGTCATTTGTCATTTAACAAAATAATCTTCCTGTGTAAAAACGCTATTAATCAGTTTTATATAAAAAATATTATTTACAATATATAATTAGTGCCATAAATTCGGTCCAATTATTAAGCAGTCAAATATATTTATTATGTTATTAAATACCTGTTCCTCGTTTAGATAATTAGGTAGGCCTCCTATAAATATTTTATGTGGTGAATCTGGTACCACGGTAGAAATGACACCATTAGCTAAAAAGTATTTAGACATTTTGTTATTTGTAAATACGCAACTACCATTTTTTTATATCTACTTACTAACTGGTTGTGGTATGGGAGAAGTATCCACCACTCCTGGCATAGGTTGATAATCGTGCGGCCTACGAATTTTTAAACTTTGTCCCTTGAAATTTATGCCATCAAAAGCCATAGCTTGGGTAGTTTCATCAGTAGATCGAAATTCAAGAAAAGCAAAGTTTTTGTCTAAATTTATTTGACAAGCAAGTACTGGATTGCCGGCTGCTTGTGCAAGTCCCGTAAGATGCATTTGCTGGTTAAAAAATTCCATCATTTCATCTTCTGTTACACCAAACGGAATATTTCCAACGTACAATCGTCTCGCCTGGCGGGTGATAGTGGAACCAACAACTGGTACAGCTGCCTGTGGAATATCTGGAACTGTATTTGCTGGTATTTGTCCGGAAGCCTGCATAGCTTTATATTGCAATGGTGTTATATGCTCAAAACCGGGTGGCGGCACATCCCAATACAAAGATGGCTTACGACGTCTAGTACCTTTTATACGTGCACCGGATCCCCTGAAATCCACACCAGGAACATCACGGCCACGACGCTCACGTGATCTAGAACGGCGTTTGTCCCGAGAGCGAGAACGGGATCTGTGGCGGCGTCTATCACGATCTTAAAATTACAGAAATTAAAATTTTATAGCCAAGTTACCAGTTAGCGTGGTGTGTTTACAATGCGTAAGTGTACACAATTTTTTGTCGTAAAATAATTAATTTTAGTTATACAAATTCTTACCGTCTGATCTCATTTCTTCTAAAATTTGTGTAACTTATGTATATTGAGGATTAACCTTTTAATAATTTGATATTTAAACTAAATCTTTTTTTAATATAAATTCGCAATATACTACTTATGGAAAATAATTTATTGTTCTTGACGATAATCAGCGCCGCTTTGTAAAAAATTATTACAAGGTGATTCTGAATAAATTATTTCTGCAAAATCTCTTACAATTCCAGTTGTCATTTTGTCAGCCATGTTTGTTTTGTTTCTGAAGAAAAACAAATCAAGAAATTTTCTTGTATTTCTAAATAAGTTAGAAATTATATAAAATAATAAAATACTTGCAGTGCTTATAGAGGCATAAGAGTTTTTAAATATACACCGGAAAGGTTAAATATTTACAAAAGCTGTAAAACAAAAATATGGGTTATGAAGGTAAGTCAGGGAGTCCCAATATTTCTAAAAATGTAGTCTGTAATGCGATATAAAAATATTTGTCAGTAGAACGACGTCGTCACCGTACTAGATCTCGTTCGAGATCACGGTCTCCTCACTCAAGGGAACGTCACCACAAAAGCCATGGCAAATTACGAGATCGTGAACGACATTATCATAGATCGTCACGCCGCAAACCTTCTTTATACTGGGATGTGCCACCACCCGGATTCGAACATATCACTCCAATGCAATATAAGGCCATGCAAGCATCAGGTCAAATACCAGCTAGTGTTATACCCGATATACCACAAGCTGCTGTACCGGTAGTTGGTTCAACCATCACCCGCCAAGCTAGGCGTTTATACGTTGGCAACATACCTTTTGGTGTGACGGAAGACGAAATGATGGATTTTTTTAATCAACAAATGCATTTGGTTGGTCTAGCACAAGCAGATGGTAATCCTGTATTGGCTTGTCAAATAAATTTGGATAAAAATTTTGCTTTCTTGGAATTTCGCTCTATTGACGAGACTACTCAAGCTATGGCTTTTGATGGTATCAACTTTAAGGGACAAAGTCTAAAAATACGAAGACCTCATGATTATCAGCCCATGCCAGGAATGAGTGATTCTCCAACTGTAAAGCCAGATGTTGGTAAGTTTAGATTATTGTGAGAATTAAAAATTATATACTTTTTTGAATTCAATACTTTTATTAGTTTCTTCTGGTGTTATATCAACTGTTGTACCCGATTCACCCAATAAAATATTTATTGGTGGTTTACCCAATTATTTAAATGATGATCAGGTAAGTTAATGATTAAATTTCGTTTCATATTCCATTTAAGTTTACAGTCCACAAAATAAAGCAATGTTTTCTTTGGAGCCCAGACGATACATCAGTGAACAAGATGAAACATAGAAGAAAAATAAAAAGATATCAACTACAAAACTTTTTGAGACTATAAGTAAATTAAAAACACAAAATCATTTTCTTACTAGTTGATTGAGATTTATACCCCAAGTAGTTTATCTAGCTGGTATCAACATACATACATATTTTTTGACATTTTTCTAAGGGGTGGTTTGTGTGGCAAGATTGGGTTAGTTAGATATGTGCATGGATTGTACTCAGTAGGTCTTTTTTAGTACCCAAAAGTTTTTCCTATATTTGACACGACTTTACAGGACTTTATTTTATTGTTTTTTTACGAATTCCAATTAAATTTTTTAATGAAAATTTCTTTAATTTCTAGAAAGTAAAACAACGTCATTTTCACATATTTTATTACTGGTTTATATAAATGAATTAATAAAACAGGCTGTGACATTTTTTATAGTAATCTTTTCTTAATGATTCTTGCCTGCCACCAAAAATCGTAAACTATGTAGTTCATTGTTCATTCAATGCTTTTTGAATGTCATATTGATATTCTCTGTTCAGTTGGTTTGTCTTGAATTTTTGCTAGATCTCGTATATGTATATATTATTTAATTAAAAAAATATAAATAATTTATACATATGTATATATTATTTATATGATCTTAATAATTAAAAAAAATATTTTCTGAAACGCTTTAGATCGTTTATTATTAGCTGCCAACAGCTGTTTGTTCTTTCACCTATTTGTTTCATTTTTAATACCCTCCTATATTGGCAGATATTTGTAGTTTTAACTCAGGCCACAAAATATAGGAAAATATTTGTAGTTTAAAATCTGTTTTATTTCAGCTTTTGATCATCTAAAATGAGGACTTATTTTTCAGCCATTTCAGCCTAAACCATGTTTTTTGTAGTTTGCATATAAACTTTCTAATTTCAGCTTAGTTTTATTTCAGTAAAATTTATTTGGTGTCCAAATAAGACTTGCACTGAAAACTTTTAAGATTGACTGTACGATTCATTTTACAGTTTTTCAGCTAAAAAGAAACATAATTAAAAAATCTTATTATTATTCCTCCACAGCTTTCAACCTGACATTTTACATACAACTTGTTTATGTTTTTTCAGCCAACAAAATCTTTAAATTTCAGACAAATTTTCTTTGCAGCAAATTGTTTTATTTCAATTTACTTATTGATGTCTATCCCTTGTATAATTATAGATTAGTTTGAGCCGTGATGCTCCTATATACCATAAAACTTCTGTGACAACTGCTCCAGTTGCATATTTTATTGTTGTTAACGTTGTTAACTATAAAACGTTTTTATAAATACAAAGAATAATGTCTTAAAGTCATTTGAATAGAAAACGTTTAGCAAAGTACACAAATATTTTCTTTATTTGAGCTAAAGAATTCCCAATAACAAATACAATTTAAAAGGCAAGTTTATTGAAAAACCAAAAAAACACTTTTTGCATTTGAATTTCAGATCATGGTTAAGGGGTTAAGTATTTAACTAACCGACTAATACTAAATGAAACAAAAATGTTTTCTTTTAACTATAAAAACTCTAATTAATAAATAAATTGTTTAAAAACGTTTTTGTTTTATCAACAAACCAGTGATATTTTTCAAGGTTTTGATAATGTTTTGTCTTCAAAATTGACTAGGTTAAAGAGCTATTGTTATCATTTGGTCAACTAAGAGCCTTTAATTTGGTGAAGGATGCTGCTACTGGTCTAAGCAAAGGCTATGCTTTCTGTGAATATGTCGATATAAGTATTACTGATCAAGTAGGTTTTCTTCAAAGAAAAAGTAAAATTTCAAATTAATTAATTAAATATACTTTAGGCTATAGCTGGCCTGAATGGCATGCAATTGGGTGATAAAAAACTTATCGTACAAAGAGCCAGTGTAGGTGCTAAGAATGCACAAAATAATACAGGCTCTGTCGCCCCTGTTACAATACAGGCAAGTTCCCCGCATTTTATCAACATTTGTTCCCATAACAAACAAAAATTTTAATTTTTTAGATCCCTGGCTTAACCAATGTCATAACAACTGGTCCTCCTACAGAAGTTTTATGTCTTCTAAATATGGTAACCGCTGAAGAGTTACGCGATGAAGAGGAATATGAAGAAATTCTTGAAGACATTAAAGAAGAATGTAATAAGTATGGCGTCGTTCGCAGTGTTGAAATACCACGTCCTATCGACGGTGTTGATGTACCCGGTTTGGGTAAAGTTTTCGTTGAATTCAATTCCGTTATCGATTGTCAAAAGGCTCAGCAAGCCTTAACTGGTCGTAAGTTTAGCGAACGTGTGGTAGTTACTTCCTATTATGATCCGGATAAATACCATAGGCGTGAATTTTAAAGATACTCATAGAAATGTGTCATCTTAGAAATTCTAATAATTTTATTTCTAACTACATTTTTAATCGTAATTTAAATTTATATAAATTATTGTTTTAAATTAGAAAAATTTATATTTTAAATCTCATTACTATAAAAACCATATTCATATAAATAAATAACAAAATATAAGGTAAATGTCGTCTAGTGAACTAAAGTGATATCTAGTGAACTAAAGTGATTCATATAAATAAATAACAAAATATAAGGTAAATGTCGTCTAGTGAACTAAAGTGATATCGGTCGCAATCATCCACGCTCAAAAAAAAAATACTCATGTTTAGAAACATAATTCAGAGGAGGCGATCAAGGATTTAGTAATTGTGGACAAGGTTGCATGGGCGATAAATACCTTCGAGCCTTATAAATCTGCTGGCCCGGATGGTATTTTTCCGGTCATGTTGCAAAACGTCCCGATACATATCTGTTTAGGGACATCTTTAGGACGTGTTTGGCAAGAGGTGTTATACCCAATTGGTGGAGAGAAGTTCGGGTAATATTTATACCCAAGGCTGGTAAGACAAGCCACTCGAAGCCAAAGGACTTCAGACCGATTAGCCTATCGTCTTTTCTGTTGAAAACGTTAGAGCGTGTTATCGATCTGCACCTAAGGAACACAATTGACCCGCACGTCATTAGTGACGCTCAGCATGCTTACCTTAAAGGTAAATCAGTTGAGAGTGCGCTTCATAATGTGGTTAGGTATATTGAGCGCGGCTTGCAGGATAAGGAATATACGTTAGCGGCGTTCTTAGATATCGAAGGTGCCTTCAACAATGTTACTTTGGAGGCTATTAGGGAATCCCTAGTAGATCTTAACATCCAGGACTTCATAGTGGAGTGGATTATCCGTATGCTTAGCAGTAGGATCATCAACTCGGAGCTAGGAGGCGACTGTTTGCGAAAACTAGTCACTAGGGGTACGCCGCAGGGTGGGGTTTTATCCCCATTACTATGGCTGTTAGTGGTGAATGTCATTTTGCGACAATTTGATACACAGGGAAGGAAAATAGTGGCCTACGCAGATGACGTGGTGTTATTGGTGAAAGGGAAATTTCTCTCTACTATCACAGAAGTCATGCAGGCTGCACTTGGGGAGCTCTCATCCTGGTCCTCGAGCAAAGGTTTGGGGGTCAATGGGGATAAAACGGAACTAGTTCTCTTCACCAGGAGATACAAAGTGGTTGGCTTCAAGCCACCCAAAGTTAATGGTGTTGAGTTGAAACTAGCAAGCGAGGCTAAATACCTAGGAGTTTATCTGGATAGTAAACTGGTCTGGAGCAGGAACATTCAGGAAAGACTTAAAAAGGGTCTAAATGCCTATTATGCCTGCAAGACCTCCATAGGGAAGACTTGGGGCCTACAACCAAAGGTTGTAAACTGGATTTATACCTCGGTTATTCGACCCATTGTTTCGTATGGATGCGCTGTTTGGTGGGAGGCTTTGAAAAAGGAGTCACATAGGAAAACTCTTGCCAAGGTCCAGAGGTGTGCTTCTATTGGCATCACAGGTGCTAGGAGAAGTACACCTCAAGCAGCTCTGGACATTATTCTGCACCTATTCCCTATTGAAAGGTTTGTGGTCGGAATGGCGGCTAGAAGTTTGTTTAGACTTTTTGAATCAGGGTTGGTGAAGTCGAGTAATATAGGACACACAAAGATTCTTCTTGAGGTTGGACTCAATGGACCAGTTCCGTTAACCCCTGGGCTAACGGACTACATGGTCAACGAGGTTGACTTCAGTAGGATCCCCTTGGTTGTATTTCCAAATAGGGAAGAATGGTTGGGGTCTGATAAACTGTATGACGGGGTTGCGGTGTTCACAGATGGGTCAAAAATGGAAACGGGCACCGGTGCTGGTGTTCACATCCTGGGAACCAGAACACGCATGTCTTACAGACTACCAGACGATTGTAGTGTGTTCCAGGCAGAGGTGTTGGCGATTTTAAAAGCCACAGAGCTGGTGTCTGGACATGTTGTAGAAGGGGAAGAGGTCACTCTGTACGTCGACAGCCAGGCGGCGCTTAAAGCCTTGAAAAGACACAAGGTCACATCTAGGCTGGTTGCTGATTGTAAAAAGGCTATCGACGCACTGACGGACAAGTATAGGATTAGACTGTGTTGGGTCCCGGGCCATTGTAATGTTGAGGGCAACGAGATTGCTGACGAACTTGCGAGACTGGGCTCGGAAGGGGTAAATTCTTTCAGGGTAGAATCGGTTAAGCCACCGATTAGTCACTACTACAGGACGATATCAGACTGGGTAGTCAGGAAAATCAACGTGTCTTGGGAAGTAAGGGGGGATTGCAGAGTGTCAAGGTCAATCTGGCCTAGACTGGACGCTGCGAAAACCGAGATACTTCTAGGTCTAGACACGGTTTTAAGAGCCGTGATAGGGTTGATCACAGGTCATTGCGCCATTAGGGCAATGACTAGAAACTGGGTCGTCGGCACACCAGATTTCTGTAGGTTGTGCGAGGATGAGGAGGAGCTGGAAACTGTTGAGCACGTCGTGTGTCACTGCCCGGTATTACAAAGCCACAGACTTAGATGGCTAGGTGATAGATTTTTCGAGGGGCTCTTCGACATCGCGCGGTGTAAAATCGAAGATGTCGTCGGCTTCATCAAGGAAATCGGGTGGCTGAGTGATAGGTGGCAGGAAGCATAATAAGGCTCTCTTTTTCCCCATAATTTTCTTAGTTTTTGTTGTAGTTTAGCTGAAGGGAATCACAATGGACCAATAGGTCTCCGAGTGGATGTGCCATGTTTGGCACAACCCTTCCAAACCTAACCTAACCTAGAAACATAATCACGCTCAGGAAGTAAGTATAATTTACAAAAAATATTTTTCCTTCTAGAACTGTTATTATTGTTTTTTATGTGAAGTTTGGCTTTTTCCTTAACAAATGTCAGTTCTACGCACTAGATCACGTCGTCAGCGCCCTGCTCTTACTTTTATAGTGCTGGTTTATATGTACAGTGATCATTATTTTCTTGAAAAAAAAGGTGTTCACATAGGGTAATTCCACATCAAATCAACAAGGTACTCAAATTGACTACTTCATATTTTATTGAAACTTTTCTTATTTATATTGTTTGTTTCTCTGAATCCAAATATAATTTTAAAAAATTATCTCTTATAGTTTTTTTTAGCTATATAATTATAAAAATGGAAAAATATCGCTTTTTGCAAATGCGCTCGAGGATTGAATATATCCTAATTGCGGATCTATGAGCTCTAGAAAGTTTAATATAAAATCATGTGCTTTAATTTGATATCAGTCATGAAAAAAACAAATTTTTAACAAATTTTTTTCCTGTAATTAAAAATTTATAAAAATCTTTGAGATAGTGTTTTTTTTAAATTTACATATATTTTTTTAATGTGGTGTAGGGAGTACTCATTACAAACTGAAATATAAATTTATATAAATTTTTTAATAAACTGGATAATAAGGGTAAGAAATATTCGTTAAAACTGAAAAACAAAATAGTTTTTTTAACATAACTTCTGATCCCACCATGGTCCCACTCTAAAATTTTTACGGTGTACTTCCACTCTAAAATTTTTTACGGTGTACTTCCTAAAGAAATTAAAAAACACTATATCAAAGATTTTTATAATTTTTGTTTTAATATAAGAAAAAAAATTGTTAAAAATTTGTGTTTTCATGGTTGATATCAAATTAAAGCGTATGAAACCCCCTTCAACTTTCTAGGGCTTATAGAACTGCGATAAGTATATATTTAATCCTCCACCGCATATGCAAAAAAAACGATATTTTTATAACTGAATAGCTAAAAAACTGTAAGAGATATAATTTTTTTTAAATTATATTTGACTTCAGAAAGTCAAAGAATGTAAATAACAAAAGTTTCAATAAAATCGGGAGTGATAAATTTGAACACATTTTTGTTTGTTTGTTGATTTCACATGGAATTAGCCTATAATGGAATCGATAACAGCAAAATTCATAAATAAAAACAATATATTACAAGGGTATTAAAAATACATATGTAGCTTCTAATGTTGAATATTTAATTTAATTAGTCGAACTATTTATTAACATATATAAATAAGTTTTGAATAATAGAGTTGAAAGAATACATATTTTATCAAATTAGGTGATCAATTTTAGAGAAAAATGCATAGCTTCCAATGTTCACATACATAAGTTAATACATATTTATTACATCTGATATTGCCCCATTGAAGGCATTTTTTATTTTATGCATTAGGCTTATTAGTTAAAATTGTTTTAAATTTAGAACACTCCATTTAAAAATTACATTAAAAGAAATTTTAAAGTGTCCAATCTCATTTGACACTTAAATCAAGTATTTCTTTTCCTATCTATATAAATAAAAATGAAATGCTGTCCGTTGCTAAGCGCATAACTTGAGAACGGTTTGACTGATTTCGTAAATTTTTTGTTTAGATTTTCATCATAGCCCAACTTAGGTTTTTATGGTAAGAAAAATTGACCACGCCCAATTTTTTAATTTATCTAATTTCGAAGAACGGCTGCACCGATTTGTGGATTTTTTTTAGAATTTCACCATAACCCAAATTAGGTTTTTACGGTAAAAAAAAATTTACCACGCCACGCCCACTTTAAAGTCCAATTTTTTTATTTATCTAATTTGAAAGAACGACTGAACCGACTTGGCTAAGTTGACAATCAATTAAGACACCAAGACATTTAATATATTCGACAAATTCAACATTTAACTGGTGATTTGAAAATCATGGCTTTAGTTTTGTTTAAATAGTACTGATTCCTTTCCTGGTTCGTCAGAGGGTTGTGTGCCTTGGTTATACCAACATTATGCCGATTCAAACTATGCAAGTTTTTATGCAGCAATTCTTAGATAATTAAAGACACAAAATAGTCTATGATTAAAGAGAGTGGATGGAAACACGTGAACATATTTGTGTATTTTTCTGTTTCCCAACAATGTTGTTTGAACGCTTTTTGCACAGCAGATAGTAGTACGGTTGAGCAACAGATGGCGCTGTTTGCACATACTGTTAAACTAAGATGCAACAACAACGTCATTGTCATGTTATAAAAGAGTTTTTATAACAAATTTTTAAGACTTAAAAATAACATTAACACGGGCAGTCTACATTTAACACTAACATGATGTTAGTGTTTATCATTTTATGTCTTTATGTTTAATATAGACTGGGGGTAATAGCTAATAAAAAAATTGTACAATCCCACAATTTGAACTTTGAATCTTTTACAAAAATCTTTTCCATGTTTTTACATGTGTTTGCCTGTTTTGAACAGCGTTATTGCACTAAATATATGTCATTATCAGCTGCTAAAACAAAATTTAACAACATTGTTTAACAAATCTTTGGTTTTTCGTTTACGTGGAATTGTATACTTTCTATGGATTTTTTTTTTAATAAAATTGGTATAATTTTAGGAATTACTTATTAAGCGCAACTAAAAAACACCTTTGCCATTATGATTGAAGTAACAGATTTACAAAGTAAGTTAAAGTTTGCGACAATAAAAACTGTCAATTCCTAAAAAATTTGCATTTTTTTTTGCACAACTTGTTTATATTTTGCCTTTTTTATCTATTTTTAGAAATTGGCATTGGTTTATCTGGTATGGGAATAGGTTTTCTATTCCTGGGAGTATTATTTTTGTTTGATAAAGGATTGCTGGCTATAGGAAATGTAAACGCTGATTTTTTGTAGTCAATAAAATAAGAAGTTAAAATGTCATTGCTTTCTTTCAGATTCTCTTCTTATCTGGTTTGGCTTGTGTTATTGGCATAGAGCGCACATTCCGCTTCTTTTTTCAGCGACATAAAATTAAAGGCTCAATAGCATTTTTTGGCGGCATTTTTGTGGTTCTCTTGGGTTTCCCTCTCATTGGTATGGTTATAGAATCTTATGGATTCTTTGCTTTATTTAGTGGTTTCTTTCCGGTGGCTGTCAGTTTTCTAAGCAGAGTACCCATTTTGGGATCATTCTTTAACACATCTTTCATGCAAAAGGTAAGTGCCCGTCATTGATTAATATTAAGAACTTTTAAAATAAAGAGTAGTCTCTTGTTTTTTTGAATCTGTCCTGTATTTATAATTATCAGAGTTACATTAGCATATTTGTTTATTCCTTAACACTGAATTTGAAAATTTAATAACAAAATGAAATCGCTCCTGCTTTTGCTGGTAGGTCGTTTAAGCAGATTAGTGATTTTTGTTCCACTCTTCACGTTCTTCACGCTCTTTGATAACTTCATTCAAAAAGGGTTCCAAGTACTTGACATCCTCTTCATATCTGGTCCACTGCTCTTTAGGTAAAATGGTTTTGGTCATAGACAAGTGCAAAGCGCGCATAATACGGAAATTACGCTCATCATACAATTGACGTGGAAGGCGACGAATTGCTTCCTTAACATCTTCGTTTTCGTACAAACAGTCATCGCGATGTAAACCTAAAATTACACAAAGATTTGTGAGGTTATATTTCTTCTATTCATTTATACTTTATCAAATAAAAGTTAATTTACTTCTTACCATATTGATTAAAACCGGAAAGATTATAAGCCCATCTTCCTAAGCTAGCTGTGATATTAAAAGAAATTTTCAATTGTATTTCTATTGTTTACGTAATCATAGTCTCAAAATTTGAAACCAAATTGAAAAACGTTTAAATACATTGAATACTTACAGCATACCATTGGACCCTTTCTGGCAATGTATCCGGACATTTTTTACTTTGTTATTTTCTTTTAAAAACCCGAAAATTTTTTAAAAACTGCTAATTACAGCCAGTTCTTTCAAATTCTGAAAGATTTTTTTGCCCTTTTGACTACTTGTCAAATATAAGAAATACTAGTTTTGTAATAGAATATAGTGAGGATTTTATTTGGCAGCTGAGCAGAGTTGCATTTTTTATACTACTGTGGGACGTTTATCTAAATACAAATAATTTTTTTAACAAATCGTTTTTTATATTTATTTATAATATATGTACATATTTTATATTTCAATATCAATAATATATGTATATCAATTCATAAAATATACAAAAGGCGCCGGGTAACTAGACCATATGCGCATTATTTCTTACTTTATATTTTTAATAAAATTTTTTGGAAAAATGGTTAGGAACTACATATCGTACTTGTGCAACAAAAGTGTAAATATTAAGTTGGAATTATATGAATTGTAATTTAATTTTAACTATTTTTTAAATTAATTAATTATTTAAGCTTAAGTTCTCTATTGTAAAGAGATAAACAAAAATTAGACACCAGCAGAATGTAATGAATTTTCTAGATCGCTACATCCTATTATCATTGATAAGTTTGTTTAAATAGAAAATTAATTGAAACTACATTGTAGATAGATACGAAGATTTCTGACGACGGATGTAGCGATCCAGAAAATGCATTACATTCTGCTGGTGTCTAATTTTTTTTAGCTCTATAATAATAAACTTAAGCCAAAAAAATTCCTTAAGTTGAAATTTTTATATTTTCCCTTTTTTGCAATGCGAGCATTTTTAATTTAATTTAATTTTTTTTTTTTTTTTTTTTGTTATAATAAAAGTCTTTATTTACAAGTTTAAAATATAAAAGGTACAGAGGTATGAGATTTTACTATAAGTACTACAACAATAAGAGTCTTATAATTAAATTTACAAAACTAATAACAATAAATATACATCCTTAAGGAAAATAGCTCAAAAAACCTTTTTGATCTCTATGGAAGTTATAAAGAAATTTGTTTGGATAATCACTAATACATTCATTCTTAACGAACGAATCTTAGTGATTACCTTGTAAATTCCTTATTGATTCAAAGTTTGACAGTCTGCATTTTTCATTAAATGTCAGTGTCAGTTCTCTAGTGAAATCGTTTATCATCTTGTGTCCAAAGTTACTGTGAAGTAAATTTGTCGGATACCTACGAGGAAGATTATGAATTATTTTCAAATTCTTGTTTTGTATAATCTGAAGCTTTTTGGTATGAGTTTTCGCAGTTTTATGAAACCATACTTGACAGCTGTAACTCATAATTGGTCGAATGCACATTTTATATAACAATATTTTGTTTTTCATATTCAATTTAGATCTTCTGTTGAGTATGGGAAACAATGCCCGACCACACTTTATAGCTTTTTCACAAATTTAGTTG
Source organism: Phasia obesa (assembly GCA_949628195.1). Classification (NCBI taxonomy): domain Eukaryota; kingdom Metazoa; phylum Arthropoda; class Insecta; order Diptera; family Tachinidae; genus Phasia; species Phasia obesa. The sequence goes on from OX451218.1 coordinate 72,564,682, forward strand.
ACATGTTGCTTAAATGTTAGTTTTTTATCCATTATAATGCCCAAATACTTGATTTCTGACTTTATAGGTATAACATTCCCACGGCACAACATAGATTGAGAAGGTATGCGTTTTGGCGACTTATTATATGGAAAAATAATGGCCTGTGTTTTATCATCATTGACCTTTATTTTCCATTTATTAAAATATTTTTGGCTTGAATTTAAGCTCTCTTGCATTTTCCTAACTAATGAATTAGATACCTTACCGCTGCAAATGAAAGCACTATCGTCTGCATAAAATGCTGCTTCCTGATTCCTGCGTAGAGTGATATCTGACGTATATAACGAATAAAGCGTAGGTAACAAAACGGAACCTTGCGGTAGACCTGCGAGTATATGTTTTTCATCTGATGAGATGCGCTCCACGAAAACTACAAATGAACGTTGGTCTAAAAAGCTTTGTATGATTTTTTGTAAATATAAAGGAAAACTAAAAGAGTTAAGTTTATACAATAGGCCATTATGCCATACTGTATCGAAAGCCTTTTCAATGTCAAGAAATATAATACCTGTACTTCTACGATTTCTTTTATTATTCTCAATAATATTAACCACTCGTTTGATTTGATGTACCGTAGAGTGCTCTCTTCGGAATCCAAACTGCTGCTGATGTATAATGTTATTCTGTTCTGAGAACTCTACGATTCTTTTGTGGATTATTTTTTCAAAGACTTTATCCAACAAGCTCAAAATGCTTATTGGCCTATAGCTGGAAGGCAATTTAGGATCTTTTCCAGTTTTGAAAATAGGTATAACTCTGGCCTTTTTAAATATCATGGGGAAATGACCATTTCTCAAGCAGTAATTAAATAGTTTGCTCAAAGTTTCAAAAAAGTAATCGGGCATATTTTTTAAAATAATGCTGTTAATTCCGTCTAAACCTGGGGCTTTGTTATTTTTTAAACAAAAAACAAATGTCTTTACCTCTACTGCATCTGTGAATTCAAAATTGTCACTGTCAGCGAGATTTACATTGTTAAGTTCCTGCACATAATTTAGAACCACATTATCTAAAGGTGATGAATTGTTGTTGGTGATATTATTGTTGCATCTAAAAACTTCCGCAATGGCATTTGCTTTTGCTTCACCGGTACTTAAAAATTCCCCATTTATATTTAGATCGGGGATTACAGAATTTCTACCTTTTAAAGCTTTTGTTAGTTTCCAAAACTTTTTAGAGCCGGAAGGCAGTTTGGAAATGAATTTAGCCCACGCTTCATTTCTATCCCTTTTCAAATGAAAATCAATTAATTGATTCAACTGTTTTAAAATGCTGATTAGTTGAGTTCTGTAACTAGGATCTCTACATCTTTTAAGTTTACGGTTATACTTGTTCCTCTGAGTAATCAGCATTTTAGACGTATTTGAAATTTCCCTCTGCCAAGGATTTTTCTGGCCAATTGGAATCTTGGAAAAGGCTTCTTTAACTATACTAACTAATTTATTTAATGACGAATCTAGGTTTATATTGTTAAGCTCTATTTGTCCGATATTATGATTCTTAATTTCATTCTCGACCCAGTATTTAATTGCTGGCCAATCAGCCTGATTATACAACGGAACTGTAACAAAGTGATTTTGTGGTGTTCCAAAAATGTAACAAGATATTGGGGTGTGATCAGACTGTAAAATATTTGGATGTGACTGTAACTGCGAAAATGAAATGTTAGAGTTAGTAAGTAAAATATCAACCGTGGATGGTTGGACTGGAATTATATTTTGGCCGAATCTAGTATGTGTATCCGGATGATATACCTAATAACTTGAACTTAAGTGATGTCTGTACAGTTCTTTGCCAGCTGAATTGTTTGAAATACAATTCCAACTCACATGTTGTGCATTCAAATCACCAAAAATAAAATAGTCACTAAACGAATTGGTAAGAAGTTCTAAGTCAGTTTTAAAATTAGAAGTGTAAACAGGATTATAAGCAGAGATAAAACTTACGGGACGTCCACTTATTTTAACTTCCACAGAGATATTTTCTATGGTTATTGTTTTAATCTTTGGTAACAACTTATGATCTATGTAATTTTTTTTTAATTTTATTTAATAGCGTGCTATTAAATGTAAATAAATTGTAAATCTACAAAATAATTGTTGTAGCCATTTCGCTAAGTGCTTAATTTAGCACATCAGAAAAACTTTACCCCAATTTTAGATAAGCTAAAGATACGTTTAAGTTGAAAAATTTTGGACTAAAGAATTAAGTTAAAGCAATTTAACACAAATTATCAAAGTTTATTCAAACCTACACTGGTTGGATTATCCCAACTCTAGTTGTAGAAGAAAAGATTATTTTAAACAAAAAACAATAATGCCAATTTTTTTCTTTCAGAAGAAAGCAAAAAATACATTAAAGTTGATAAATTTTTGGGAATTAAAATTACCTTTAATTTTATTTAACCCCCGTCTGTTTTAGCCATCAATCTGTCTTAACAAAAGTCAAACTTCATATTAAAAACAGTATTAAAAATGTTTTTTTTTTTTTTTTTTTGTTATATAAAGTTTGACTTATGTTAAGACAAATTAATGACTAATGTAGACGGGGTGCTATTAACTCAAATTATTATAAATGTACAAATTGATTGTTGTGGGGTAATCTCTATGGCCATTTCGCTAAGTGCTTAATTTAGCTGTATTTATTACTTACTATCTCCTATACTGCCTTGTTTTGACTGCCTTTTCAAAAAAAAACTAACAGTACAATAAGTCGGACCTTGGAGGAGCACCATTTTTAAAACTCAACTTTTCACTGGAGAACCACTAAACTCAATTTTTCATTGGAGGAGAACTTTTAAACTCAAGTTTTTAGCACTATTTAACTCTGATTAATTTTATCTATGTGAATTTGGGGTCTCACTTCTTATATGAAGTTATAGGTTGTGCTGCAGATTTTCGAGGAAGCTAAGGTTTCGTAGCTTTGCCTTTTACAAATTTTATTTAAAATGTAATGTAAAAGTAAAAATAAATAGGTTTTTGCACCTATTGTTTTTACAAGAGCGATATGAAGAGTAGCTAATTGGCTTAAGGACCATTATTATAACTTGCCAATATCTAAAGGATAGGATTTTATCGGAGAGATAAGTAGTTTTTCTTTATCATAATTGAGCTAAAACTAACATTTAAATATCACGTACTAAAAAGGCAAATCATGGTAACGAGCCTTACCCTCGTTATTTTAACGAAAAACTACTTATCTCTCCGAATAAATCCTAACTTTAGCTATTGGCAAGTTATAATAATGGGCCCAAATGTAATAATATCTTTCTATATAAAAAATTTTGTATTTAAAAAATGATTAGAAATAATGAGTCCTATAGATGTGGCGACTTGTTTTAATTCATTAAACCTGATGGCTGCACTCTTCATAGTTAACAATTTTTCAACCAATTGTTTTTCGACTTATCACAAATTTTTTCGTACCCTCAACACAAGTTCCGAAGTTCTTGTGTTGCTTTTTTATTATTTTACTTAGTATATACATATATTACTAGCTGTGTCCGCCACTTCGTCAGCGACCTTGCAATATTTTGTTCGATTTTGCTTTGATATTAATCCACACCAAAGACAGTTACGTTTTTAGTGCCGCCTTAAACTATGCTGCATATCAGTTTATGTATTTATTTACTTTATAAAAATTAAAGTATGCATATCCGGTTAGTTCAACTGCGTACATTTACTTCCTTTTCTCCACTTTCTCTTGGAAATAAGATATTTTTGCGGAAAAAAATATCCTATACTGGGATCAGGATACTTAGGTATCTCCTCAAAAATATTTTTTAAAATCCATCCAGTAGTTTTTACGTGATTTCTCAAAAAAAAAAAAACCAAAAACGTAAGGGTCTTTGGTGTGGATTGCTTTCAAATCAAAATCGAACAAAATATTGCAAGGACGCTGACGAAGTGGCGGGCACAGCTAGTTAATTATATGTTTAGTTTGTCGCCGTTATACTGATACATTTTAAAGTAAATCATACTATTAACAATAATTTTATGTTCCACTTTTGTTTCTTTTTTATTCCTGCATTATCTTTACTATATTTTTTTCTTTTCAATTTCAGCTCGTTGAGAAACTTGGTGGTGATGCTAATCGAACGAGGGTATAGTTTTAATATAAATTTGTTTTCTAATTTTAATTTCTCAGCTAAGGGTTTATCAATGTAAAATATAGATTAATTTAACAAAAAAGAAAACAAAATAATTCTTATAAAAAAATAAGGAAAACATATTCTTTTTAAGTCATTTTGTTATAAATACTTAAAAAAAAACACAACGCGTTTCTACATGAACAGTAAGTTAAAGTTTATTAAGTCTTTTGTTGTTAGCTTAATCGTAGTCGTGCCTTAATTTGTAAAATCAGTAAAATAATTTTTACGAATTTTCTATTACACATAAATTAATACTTTCAATTACAATTTTTGTTGTTTAAAATAGATTTAGAAAGACCATATTCTGCATTTTAAGTCGGATCACTCTATAAAACGTGTTTATTCGACAGAAAAAAATAATAACCAACCACACTCATATTTTTCAAAATGTTTAATAATGACAATTTATATTGTAGATATGCAGACCAACATAACCAATAACAAGTCAATAGAAAGTCCGTAGCCCGCAAAATTTTAGAATTATCTTTTTTTAACAAACCGATTGATAAATCGATGATTTAAGAAATTTTGTGAACTGAAAAAGTGTCGAAATTTAGAACATATTCGTAATTGTCGCCGATAAAGTATTAAAACATGCTTTATTAAGAAACAATAATTTGATAGTAGTTTGATAGAAACAATATTTGATAGTAGTTTGATAAAGATAAATATTTTTAAATTTCCCTAAAATGTTCCTTGTAATATTTTTTGGCATATACTTTTAATAGAGTTTTCTTCTTTGGCTACTAACTCTTGCAGGATTCCACTATGGCATGAAAAAACTCGACCTAAAGAAGTGGAATGAACACCTAGTTTGAAAACACACATTTGTATTGCAGTATCTGTTTGTAGTAAAGGAGAAGGTGCATGAGGTACAAACTCTAATTGTAAAGAACCTTTAAAAATAAAATATACAATAATTATAAATATCAAAACGTAAATAAAATATTATAAATACCAGTGTCATAAAACTGGCCCATACACCAACGCAAAAACATTTCCAAAGGAAATTCTAAAATATTTCTACGTATCGATTTTAGTATGAAATTAAATAGCGTTATACAAAGTCTTAGCTACAAAAAGAAACGAATAAAAGTTAAATTTTAAGATATTATGAAATAATTAACTTACTGAAGTGAATACTACATAATAAGTGAGCACCGTGGGAAAAAGGAATAATAGTGAAGTAAAAAATACCGTAGCCAAATACAATTGACGATTCATGTAGTTATGGGATTCCACACGATCTATAATATAAACATAGATATACATATGTGATATAAGATTTCGAAAATCATTTAATTAAATACAAACTTTTTAAAACGTTTTTACGCTTGCCCAAAACTACTTTCCACAATACTTGCAAACCTTTTATCTCGACTTTATATAATCTGAAACAAGAAATTTAATTAAGTTTTTTTAAGCAAAACTATTTATATCAAAATACTTACACTGCTGCATATATACTAAAGCAATGTGCATGTAAGCCCATTACAGATATTAAATCGGTTAATAGCGCCAACTGATATGAGAAACCAATAAAACCCAATAATATAATGGGTATAAATAATTGTCTAATACAAGGTTCAATTATGGCTGTAAATAGTCAAATATTATGAGTATAATTTCTAATTTTGTGCTCTCTGTTATTGTTATACCCAAAAATGTTGCCCATAATTCCACATGATAACCAAAACAATCTATTAAAAATTTATTTAGTTGTACATTCAATTTTAAGCCTATTGGAGATCCTTGCAGAGATTGCAATAGTAAACGAAAGTTTTTTACAACAGACTAAAAAAGAAAAATATTTTGTTATTATGCTGACAACTTCAAATATTTTATATCACTTACATTGGAAGCATCTATTATGTAGTCGCCAGGGTTTTCTATATACAATATCAATAATATATTGATACATAGGCCTATTATAGTATCAAAAGCAATGTTATAATTACGTTTTCTGAAAAGATATGTATAAACTAGAAATTTAACTGTATAGCCTATATATCTGAAAGTTTCAAAATATATACGAAAGAAATGCTAAGAGGCAAATCATGAATTATAAGCTTAATCCAGATTTCGTAACAACCTCTGTTTAAGGTGAAGTGAATAGAGACATGATATTAAGACTCAATATTGTATGCATAAGCACAGACGTTCGACCGCTAATGGTGCTTTAAGGAATTGGAAGTTATTTACATGAAAATCCAGTGCTCAAAAGTAGCTTTCGGGTGCGTTTTTTTTTAAGGTGTAAAAGATACCTCACTCTATCTGATCTTACTATTGAAAAATGGAATACAACACCCATGAATCGGCCGGTGTTCTAAAGTCTGTTTAGAGCTACTCGAACACGAGCAGGAGGGGGCCGATAAAGCTCATAGGTGGCAGTAGTGTATCTACTCTATTGACTCGCTTGAACATCGATGCAATGTGGGATTTGATCTGCTGTTTTATCGTTTCTAAATGAAGTCTATTCACTTCACCTTAAACAGAGGTTGTTACGAAATCTGGATTAAGCTTATAATTCATGATTTGCCTCTTAGCATTTCTTTCGAATATGAAAAGTTCGAATCAACATCCCGCAGAGGTCTCTCCTCTCACTTTCAATGTAAGAAAATATATACTCAGCCCGATTCTAAATATTCCCCCGGACACGAGTTCCCTGTGAGTTCATTTTCCCCGGGAACAAATTCTCCTATTCCAAACACACGGAGAGAATGTTATTGCGGGAAAGGCTACGATTTGGAATCGGGAGAAGCTACACCTGAAAAAACACTTGGGAATGTTGCTCCAAGGGATACTTTTTGGAAATAAAATAGAAGGATTTTCAAAATAACTTAAGAAAGGCTATAAAAAGACTATAAATTTAAAAATTTCTTGAGAGGATTTTTGGTCATTATGGAAAAATAGGAATGGGTACGAAATACCCACTATATACAAATGTTGCTCCAAGGGGTACTTAATGAAACTGTATAATTGGAATTCCTGAAATAATTTTGAACTTTTGTAAAACGGATTTGAAAAAAGTAGTTTTTGGTACAAATATCTTGAGAGGATTTTTTAAATTCGTTTTACAAAAGTTCCATACTACACTTGAGCTGCAACAAACGTTGTGAGTATAAAAATATGTTATTTTATATATTTATTTGTTCATTTTAATTATGATTATTTCACTTTTGCAATGCAGATTCAAAAAATATTACAGGGTAAATAAGCCAGCCTTAAAATATCTGCTGGACGAGTTAACGTCGCACAGTCAGCCACGAATAAAGTCATTTGCAATATCCCCACTTGTGAAACTATGTGCAGCTCAATATTTCTTTGCCAAAGGTGGGTACCAAACAGGTATAGGAAAAGATTGCGACGATCCCTGGCCTCTGCATTCTTGTTGCTAAATTGCCGCACTTCGCACTTATTTAGAATAGGGGAACAAGGAATATGGAGAATATTCCCGGGGAATTTCTATTCAGAAATGGACTGACTATGTATATCAAATGTCCACAAAGACTACTCTCTCTCTATCCTCCTTCCCATAACCAAGTTATCTAGATCTGTCACAATGCATTTCATTGATGAGTAGGGTTCAACCCCGGAGTTCTGGTCCGAGAAAACAGACCGAAGGGCTGACAGACGAGCATCAACTCCAAAAAAAGTTTTAAAAAAGAAATCTTTGAACATACTCTTTAAAAAATAAAGAATAGACAATATACTTTAAAACCACGCCTTGTATGGTCCTGGGTAAATTTCAGCGTCTGTCTATAACGTCCATACACAAATCATGTCTTCTATAAGGATACCCTATATGGTATCAAAATTCCTATCGCGACCCTGTGGGAGTTTATGGTTAGCTCCAGCTTAAGAGATAGAATAATTTTGGAACCGATAAGTGGTCTTGTCAATATTGTTTGGTTTTTAAGTAAAAAATTCTGGTACAAGGTTGATTAGTATAGTTTAAGATGGTTAGTAGGATGTTTTTATACTTTTCATGTATATAAATGGTGTACCTTAAAATAATGTGCAATATTTATGTATCCGATAGGAGGGTTGGTGCTGGGGACGGACGCAAGGGTTTCCTTATCTATGGTAGATTGTAAACAACAGCATCGATTGCCTAGTATAACACGCTATTGTACCTGTTGCCATTTAACTTTATGTGTAAAATGGGAGTAAATAACGAAACAACTTACCCAGATTTTTTAAATTTTAACCATTCTTTATAATAGTCACACAGTACCGTATATTGGAAAATGAAGCTAAATGGTGGTTGAATCATGAAAAATCCAAATAATGTCATAAAAACATCAAATGGAAATTTTATTAAATAACCGAAAAAACGTTTAAAATCATCGTCGATGTCACAATCATCGGACTCCAATTTAAAATTTTCTTTTGATTGCAGTAGTTGGTATAGGAAATGTATATCATCATCCGGGTAAATTTCATGTTGAGATTTATCTAACAGGTCATTTGAATTTTGAGCGTCCTTATCCGCGTTTTCATTTAAGTCTTGTAATTTTAATATTGATTTTTCGTCATAAAGAAAAATATTGACTTTTTCCCTTTGTTCCGGTTTAATGCTCAATTTATTTAAATAAATATTTGGCGTATGGTTATCATAAACAAAAACCAATGCTACATCTTTATGATGCAAACGAGTACCCTCTGCCGCATTAACTATATGACCCAAATATCTTAATTCCTTAGTAAAACTTAAGTCTCTTTTTTGATATTGAGAAATCTCATCGTTTTCTGCTGATTTCGAAATGTCCACCGCACTGATAACATAATATGAAATACAATTTTTTTCTCCAATTTTTATTTCTCCGTATATATCACAACTGTTTTTCGAATAAAATAACTTTTCCGGTATAAATAATTTTCTATTCATTTTTCATATAAACAAAACAAAAATTATAAAAAACGAATTAATTTAATTAATGATCAGCTGTCGTACGCGTAGCTGCCAGATGTGACGATTTTTTCCCATAGTAGTTTGCAATAGACGATAGTACGATTTTCAATTGTAAAAAGGTACACAGAAAAGTAGTATGATTTTTATTTTATTTGAAACTGAAAAATATTGAAAAAAGATATAAAATATTATAAATTTTCTTTTATTTCGATGTGTCTTTATGTGAAAAAGCTAAGTTACAAATGTGTATTTGCAGATACAAAAATAATTTAAAAATATAATAAAAAAATAATAATTATAAAATATTATTTGCCAAACATTAAAAATTATAAAATTTAAAATAGGTAAATAAGAAAATAAAATATAGTTAAATATATAATAATATTTTATTACATTAACCAAAACATATCAAGATAAAGTAAACCATGATTAAATATAATATAGGTAAAATAAATAATCAAGTCAAAACCCACTAGTGGAACCTCTGTCTGAATATCTCTATTTCTCAAGAACTCTAATAAAATAGTAAATCATTTCCTCTCTGTCTTTCTTTTTTTTTGTGTTCGCATCACGTATAAACTACTAGATGGATTTTAACAAAATTTTGTGAGGAGGTACCTTAGTATCCTGATTCCAATTTAGGATAATTTTTTTTTGCAAAAATATCTTCTTTCCAAGAGAAAGTGGAGAAAAACAGTGAAAGTAGGCCGATTTCTTTACCGATTTAAAAGTACCGCGCACTTTAAGGCGTCTTTTATTTTTGAAAGCAGTATATTATAAGCAATGTTCCGCAATGTTGTTGGTGCTGTTTTAAAATAATGAGTAACTCATTTCCTGTCTGTCTTACAAGGCTTTACAATAACTCGTTTTTTTTACCGATTTAAAGTACTGCAAACTTTAAGGCATCATTTATTGAAAAGAATGACAAAATGAATTGAAACCGGGATATTTTAAACACGGTTGCACGATAGATCACAAAATATTAATTACTTAGTGCGAAATAGCCAATTAAACAAAATTTGTATTTGATTTGTATTTTTACTTCGTGGAATTACATCGTTATTAAAATATTTAAATCACATTTTATAGAGCTTTACAATAATTTTTAGAATTTTATATAAATTTTAGAATTTTATCTAGGGAATGGTACCTTCATGGTATAATAATACAGATAAAACTGTTAGAACAGCTTTTAAAATTTGCTTATCTGAAAATGTCAAAAAAACTCTGTTCGCGCACTTAAAAATTAGTAATAATTTCTAAAAAAATACAGTTTTTCACAATGCACTGTGAACTATTTGTTGTATTTTTTTCAATCCTTTATTTAACTTTCAATGTTCGGCATAACCTGATGACTATAAAATAACATGGTCAGCTGGGCCACATGCAGCCCACTCAATTCCTGACTTGCTTATAGCACATTAATCGACTTAAGGCTCTTTAGATTTAGTTCACAAGTACTGCATATGTATTAAGGTTTCCTTCCTAAATCTGCAGGGTCCCTGTATGTATGCAGAGTCCCTTAATGAAGGCGAAACGTACTCAGCAGTCGTGTATTGAGACCCACAATGTAAGGGCTCTTTAGAAGTGTGCCTTGGTTATCTCTATATTGTTAAGCAATTTTAATCTTGATAAAATTGAATTATTGGAGATTGATCGTTATAATTTTAACTTTTAAATTAAATATCATTAATTATTTAAAAGAAATATCTGAAATCTTTTTTGTTTTATTCATTGTACGGCGTATTAAACATTTGAAAATTTTCTTAAAAATGCTTCCTTTTATACATACATACTTACATATATAATATATTTTAATTATTTAAAGTAAACCAGTTTTATTTTTGAATATGTTTATATATTTTTATTATAATGAATCATTTATCATAGAAGTGTTTGCGAACACAGTTCATGTTATTTATATTTTTCTTTATATTTTAGTAAAATATTTTGACGTCGCTATTTTCACCCCTCACTCTCAGAATCGACCTTAAGGTTATGTAAGGCTAATTGTACAAGATAGCTTTATATAAAAATATTTCAAATTACAAATTGCTACAGAAGCTAAATGCAGACCTCTACTAAAATTCACAACTTGGGAAAACCGTGATATAGTAAACGTTATATTTTCCCATTTTAAGACCATATATGATCAAAAATGGGCAAACTATCAACATGCATACAAAAATTTTAATTCTGTTGGGAAAAAAACTATTTATCCTCTAACCTGTTCCAGAAATGAAACTACAACTGTTGTACGACTCAGGATCGGACACTGCAAATTCTCCCACAGACACCTATTGAAAAAAAAACCTGCCCCCCGATGCACTACCTGCAATACACAACTTAATGTGACTCACATCCTAGATGAGTGCTCAAAATACAACACGTCCCGAATCAACATCTTTGGATCAAATGTTCCTACTGACTTACTTAAAAATATCTGTGATACAAATATAAAATTAATATATAAATTCATATTGGAAAATAGTTTACTAAATCTTATCTAAATTCATTTTTTAAATCTCGGAGTCGAAAGCCTATGTAGCTAGTACTCCTTTTTTTCCCAAATTAATATGTACAAAAATTGTATTTATGTAATTAATTATAAATAAATAAATAAATAAAAATAAAAAAATTTTTGTGGGTTATTCTGAATTTTATATTGATTTATCATGTCGGGCAAAAATAAATTAAAACACCGATTATTAATCCACATTTGTGATACCCAAGGATAGATGACGTCTAGGGAATAGAGATTCCCGTCTCTTAAACAAGTATTCATAGATGACTAGAAAAAATAATATAGAACCCATTTGCCTCGTTTATATAAGATTTTACCCAAAACAAAAGATGAAGTAATTATTACAGTATTCCTTTTGAAAGGCTCATTTTAAATCTCATTGATAAAAGCATCCTAATACAGTATTCCGCTAAAAGTTTATTTTAAATCTCATTGATAAAAACATCCTAATGCCTAGAGCAACAACGAAAAATATGTTATCTATTCAAGCTAGTAGGTTAGGTTATGAATAGTTCAGACTGATTTGATTTGTTTGTTAGTTTTTTATTAGTTTCTTTGTTATCAATACAGTGGATACAAATTAGGCTATGCAAACAATAACCAGGCTATGCACAAAAAGGCCAAATATAAAAATAATTTGGAAAGTTGCTGTTCATCCTCGTACTGAGTTGTGCCACGATTAGCAGCTGTTAAAAATTAAATATAAATTATTTTTTTTTATAATAAACTAACAATAAAAAATTATAACTTACGTGCCGGACGTGGTTCACTAAAGTTTAGAGATGATGCAAAATAACCAAATGGAAAAGCTCCAATACCAAAAGACATATGAAAACCATCGCCAAAACTAAATCCTTGAAAACCCTGCTGTGGTTCGGGTTCTGTACGTTGACCAGCTGGACGAGGTGGTACTTTATTTCTAACAATAGAAAAAATTATACATACATATAAATATCGATCCTTTAAAACTACATAGCCATATCTCAAGAAATCACTGAAATTCTTACCTGGGATCTTCTTGCTTAGTACTATTACGTCCATATAACGGTATAACTTTATCCTTACCAATGGCTGCTTTACACACGGGACATAATTTGCGACTTGGTCTGGTCTCTAGCCACTGATGCAGGCAGGGCCAGCAGAATAAATGACCGCATAAACTTACAACAGCATCTTTAGCTGTATCCAAACATATATTACATTCAAAGATAGAATCCTCATTTTTATCATTCTCTTTATCACCGCCAGCCGTTTTGCTCGTATTATTTGTATCCGTATTATCCTTATTTATATTAACTGTTTCACTGCCCAAAGCACTGCCCGAAAATGAATATGCCGTTGAAGAGGTGTTTGCTGTGGTTGTAGTTGGTAATATTTTATCATTTAATATTGGTGCTTGTGTTTCACAATCTGTTATTATTCTATTTTTTTCATTATCATTGAATGCGGCATTCCAAGCTTCACCCTCTGTAGTACTATGAGATGTTGTTGGCAGTTCCGGTGCCGTTGCCAATGGAACATCAGTTGACATATTTTTCCAATGTTTTTCGAACTAAAAAAATCAAAAGTAACGAAAAATGTCAAATCGGAATTACTGAAACGATTGAAAACAAAACATACAGTGCCATATAAAATGTTTTAATTTTTTCATATGCAAGATTTTATAGTGAATTTTGGAATGGAAATTTATTTAATACGTAAAATTTGTAGTAAAACATCTAGCTTATATTATGTAAAACTGTCTTGAAGATATTGTAAACTTCTGAGCAACTACTCCTACTATGTACATTCACAAGTAGTAATACATATTTTCATATTGTGTTATTTAATCGCGATTTATTAAAATTTTAATAACCTAATAACACTTTTTTAAAACTAATTATATGTAGCAAAATTTACACATAAAATACATGTATGTATTGTATGTATGTGCCATCTCAATAAATTACTAATGCATACTACTAAATAGCACACAATCTGATATGATAACAATTAAATATGATTGTTAAAGTTTATATATTATATATATTTTTGTATTAATCATAAGATAAGGATTATTAAAGTTTTAGCAATTTCAAAATAAAATACACAAATCCATTTGCCCCGTTCAGACAAATCCATCACAGAACTCATTTATAAATAAATTAATTTTTTTAAATATTTTTAAAAATCCTCTCAAGATGAGTAGGATGTACCCACTATATTCAAATGTTGCTCTAAGGGGTGCTTAATGAAACTGTATAAGTGGAGTTCCTGAAATAATTTTAGATCTTTTGTAAAACGAATTTAAAAAAAGTAGTTTTTGCAGTGAATGACTGCACAATGAGCTCTGTTAAAAAATATGGTTTTTGTCTCTGCTAGTTAAATTCGAATTTATCTTCACACACATTATTATACTGGGTGGCGCAAAAGTAATCCTCCTATCAGAAAGTGCTATAAATTTTGCGATTGGCCCCTAATGTCAATTCTGTTTTGACATTTGTGTAGTAAACACTTGCGGAATACACGCTAATAAACAATGTTACGCTACACTGCTCCAGAACGCGGAATATTGGTGACTATTTATTTGACCAATAATCGGTCGGTGACGACGTGAATTTCGTCGCAGATTTCCTGGCCGTCCAACGCCTACTGGTGAAACACTGCTACGTTTAGCCGCTCGCCTCGAAGAGACTGGCACAACACGAGATGATGCCAGGCGTGGCAGACCCCGGAGTAGCCGTTCTGCAGAGAATATTGCTGCTGTAGCCGAGGATGTCATGGAAGCGCCGTCGACATCGACCAGACGACGTGCCACGCAAATGGGTATCAGTCGACGGTCCTTACAGCGAATTTTGGTAAAAGATTTGAAGATGTTTCCGTACAAAGTCCAGACGGTGCATCAGCTGTTAGCTGCTGACCGCGAATCGCGTCTAACATACGCTCAAGCCATCCTTAATCACCACCAAGAGGAAGATGATTTTTCATCAAAAATAATCATGAGTGATGAGGCCCATTTCCATCTTAGCGGGTACGTAAATAAGCAAAATTTACGCTTCTGGGGCACTGTAAATCCGCGTGTAACCCACGAAGAGCCATTACACCCGCTCAAAGTCACTGTATGGTGTGCTGTTTTAGCTGGAGGAGTCATTGGACCTTTTTTTTTCGAAGACGTCGCGGGCCAAACGGTTACTGTGAATGGTGAGCGCTACAGAGAAATGATTAACGAGTTCTTTTTGCCGCAACTTGATGAATTGGGATTGGAAAACATGTGGTTCCAACAGCACGGTGCAACGGAACACACTGCACGCGCCACAACCGATATGCTGAAGGATGCATTTCCCGGGCGCCTAATCTCCCGTTTTGGCGATTTGCACTGGCCAGCAAGATCGCCTGATTTGACCGCTGCAGACTTCTTTATGTGGGGCTTTTTGAAGTCGCGGGTTTATGTCAACAAGCCTCAGACTCTTGCAGCTCTTAAAAACAATATCCGTCAAGAATGTGAGGACCTATCGCCGGAAGTTTTGGCCAAAGTGATGGAAAATGTAATAAAATGGGCTCAAATGACAATCAACTGTGGCGGCGCACAGTGGTCAATTTCGCGAGATAGCGGTCAAAACTCTATAACTTTTGACCGGATTGGTATTTTTTACGCAATTTGTTTTGTTTAATAGGAGGGACTTTAAGCTTCAATTTGCGTGTTCAAACGTTAAAATCGACTGATAGGTAAGTAAGTAATGTGGAGTTAAAAATGCATTTTAAATTTTTGTTGAGTTTTCATGTAAAAGTTGAATATTTTGACATTTTAAATAGGTATTTTTTTATAATTTCTTATTTTCTTCAATCGTATTTTACAACCAATACTTATTTATTATTCCTAAACTTAATTTTGGTCAGAAAATGCCAACATTTGACCACTGACATTTATTTAGTCTCACAGGGGCCAAAAAAGATTATACTTTTATTGTTGCCGATACTCGGAATTTTAAATATTTAAATTTTTCCACAAACATTTTTGAAATTTCAAAAAGGACTTTGGTCCTTTTTTCAAAACTATAGTAGATGGGCGAAAAATTTAAAAACAAGGGGACACCTAGTTTCATCCAATTGAATGTCCAACAATCAAAACCCTTAACAGTGTGTTTTTTCAGAAATTATAGCGATATTAAAAAAAGCGCTTTTTTGAAATTTTAAAAAGGATTTTGGTCCTTTTTTCCAAAACTATAGAAGATGGGCGAAAAATTTAAAAACAAGGGGTCACCTAGTTGCATCCAATTGAATGTCCAACATTCAAAACCCTTAACAGTGTGTTTTTTCAGAAATTATAGCGATATTAAAAAAAGCGCTTTTTTGAAATTTTAAAAAGGATTTTGGTCCTTTTTTCCAAAACTATAGAAGATGGGCGAAAAATTTAAAAACAAGGGGACACCTAGTTGCATCCAATTGAATGTCCAACATTCAAAACCCTTAACAGTGTGTTTTTTTCAGAAATTATAGCGATTAAAGAAACACTTTTTTGAAATTTTAAAAAGGGCTATGGTCCTTTTTTCCAAAACGATAGAAGATGGGCGAAAATTTTAAAATGGAAGGCACACTTAGATGCAACTATAATGGTTTTCGGTTACAATATCTAACTAAATATAGAAAGATTAATAAACAGATCCTACTGTATGTCCCTATCAGAGCTATAACCAAATGATTGTTTTACTAATGGAGCTGCGGATCATTTAGCAATTAACTGTCATTTTTTATTGTATCTATTTTACTCAAAACTTAAACTGAATTAAAATATAATAAATGAAAAATTCTGAATCGCTTTTATTTCAATACATTCGATTGAAAAATTGAATGCAATCAACTTAACGAGGAAAAAAAATTAAGGAATGGTAATTAATTTTCATTTTATTTCTTGATCGTTGTAAAAAATATAACAAAAACAGTACTCACTCCTCAATTAGTATTAAAAATTATAATTATAATCAGGAATCGGTGGTCGTCTGCGTAAAAATATGACGGATTAAAATTCTTGATGTACACCACTATTGTTGTTTTGTAAGATACAATATCACCACAACATAATTCTTTGCCTGATATAATTTTAACATTTGCAATTCTAACAATTTCATTTTAACATTTCTCAATATAATGGTAATGCATTTTATTTATTTCTGTATTTAAATATGTAACAAGTGATCAGCAAACGCACTACTTAAGCCTAAACACAATTTTGTTTTATTACAAGCATGATGCTTGTAAGTAGTGCGTTTGCTGATTTTAAAATTTATCTTCACACAGATCCTACTATATACATTCACAAGTAGTAATACATATTTCCATATTGTGTTATTTAATCGCGATATATTAAAATTTTAATAACCTAATAACACTTTTCTTAAAACTAATTATATGTAGCAAAATTTATACATAAAATATTTAAATATTGTAAAACTATGTATATACATACATGTATGTATTGTATGTATGTGCCATCTCAATAAATTACTAATGCATACTACTAAATAGCACACAATCTGATATGATAACAATTAAATATGATTGTTAAAGTTTATATATTATATATATTTTTGTATTAATCATAAGATAAGGATTATTAAAGTTTTAGCAATTTCAAAATAAAATACACAAATCCATTTGCGCCGTTCAGACAAATCCATCACAGAACTCATTTATAAATAAATTATTTTTTTTAAATATTTTTAAAAATCCTCTCAAGATGGCTAGGATATACCCACTATATGCAAATGTTGCTCCAAGGGGTGCTTAATGAAACTGTATAAGTGGAATTCCTGAAATATTTTGGATCTTTTGTAAAACGAATTTGAAAAAAGTAGTTTTTGGTACAAATTTTTTGAGAGAATTTTTGTCCATTATGGAAAAATTCCACTTAAACAGTTTCTTTAAGCACTCCTTGGAGCAACATTTTTCCATAATGACCAAAAATCATCTCAAGGTATTTGTACCAAAAACTAATTTTTTCAAATTCGTTTTACAAAATTTCCAAAATTATTTCAGGAATTCCACTTATACAGTTTCATTAAGCACCCTTGGAGCAACATTTGCATATAGTGGGTATATCCCACTATATATTTTTAAATTTAATGTCTTTTTATAGCTTTTCCTAAGTTATTTTGGAAATCCTACTATTTTACTTTCAAAAAGTATCCCTCGGAGCAACATCCCCAAGGGTATTGTTAGGTGTAGCTTCTCCCGATTCCAAGTTGTAGCCTCCAAAATAATTGGATTGATATTTACAGTGAATGTTATACCAATAACAGTGCCCTGTTGACTGCACAATGAGCTCTGTTAAAAAATATGGTTTTTGTCTCTGCTAGTTAAATTCGAATTTATCTTCACACACATTATTATATTTTTGTAATAATAATAAGATAGGATTAAAATTTTAGCAATTTCGAAATGAAATACACGATTCCTCCTCTTCATTTAAAAACTACTGTCAAAATCCTGATCCTTCAATTGATTATTTACCCAAAAAATATTCCAATCACCTAACTACATCTAAATTTCTAGATTGGTCAAAATATCTTAGTTAACTAATAAGCTATAGTTTAACAATAATATTTTAAATTAATATACCTATGTGATATAAATACCTACATTTGTATATGTACATTCCTATATTTGTCTAAAAAAACATGAATGGTGTTGATAAAAATGTCTTGCCCAAATATATGGAAAAAATATTCCACGGATTAACTGATGCACTGATGGAACGCACAAGCAGGTCTTTTCTCCAGCTGAATATAAAAATCTACAACAGAAACCCGAAAAAGTACAATCGATGAGGTTTTTAGTCTTTTTAATGTCTCCAGCTTGTCATCAGATTAAAAATTTTCTGGGTACAAATTTTTGCGTTAGCTCCCTTCAAATTTAAAGATTAAAATCCCTACATATATTTTTGTTGGATTTTTTGTCACATTTTTAAATTGGTATATGAATTTAACAGGACCACGTCAATTTATTAATAAAGAAAACAAAACAACTGACGTGGTATTCCAAAACCACATAGCTAGCTATAAATTCAGTAATAGGGAATGATGCAAAACAAATACATTTATAAATAAAAAAAACAGGTTCACTGTTTTAGAGAAACAACGATTGTATATGGTAATTCCTTTTGGACTTTGAAGTTTTTTATTACAGCACTTTTATATATTACACAAATTGCACAATTTTTGCGTTGTTCTTGGTATTTTTTTTAAGTGGACATACAATAGGGAGTTGCCCTTATTAACTAGAAAACAAACAATTAAATTTCTCACTTCGTTTTTACTTGCCTTTTTCGTTGCTTGAAAAGATTTATCAAGTTTTGCACACAATGTTTTTTAATAATCCGCAATATTTTTTCTTATTATTTCTAATTTAATTAAATATCGTATTTCTTGTTTATTTTTTGTTTTTTTCCTTATTGTCACTTTTGCTTTTTTGGCGTATGACGTTTCATAGCAATTTCATACTCTTGTATTTTCTTACCTCTCTTTATTTGCTATTAAGCTTTAATTTTTTTTATAATTTTTCTTTAGATATTTTAAGCATTTGTTTTGAGTAATTTTTATTATCATTTATATTCATAGATTTTTATAAAAACTTTTTTTAATCAATTTTAAACAATATTATAGTTCCTTTTTTTAATAAAATTTCCAAACTAATGAAAAATCTTTCTGTCAAAATAAACACTTGTCTTGTGATTAGTGTTGTGCAATTTAGCGCTGCCAATATAACCGAGTTACGAGTACTCATTGTTTAAATTACGAATTATTTATAATTTACGGTTTTAAAAATGTATATTAATAAGGTTCAAATAAACTGGAGGAATATTTATTCTTATTTTATGAAAATGTACAAAATTAAAAAAATTAATACAGTCAATTTATTAAGTTATTTATTTTATTACAAAAAATAGTCTGTTATTGAAAATACACGAGGAAAATTTCCCAACTTTAGGCGACATACTCTTTGCAAACTTTTTTATATACCTTGACCTATAAAAATACTCTGTTTTAACTTTTTTTTTGCAGAAGTCTCACAAAGACGCGTTATTTCTTCTTTAAATTTACAGCTTAACATCGTAATCTATGTTTATAGTTCTATTACTGTAGTCTTTTACGGTAAGAATTTATAAATTTCAATAAAATTCGCAAACATTTTTTTTTCTTCTTCAATTTCCATTTTTCACGTCGTGTGTCTTTACAAAATTTTACAACAAACTTTGCAAGTGGTTTGACATAGATCTAACATGGTGCACAAAATATCTAAATTTTTGACTTTGTATAAACAAGCTTCAAGGTGCCGTAAAAAACCGGAAACTAGTACTCTAAGCTACACAAATGGTTTGTATAATTTTGCTAGGTTCTCCAAGAAGTGGTGTGGTTTATTATTATGTTAGACTACATTTACACTATGAAATTGTTCATGAAAATAGTTGCTCAAGAAAACTTATTCTGTGGAAATCAGATATGGATTAAATAGACCAATTGATCGTTCTCTTCAGAGGTTACAATTTTTAAACCACTTCTTAAGCAGTTTCACATAAAATTATTACCGCACCCTTATAACTATTCGTGATTAAAAAAAACAAATTACATGTGTTTGTTTGAAAATCTGTGGTATATGTAAATTTTAAGCAAGTAGACGTCGACTTGAGAAATATAATGTGAAGCAACACAGAAAAAAGCGAAAAGCAGAAAAGAGAAACGAAAAAATGTCCAGTACGACAGTCATGTAATACTCACTCTACCTCTTCAACTTACAAATCTCGTCTGCCTGCCCTATTTCTGTCCAATTGTAAAAGGGGACTATTTCTTAAAGCTAGTAATCGTATATTACAAAGCGATATGGCAAGCTGAAATTTTTTTCAATAATTGTTGCCAACTCTGTATTATTTTCAGTTAACAAACTGTTGCCAACTATTTATAATTTCTGTATCATACTTACCGTTACATAATAGCCTCACTTGCCAAATCGACAAATTTCACACTAATAACGAGTGATTTTTTAAGAGCTTGAGAACTTTTTAAAAAAAAAAAACGCATAAAATTTGCAAAATCTCATCGGTTCTTTATTTGAAACGTTAGATTGGTCCATGACATTTACTTTTTGAAGATAATTTCATTTAAATGTTGACCGCGGCTGCGTCTTAGGTGGTCCATTCGGAAAGTCCAATTTTGGGCAACTTTTTCGAGCATTTCGGCCGGAATAGCCCGAATTTCTTCGGAAATGTTGTCTTCCAAAGCTGGAATAGTTGCTGGCTTATTTCTGTAGACTTTAGACTTGACGTAGCCCCACAAAAAATAGTCTAAAGGCGTCAAATCGCATGATCTTGGTGGCCAACTTACCGGTCCATTTCTTGAGATGAATTGTTCTCCGAAGTTTTCCCTCAAAATGGCCATAGAATCGCGAGCTGTGTGGCATGTAGCGCCATCTTGTTGAAACCACATGTCAACCAAGTTCAGTTGTTCCATTTTTGGCAACAAAAAGTTTGTTAGCATCGAACGATAGCGATCGCCATTCACCGTAACGTTGCGTCCAACAGCATCTTTGAAAAAATACGGTCCAATGATTCCACCAGCGTACAAACCACACCAAACAGTGCATTTTTCGGGATGCATGGGCAGTTCTTGAACGGCTTCTGGTTGCTCTTCACTCCAAATGCGGCAATTTTGCTTATTTACGTAGCCATTCAACCAGAAATGAGCCTCATCGCTGAACAAAATTTGTCACATTTGAACATTTCGAACCGAACACTGATTTTGGTAATAAAATTCAATGATTTGCAAGCGTTGCTCGTTAGTAAGTCTATTCATGATGAAAAGTCAAAGCATACTGAGCATCTTTCTCTTTGGCACCATGTCTGAAATCTCACGTGATCTGTCAAATACTAATGCATGAAAATCCTAACCTCAAAAAAATCACCCATTACTTAGTTGAATTTTCTTTATTGTTTTTGAAATCAAGTTTCAAAAATCAAGGCTTTAAGCCTGGTACTCTGTTCAGTTTTTCATTCGTAGTACTACATGCGTAGTACTCTGTTTTTACTGTCGAAAAACACCGAAATGTTTCTGGTAACATTTTAGCAAAGCTGTCAAATAAAGCAAATAGGCATTATTTCATGTGAAATTTTCCTTGTGAAATAAATTCGAACAGAGTACTAGGCTTAAACTGTTAATTCAAATGGTATGAAATGCGATTAGAAAATTTATCATTAAAATTTGATTTGAAAAAATGAAAAAATTTGTACCGCTAACAATCATTTATGAAATGGAGTTCATCGATCTGGCCATTGAGACATTTACATATTAATAAATAAAATAAAAATTTTTGCTTTATATCAGGAAATTAATTATCTTTATAGGTATATTTATTTTAGATCTTTTAACTTAAACACTTTTTGTATTTTCGTTTAATTTTACTGAAAGCACTTACTATTACAACTTAATTGAAACATTGAACTTTTTTAATGTTTTGTTTTTATACTTTTAAATTTATTATTAATTCAACAGCATAGCATGCTTTCGTTTTTAGAATATTTTAGAATATTATGAGTATAATATTCTATTGGTTTTTTCATCGATTATCTTTTTTAAACCATTTTTTAATATTGTTCTCAACTTATTGCAATTTGTTATCTATCGTTTCATTTTAAATTTTTAAAATTCATTCACTCGTTTTCTTATTATTATTTAAAAATTATTTGTTTGTAGGTATGTATATAAGTATAATATTTGACTTAAATTTTTAATAGCAAAAGTTTCAAAACTTCTATGGACAAATTTTATATTGCAGAAGACTAACTTTGCTCTTGTTATTTTTTAATAATTTGTTTAATTATTTTCTTTTGGTTTGATTTCAAGAAATAATTTGTTTTTGTGTAATATGTCTATGAATGTATTAGTAACTGCAATATTAAATTATGTAAATTATAGTTTTTTGTTCCCAACTGAATATTTTTATAGTTTTTTTAAGTGGCTTGTAAATAAAAAGAATTCATTTTCTTTCAGATAAAACTAAATTATTTGATTTCCTTAAATATATATAAATGTATAGGTATATATGTATATGTTATAGCTAATAATTTTAGACTATATATTTTTTTAATGTAAATATCCTAAAAAGAAATTATATAATTAAAAGTATGTTTTTGTTTATTGTTTTTTATTTATATTGGTTTTAATTTTATTGTTTTTTAAATATGTACAAAGTTATTACAGAACAAAAAAACTGATATTAGTGTCTTAGGGAAACTCTCATTTTTAATTAAATTTTAAGTCACACTCATAGTTTTACATATTCAATCTTCTACTTTCCGATTCCAATTTTGTTTTGTTTAACTTTTCAAAGGCCTTTATATTGCTAAAATTATAATTAGTTTGTTTTATTTATTTTTATGCCATTTATTAAAAAATAAATTAAATTGTCTTGTGTTTATAATTGGTTGGTATAAGCAGTCTTTACGGCAACAAAAATCAAATTATTTTAACACAACGTCTTGACAGGCCAGTGATTTGTTTGCACATGAACAAAACGTCAGCTGAATAGGGTACATTAATTTGTTAATTTTCTTTTGCGTGGAGAATACGTGTCGAAGTTCATGTTCCTTCTAAACATAATTATCTGTTTTTATTGCCTATAGTGAAACAAAGGGTATTTACACGTTTGAGCAACAAAAATTACAAATCAAACTAAAACAACATTTGATGGCAGACATCGTTTTGCCAACAAAAACATTTCTTGGCTCGTCAAGACGTGTTGTAGACATGCAAATGTTTTGTTTAACTTAAAAACAAATTTAGAATATATTTTTATTAAACAAAATGTTTTTATTTTTTTAAATTGACTTTCCTTAAGACTATTCAATTTTAAACATTTAAGGCATAATTTCAAAAAATGTGTATAAATATTTAATAATATTTTAATTTTATTTTATATAAGTATGTATGTATGTATGTATGTATGTCCGTTAGTAACTGATATAATTAAGTAGTATGTATTTAATTTTTATTAATTTTACCAATAATTTTATATAAGGTACACTTTATTAATTCATGTCAATTGTCATGTGCCGAAAATAGGACAAATATGTGAAAACTATGAATTTTTGGACAGATTTTGATAACTTGTGTTCAAAACATTTGCAACTATATTTTCATTAAACGGCTTTTCATTCAATCAATATATAATCACTAAAACTTAGAAATGTGTCCCGATACAATCAACTGAGATATGTACATGGTGTGGTAGTCCTCTATCTGCCATCCATGAAGAAGGTTCTTTTTTCAACTAAAGGACGTTCTTTGGGAGATATAAGGACTGAAAGCTTTGCCCTTAAGAAAATTGTAGAAACGTAAAGAAGAAATACATTTGAGTGTATTTCACAATATTCCGGGAATATTCCGAAACATTCTAAAACATGGAATGTTCGGAAATAATCTGGAATGTGTGGGAATATCCCAAATCATTGTGAGACATTCCAAACCACTGCGGAATGGTCTGGAACATTCTATATCATTCGAATGCTTTTTTTATATGGGTGTGGCTATCCATTGGTAGGGGTATATAAAATATTATCCACCAAGGGTTTAAATGAAAAAAACATATAGTGAAATTTAAGTAAACAAAGTAATACAGTCTCTAAATTTAAAACGAATGAAAGTGTGAAAAATGTTTAAACTGCACTTAGTGCATATTCGAATAAAAAGTTGATTTTATTTATGTTTACACGTAAAATTTGGGGAAATCTTTCCAGTTATAAAGCGAAAAGAACAAGATCAAAAAGAACAAAGAAACTCGAAACAATCAAAGCGCGCGAGGATTTCCGATGGAATTTCACTGAAACAATCTGAAATGTCGTGGATTAGTCTGAAACTCCTTGAGCGAAACCGTTCTGAAGTATAAAACACTTATACAATTCCTATTTCTCTTATCTATACATACAATAAAACTGTATAAGGACCGTTTCGGCACATACGGGTTACAAATTTCGTTATTGGTGTAGACAGTTATCGATATGGAATATAAAACACCAATTTTTGGAATATCTGTCTGTCTCTCTGGCCGTTTTGTAAACGGGAAGTTTTAGATTTTATATACTCTACAAGAATATAATTTTATATAAAATCTATGTTGCAACTATTATTCAGAGATTAAGTAAATATATGTATATGTATAACATATCAGCAGCACTATAGAAGTAAGACCCTTAAAATTTTAAAGCAAAAAACAAATTCAAATGTTGATGATATACTGACCAATCGACAAATTATTAGATGAGGTGAAATATATAGTTAAAATTAACTACAGCAAAACGCTAAACCAATTGAATGTTGTTGCCTTCACTATTTTCCTATATCAGTCCAATCGATAATATTGGAATAATGCAATATCGGAATTAAACTGTTCCGTAATAGTATAAATATAATGGAATTGTTACCTGTTATATTAAATAATAACACATGGACTCATGGACACATAAGGCCGATCCTGCTTAAAACTTATGTGCCGCTTTTTATAAATAATTCCCGGGTTTTTTCTTTTTAATAAATAGATGTTTTTTGTTAATTAAATACATAATAAGCCCATATGCATAATAATTATTTTGGTATTAGAAAGAATTTTTTAAGCAAATTATTTAAACCAAAAATATTTTTTATGAATACATGCAATAATATTGTTTGGTTAATATAAATATATAAAATAAACAACAGCATTATTAAATACATTACAAAAAATAAACGTTTGTAAAAAGTTTAATAACATTTTCCTCAGAATCCCGCTGTTTAATCGATCAGATCCAGCCGTTTTACAAGAAAACCATCTGGTCACGTTACTCATGACTAAAAGATATTTGGAAGTTATAAAAGTTTGGAAGCTATGCAAAAGTTTACTAATGATCTAATGGCATATATAATTTTAACTTATGTAGGCGCCAGGTGTGAGCATAGGCCCCTCCATAAATTTCCCTTTATTCTAAATAATGAAATTTAAAACAAAAACACTACATACGGTTAATCCTATTTATACATATTAATAGATATATTTATTTAGACAAGGACATAGTTTTAGACCTGATACTTCCCTATAGCTAGAAGGTGAAAATGGGTACGCAAGTAGGCCTCGGTGAGGAAGTTACCAGAAAAGGGAAACTTTTATCTAGGGTAAAGAAATGTTTATCTAGGGTGCCGCACAGGCAATAGTTATAACGCTGGTACTTTAACTTTAGATAGAAAGCTGAAATTTGGTGTACAAGTAGGTTTCGGTGAGTAAGTAACCAGAAAAATCTGAAAACAAGAATTTTTATTTAGGATAGCGCACCCGACCATAGTTTTAAAGCTGATGCTCCCGACCGTACGCTTTTAAAAAAGTACTTCTATCTTAAAATGTCGTACGTAAAAAGTACTTACTTCAAAATGAGAACCAAGTAAGAACTTGGTTCTCTTGTTTTGAATAGGAACTTGGCCGTATTTTCACAATTATACTTTCCGTGCGGATTTAGTTTAAATAAATATATTATATTAAAAATTATATTTAATCTAAACAATAATTTAACAAAAAATATAACGCGTTATTACAGTTGCAAATGTTTAACCACCCCCATAGAAAGAAACGTATTAAAACTTTAGTTTTTTAACATTATAATGTTATAAAATAAATCAGTCAAGTGCGAGTTAGTCTCACACACGTAGGGTTCCGTACTATGTTTAGTACTCCTTTAAAAACTTTAAAAAGTTGTTAAATTATTCAAGTACAACATCTACTGTAAACAATTCAAGAGTCTACCTATTACGGTTCAAAAAATAAGGTTATTTTAGTAAAAAATATCTCTTACCCTTTTTTATTTGTTATAATGGCCATGGAAATTCTTTTTCTAGGAATATATCAAGAGTTTACCTATTACGATTAAAAAAGTAAGTTACTATACGTGAAAAACTTGTCATTGCCGGAACACCCTTTATTTTTTAATAATTGTCATATCGGCCATGGCAACATATCTCCTGTACAAAATTTTAAGAGTCTACCTATTACGGTTCAAGAAATAAGCAGTTATACATGAGAATCACGTCACTGTCGGAACACCCTTTAATTTTTATTATTTGTTTCCATAGTAATAAACCTCCTGTAAAAACTTCAAGAGTCTACTTATTATCGTTCAAAACTTAGGCCCTATACACGCAAATCACGTCACTATCGGAATACCCTTTAATTTTAAGGTTTAATTTTATATACTTGTTTAGAAAGGTAACATAGAGTTAATTACTATATGCAAATTTTAAGTGGTTGCCTCCTATAGTTCAAGAAATAAACACACTTTCGTCAATAACACCTCTGTATCGGAACACCCTATAAGTTTTAATATTTGTTGCTATAGCGGCCACAGTTATACACCTTCTGTGAAAATTTCAAAAGTCTACCTATTATGGTTTAAAACGTAGGCCTTATACATGCAAATCACACCACTATCGGAACACTCTTTAATTTTTAGATTTATTTTTTTAGACTTGTTTATAAAGCGAAATAAGTTTTAATTACTGTTTGTAAATCTTGAGTCTATGCCTCCCACAGTTTAAGAAATAAACACACATTCGTCAATAACATCTCATTAACATTAATATTAGTTGCTATAGCGGCCACAGTTATACACCTTCTGTGAAAATTTCAAGAGTCTACCTATTATGGTTCAAAACTTAGGCCTTATACATGTAAATCACGCCACTATGAGAACACCCTTTAATTTTTAGGTTTATATTTTTATACTAGTTTATATAGAGAACGAATTTTTAATTACTGTTTTTAAATCTTGAGTCTATGCCTCCTACAGTTCAAGAAATAAACATATATTCGTGAATAACACCTCTCTATCGGAACACTCTATAAGTTTTAGTATTTGTTGCTATAGCGGCAACAGCTATACATCATCTGTGAAAATTTCAAGAGTCTACCTATTACGGCTCCAGAGATAAAAGTCGCTGACAGACGGACAGACATTGTAGCGAAGACAATAGGGTTTCGTTTTTACCCTTTGGGTACGGAACCCTAAAAAGACATAAATTAAAAAAATCTAAGGCTTCTATCTTATTCGAAAACTACAAACAGTTTTAAAATATAGTAATATTGGAGAAATTATCCACATGGGTTTATTGAGTACTTCGATTCGAAAGAAAAATTTTTCGAATTTGTTTAACATAAATTGCATTCAAAACTTAAAATTAACAATAGCGGTATTCAGTGTTTGATACAAATGGTCTTGACCAAGTGCAAATGCGTTATATCAAAATAAAATTTAACAAAAGCAATAGGTATTTTGTTGTTGGATTTCATAAAAAAGAACTCCGATAATGTTTTAAAAATGGTATATAAATATGTATTTATTTTATATCGATTGAATAGTGTACCATATTTTTCTGTCTAAAAACATATAATTTTAAATGTCAGATTTCAATTCAAGTATTATTTCTTTATATACAATCTTGTAATGTTGTTTTTGTATTATTATTTTTTTATACTTTCCATTAATACAAATTTTATTGCTTAATAATTTACTTTTTATTTTCAATTTTTTTCTATTAGAAAGGAATTTTTATAATTCGAGGCATCATTATTCA
Source organism: Phasia obesa (assembly GCA_949628195.1). Lineage (NCBI taxonomy): Eukaryota > Metazoa > Arthropoda > Insecta > Diptera > Tachinidae > Phasia > Phasia obesa. The sequence goes on from OX451218.1 coordinate 72,592,926, forward strand.
GTTTTTTTTAATTAGTTATACTTAATTATACTATTTCAAAGTGAAATCTAAAATCCAAAAGAATTCATCTGAAATATTTCTATAAAAGTGTCAAAAATCTTAAGAAAAACTAAATATTTTCTATAAATATTTGCTTACTAGTGTGGGTTCACACATATCAGATTTTCTTGCCGAAAGTGTGTCTTCATTCTAAATTTAATTTTTTTTTGTCCTTTGTAAAAATAAAAAAATAAATGCACAAAAAAACTTGCCGTTTTTTAACGCAACAAATTTTCTGTTTGCAAATGTCAAAACTCTGTATTAAAAAAATAAAAATAGCAAGATGGGCAACCAACCCAACACCATCGACATTTGTACCGGCTTTCTGCTTAGACATTTTTCGTTATCGGTTATATCGTTACCGAAACTCGGTGTTTATATATACCGATAAAATTTATAAAACCAAAAAGGGGAAAATTTTTTGTACAAATAGTTATTTGCCGGTTTGTGTATTTAAAACCGCCTTACTTGGTTTGGTCATTATATCTGAAAGAGGAGGTGCGGTAGAAATTTAAGGATCCTGCAGCCGGGCTACATAATTTTGTTTTACCCGATAGATCTGCAGGGTCTTGCATCCTTGGAATGCCAAGAAAAATCAATGAATTAACGAATATTTTCACCGTTATTAGAAATTATTTAAAAAATTTATTAAGCCGCTGACCGGCAAAACGATTCTATATAATCTGATGATATTGATCTCGAGGCAGCTATTATTATGTGTTTAAAAACTCTTTTGCCGCAAGTTGTTGAATGCCGTCATATAATTTTCTAACAAGCCACTTCCTATTTTTTTATTATATTAGAATCAATCAATGTGAATAATAGGAAACATCTTAAGGCACTGCCATGTGTGTAAATTAGAGTATCCACTTAATCGGGTTTTGATTTTATTGGAGCAAGCAATTATTCGATTTTGCAATTTTATTTTTCGTCGATTAATCGATTAAGATTTTTAAATTACTCGAATAACTCGAATTAATCGGGTATATTTAAAAAAACCCAATGGGAAAATACAAACATAAAAATTTTATTAATATATTTTATTAATGACAACTTATAGATGATTTTTAAAAATGTTTTATTGATTTGTTTATTTCACTTCATTTCTTCCTCCAATACACAGAAAAAATTTTGAGCTTTTCGATAATATAAAATATGAATATATAGGTGCCCCAGTAGGGTAGTAGTATGCTAGTCTATGAGTCTGGGGGTTGAGTGTTCAATTTCCAAAAAATGTTATACTAGAACGTGGGACGTTATAAGAAAAATATAAATTATTTCATAAGTAGCATGCTTTTGTCGTTTGCGTTTCAAAATATGTAAATATGTAAGATACATGGACATGAAAGGAATTCCCGTAGTAAGAGGAATTCTGAAACATTTTTCAACTGTTGACACAGGGCAGTTTACAGTTTATCCATTAACATAAACTATACACTTCTAAGAAGAAGATATTTGTATATAGTAAATATTTAAATATATAGTAAATATTTAAAAACAAACGTTAAGTATGTTAATAATTTTTATTACGATGTTGATAAACTGAATGAAAAAAGTTTTGGAAAAAAGTCATATTCGATTTATGAAAAAATTATATTTATTTTTTCTCTATAAGTTTACTAAACACCTCCAGTTCGAAATTTTTCTGAAACAAAAAAATAAGAAGTAAAAAATTAGAGATCTTAATAAAAATCAATTTTAATGCATAACCGATTTCATTTGTTCGAGTTATTTTTTAATCGAAATTTGCAATTTTTTTACTCGAACCATCTACTTAAAAAAACGATTAATCGAGTGAATACTCTAGTACAAATCCATGCTATGAATCTTAAGAGGTTGTGAAATTCTAAAAGTTCTTGTTCTAAAATCCTCTTGTATGTTTCTGTAGGATTTGCATTGCCATACCATAACTCCTTTGCTGTATCTTTGTTGCAATAACAAGTCTTCTTAAATCGTGGATAGAAACGTTATACCAATATTGTCTATTAATATTAATTATTTTATCATGTTATTATCATGTACCCAAAGTGTGTGAACAGGACCATTAAAAAATCGTTTAAATATCTGTCCATCTGTCACAAGGCTGTATCTCTTGAACCATAAGGTGTAATACTTTTTCCGCTAAAAAAAAAGTATAAAAATATGCACAAGGGGATCCCAATATAATAAATAGTGTGTTTTTTTTATATAAATTTTATAAAAAACTATGCTTCTAATAATAAGCTTTAAATATATGTATAAAAACATATTTGCAGAAGCCATATAGATTTAGTATAAAATTGTCAAATAATGACAACAGACGTGTTAATCCTCAAAACAATTTTACATCGTAAAAATTCAGTATAAATATTACTACTTTTAATATTTGGGTATCTGTGTCGATACCGAATTAATGATAGCAAGGGTTGTCATCCATCAAAAATATTGTATTCAGTATGGCGTTTATTAATTACACTGTGCTAGTCGCAAATTTTAACGAGCTGGGCACTCTACTGGTAAAGCTAATTCAATGGCATTAGCCGTTTTTAGAAGTTTGCGCTCGTATTCACGATATTCGCGAAAGAACTATAAAAACGATATTTTTATACTGTTTTGACCATTTTTTTTAAATTTAGAAATTTAGAAAAAGTCGCGCTAGATGTTTTCCGAAGTTATCACTTGTGTTAGCAATATTCGCTAACTTTGATTTTAATCAATCTACTTTGATAAAATTTAAATATGAAACATGACAAGAGTAGCATAGCAGTTAAGTGTCAAATTCAGGGTTACACTAAGAATATGTGGGATACACGACATGACGGACCTCAACGTGAAACAGTTAAATTGCGAAAAAAATAACATTGTTGAAAATCCACTTGTATCAACTAATAAAGTTTTGTTACCGCCGCTACATATAAAACTAGGCATTGTGAAAAACTTTATTAAAGTACTTAATCCGGATGGAAATTCGTATTTTTCCAAGATTAAGTAGTATGAAAATAAAAGAAGGTTTGTATTAATTTATCTTATACTAATATGTTGAAAATTGAATTCATATTTCGTTTTTTACAGGAATACTTAATGGCCGGATATCCGTCGCTTGATGAAGGATAATTTATTTGAAGATTCGCTCAGTATGGATGAGCTTGAGGCATGGAACTCTGTAAAAGCGGTTATTGACAACGTTTTAGCAATTAATCGGTCTGACAACTGGCGCATTCATATACAAAAAATGCTTACCGCTTTTTATCGTATTAATGTTAAAATGTCTTTAAAGATTAATTTTATGCACTTTCATACCCACAAGTTTGCTGAGCAATCACCAGCTGAGTCTGACGAGAAGGGAGAGCGATTCCATCAAGTGATGGTCAGACTTGAACACTAGTAAAAATTGGATTCGCTGTTAGGTGACATTTGCTGGAACTTACAAGAAGAATTGCTTGAAACAGAAGAATCACAAAGAAATGATTAAACGATGTCAAAATAAAGCACATTTGATAAACAAAAATTACCGTGATTTTATAATTTTGTATTGATTTTTCGCGAAGATTTTTGGAGAAAAAATAAGAATGTCATGTAATCTTGTGTTTATTCAACAGAGTTGAATTGATTTAAATTTAAAAATTATCCCAAAAGTATAAAAATACCATTTTTTTTGTACTGCAAATACGAGCGCTAACTTCTAAAAACTGCTAATGTCATTGAATTCAGCGTACTCGAATTAGCTTTAGCTTGTGAAACAAAAAAGTGTCAAATTCGAGCACAGCGTTTTCTTGGTTAAAAATTTTAAAACTTAAAACAATATTTAAATCGAAAAATCTGAAAAATTAATAAAATTAAAACGTAGACTTCAAAGCGCGTTCTTTATTCGAATATATGTATATATATTCTAATTTTAATTATGGGTGCTACCGATACCGATTTATCGGCGATACTTCGGTTTTGCCGATAGATACTTATGTATCTCCTTTACTAAGGAGCGGAATTTGAATTTATCAATACCACGGTCCGTTATCGGACACTATATTCAACCGATTTCTCTTCAATTTGGTAGTATTTAGACACCTTAAAAAAGTTTCGACAGTCGGTTGTTTAAAAAAACTAAAAGGCAAATTTTTCTAAAATTCTCCACTAATAGTTTGACGTTTAACATTATTCAAAAACTTTTTTAGTGCTCCTTTTGAAGTTCTATAAAGACATATTAACTAACCCTCGTATATCTTTTATCAAACCCTGGGCATTAACTTGTGTGTTTCACTACAACGAGTGAAGGTCTTCGTTATTATGCTAATTTAAGTTAGAATATAATTTGTAATTGTATTGTAACATTTAATAAATAAATAAAACTTAACGCAAATGTTTTTATTCTTTTAAAAAGGGCTGACTAAAAAACTTGTTTAAATTCTGCAGACGAAAGTTTAAAGAACAGTTTTGTTTCAAAAATAAAAAAACACTTGGAAGCAAAAGTATAGCCATGCTTGAATGTAGCTAAGAGAACTTGATGGTTGTATTACTCCTAAAGTACTGAACCAATTTAAGATTGTATAATGTTTTAAAACCATGTAAGTATTTCCAAAATCGGTGCAGTATTACGGAGGTAAAAGGGATTACAAAAAACGTGTTTGCCTATTAATTATATAGATAGATAACATATTGAGTGCCCACATAGACTGATTGTTAGTGCGCTAGTCTATCAGTCTGGGGTTTGCATGTTTAATTCTCGGCAAAGGCTCTGGCTAATTCCTCCAGATAAGCCAGGAGCTTCGCAGCTGGTGTTGTCTAAAAAAAACTGAAATTAACGATTTTGTTGAATTGTTTTAATAATTCATTTGTGGAGTAAAAAGGAATAATACAGCAGAAAAACAAAAAAAAATGGACAACAATAATCTCCAACTTTTTTATTCAAAGTAAAATAATTTTCAACAGAGCAGAATAGCAACGAAAAGTGAAGATTAAAGAAGTCTTAACGAATTTGTCACTTTTTTAAATGCTTTTAATTTTGTTGTTTCGAAGTTTTTTAAAAATTTGACATCTACATATTTATTTTTTCAATTTTATATGAGGCGGCGTAAAATGTTTATATTTCGGCAAATATTTTTTGAATAACTTTTTTTATTTAATGAAAACTATTATTAGAATTTATTTGATCTTTACTTTTTTATTTGATTTTATTACTTATTTAAATATTTTCTTTAAATACACATTTGATCCCATTTGCTTTAACTTTTTTAAAACAAACAAAATAAAAATATAAACTTAAAATTTACTTAAAAAAAATAGTAATTAAATAACTTACAAAAAATACAATTCTTGTTTTTGTAATAAATTTGGTTTTGGTTATATAATATATATTTTTATAAGATTTATATTTTAATTCTTATATTTTATATGTATTAACATTATTCTAATATTTTCATAAAGTGGTTGTTGATTGGTTTTTCTTACTAGCCATCTCATTACTTACAGACTAAAGAAAATTATGTTCTGTTTTTTTATATTTTGTGTAGAATTAAACACTTATTTAGGCGGTCTTATTTTTACTTTTTATTAATTTTAATTTATTTTATTTTTTAATAAAATACCTTTTTCAAATTTTTATTTTAGAATTTATCATTTTCTGTATACACAATATAAGCAATTTTTGATACTTTTGTTAAATTTATTAGTTTAGAATTTTCATATTTAATATTACTACTGCCGTTATAATATCACCACTTAACGGTTTGAAATTACCTTTACAATTATGATTATATGCATTTAAAATTTAGTCCTTTGCTTTACAGGACTACATGAAAATCGCTCAAGTGAAAATTTCTTAAATTCAAAAAACCCCAGATTAATGTTCAAATATCAAAACAGGGTAACCCAATCACCCAAAAAGGTTCAAATATTACTCAAAGTAAATAATTAATAATTACCCCTCATTTCGAGTTACGAATTTTATCAAAAAATTAAATTAACAAAATGTTTAAGGCGTCTGAATATTTTTGAAAATGTTCAGTCATAGCGAAGCCGGTTATTCACATGCCCGAGAGATTAAAAAACCTAAACGGCTGTAGATCAATAACGCAGAAAAACTTAAAAATGTCCTCTTCCGAAATGCATTATTGCGCTGCATCTTATGCGCATACATGTGTGATTAGATATGCGAATTAGTTTGCGCTGCTGATGATATTCTCCTGATGCAAATTAGCTGAAGCTGATACAAATTATCTGACGCGCACACAAATAATTGTTTGTATTTGGCTATATTTTTAATTCAAAAGCTAATATTAAATTATTTTTTTTTTAAATTATAAATCAAAATTGATATTTAGCGCATCAGCCATTTTTGTAATGTTTGTTTTGACGATTGTTTGTGCATCATCTACTTAAGGGCCTATTAGACGATCAAATGCGGCATGCGAGCGTGGCCTGATAGCATGCAATCAAACTCGTGTAATAAGGCATACATGCCATCAAACTCATTTAATAATCTAATCTAATCAAATGTTTTTTATATATTGTGTTTGTCGTCATACCCGTGTAATAGCAATTCTGTCAATTAAATGATAAAATTAAACTTAAATCCACAACAGTATTTGCAATTCCAACGCAAATACTGTTGCCACACTATTATACAAAACCAGATATTGCATGGAACAATTTTATTTTATAAATTTTTTCAAAAGATTATCAAATCTTACAGACCTGTCGAAAAGTCTGTTACACACATACATTTCTAATCCTATCATACTTTTTTACTACACATGCTATTTTTGACAGATCGTACGACTGAGTATGATAGTGAATCCATGGCCTTAACCATTAAAAAATATTTAATAGTAAAAAGGACGAACATTTTTGCATAAAACATTTTTCCCATTTTTTTAAGTGAAAGTATGTATGTGAGAAATAAATAAAAATCTATTTATAATTGAGTAAAATTCAGCATTTTGCATAATTTAATTAATTTTAAGCATATTTAGTTTTAAAGATGTTTAGATATTAACAAAGTTGTGTAATTTCGGCAATATTAACTTTGTGAATTCTAATAAGAGATTGTGATTTCTAAAAAGAGGCAATACTAGGATTTTGAATCAGCTTAAGCAGCGGTAAAGCCAGATGAAGCTTAAAATAATTTGCATAAAATCATTTGAATTAAATTCCTTTTTACTTACAACGAGTTTTTGTTTCCGAAAAATTCTATAAGCTCGACAAACTTTTTAACACAAATAGATTTGCAGAACAGAAACAAATCTGTCGTGGTATTTAAAAACAGTCATGGTTTAATAAAAGCCTGCTATTATTTGCACATAGGTTTATTAATTTCATTAAAAAGGCTACCAAATTCGGAAAAAATCACAAAACTAAAAGCAAAGACTGTCATGCATTTCTGTCATTCATGGATAGTTTTCACACTTTAGTATTAAATCCCATCTTTAGCACTAAATACTATTATTGGTGTATCGGATTACCAGAAAATACTCGAGATTGCCATGCTACAGCAAAGGTCTACAAATGAAATTACAGGAATGAAAAAAACCTGCCGAGTTGCTGAACTGAATATTATTACAAATGATTTAATAGTGAAGGTATGTATGTGAAATTATTTAATAATACTTATCTTTGAATTACGCGGAATACGGGATAAGAAGCTGGGTCGACAAGTTCAAGTTGGCAGTTGGTGATTGGATTAAAACAGTTTGGTGTACTTTACACGTAAGGAAAAGACTACTAAATACGGAATAAACCCAAAACTGAACACAAAGACCATTCAGGGGATGCTTTTAATGCTTTGGTATTTGAATACCATTGTAAATGCATCAAATTAAAAAACTTGTTCAAGAACAGGAAGTTGATTTTTTAGAGAAGGTACTTAAAGTTAAACAAAAAAAAATAATACTACTTATCATTGAATTACGCGGATTCCGCAATAAGAAGTTATATCGTGTCTACCTCGACTACATAACTTATTTCTTTGAACTATTGGTAAATTTTACCGTATTCATTCTTAGTATTCATTTATATAAATATTTGTATATTACACATACATATAATTTTTTGGTTAACTTTTAATATGAGGGCAGTAGTGCTATCATTTTAACCGATATTTGTTATAAAAAATATTAATCTGTAATTATTGATTTCCTTACACATAAATATTTATTTATTTTCCATGTGGTAGCAAAATAGATTAGAAGTACTTTTTTCAACTTGCTATAGAAGTGGTGCTACTATTTTGACAGCAAGTTATCAAGTTTTATTTTCAACATCAAAATAATTCGAGTTTTTCAGTTTTAAATTGTTTTTGTTTTGAAGATTGCTTAATTAATTCTATTATTGATCAGCTATTAGTTTTATTTATACCTTTTACCTCTTGATGTGCTGTGATATGTATGTACGAGTATGTATGTATATACTAAACGTGAGCATAAAACGTCTTGTTAGACTAAGTTCATAATGTTCAATAATGAATTGGTCTCTTTTTTCTTGCACTAGATTTCATGTGTACACAAATATTGCTGTGCTCTTAAATAAAAAACATACAATAGCATTTGCTCTTCTTCCAACCAATGCAATATTTGTTGTTGTTTGAAATAAAATTTCAGTAGTGAATATTTTGTTTCAATAGTGTCTCTTGATATGAAATACTGTTATAGCAGACAACATGTATGTAAATGTATGATGTTAAAAGCAAGGGTTTGTACTTTGTATTTTAGTTATTTTATATTTAACTTTTATTGATGAATAAAAAAATCTAATTTAATTTTTTCTCTCAAAAATCAGAGATTTTACTCTCAAGAGAATTTAAGTAAAATGAACAATATGAAATGCTAAGCATATTTATTGTACACTTGATAAAACTGTCCGCTCAAAAGAGGTGCACTGATTTTTGCACTGTTTGCTCTCTTGTTCTCTGTATTTACTGTTTAGTAATATTCCATTACACATACAATCAATATTTGCGCTTCAAAAACATGCAATACTGTACACTTTTTAACATCTTGCGCTCACGTTTAGTATATACATATGTAATGAAATTTTGAATGCATATTTATACGAAGGAGAATCCGGAACTACTTAACATACATATACATACGTAAAAATCATTAATAGTGAACTTTCCAAAAATAATTTTTATTAAATATTACAGTATGGTTTGTTAAAGGCAATATAGACGAGGCACCAATGATGACAATTTTTTTATTCGCCATACAGCATCGTTGGTGTCATATAAATATTTACTCTAATTGATATGATGCATTTTGATCGTTTTCTTAACGATGAGAATCTCAGTTATAGCACTGTAGGAGTAGTTACGTCTAAATAGTTTAAGCCAAAGCGAATTGATGTTACCAAGTGGGAGCAGCTGCATATTTTTTCTCTTCTATTATTTTATATGTGCTAACAAGTTTTCAATGTTTTGTTGTTACCGTAGTGCTCTCACCTGGGATATGTAATTCGCCTATTTTAAGATAAGCGCAAGATCAGTGCCGCTTCAAATTATTATAGCTTCCCCATTAGTGTTGCCCGAAGAAAAAATGAAATAATGCTAAATCAGGCTAAAATTTGCATAAATGCTCTACAGAAGAAGAACAAAAATTCTTCACTCCTTACTAATGTTTATTCCCATACCGCGTTTCCATATATTTATGTACATGCTTCGCATCAATATATATTTACCTATGGACTAAGAATACATTTGAAACTCTTGGTCATCTTTTAATAGTGATTGACAAAATAAAAAAAAAATACTTTTCCATTTCATGTTCAGATGACTATTTTTTGAACGCTCTACAGGTCATACCGTTTTACACATAAAAATTAAATTCGGTATCTGCCTTTGGTATATGGAGATGAAGAGCTGATAGTTTACTTGACACCCCAAACCGAAAATAACTATTTGTTCGATTCGAATATACTTTAAACTAATAGATCAACAAAAACTGATAAATAATTTAGCATTTCTTCTAAAATCCTGAAATATTTTGAAAATAATAAATAATAAATTTGATGTGCTAAAATGGCAACTCTGCTTTTTACTAAGACTGGTTGCTAGATTCTTCTGATCCCTAGGATTATTTTTTCATTTGAAAGTTCGATAGTAAGATATTTTCTAACAGTTAAAGTTGCTTTTGGTAATTTTAGAAAGCTTCTTCAAGTTTATTTGTTGTCTTTGTTAGATTTCGTAATTCTGAGATCGCCTTCATGTGCTTGTCACTATCACGGCCGAACATTTTAAAAATATGTTGCTCTTAAAAGTTTGTTATTAAGGTTGCGGCTATTTAACGCTTGGAATTTAAGCTACTGGTTATTATGATTTCAAAAGACAGAAAGACATTAAGAAATTGACAAAAATTGACAGAAAATGAGTTTTTCACTCATACTGTCAGAAATTTTGGTAGAAATTAAAAGGCCTACAAGTAAGTTTGTGAGTCAAATCGTCAAACGAACTCCTGAAACCTGATCGTTATTTGACAAGACAAGTGTTTTTTGATCAGTGTTACTCAACCCATCCATGAAAAATCTTTTTTTTATTAAAAATCTTTTTTAGTTATACTTTCTTATATTCATAGGTTTTATTCTCTTTTACAGACTAAAAATATTTAATATCACATTTCTATAAATCTTTTTTTTAGTTAAAAAATCTTTTTTCACCTTTTTGGCAGCTAGAAAAACTAAAACTAAATCTTCACAAGTGGTAACACTGTTTTTGATGCTGTTGTCGAGAGTTTGTGTAAAAATCCATTATATTTAAGTCTTCTCGTTCTTAGAAACAAACATTTCATGCAATTCTTTGAGGAAAATTTTGCATAAAGACCTCAGTATTAAGGCTTCTTCTTGCCACACCGACAACATAACAGTCAAACATTTGGGCAGTGTTTCCAGAAATCGAAGAATCAGCGAAATTATGATATCAATAGTCCATTTGGAAGCTGTGATTTGAGTTTTTTGGACTTTTTTTTATCGGAAAACATTAAGGGTGCCTCGGTGGGCTAGTAGGTAGTGTGCTAGTCTATCAGTCCGGGGTTGTGGGTTCGATTCCCACCAAAGACTAGAATTTTTCACTACAAGTTCGCAGCAACCCCAAAGAAGGAGCTTGGGTAAAATCTGGGTGCCTACAAGTGGTTAACTGGGTTAGTACAGGTCACGGACTCTCGAGTATTATCTGGCCAAGTTAAAAATCGCGGTAAGACGATACTGCAGACTGTGCTTGGAAAAAGGCTTTGGACCACGGGCAGACACATATTATTTGGAGATGATGTGGAGATCTAGCCTTAAGCAAATGTTAGGAATTACCATAGACTCTGTAATGATGAAGAATGTCGACATGTATCAATCGCCAGTCTGAAATCACTACAATCGAGAGTAAAAGGCTAGGAACAACAGGGGACTCAATGAAAGTAAGGTATTCGTAAATTTTTAATCGGATACCAAAAATTATTGAGCAATAAACGAGGATCGAAAAGAGACCCATAAAGTTAGTGGTCTGCTTCGGTATCCCCTCACAAAAAAATGGGTAACTGATACGTTACCATAGAGAGGCGATTGATTGAGCCCACGAAAAAAATTGAAATTAACAATTGAGCTAGCCATGGTTATTGTATTTTATAAAATTATACTTTCGAAAAAAATAGTTTTATTTGTAGGCAATTTATATTCAAAAGCTAGATGGATCAAACCACGTTTCGGAAATATACATTTTTCCATATTAATTTTTTACTTCAGTCGTAATCAAAAATTCTTTATTGATAATTAACTTTGGTATCTAAAGGTATAAGGTATAAAAACTCGCCTTAGCCCAATATAATTTATTTCATAATTTTCTATTTGCGTGTGTGTGAGTGTTTTTATAATTACATATACGATTTGCTTATAAACTAAATAATTAATAATACAATATGTTTTAGTTCATTGTTTTGCTTTGTTAATTTTTAAAGTATTTTTTCAAGTTTTAAAAATTTAATTAATAATAATTTATATTCCAATTGATTATGTTTAAGTGATGAATGATACAATTTTTTTTTTTTCTTTTTTGTAATTGGTTATATGTAAAAGTTTGATTTGTATTTAATTTTATAAATTTATTTAAAGAAAATATAACTAAAATTTTGATTTTTTATAGTAAAAAACAAATGATATAGTGGTAGTATTTAAGCCATATGTATTATGTATGTTTATAAAAAGCTTTTAAACTAAACAACTGAAATTAGTATAATAAAGCAGATAAGCAGTTTTAATATTGAGCTTCAAAATTTGGTTTAAAGTTACTGAACTAATTGGTCTCTATAAAGTGAAAAATAGACAGAAATGTGTTTCTTTAATGATGTAGTTTTCACACTTTTTTATAAATGGTGCTATCAAGTTCATACCAAATTATTCTTTTTTAATTTAAACATTTCTTTAGTCAATTGAAAAAATACCTTCATAAAGATAACTAAAAAATTTTAATTTTAAAAATGTTTCTTTTTATATGAAAGCACAATAGATTTGTAAATTATTTGAGTTTTATTTTACTTAAATAAAAATTCAACAATTTTTTTATTATTGGAATAACCGTTTAAAATAATAATTTTGATTTTAATTTAATCAACAAAAATGTTTATTATAATTTCATTTATTTTTTTCCTTTTTAATAAATACATATTTGTTACAAAAATTCTTTGATTCTTTCTGAATGAAAAGCAAAATTCGAATATGAAATTTTTTAACCTTCTGAATTTGAATTTAATAGCTTGTTTTCATGGAACAAATATATTCACTCCTCTTAAGCTCTCTTTCTCACTCTCTCTCTCTCTCTTTCATGATTCACACCCCAAACATGTATGAATCAACTAAATCAAACAATTAAAAACAACTTAAAATAGATAAATAAAACACAAACGAAAATATATCAAGTGGTAAAAAAAGAAATCGTGTAATAAATTTTAAAACCAAAACAAAACGAAACATCAATCATGATTTAGAGAGCGAAGCAAGTGCTTTGTTTTGTTAAGGAAACATGGATAAAAGTGTTGAAAAACAACAGCAGGTGATATGGGGCATCAATCATTTGCAAATATGTATTTCATGTTTAGATTTTTATTAGAAAATTGCAAACAAGAGCATATTTTGTAAGGTCATGTGGAGGTCACAATTTCCAAATCGATTAAATCCCATTTTCAACTGTTTTTAAGTCTGCCTAATTTTCAAACCAAATTTTTCTGATATAGTACAGATCAAATCTTCTAAATTAAAACATTACATTTCATTTGAATTAAAAATTTATATAGAATTTCAAAAACAATAAAAAAATTTAACTAAATATTAATATTATTCTTATAGATTTGGCCAGTGAGACGACGATCATATATTATCTAAAAATTTAATTTCTTTGTTGTTGTTAGTTTTTGTTTTTTTTTTTTTTGTAAGAAGAAGCTTTTGTAATTTAAAAAAAATGCGTTTAAAAAAGTGTACTCGAAATTAATTTATCGACGTTATATGATTGAATCATTTTGAATTCTTGATAGAAAAACGGTATTATACTTTTTAAAAATAATGTTTCACAATGTTCATGATATTTTTTATTTAAATATTGAATATTTTTTTATTAGTCGAACTATTTACTAACATACAAACGAAGTTATGAATTCAGACTTAAGTTCGTTTTATTCTCTCTTTAGCTTTAGGTGGTGGTAGACTTCGTTCTAACTAGCTGACGATAGGTAATTGAATACGTTTTTTCTCATATTCCTTTATCTGTAGATAGTAGACTGATACTTAGAATGCTGAAGACGATTGTAGCGATCCATAAAATGCATTACATTCTGCTAGTGTCTCATAAACTTTTTCCCATTTTTCTTTAAAAATTCAACTCAGAGAAAATAAAACGAACGTAAGCCTGAATTCACAACTTAAAATTAAAGTAAATTTTGAATGGACTTTAAAAGCAAAAAAAAAATGATTAAAAGGAAAAAAAAACTTAAAAAAGTACAAATATATTCTATGTATGTACTTATGGAAGTAAAGTCACAATTAACCTGTATTGTTAGAAATATCATTTTTAAAAAGTATATGAAGTATATACTAAAGTACTCTTTTTCGAAGGATACTTTTTAAAGAAGTGACTTTTTCTTGAGGAAACAGAAATTGAAAAAGTTTTCCAATTTATTTTTTAATTTTAAAATTGCAAAGGTTAGTTAGAGCATGTTGTTGAAAGTTTGTCTTGTTATACTTCTGAAAACGTCAAACTTTTAAGTCGAAAATATCAGTCTTGATTCTGATTTTGAATTTTTTTCATAAAACCGTTGAATTGTTCCAAACAGCTTCTCAAAAAATACCATATAAACTATTGAGGCATTTCAGCAAAATTTAAAAAGAAATTTCGATAAGTAAATTAATAATCAGTCATTCAGTAACGATCGAAATTTAAACGGAATTGAAATGGAAATTTCTATAGACCGCATGTCTAATTTTCCCGCAGTTATTTTATAAAATTCAACCGATTTTATGAGAAAATCAATAATCAGGGGGCGAATATTGGTATTTGATCGATCGAAGCTTCAAACAAAATTTTAATGGGAACTTCAATCGATACCTCATAACTTGCCCTATGATTACTTGTTTTAGTTCTTCGTAGTTAATGAAATGTCTAAAATAAAATTCTTATGCCAAAATTGCTAACAGTTTTTAATGTTTTTGCGCCTTGGCATTAAAGTATCTAATAGTTTTTTAAATACTCTAGAATCGCGATATTATTGCGAAATCTTTAAAAACTCTTGAAACCAAAAATAGGTTAACAATTTGAAACCTCTGCTTTATTAGTTTAGTTTTAAAACTAAAAACACAATGTTTATCTTTAGGTCGTGGATCTGTTTTATTATTTTAAGGTACACGTAAGTATAACGATTATGGATGGCGTTGAAATAAATATTTCAATTTGAAATAGTTAATTTTTTTTTGCAACATTTCCTAATTTGACCAAAGTTAAACGTTGTATTTTATTTATTGAATAAATATTGCTTAAAGGATTTGATTTGTTTTTTAAATATTTTTATTATATATTTTTTCAGTTAACATTTGTTTGTGGTAAATAGAAATAAACAAAAAAAAATTTACCATTAACTATAAGAAAAATAAACAGGAACAATGCAATTAAAAATTAAATATGTATATAAATTTGTATTTTTCTCATATAATAAATAATAAAATAAAAGGAAAGGTGAAAATATTTTAATTCAAATCAATTCAAACTAATTAGACAAAGAAAAAATAATAATTTATTAATAGTAATTATGAATAATAAAATTATCATATACATATGTATGTATGTATTTATGTATGTTTAATTAAATTATGTTTTTGTTGTTGTGAAGTTAGTGTAAATATTTTAAGTTATTGTATTGTATTGTAGTATTACGGATTATGTATTTTTCTTTGTTTAAGAACAAACATTGCTTACAAGTTCTAATTAAAAACTATGATAATAGTTATATTGAAATAATAATAAGAAATGTATTTTATATATAATTTATTTGTTATTTTTATTTAATGGTAATATTGTATTTGTTTAATGTTATTTAATGTAAACAAACTTCATTATTGAAGTATTAATCTATAGGTTTCTCAAGTTTTTTGTTTTTTGTATTTTGTTTTAGTTTGTTAATTTGCGTTAATTATTGGTTTTCATGTGACCAGATTTAGTAGAACATAAAAAATTATTAATTTTTTATAAAAAAATTAAATTAAAAAAATAATTTATTCGATTAATAATAAAAAATATTTTTCATTAAAATAAATCTGTTATTTCATGTAGAATTGTAGTGAAAACTGTATTTCATAGCTTTTGGTTTAAACAAAAAAATAACAGTTGAAAATCATAAACACTTAATATTATGTAGTTATTTAAAACTAAAAATTATTAGTAATTTTCTTTTTTTAAAAAAAGGCGGTGGTTCCTTTCAAATTAACTGCATGAATTCAAATTTGAAAACTAAATGTCTTAAATTATTTTTGTTTTTTTTTTCTTTTAGTAAATTAATTTTTTTTCTGTTTTTGTTAGTTTTTGTTTAACCTTGTTAAACTAAGAATTAATTTTTACATATTCATTTTTAAAATGGTTAGATTTTGTTGATTACAAGTGTCTTACAACAAAAAAAAAAATTATATTTTTATAAATAATAACTTATGTTCATTTTCTAATTTTTAAAAGAGAAAATTAAAAAGCACACACTGGCAGCAGTTTTAAATAGTATCTAGAATAAAAAAATATATAGAAAATTAAAAAAAAATAAAGTATAAATAAACAAAATGAATACATAAGTAAATACTTTTTCTACTTATGTAAATGAAATAAAAAATAAAATTAAAAAAATAAACATTTTTAGTACTTGTTCCAAAAGCATACACATATACTCGTATAATACTGGACAGTGAATCTCCGACTCGGGATTTTTAATTCAATATTAATTATAATCGTTACAACCATGTTTTTGAAAACAGTTTTTTTCCTCTCCAGGACAATTGTGAATTTTGAGTTGTGTCTGTTTATTATTTAGTATGAGATGTATTGATCTAGTTCCTAAGGCGGATTGAACATTTGTTACGAACAAATTACACAGGTTATAGTTTTTTAAATGGCTCTGGTTTTCGGGATAAACCGTTATGTAAAGTAAAGAATGGAAAAAATTGCACTGCATTAAAAAGCTAAGATAGCTCAAGAACTATTTTTCGATTTGGTTATTTAAAAAAATCGAAAATCTGTATTCAAATTGTTATCAATCCGCTCAAGAGATCTACGTTACAGGAATAGAGGCGTGCAAACAAAACAAGCCATATATCCTTAAAATTTTGACTGTATTCATAATTTAATCACAGTATTTCATTTTGAAAAAAGTTAACAGTAGTAGTAACACACTTGCATTTTATGGTTCAAATTTTGGTAAAACAACAACTACATTATCTTTGCTAATTAATTTAACCGATTAAATTAGTTATTAACTAAGCTAACTTTTTAAGCCGACATAAGCGGATAATTCTGCTTCTTTTTTTGCTACAGGACCTTGTTTTCTGTTTTGCTTCTATACACAAGCGTTCTTGGTAGTTTTTTAAGACATCTTTTTGTAATGTCTTAAAACAATACAAAAAATGAACCATCTGGCCATTTTAAGGGAGTTTGCTGTTTTAAAAAGTTTAAAAGTAAAGTGAGAACAAAATGAAACGAAATATTTACAAATAAAATAAAATTTTTATCGTATTTAAAGGAAATTGCTTAAAATGTTTTGTTGTGAATATCATACTTTTAAAGCTTTTTGTGTTGCAGTCCTTGCAACAAGATGTAGGCTTGCAGGCTTGCTATTTATTGTAAGTGGCTCCAAGAACATCGAGAGCTTGACTATATAACGATTCCGTAAAAGTATTCACCAAAATAACAATTTCAAGCAAAAATCATTAGTATCAATGCCAAATTAGAACAAGTACTAACTCGCAAATTTGCGTAGAACCTTGTACAGTTTTTTCTTGATACTTATGTTTATATTATTTAAATAAATTAATACAAGAGCTAAAAATAAATATTCATTTAACTTACCTTAACATTAAATTTATATTTGCATTTTAATTTTTGGCTCTAAATTTCACTAGATAATAAAAGTCGATTGTTGATTTATTTCTTCTTTGCTGTTGTTTGCTTTGAAAATAATTGTATGTGTGTTTTGTTGTTCGTCATGACGATTATAATATTATTGTTTGGTATCTTTTTTTTTAAATAGATGATGATGTATCCTTTTCAATACTTGATGTAAAGAGAATTTTTTAGTTGTTCGGTTATTTAATTTAATTTAATATTTAATTAATAAGTGTTATTGATTTTTGGTCTGTAGATATGCTTCTTATAGAAATACAAAATGAATCTTTACACTCACAATTAATGTGTGTATTGATCTACACAATCAATTTATATATTTTATATATAATCTTATAAATCATCATAATCATCAGGTCCTTCTATTATTGATTCGTTGGGATCATACATAACCATATCGTCTTCATCGTCACCAGGCTCAGCAATTAACTGTGGATCATCAGCATCGATTTCTTCTTTAATATCATCAATACGTTTTCGTTTGGCATTTGGTAATTTGCTAAACGTATTTGAAATACGTCGACGCTGTAAAGTCGATACGGTGGGTACCACACTACCTCCAGCATTAGTTCCTAACCCAGCGCCACCACTACTGCCAGCCACAACAACGTGTTCCACATCAGTAATATCTTCAAATGTTGCGTTCTGTAATTGTTTTAAACGCAATTGTTCCAATTCCTCAGGAGAACGTTTTTTACGAAATTCATAAACAAGCGGGAATATATGCTCAATGGCACTCTGAACATGAGCCACACTAGCAGCTGAAAACAAAAAATATGAGTTAAACAAACCAAAATTATCTCAAAATATATTTTTAAAAGTGATTGGTGGATGTTTTTTCTAACACTATAAATAACTTACCAGTAACTGTTATACTACCGGTGGAGAAAATTTTTAATGTAGCCTTGGGATAACGTAATTTATATGTTACACCAGGATGCAATTCAGGTTCATAGCTTGCCTCTTCCCTGTATTTTTCCGAAAAATTTACAATTTTAATAGCCCAAGGCATACTGCATGTACCCAACACGTTTACAACACGAAAATTATTAAAGTGTGTGCGAAAGCCTAACTTTTCCAAACAGCGAGCATAACGACGTGCAGCAATTTTTGCCTACAATTGAAAGATTTTTAGTAAATGAATAAAATAAAAAAATGCTTATAAAATCAAAGATGTCATTGGTCTCTAAAAATTATGTTATAGTATAAATTCAGATTTATTACATTTGCCGAAGTCGTACCTCGACTTAAAAATTTGCTTACGACTCGAGGTACGACTAAGACACCCATAACAAACCTTTTAAATATGCCTTGAATCTTTATCAGTTTTTTATTTAGCGCAATTATCGTTATTATCCCCATTTTTCTTTCACTTTTTCTTCTAAATGGATCAAAAAATCATGTGTGTGAAGATAAATGCTTTTATTTAACTAGCAGAGACAAAAAACATTTTTAAAAATAGCTAATTTGACAGTTACCCGAGCGCTGTTAATCACTTAACAGTCGGTTTTTGGGACCATATTTAGAAGCTTATATACCAGGGAAAGATGACCAGATCCTAACAAAAATACCGAATGGGAATGTTAATCCGAAACAGGCTTTATGGAACTATAAAAGTGGAATATGTAAAACTACTTTGGAAACAAGAAATCGGGTAAAAAAAACGATAAACAATATTGGATTTTTTTTAAGTTTCATGACCATTTTGGAGAATACACAGATCGACAAAAAAAATTTTTTTGCGACGTAGGATTTGGGAATTAATTAAGATAGTTGTAATAAAGCAGTTGGATTATAAGTTACATTTTTTGAATTGACATTGGCTTCGGTTCTCCTGATAAGCCCTTAAGTTATTGTTGGCGGTTGTGCCCAATACATTAAAAAAGGAAAAAAAAATGCAACGCTTAAAACTAACACATTACACATTAATTTGCAAAAGATGGATTCAAATATCATACGATACAGAGTTGCATTTTTTCTGACCGTTGCTGTATATAAGCATAACTCAAAAACGATTCATCCGATTTGATCAGTTAAACAATTTGAAAGTATGTATATAATAAAATTTTCTTCAAGTGATTTTTTAATTAGCCCAATAGTTTCGGATATTTGTATTCAGAAATTTGTTTCAAAAAGTCATAAAAAATATAAAACGGTAGGCAACATATATAAAACGAAAAATGTTTAGGAGTTTAAGACAGTCGGAATGCAGAATTTCGAATTTTTAAACTAACCAAATCGAAGGCTACGTTTTCAACTTATGCTTCTCCATTTTTGGCATAACGGTTATCCCGAGAACCGGATCAATTCTAGGTCATGAACTATATCAATTTATGTATCAATATTGAATAAAAAAAACCATGCAGCAGAATCTGTCTTGCCCTATAAAATATTTTGAGGGAGGATCATGTTAAGAAAATAAAGTGAAAAATGGGGAAAATAACGTTACAAATAAAAACCACAATAGAAAAAAATATGGAAAGCAGACAAATATTCGGGGCATTAATGTCTTCTCTTCCATATCACTATTATGTTTTTATTTGTTGCCAGATTAATCAGTATAATTTAAGATTAACAAATTTATTAAAATTTAATTGTATGCTATTTAAGAATTACAAAATATACAACACTTACTTGCTCCTCCGATGTAGCACCAGTACAAGTTATTCTACCCGACGACCATATGGAAGCTGTAGTATATGGACGACGTAACTTCATTGTAACCATACCATTTTCACGGCGATATTCAACGTTGGCACCATTCAAAGCAATTTCACGCAAATTCAAATGGCAACGAACACTAAACGAACACACAACATTATTAATCACAATATCAATTTCAGGTTCCGGTTCTTCTTGTTCGCTGGCAGGGGGGGCTGTTGTAGCAGCTGTTGCAGTAGATGCATTTGTTGTCGTAGTTGCAACTGGAGTCGAGACGCATTTTGAATCTGTGGTGGGTGGATTAGAAGGATTATGAGCTGAAGTTGTACTACTAGCATCAGCTGTTGCAGTGCTACTGAAAGTTGAAGTAGTATATTGATGTTGAGAGTTTGTTAGAGTTGTTGGCATATAAGATGTATTTGGATTTGTTAAAGCTGATGTTGATGTTGTGGGTGTATTGTAAATGGTGGTAGTGTTGGACAAGGAGGATATAGGGGTGATGGTGGAGTTGGAGTTGGAAGAGGAAGAGTTTACAAAGTTATTGTTTATATTGTTGTTGGTGTTGTTATTAGTGTTCTGTCTATTAGGAACTAATTTTGAGGCGGGTTGTTGTAAATTTGTAACTTTATGATTAAAATGATGACCATTTAATTTCTGTTGTTGTTGCTGATGTTGCTGTGTTGCTTGTTTTTGAGAATATGTTGATGAGATATTTTTGTTTGTAGTGTTGGTGGTGGTGGTGGATGCTGTAGTTGGTGCAGCTATTGCTTTGTTTAAATTTACTAATTTAGTAGAAGTTATTGTATTACTATTGTTGTTGTTGTTACTTAAAATATGATTTTTGGTAATTGTATTAGAATTTATAATTGTGGCACGTTGTGGTATAGTTTGATAATTGTTGGCAGCAACAACTTTTAACTGTTGTTGCTTGATTTGTTGTATATTGGTAGTACCATAACGTTGTTTCTGTAATTGTTGTTGAGGCAAGTTGGCAGTCGTTGTTTGTTGCATGGATTTTGCTGTTAAATTTTTATTAATGTGCTGCTGCTGCTGTTGTTGTTGCTGCGTGGTTTTAACCAAATTTATGATTTGTCCATTGCTGTTGTTTATCACCATATTGTTGACCATTATTGTCCCCTGGTGAGGTTGTGGCTGAGTTGTTTTTACTAAATTCGCAGGAGATTTTGTTAAAATAGTGGCATGTTGCAGACGCTGTGTTGTATTTCCAGCAATTATTGTATTGTTGTTACGGTTTATCAAAACAGTTGTAGTACGTTGCTGCTGCTGTTGCTGCTGCTGCTGGTTATTACTGTTGTTAAGTGTACCAGAAGTGTTGGTTAAAACATTTATAGTGTTGGCGGGTTGTTGTTGAGAAAATTGTGAAAAGTGTCTTATAGTGGTCGTATTATTACTATTGTTGTTATTATTACCAGCATTACCAACTGCTGTTGTAGATATCAGTCTCGGCTGCTGTTGGCTGCCTGATTGCTGCAAATACGACGATGTTGATGGGGTGGTAAGAGTTGTACAACTAGACGACGTATTGGTGGTAACATTTTGAGAATTGTGTATATTTGTCAATTGCTGTTGAAACTGTTGCTGAAATGAAGAAGTTCCCGATGATGTGGCAATAGTGGAAGCAGCTGAAGACGTGGCTACCAAAAAAGTTCCTTGAGTAGCCGATGTGTTACCCGAGGAGGTTGAGGCGTTTTGATTGCTAGCATTATCCGTTATCACAGTTAAACCACCATTACCGGTACTGATTAAATTACCTATGGGTAAATTAACTAAATTTTGAGAAACCAATAGACGTTGTTGCTGTTGCTGCTGTTGTTGTTGCAGCAATTGTTGGTATTGCTGATAGGTCAATATGGTAGAAGCACCAGTTGCACCATTAGTGAGAAGTATAGTTTGGGTTTGTGCCGGCAATACCAAATTACCACCTAAGGTTGTTAAAGTGTTGGAACCACTCAAACCTCCCTGAGTTGAGGTGGCTATTGTTTGTGTTGGCACATTTGTTGAATTTACAATGCCTACTTGATGGTGATTTGTCTGTTGACCTACTGTTTGTGTATTTACAACATTACCCACAATTATGTGGTTGGTTCCAGCCGATCCCACACCCACCACACTAGTGCCATTCGTCAAAGTTTTCATGCAATTTTTATTGTTTTGCAACAACGTGGCCATTCCAATGTTGCTGCTATTGCTAATATACATTTGAAAAAGCTGTGCACTTTACACTAGCTTTTCTTATATTGTTCAGAATACGTCAGGAGTGTACCAGCGACTTTTTATAAACTTGTGTTATGGCTGCCGGTTGTTTGATTTATTCTCTTTTGTATTTATTTGTTTTTTTTTTTTGTAAAAAAAGTTTTTATGTCTTTTATCAATATTGTTTTTTAACTTCTTGATTATTTTATTCAGGAAAATTTACGAAATTTGTGATTTGTTTTTCTATATTTTAAGATTTTTTCTGTTGTATTTATTTTGTTTTTTATTTATATTTAAAGTCTTTCTTTTCTTTCTCCTTTAGGTTTTGTTTTTGTTGGTTTTTGCTGTAGTGTATTTGTTCTCTTTAAACAGTCTGAAAGAAAAAAAAAGCAAAAAAGAAATTAATAATTGGTAAAATTTAGCAAAAAAAAAAGTAATAACAAATTTAAAAAGTTCTATACATACATACATATGTATGTACAAATACTATTTTAAATAATTAATTTTTTAAATTTTAATTTAAGCTATTCAAAGAAGTTCCACATTTCCTTCAGTTTTTGGGCTTCCGTACTTTAAAAACCTTTATGCGTCTTTCACACAGCTTAAAAGTTTTAGAGAAAATAGCAACAACAACAATAATAAAGCTGAAAGGTAAAAGATGTTCCAACAAAACGAATTATTATTTTTTAAATTGTAATAAATAATGATTAGTGATAGTAAAGATTCACTTTCGGCAACACTGCGAGATTGCACGTCGTAAAGTAGATCTGGGTTGGGGAACACGTGCGCGCGTCATTGTCATTATCGCTTAAAATCAATCAGGCTCTCACTTACACTGGCTGATTGGCTTCCTCGAATAGCTGTACTAGTGTACTGAATTGCTGGTTTCTTTAATCAGCCACGTGTAATTGTTTTGGTTATCGTGTATAACCTATGAATTTTAATTAAATAAGTCGGACATTGGAGGAGCACCATTTTTAAAAAACTCAATTTTTCACTGGAGGAGAACCATTAAACTTAATTTTTCACTGGAGGAGAACCATTAAACTCAAATTTTTTCACTGGAGGAGCATCATTAAACTTTTATTAATTTTACCTGGCTGAATTTGGAGTCTACTTCCTATACGAAGGTATAGGTCGCGCTGCAGATTTTGGAGGAAGCTAAGGCAATCACACCCTGGCGCTTTGGTCTCGTACCTTTGCCATTTATCAATTTTTTGAACAGAATCCAAAAAAAGAGATGTGTTGCATCGCCTCTGGTGTTATTTAGGCGTATGAATTTTGAAGCAAGCATAGCCAATTTATATTTATTTTACTTCGCCGGCGATTTAGTACTATGTGGTGCTGTGATATATACATATATTATAAGAAGAATTAATACATATCGAAAAAATCGATGTTGACACGACTGAGTATTGAACTCGTGATCATCTTTAGTAGTCGACGCACTAACCACTTAAACTACAGCACCCTCAACGTTAACAAAATTAAGAAAAAGATCTTCATTGCGGAGTCAATAATATGGCAATACCGCCATTGTTGAGATGATACCGCTACAACGGAAAAATAGGGCAGTAAGAAAACCAATATTTTCAAATTTTGCTTCCGCAATCGCAGAACGAAATCAATAATGAGACCCACTATTTGCCAAAATCTACTCTCTTTTGCTGGTTTCTTTTGCTTACAAATGCAATTAATAGCTTCTGGATTCCAGGATTTTCCACACCTTTTTAGCTCTACTTTAAACTTTCGTACTATTATTCTTTCTTTTTGACTAGTAAAAAAACGAGGTTTGTTTTTTGTTGAAAATTCAGAATTTAACGTTAATCTTTTGTAAAGTACTTTTGTTTGCTAGCTGTTTTTTTTTTTTTTTTTTTGTGAGATACCTCCTTTAAATTCTTGGATAACTCCTTTTCTCGTAGTGCCATTATAATCAAAATCACAGATTTAGATTGATTTTAATCCATAAAAACAGAACCTTTCTTTCCTTTCTATTAATTGACAAACTAATAAATGGTCATTGCATACGTAATGTGGCTTAAATACAGTTAGGTCAAGCGTATCAAAACTAAAAAGTCGTTTAGGAAGTAGATAAGGTTTTAGCAATTGCAGAAAAATGTGGAAAAATCGACGGAAACCTATACTTTGGATAAAGTCGTTGCTGAGTTTTAGGCATTTCACCGAATCCCCAAAATGTTACTTATATTTCTATCTTTAATACATACAAATATCTTCGAACATTTTGTGGGTAATTACTGATATTTCATTTTTTATGAATCAAAATTATAACAATTGTTTCCTAATTATTTATGCCACACACATCTGCATGTTAAAATATGTACTTATGTATATGAACGACAACTGCACTTCATATACATATGTACATACAACAAAATTATTTATTAAATGTCCGTATATGTATTTCTTGTGCAATTGTGTGTCTGTATTTAAATTTGCATCTGTGTATTACAGTGGTACGTTCGTTGGTTAAAAGAAATTAAATACGTAAAAAATATCTATAGGCACAAATTCTTAGTCAACTTGGCCTGTGAAAGACTTCCCATCAAGAAATGGATGATTGAAACTAACGCATGAACAATGAAAACTCATACATAACAAAAATAAAAAAATGAATGTGAGTAGCAGAGTTGAATTTTTTGTAAAATACAACTCCGCCACTATAAATTGAGTCGTAATTGTAAAATATATCCGTGTGTTTTTAAAATATTAAAATAAATATAAAAGAAAATAAATGTAAAAAGTAGTTTGGTGCATAAAAAAGTTATTAAAAATATAGAATGTGTTAACATGGAGTCGCCAGCATTCTATCCTTGAAGACCCTTGTGTCTTCACAGACTACATACATATTTGCATAAGCTAAAATAAACGTCGGGGAATACTGCTGACATCCGCGCAATCTGTTCGGAAGACCTGCTGGAGAAGTACAATGAGGAAGGTGGATGAGATAAATATGCTTCCGGGAAGCTTATGTGAGTTGATAAACATCCTCCAGGTATGCACATATTAAATATGTATGTACATATTAGGTATGTCTATATCAAAATATTTTATAACATATATGTATATTTCTTCATATTTCAGATGTTTTACAGGAGCAGGGAGCGATTGAATTTCAAAAAAGCCTGCGATTTGAGTAGTCATCGTTGATTAATTTTTACATCATAGTTGATCACACGCAAGGCGAATTCACAATTCACGTACAGAATTTTTTTCGTCATTCTTGTCATATGCCCTTAATAAAATGATGGTAACTTTTTTCTACACAATGAGAAAAATTCTCTCATCAGTGACACTCAAATGATTACTCAATTGACGGTCACTGTTCTTTTAGGGTTAAGTAATAATGAACCTTTTTTTTTTTTTTTTTTTAATAAAAGTCTTTATTTACAAGTTTAAAATATAAAAGGTACAGAGGTATGAGATTTTACTATAAGTACTACAACAATAAGAGTCTTATAATTAAATTTACAAAACTAATAATAATAATATACATCCTTAATAAATAATAAATATACATCCTTAAGGAAAATAGCTCAAAAACCTTTTTGATCTCTATGGAAGTTATAAAGAAATTTGTTTGGATAATCACTAATACATTCATTCTTAACGAACGAATCTTAGTGATTACCTTGTAAATTCCTTATTGATTCAAAGTTTGACAGTCTGCATTTTTCATTAAATGTCAGTGTCAGTTCTCTAGTGAAATCGTTTATCATCTTGTGTCCAAAGTTACTGTGAAGTAAATTTGTCGGATACCTACGAGGAAGATTATGAATTATTTTCAAATTCTTGTTTTGTATAATCTGAAGCTTTTTGGTATGAGTTTTCGCAGTTTTATGAAACCATACTTGACAGCTGTAACTCATAATTGGTCGAATGCACATTTTATATAACAATATTTTGTTTTTCATATTCAATTTAGATCTTCTGTTGAGTATGGGAAACAATGCCCGACCACACTTTATAGCTTTTTCACAAATTTAGTTGACATGTTGCTTAAATGTTAGTTTTTTATCCATTATAATGCCCAAATACTTGATTTCTGACTTTATAGGTATAACATTCCCACGGCACAACATAGATTGAGAAGGTATGCGTTTTGGCGACTTATTATATGGAAAAATAATGGCCTGTGTTTTATCATCATTGACCTTTATTTTCCATTTATTAAAATATTTTTGGCTTGAATTTAAGCTCTCTTGCATTTTCCTAACTAATGAATTAGATACCTTACCGCTGCAAATGAAAGCACTATCGTCTGCATAAAATGCTGCTTCCTGATTCCTGCGTAGAGTGATATCTGACGTATATAACGAATAAAGCGTAGGTGACAAAACGGAACCTTGCGGTAGACCTGCGAGTATATGTTTTTCATCTGATGAGATGCGCTCCACGAAAACTACAAATGAACGTTGGTCTAAAAAGCTTTGTATGATTTTTTGTAAATATAAAGGAAAACTAAAAGAGTTAAGTTTATACAATAGGCCATTACTGTATCGAAAGCCTTTTCAATGTCAAGAAATATAATACCTGTACTTCTACGATTTCTTTTATTATTCTCAATAATATTAACCACTCGTTTGATTTGATGTACCGTAGAGTGCTCTCTTCGGAATCCAAACTGCTGCTGATGTATAATGTTATTCTGTTCTGAGAACTCTACGATTCTTTTGTGGATTATTTTTTCAAAGACTTTATCCAACAAGCTCAAAATGCTTATTGGCCTATAGCTGGAAGGCAATTTAGGATCTTTTCCAGTTTTGAAAATAGGTATAACTCTGGCCTTTTTAAATATCATGGGGAAATGACCATTTCTCAAGCAGTAATTAAATAGTTTGCTCAAAGTTTCAAAAAAGTAATCGGGCATATTTTTTAAAATAATGCTGTTAATTCCGTCTAAACCTGGGGCTTTGTTATTTTTTAAACAAAAAACAAATGTCTTTACCTCTACTGCATCTGTGAATTCAAAATTGTCACTGTCAGCGAGATTTACATTGTTAAGTTCCTGCACATAATTTAGAACCACATTATCTAAAGGTGATGAATTGTTGTTGGTGATATTATTGTTGCATCTAATAACTTCCGCAATGGCATTTGCTTTTGCTTCACCGGTACTTAAAAATTCCCCATTTATATTTAGATCGGGGATTGCAGAATTTCTACCTTTTAAAGCTTTTGTTAGTTTCCAAAACTTTTTAGAGCCGGAAGGCAGTTTGGAAATGAATTTAGCCCATTCTATCCCTTTTCAAATGAAAATCAATTAATTGATTCAACTGTTTTAAAATGCTGATTAGTTGAGTTCTGTAACTAGGATCTCTACATCTTTTAAGTTTACGGTTATACTTGTTCCTCTGAGTAATCAGCATTTTAGACGTATTTGAAATTTCCCTCTGCCAAGGATTTTTCTGGCCAATTGGAATCTTGGAAAAGGCTTCTTTAACTATACTAACTAATTTATTTAATGACGAATCTAGGTTTATACTGTTAAGCTCTGTTTGTCCGATATTATGATTCTTAATTTCATTCTCGACCCAGTATTTAATTGCTGGCCAATCAGCCTGATTATACAACGGAACTGTAACAAAGTGATTTTGTGGTGTTCCAAAAATGTAACAAGATATTGGGGTGTGATCAGACTGTAAAATATTTGGATGTGACTGTAACTGCGAAAATGAAATGTTAGAGTTAGTAAGTAAAATATCAACCGTGGATGGTTGGACTGGAATTATATTTTGGCCGAATCTAGTATGTGTATCCGGATGATATACATAATAACTTGAACTTAAGTGATGTCTGTACAGTTCTTTGCCAGCTGAATTGTTTGAAATACAATTCCAACTCACATGTTGTGCATTCAAATCACCAAAAATAAAATAGTCACTAAACGAATTGGTAAGAAGTTCTAAGTCAGTTTTAAAATTAGAAGTGTAAACTGGATTATAAGCAGAGATAAAACTTACGGGACGTCCACTTATTTTAACTTCCACAGAGATATTTTCTATGGTTATTGTTTTAATCTTTGGTAACAACTTATGATCTATGTAATTTTTAACCGCTATAAGCACACCCCCACCATGTGTTTGACGGTCTTCTCTGTATATTTTGTAGCCTCCAAATTTTAACCTATGATACGGCTTCAGGAACGTTTCGTTAAGAAGTAAAATATCAATATTTTTCTCATGGAGAACTTTTTCGAGCTGTGCAGCTGCTGACTCAGTTGTTATGCCTTGAGCATTCCAGTGCATAACGTATACATTTTGACTACCCATGATTTTATATAGCATGCTTGAGCATCATGCCAAGCACTCTTATTTTTTTCGACATTTTTCTAGTGCATCCACAGCACTAAAGAAGATTTCTAACAGTCTCTCGTTAGATAAGTCATCATCGTTGTTGCTGTCGCGGGGTCTGTTTTTCGAAACCTTAGAGTACAAACTTTTCCTTTGGAAGGTGTGCTCTCGTGAATCAGTTAGTTGACTCTGACTTGACAGGTGTGGGAACTCAGTCTCATCATACACATGATTAATTCTCGACTTGTTGAAATTAGGTCTAGACTTAGAAGTTAATCGTAGGCGCATTTCTAAATAATCTTTACGGCAAGGGCATTTAGGATCGTCGGACCTGTGATTCGAGTTTCTTAAGTTCTTTTGGCTACAGTTGTGGCATTTATAAACAACATTACTCCCTTGAGTGTTTTTGGCCAATACACACTCAGTCTGGTCGTGATTGCCAGCACAAACTGCGCAGACGATAACTCTATTGCAGTTTTTAGCTCCATGTCCGTACATAGAGCACTTCGTACATTGCGTAGGCCCTTTATTCCCTTTAAGAGGTCTTCTCCAGTAAACAGCAATATTGCAAAAGTACTTTATTTTCATAATATCATTTTTTGACACTTGTTTGTTAAACTCAATCAAGTATATAGCGTCATCAGCTGTAGTCCTTTTGGTTACGATTTCTTTGACACTTACTGGGTTTATGTTGTGCATTTTAATCAATTCCTCCTTTAAAAGTTTTGCGTCTGTTCTTGGCAAACCAAATAACACTAACTTAAAGTGCTTTACGTCTTTAACTTCGTGTGTATAAAAACTGTACTTCAGTTCACTCAGCTTTTTTAACGCAGCTTCATACAGGACCATTGTATTGCATGTAACCTTAGTTCCAATTGTCATTCTCTTGAAGAAGTACTCCTCACCAAGTATTTCCCAAACTTTTGAGAAACTGTGACACGAGTCTACCACTATTGGTGGAACCCTTTCTTTGACGGCTCTTGCCTCTTCTTCTTCTTCATTTGCTAGCAAATGAAACCTGTTACTAGGGCCAGGATCAATCCTTATCGTCTTAAATTTGGGACTATTCCCAAAGTATTCTCGCTTCTGGCTAGCCATATTGGAAGCGATTTAAAGGAAAAATTAAATTTTAAAGAAAAATCACACACGAGCAAAAAATAACACGTTGGTTACAACTCAAGGCAATGTTGCCAGATGAGTTGTGGATTATATGAATAATGAACCTGTTGATACTAAATTAAAGAAAAAAAACGATTGCGGCCACTATCGATAGTTTCCCATCACTATTGCATACATATGTACATACATACATATATGTATATATACTAAACGTGAGCATAAAACGTCTTGTTAGACTAACTTCATAATGTTCAATAATGAATTGGTCTCTTTTTTCTTGCACTTGATTTCATGTGTATACAAATATTGTTGTGCTCTTAAATAAAAACATACAATAGCATTTGCTCTTCTTCCAACCAATGCAATATTTGTTGTTGTTTGAAATAAAATTTCAGTAGTGAATATTTTGTTTCAATAGTGTCTCTTGATATGAAATACTGTTATACCAGACAACATGTATGTAAATGTTTGATGTTAAAAGCAAGGGTTTGTACTTGTACTTGTATTTTAGTTATTTTATATTAATTTGCGCGTTGAGTGGTTGAAAATAGAAAACTGTAGTAGCTTAAATTTTTTTAACTTTTATTAATGAATAAAAAAATCTAATTTAATTTTTTCTCTCAAAAATCAGAGATTTTACTCTCAAGAAAATTTAAGTAAAATGAACTAGTGAACAATATGAAATGCTCAGCATATTTATTGCACACTTGATAAAACTGTCCGGTCAAATCAGGTGCACTGATTTTTGCACTGTTTGCTCCCTTGTTCCCTGTATTTATTGTTTAGTAATATTCCACTACAAATACAATCAATATTTGCGTTTCAAAAACATGCAATACTGTACACTTTTTAACATCTTGCGCTCACGTTTAATATATACATATCTATACAGTAGTGTATATGTATGTATATACCCTACAAGCAAAATGGTAGTCGACTACCAAAATAACACACTTTAAGTTAACTTGTATAGCCTAACTATAAGCTAACTACAATGTAAATGCAATAACTCCTCAAAATCAAAAATAAAATTATTTTTGACAATTTTGTTTTAAATATTTTAAATTTCTTTTTTAAAATTATAAAATGAAAATTTGTGTCACATACCTTGCTATCTTTAGGGTTCTTAAAATATGATTAAATTATGATCTTAATGTCATTTGGTAGGAAATATCTTACTGACTATCGAACATTTCACGTACATATTAACATTTTTAGTTATGAAGCCTTCAATCAAAGATGCAGGAAATAATAATAAACAGGGAAAAATTGTATAGCTCGTTTCTACAAATTAGCTTTATAGCTAACTGATATACATACATATATTCAGTTTATAGCTAACTACAAATTGACTACCTTTAAGCTAACTTCTGAGTAGTCAGTAAAACAACTGACTACACCCTAGAACATCACAATGTTAAAAAGTCAGTTATTTTTAATAAAAATAATCCAAGTATCAACTACTTGATACTGCTTGCAAAATAGTTAGCTTTAAAGTGCATTAAAAGTTAGTTGAGTTGCTTATAGGGTATGTAAGTATGTACATATATGTAGGTATATGTACGTATATATTTTTTATAAGTTAATTTAATACTTTGTGTACATAACACATGTAAATATTTACGCGTTTATGTTTGTATGTAGATACTGGCTAAAAAATAATTGCAATAGCGTATGAATATATTAGAAATAAAATTTCATTGAACTACATAACATTAAAAGGCGCTAATTGCATGAGTATAGTAGATTGCACACATGGAGCAACAATCAAAATAGAATAATTAGCTATGTACAGCAGCAACAGTTGTTATTGTACATTTAACTTTGTACGCGAATACACAACTCATAGTTAACAACACATAAAGATATACATATATATGTACATATGTATGTACATGCATATGTACTGACATACATACATAGTTTTTTTGTTTTTGAAACGACGAAACGGAAAACCATATCGAAAAATGTGTTATGGGAACTATACACATACATATATATATATATATATATATATATATATATATATATATATATATATATACTATGTGTATATAAAACAATACATGACAGCTACGACTGCTGGTGGCTCTATTTATACATATAATAGGTCAAGGACAAAAATGTGCTCCAATAAATAAAATTCATAATTTTTTGGTATGTTTATGTAGGCACATACATACATACATACATATGTAAGTATACGAATGTACATAAAAACTTTTTAAGATTGATATGGCAAAAGTTTACCTACTACAAGCACAGTGGTCGATATGCACAAAAACACACATAGCGCAAAAGTTCTTTCAAGTACCACTAAAAGAAAGAATTCTATAATTATAAAACATTATTTAGGGGTCTGCTTCTGTGGCAATAAACGAAAATTCCGAGGTGTTACCAATAAGCCCTACAAAACCTAGTACATACTTTTAATCATATTCAAGAGGCAATTGAGAAAGAAACAACACAAACTAAGAAAAATAATATGATAGAAGCTTGTGTAAATAAAGTAAAAACGTCATGTACAAAAAAAAATTAAAAATAATTACAATAAAATAATCAATGGATAGACGTCAGTTTGTCGACAATTAAATATACAACAAAAAAGTGTGTGCAGTACAAAAGCAAACTATAATATTAAATTGTCTTGCTACTATGTAGTTCGCTTCTAATTCTAAGCTTTTTTTTGTAATTGTTCTCTCAAAATGAAATATTTAATAAAATAAGATGAAATAAATAAACATCTACATATATACATACATATGTATGTATATGGTACATACACTCGCCGTTTTATATAAAATGAAAAATATGTAATTAATATTACAATTACAAAAACAAAAATGAAGTTTTTCTTTATAAAAAGTCCAACAGCGTATTATATGATAGAGAAACTGAGACAACGAAAAAAACTAAACAACTTTATAGGTATGACTTAAATTGAAACTAAAAACATGTTTTTTTCCTCAATCTGCCATAGAGCGTGTCAAGGTTAAAAACATGTCCTTGTGGGAAAATAGCGACAAATATAAACAACCTAAAAACTAAAATCAAGTGCAAAATTGCGGAAAAATAGAAACACAATTAGAAAGTGGTTAATATAAATTGCCAAGTCATTATGTCAATAAAAACATTTCATAAAAGAAATTAAACAATAGAGGTGCCACAACATACTCATTATTAATGAAAAAAAAAACAATATTTTTTTAGTGGTTTCGTATTTTTCCCCTTTTGTGTTGCCCTATTTAGATACAAACGGGAAATATCCGAACAGTGCTGCCAAACGTTAGGCATCAAAACGCTTGAATTTTTCTTCCGCTCGTGTGTTACATCTATGTATACAAAAAATTAAAACATAAGTTTTACTGGGTAGAGTTTTTTGTAATAAATTTTAACCTTGAAATATTTTGAAAAATAATTACAATTTTTTAACATTTAAAAAAATAAACGAACTTTTGATAGTTGACCTACATATTCAAAGTTTAGCAAAATACAGAGACCAAGAAGAATTTATTTTACCAGACTTCGATAACAAATACTAAAAAAGCAACATAAATATTAGCACAAATAAAATTAATACATTTTTGATAAAACATTAACACAAAAAGAAGAGTAAAAATAATCAACTGCTCTATCGCTCCCATCTGATAAAATGAATTCGTCTTGGCAGAAACGTAGCAAAATTGTCTGTAGGGTTGTCAGGTATAACTAATTTTCGCCCAATTAGGCGATTTCTAACAAATTTGTTGATCTAATTTCCGAATGCAGTATAATTTTCTTGACTCAATAAATTATATGAACCTAAACAGGAAATCTATATATGTATGTATAATAAAACTAATTGTGTCTACATGAAATATTTTTTTATATTTATGTCATTCGTTCAGATAGTAAATATGGAATACAAAACACCAACTTTTGTGTGTCTGTCTATATGTCTGCGTCCGCATCACGTAAAAACTACTGGAAGAATTTTAATAAAATTCTCGGGGGCATTTTATTGACCTGTTGATTTCTAACACCTTGACGCCATTGCTCCCGTGGTACATGGCGGCACCTGTCTTCGAGGCTAGCGGGGGTCTGGAACTGTAAAATGAGAACCTTTGAGATCTAACCTATGTCCAAACGACTGGCACCACGGGTACCGGTAGTCTTACAGGGATATCCCAAATCTCTGTGATCGGTTATTGGTACGGCCCTTCGATGAGTGATGTGGTAGCTGTGGTTTTGATCTAAATTGCAGGAAGGACCAATAACGTGTAAGAAGTTTAGATAGTCTACAGCTCCTAAATAAGGTGTATGAGCATATTAACCAAATTTGTTTTTATTGCTTTAGATAAATTATTACCAGTTCACAGCAGGGATGCTAACTTTTCAAAGACCCAACGCGTCGACTCAGCAGTCAAAAAGAGCTAAAAGGCGCTAATTTAAAAAATAACGATTTTTGTTTCAGTGTATTTTATTGTTATATTTTTATTTTAAAGGTAAATTTTTACATTTACAGAAAGTTCACTTACGTTTAAAAAAAATATACAAATATTTTCCTAGGTATGTACATTAGAGTGGGTCAATTTGTATGTAAATTGTAACAAGCGGTTGTCAAAATCGTATTCTACGAGGAATTCTAAGAAGGTTTGCCCAAGAAAAGATGGGTATAAAACCAAAATATAAAATTAGAATTTTGTATGATAAAAAAGTAAAGTTTCTCGTTAAAAATTGGAAGTTGGATTTTGATTTTACACCCATGGTTTCTTGGGCAAAACTTTTTAGAATTCCTCGTAGAATACGATTTTGACAACCGCTTGGTCAAGGAAAAAATTGACCGACTCTAATGTATGTACATATTTAAATGAGAATCACCCCTGTTCTGTATATATATAAACTTTTGAAAAAAATCATAAAATAGTATTTTTTCATGCGATCAGAGTTGCAAAATCTTATTTTGTATGATAGTGTGGCATCTATGTACAACGCCATTTTGAAACGATTTTTTGAGTAGGACAGAATTCTGTCAGATTTGTTTTGTGATTGAATCGTACGATTGTGTAGGATAGTGACCTTAAGACTGAAAAGAGCTACGTTAGCTTCTTTAGCGAAAAATGTAGCATCAGAGGTAGTCAAAAAGAGCTAAAAATATCGCGAAAAGAGCTAAGTTGGCATCACTGGTATCACACAGTAACCAAATCTTTTTTGTGTTCATTTGTGTTTTTTTTTTTTGTTTATATGTATATAAGTATGTAGTTTGTATTTATCTTGTCGACCTTTTTCTGTTCTTGGGTAAATTTAGCGATTTACTTTAAATAATTTTAATTTGTGATTTATTAAAAATAATTTAAAAAATTTAAAACAACTAAAATATTGCAAGCAAAAACTAAAATATTTTGAGCATTTTGGAAGTTGAATTTGGCGAAATAAATCAAAAAGAACCTGACAACACTGGTCATATCTACAACTTATGTATGTATATGTTGTAAATACAAATGTAAGCAGAAACGTAGCAACATTGTCTGTAGTTTTACAATATAAAAATTATCATTCTCTTCTTAGGAAGAATTAAGAATATAAAAAAATGCATTTTATTGTCATTTTTGTTTACGAGAAAATTAATTTATACAAAAATAACTCATCACTTAAACAGAAATAAAAATAAAAAGTCATACAAACAATGAGAACAAGGCAAAATACAGTCAACCAACTAAAATTTTCAGTTGTCGTGCAAACAATAATTGTATGTAAATAGACAATTAGACAGGCGTTTTTTAATTTTAATACATATGTATATACATAGATACATCCATAGATGTAAGTGTGCAGCATGACCAATTTTTATTCGTTACAATTTCCAGATTTTAAACCGATCGAAATGGGAATATGTTGATCAATTGAAGTAAAATCTGACGTTTATTTTTTTATCTTACATATAATAAAATAGTAACGCATTTCCGTCTGTCTGTCGGCTTTTCTTTTACGGTCGCATCACGTTAAAACTACTGGATGGATTTTATCAAAATTTTGTGAGTATCCTAAGTATCCTGAAGAGAAAGTCGAGATTTATACCCAAATATGCATACCTTATTTTTTATAAAGTAAAAAATACATAAACTGATATGCAGCATAGTTTAGGGCGGAACTAAAAACGACTTTGCCGGTATTACCACATAGCACTAAATCGCCGACGAAAATAATCACAACGTGCAATTGCAGTGTTGCTATTAGCGAAGCTTTACTAACACGCTAAACATCTATCTTATCTACTACTATCCCTTTCTAAAGGAAGTAACACAAGTAATAGTACTGCAGAAGTTGTATCGATGAGGAAGAGGAGGAATCAGTTCAACACCTTCTCTGCGACTGCCCGGCTCTTCAAGAACGTAGGTTCAAATTTTTGGGCCAAAGATTCTTTCAGGACCTGGACTGTCTCAGAGATGTGACACTGAGCAGCCTATTAGGCTTTGTGAAAAGCTCCGGTTGGTTTACAAGAACCAACGGTATTGGAGTTCTCTAGGGAATGGTGGGGGTAGATGATCGTTGGGGCATCACAATGGGCTTTATTGGCCTCCGAGTGAACTCGCGTTTTTGCGGGTGACCCG
This sequence comes from Phasia obesa, assembly GCA_949628195.1. NCBI lineage: Eukaryota > Metazoa > Arthropoda > Insecta > Diptera > Tachinidae > Phasia > Phasia obesa. Next base: position 72,629,444 of record OX451218.1, read on the forward strand.
TTTAACCTAACCTAACACAAGTAATATAGTTACTTCTTCAAAAAAAAAAAAAAACTAAAAACGTAAGGGTCTTTGTTGTAGATTGCTTTCAAGGCAAAATCGAACATATTCATATTCATAAAAGTTTACTAAGGAGAGGAAATATTAAGGCGAAAATTATCAATTTTTTTATATGGATTTTAACAGTTAAACTTACAATATTTCGCTTTAAATGGAAGTCAAACTATCAAACTCTGAATAAAAAAATTAAGTTCGTAGTGAGGTTACCTGATGAATGCGCCTTGATTATATACTCAAAAGAATTTAATAATTTTGTTAGGAGAAAAAAAATTTGCTATTAACGATTTTATTAACTTTCAGGTTTTGTCTGGTATATTACGCTAACTGAAATATGTAGTTCGTTTGAAATCTGGACGCTTTTCGTTGCAAAACAATGTTTAAAATGTTCATTAAATCCTACCAAATTTACTTTATGCTTACCGTTTAACTCTTCAACAATTTTCTTTTAATCTCACCAGCTTCTTAATTTTATACTTTTTAGGGGGATTCCGTACTTAAAGGCAGCCAACGGGACCCTATTAATATCGCTTCGATGTATTTCCATCTGACCGTCTGCCACACGGCTATATTTCTTGAACCGCAATAGGTACACACCTGACATTTTCGAAGAAGGTGTTTAACTGCGAAAGCTACAGCACCAAATGATAAAATTAAAATAATGTTAAAAGTAAAAGGGTGACCATACAAAAACTTTGTTTTTATATACGAGTACTTCGCTTTAAGAAATGTTAATTCACATTCATTTGCATCCTTTAGGGTGTGGATCGTCTCGTCTTCGATATTTTGGTGAATTTTTAGTGAAATCAAATCATAAATCATAAATAAAATATTCAAATAAATGAGTTATTTACGATAACTAAACTTAAGATTTTAAATCGACTTAAGCACATAAATAATAAAAAAAAATAATAATAAAGTCATTTATACAAGATACATATGTATGTACTTCTATTTGGACCACCCGGTATGTATGTATGTTCGAGTTTCCCCATTTGTTGTTTAATGTACATATTTATATAAAAACAATGCTCTCCAACGGTTACGTAATTTTTTTGCTCAAAGTACTTAAGTGGAGCAAATTTTTCTAATCTATCAATTTAATAAGAACGCGTTCTCATTTTTACATTTTTCTTTTTGTTTGTCTGCATGTACATATATATGTATTACACAGTTGCAAAACATTGTCTTTACTAGAAGTCTTCTATTTCAGTAGAAGTATTATAATTTATTTCTTAATTTTTAATTATTAAATAAATTGTTTTTAGAAAAAAATTGGAAATATTTAAATATTTCATTTTAATAAACAATTTCTACAAGTCAATGAACAACAACAGTGAGGTAGTAGTAGCTTCAATAAATGACGATGATGATGGCAAAACAAGATAATATTGTATCATCATTATCTAAAAGTACAAGTGTTTGAAATGGGTACATAGTAAATTTATTTTTAAAATTGCCTGACTTATTGCTAAATTATTTTATTATTTGCATTAATTCAGACAAAGAGACGTAGAAGAGTTGAAGTTTTACTTTTTTGTAAATATTTGGCGTTTAAGCGCTTAGGTGGCGGTTGTGTGGTGGTATTTAATTTTTGGTTAGTAAATATTTTTGGTGTTGTTGTTGTTGTTGGTGCCATACCAACAATAAAATAAAGTAGATGTTAATGAACTTGAGTATTTTTTTCGTATTTATTTGAATTATTATTTTATTTATTATGTGCATACATATGTACATATGTATATGCATTTGCATACAAATATTTTTTATATACATACATACATTTTTATACCGAGTGGTTCAAAAACAATGATATTTTTAAAAAATAAATAAAATTATACTGACTGATAGTCAATATTTCGGACACAAACAAAACTATCGGTGTCAAAATATAATATGACTTTAAAATATGTTTGTATTTTAAAAGCAGCATTTAACCTTTGCGAGCTTTATTTACTTGCCAAAAGCTTTATTTTGAAAAAAAAGTTTATTAAAAAAATTACAATATAATTTTATAAACGTTTTTAAACAGGGGACTTTATTTTTCCTTAAAAAAATATTGCTGGTTTATTCTATGTTAATGGTTAAAAATAAAATTAAAAAGTTATTTTGTAAAATCTTATAACTTGTTTTACGGCTCGAGTTCGTGTCCCCAATTCTCTATAGATTATTTATTTAAATTATGTAATTAATTAATTTTATAAATTAAGATAATTTTGTAATAATTATAATAATTTTTAATTTAAAGGCTTTGTATAACTTCAATAAATAGATCAAATAAAATAATTTAATGATTCAGGAACTTTGCGAAAAAAAATTTGGTGATTGTGTTTACCCAGCAACTAAGGAGGTCAAACAAATTTTTGTGCAATTACATTGTACATTTACCTTAAAATTTTTAATTTAATATACATATGTATGTCGATTACTATTTCTTTTAAAATAAAAATTTTTAAACAACTACACGGAATTCGATTCCCTTTTGCAAAAATAAAAATGGCTACATGTGAACTTGTGCCTAAGAAACTATTTAAATCAGTGTTGCCAACTCTTTCACACTATACTTTTGCACTGTCTTGACAATATTTTATTCGAATTTGCCTTTTGTTTTGATAGTAATCCACACCAAATTTTAAGACTCCTCCTTCTATATATTGCTTCTGACATGGTTTATATATTTACTTTATATAGATCTATCCATCTCTGAATGTTGAAACATAAGTGTTATATAAAAAATATCCTATTTTTAAACCGAGGTACTAAAGTATCTCCCCATAAAATTTTATTAAAATTCATCCAGTAGTTCATACGCGATGTACACAGACAGACAAAAATTCGAAGAATTGTATTCCAAGAATTTGTATTCTATATCGATTACTATTTGCACCAGCAACAAAATTTGCAAATTATATTTCATGTACAGACACAGTCCTGTTACAGTTTATTATACATATATATTATTATACATATATACAGATAGTACTATTTACAAACTAAATGAAAAAAAAAATAAATCAAGATCAATTTTGTTTCAACATGTTCTTAAGAATAAAAATAAGTGAGAACTATATATTGCCATTTACTTGTTGTTGGCCAACATATCTTAAGAACACATGTGCATGTTTTTAGCAACATACATACATAAATACACATCCCTTAACATGTTCAACCCTTTCACACGATCTTTCATACAGTTACTTTTGTTGAACTTGTTTAAAAAAGAATCTGATATTTAGCACATTAAATTCAATACAGCGTAGTAAGTCGTTTCCGGCGGATGAGAAATAAGACGCTTTGTGTTTTGTAGATTGACTGACCAATGTGTAATATTTATTGTATGAGTGTATGGTACGTGTGTATGTTTTCTTAAAGGAGAAAAATTACTTGAACATAAGAAACCTCCTAATACAAAATTTTTTCTCAGTGGCAAATAATGATTAACGTACGTATATATGTATATAATGTGTTAGTACTCAGTAACAAATTTGATTCTTGAATTTTTAAATGGAATAGTGGTTTGAAGATGTTTTAAATAAATGTTAAAACATATATATTTAAAATGAAATATATAGAAAGCAGTTTTTTGTTTTTTGCAATTTATTATCATATCGTAATAGCGACGAGCACCTGTAAAAGTCTGTTCTAACCAGTAATACTTCAAGGAAGTGTAGTCCATTAAAAAGTTTAGACTAAAATTCGCATCAAAAAGTAGCACGTTGCAGATTTATTAGTTGGATTTGACGACAAACAAGTAACTCAGAAAAAATGTTCCACAAATTAAAGTTTTAATTTTTTTCCCATACAACCAATGCACTTTTCAGGTTCAAATTGTACCAACTTTACCAATCCTGGTTACATGAGCACGTGAACAAGTTCTTGCTTTCGAAGTAAAATAGATTAAGGGTTTATACTTACTTATATAAAAAGCACTTCTTTTCGACAATTTCGACCATCTCGGTTTTTTGGGTTGATCAGTCATGACGTAAGCCGCCACGTTTTGTAGTTTCACATCGATTTCAAATCGAACAGTGTATAATTATTTATTCATATTAATTTTTTAACAAACATACTCACGACTTTAGTTTTACTTAATAGACTTATATTTTGAGAATAATATACACAAATGCTTAACCCATTAGATAGGTTTAAGAGTCGGGTGGCATAACCTTGTGTATATCATTCTTGGGTATGACAATAACATAACATAACATAACAAGCGAATGTAACCAAAACCAATAAATTCATGACGTCAAGTTTTTTTTATCTAAAATATGTTTTCAACCAGGCATGGAAAATTGAGTTTTGAAAATAATACTTTTTATCAACTATGATACCACTAGAAAATTCTAATTTCTAGAAAATTATTTTTTACTTATTAATGAGTTACAAGAAGTTTAAAAATTGTTATTAAAAATTTGAAAATTTTTAGAATCGAAAAAAATGTATTTTAAAAAAATTATTATTCGTAAATGAACATATGTAAAGACCTCCTATCATTTGCTCCGTCAAAGCTGGTTGAGAAGATAAAAAAACGATTTTTTTTAGAGGCGAAGGCCTCTACTAAAATGTTATAACTGTACTAATAAAAAGGCAAACATCGTAGACATTGTGGCAAAACAACTCTCACCATCTTTTCACGTTAATTTCAACTAATCTACCCTCAATATATTCTTACTTCATTCTTTCACTTTGCCACCTAACTGTCCGAGGCTAAGCTCTAATCTCTTCTATTTTTCCATATATGTGAAACAAAGCGATAGACCTAAGTGTACTTTGCCTCCATACTTCTGAACTAAAAATTGCATTGGTTTTTTCACTTAGCCGGAGGTTGTTGTCTTTGCTATTCGCACTCCTTGATGCTATCGCTTTCGGTGTTTATTGCAAATTAGAGGGACCTGAATCTGGAATATAGCAACCTTTTATCACCAGTGCCTCACAACTAACATTATTGGCGAAGTCCTAGGGGAAGTTTTGGTTTGCACAAAAATCGCAAGCAGAGTGAATTTATCCTTAGAATACTAACGCTATTTTATATTACGTTAATACTAACGCCACATAAATTTTACGTACTGTGGAATTTTTTCAATTATTGTGGTTATTTCAGCATTTTTTTTTCAAATTTAATAGTGGTTATTTGTTAAATAATACAAATTAACTAATAACTCATATTAAAGTAAAGAAAAACAATTTTAATGGCAAAAAAAGTACATATTTGCGATCAAACCATAGCTTAAATAAAATAAATGCTCATATGTATGTATATAGCATCAGTCCTGGTTAATGCAGTCTTTGCCTACTTTTATTTGATGCTGCCACGCTTTTACAAATATGACAATATGTCGGTGTTCCTTCTTTGAGTGGTGACAAAATTTTGCTTTCCCTTTTCTCGAAAAAGTTCTTCTTTTTATTTTTATAACAAGCTGGAAATGCTATATTCTAAGCATCTGCCAATTATTTTTCGATGTAATTTTAATCTGTTGCAGGGGGCAGCAATTCCTATCAGCAAAACTGTCCTGGCTCTTAAAATCCTTCTCTTCCTCTTTAAACGTAGCTGATGTCTCTAAGGTCGCTGGAAGTTGGTAATGCCGCAACATCTTCGCAGTTGAGACCACGCTTGGAACTTTTCGGTTTTTTCCTTGCCTTTGTTATTCATTACATAAAATACTTCTACAAATTTATATATACATATATACTCTTATTACTAACGCCACGTATAATTGACGTACGCAAATTATATGTTTACCACTAACACCACGTAAATTTTACGTATAGCCTTTCAATGATCACGTTCTGTTAAATGACCAAATAAGCTTTGTATATGTTTCCGCGTTTGTTGAAAAACTATTGAAGAAAGCACTTGTGGAATTTGGTACCGTTAGGACATTGGATACTTGTGCAGTAACAATAATAAAAAAAAACTACACGTAAAATTTACGTAGGTTAGTATTCTAGGGTTAGTCGTATATACTGTCACATTTCAATAGATACCGCCAATACTGCGGTGGAGTTTAGATGGTCTTCAACTCCTTAATAAGGGGCATAAGTTTGTTCCTTTAAATCATGTTTTAAAACTCCTACTTATTGTTTTGCTGCGCGTAATAATGGGGATATTCACCCCTTAGAAAGACCTTTGTCAGGAGGAATACATGGCAGATGTTAATCAGTACCAGGAAATGTTTTTTTATTACATTTTTGTAAAAACTAACGGGAAGAATAAAAAATATCTTTATGAAATCAGAATAACAACAGTTGACATAAAAACTCATCTTCAAAAAATAGGAACATTTTTATATTGTTTGGTACCAAGTTTACCATCACTGCTATAGACATACGACACATTTTATTTGGTCTCATAACAACTTTTAGTCCTATTCTTAGATTGTTATCAATTTCAAAAGAAAAAATTACAACTTGTAAGTTTTATTTAATGCATGTGTACCGCGTAACAAAAGCAAATCTTTTTCCATGTTTATGTGTATTACGTAAAGGCGGCTGTAAAAGGCTAACTTGCCAATTGTTGGGTTACATTTATTGACAATTCATCAAAAAAGGTAGGTTATGTGTATGACATATGTATAAAAAAAAGTGACATTGATAATAAAGCACACAAATTGATAACAAAAAAAAACGTCACAGTCAGTGCTCTAAATTATATCTTATGCCAACTTGTTACCAATATTAATTTAGGTGCAGTCCTACACTTAAATGCAAAGAATTTTATGTTTATAGAAATGCGTATCAACTTTACCGCTCAAAACCTCTAGAAGAAAACGAGGATTACATTCAAATAAAGAATTGAAAAATTAATAGAATAGATACACGGCAACCATTAAAGCAAGGTGTTGAGGTGACCTGTTTGGCTTGTTCTATACTTAATGAAATATAAATAATGTTATATGAAAAAAATTAAGTTTAAAAAGTAATGTGTTTCTCAGATTTAAAGATGATTTTACTTTTGGAAATTAAAAACTTTTTGTAAAGTTCACGAATATTTTTCCATTTTAAATTTATAAGAACCTTTGGATGCTTAACAACCACAATAGAAAATATTAACTTTTGTTTTACAAAGATTATAAAAATTAAGTAATTATGTACATTTACATTAGTTTCGTTCTTGATGGCTTAGTAATTGCAATGAATTTTTTATACTTTACTGCAAAGGAAATTTTGAAGTAAGGCTTAAGTTCGTGTTATTCACTCTTAGTTGAAAGAATACTTTTTTACAAATTAGGTGATTAATTTATATGCTGCTAATTACTGGACAGAAAGGCCCCTTTCAATGATGAATTCCAACAAAACTCAACTGCGTAACAAAAAACAGTATTTGTTTTTTTGATGCTATAGATTTTATGAATTGAAATAGGCATGTTGCACACATCTGTTGGTCTTTATATAATGTGAAATAAATTTAATTCCCATAAAATATATTCTAAATAAGAACACAGTGACAAAAACCTTGAGGGTGGGTATGTTCAGGTCTCTATTTATTATAATAACCGCTATTTTTAATTGTTTTAAGTAAAAATTGTACTTTTCTCGTGTTTACTGATCGTTTTAAATAGAAAACAAAATATTTATATAATTTCACAGAGCGGGCACGGCTTTGACATTGTTAACTTCAACACTATTGTGTTAATAATCAAAAATAAAACATTTGTAAAATAAAAATATCTAATTGTTGTTATTTACTAACCAAAGGATAGCTAATAGCAAGACAGATATATACCATTTTCAAATAAAAGAAAATATATAAAAAGAATTAAAATAAAGAAAAATGTTTGCTTGGTAGTATAATATGAAAAATAAATAGAGTTTACAAGTGTAAAACAATTTCAAAAAACTCTATCTTCTATGAAATATAATGTAAAATTAAAATTTCTCAAATTCTATTTCTTTGATAAGTTTGTTTAAATAGAAAATTAATTACAATTGAAACTACCGGATAGATTGATATAAAGAGTACTGATGACGGACGTAGCTGTCTAGAATTAAGAACTTAAGCCTAAATAATTAATTAATTAATTCAAAAATAGTTCAAATAAAATTCATATAATTATTTATATAAAGGAAGGAAATTTTTTCAATAGCCTTTTTTGACAGATCACGTGTGCGTCGTGTCATGCTGTCATGTTCTTTTTGTTTAGTATTGTTTGGCATTTCATAATGGAAGGACTTACGCCTGAACCGCCGCTTCGCTCTATGGGCTCTTGAAAAGTTCCAAGAAGATCCGACGTTTTCGAGGCAAATTTCGTTTAGCGATGAGGCCCATTCCTGGTTCAATGGGTATGTAAACAAACAAAATTGTCGCATTTGGGGCGAAGAACAACCTGAAGAGATTCAAGAGCTGCCAGAAAAAACAACGGTTTGGTGTGATTTGTGGGTCGATGGAATCATCGGTCCATTTTTCCTTTAAAATGATACCGGTGGGAACGTAACCGTCAATGACGACCGTTATCGTGCCATGATAATCGACTATTTGATGCCTGAAATTGAAGCTCGTGATGCACTATAGGAAATTTCACCCATTTTTTTGGCCCAAAAGTTAAAATCAAAATTTTTGTTAAGTGTATTTTTTTTTTTGCTTTAATATAAAAAACTATAACAAAGTAATCATCTCTGTTTAAATTTTTTGAAAGAATTGACTGACAGTTACTTTATCACATGTTTTGCTTGCGATTTGTGAATTTGTTATCAAAAAACGATTAAGTGCAGTGAATTTTGTGATAGTTTGTAATAAAAGTTTTCATAATAATAATTTATAATTTGAAAAAACTAAATAATGGAAAATAATGTCTAAGGTGAGTACTTTAATGATATATAGTGAATTGTGTGTAAACTCATCTATTAGATCGATTAAATTGGAAAAATTAAAGTGACCTTAAGATTAACTTATGGAATTATGAATTGGAATTTTATTTAGACTTCCAAAAAATGCTAGCACATGCTAGCCATAAAACAATAATATTTCTCTAGAACAATCTCTAGAACAACTGCGGATTCTGCAAAATTTTATAAAAAACGTATTTTTCCAGGTAAATTAAGGTTAAATTCAGAGTTAATAATTACATGCGACAACGTAGATAACGAATTGGAACTCGAAAATCAAATTTTTGAATAAAATCCTTTTAAAACATAACTTTGTTTGTTACTTATTTAAATTGGTAAGCTTAATTTCTACTGCTATCTTTAAAAGTAAGAGTACACTCGAACAAAAAAATTTAAAAAAAAAACATTTTAGAACCCCAGAGAATCTATCAAAGATCTAAAAAATCTTAGATACGGAAACCTATAAACCTGGAAACCCCTTTGGAACTAATTCTTAGTTAATTTTTTCGATAACTTTACTAACGTTTTTTTATGTATGCAAAACTTTAAAGATCCCTCCCTCTTAATAGTCTTCCAAAAGTCAGGTCAAAAAAATCATTCAAATTGGTCCTGCCGTTTGCCTGTATTTAATTTTGGCCAAAAAATATTATAAGCAAGTTGTAACAAAAAATACTTTGACTATTTTGGAGATTTTTCACATCGGTTTTTGCGAAATAGGTGATGTGCGACCTAGTTCAATTGAACGATTCAGGTAACTGAACGATTCTGACTCGGTCAGTGTTTTCTTTTTATCGTTCATCGCTCGTTGCGTTACTATAAACGCAATATAAATATCCAAACAATAAAAATCGAATAATTAAAAAAGCACTTTTACGTTACGTTTTTAGAGTCAAATAGCCTACATTTTTATACAAGCCAGATAAAAATATGACCGCGAGCATCATTTGTTTTGAATGCCGCAAAGAATCATTAATAACAATAAAAAATTACTTTTCTCGAATAATCGATTTGTTCTAATCCCTGCTTTAATGTTATTCCTTCAGCAGTAAAAACTGATTGACATTTATCATTAAAATTACATTTTTAAATTTGTTAATTAGAACTACATACAATATTTGGGTCAACATATTTACTAGCTTATATAATTCTTGCAAAAAATCTACTTCGAAACAGACTGACATCGAATCTTTAACAAACTTTTAAAATAGACTAACCTGTAAGTAACAATTTACAAAACAAATAAAAGATAAACAATATAGGTATACGAGTATACGTCAAAATCTCTTCTTGCTTAGAGGCACACCTTAGAAAATCGGAAAACCATTTTAAAATATGGGAACGTATTTGAAATTAATTATGTATGGATCTTGTTTATTTGACAGCCCTTTTGCCTAAAGTTACGGATCTATTCTGGTTCAACACTTATTGCTATAGCCAACAAAACGGCTAAATAAATACAGATTCTGTATAAATTTCAAGATTTTGTATCTTACGGTTCATAAGACAGGCCTACATAACCTATATACGTAAAAGCCACCCTTTATTTTTTTTAGTTATAGATTTTGGCAAATACAAAAAGATATTTTATTTTATATATTTGCTGTTATAGCGAACATAGTGGTGGTACATACTCTCTGTAAATTTCAAATGTCTGTAACGGTTTAAAAGATAAATCCATGTACATCAAATTCCATCACCCAAGGGGATACCCTTTCACTTTTTTAAAACTGCTTGTCATTGCGGGCAGACACTTTATAAATTTCAAATGTAAGTCTATAACGGTTCAAGAGATAAGGCTATATAAGTCGAATTACGTCGCCTATGGGACCATATTTTGAATTTAAAATTTTACTTTTTATATATTTTTATTGAGAACATAGCAATACATGCTCTGTAATTTTAAGTGTCTGTCTACAAGGCCATATATTGTTAGAGTGATAGTAAAGCTTCCCTATCGGCAACACTGCAATTACACGTTATGTTTATTTTGAGAACAGTGATGCTGAGCGTCTGGTGTTATTTAGGCGTGTTAATTTGAAGCTAGTATACCCATTTTATTATTTTACTTCGCTGGCGATTTAGTGCTATACGCTAATACCAACGAAGGAGAGCGGTGTGTTAATACATATCAGAAAAATCGATGTTAACGTACTAACAACTTGAGCTACAGCACCCTAAAAAAACCTTTAACTAACTTGTTTTGTATAGTGGCACCCTTTATTTTTTACAACGGTTCAAAAGATAAGGTCATATACTTTAAATTAGGTCATGTACCCTTATATGTATGTATGTCAGATTAGGTCATGAACCCTTTTAATATTTTTTTTTGCGGACATATTTGTTATGGCGGACTTAAATATAGACACTGTGTAAATTTCAAGAGTCTGGCTATTTACGTCAAATATGGGTAGACTCTGTAGTTTTTAAGTTTAGAGCCCTATTATGGTTTACAACTCAACTCTACTTCAGTTGAAATTTTACAATTTGGTATTATCAATTACAACTCAACTTGTCAAAAATTTTTAAGTTGAATTTAAATTGTGTTACAACTCTGTTGTAGTTTCACCGTTTACAACCCGGTGTTAGTTCGGTTAACAAAAGTTTAAAAAAATTACAACTCATCAGTAGCAATGTTTCAAATTACAACTCATCAGTAGCAGTTGTCTTTTAGACACCTCAACTGAGTTGAGTTGTAAACCGTAATAGGGGCATTAGTTTTATATTAATTTGTGAGCATTTAAAATGGCCCTTACAATGAAAAAATACGTTAATCAAGTGTTTTGCACGGGGACCCCCTATAATCTTTAAATTTATTATTTTTTAAAGGGACCAATTTGTAAGCTTGACCGTTAAAATAAAAGTTAAAAATAGGTCCAGAAAAATACTTACATAAGAATTTTTTTCTTTTTTAAGACGGTTAAAAAAGAAAGCGAACGTATGAAAAATCCAGATCATTATAATTAGGTAGAAAATTTGACACCTAAACGAAAACTAAAGTTGTTAGTTAATGTACCATATACATACATAAATAAAACCAACCCACCCTCAATACGAAATGTTCTTAAAATAGACACTAGGAATAAAAGAGACCTCTTTTTCAAGCCTGACACTCATATCAATTACTTAGAAAAGTAAAGCTGATAACAGCAGCATGTTGAAGTACTAATTACGCAAGCCCCAAATGTATGACCGGAAAGAGACAGGTCAACGACTGAAGGAATCCTAGTCGAAATGCGGCAAATATAGAAAATTGAACAAATTCTTTTAATGCAAATCAATTAATAAAACAAACTTACCTCTTTTAATTCCTTTTGTTTTAAATTTATATTTAAAGTAAAATTTCAAAAACTGGCGCAAATTCTGCAAAAGAAATAAACAATGAGAATAAAATTAATATGTATGTATGTCTGGTAAATTTACTATCAAAGTAATGGGATAAAAGTTATTCATTATTTTGTAAAAAATTAAATGGTTTGCTACACAAAGAAAAGCCACACAAATTTCAAAAGTAAAAACAAAAGTGTGAGAAGTTCGAAAAAACCAAAAATACGTCACACAAAAAGAATAACTGAAACTGAGACGAAATAAAAATTGAAATAAGCATGTCTACACTAAATTACCAGGTGTGAGTAAGTGACTGTTACACTATGCCACTTATTGTTTTGCTAACGTATAGCAGCAAACGCAGACTTAACAAAGTTCTCTGCCCCCAGTAACAGAAGTTGTTGTCTGGGTTTATATTTTGTTGTTTTTTTGTTTAATAATTTAAAATTTCAAACATAAGTGATCCAGGAGCAGAGGTTATTAAACTTGTCTTGAAATATACAACATCGAATTGTTTATACTATTTATTTTGTGCCTGGCCTGCCTGTGCTGCTTGGGTTATTGTTGTCAAGATTTTTTATTAACAAAGAGAGAGAAAATATCTCGTCGTATCGAAAGCAAAACAAGGAAAGAGAAAAAATATATGTAAATACATGGACCAATAGTGCTAAATCTCTGCAGAGTGAAACACTAACGTAGGAATTTTACGTAATTGAACACTCTTTCTTAGTGTTCGATAACCTAATCAGATTTTACATAAGACTAAAGTCTAAAGTGTTCCAAAATTAAAGGAGTAACCTATTTCCTGCCTAAACGGGAAGATGTTAATGTGGGTGATATTAATGGTAATGTTAATTATGGTGTCACATGCCACAAAGCCCGTTGAACAATCATTAGCGTAGGAGGACATATTTTATAGGGGGTTTGGGGGTTGGTAAACCACTTTTAATGGAAAATACTATTATAAAAATAAATATACATATAGTGCAATTTTAAAAAATTCTGTGGCAACAGCAAGTGTGGAGGGGGCAATGTGAACAATTCAATTACTGTGTTACATATCCTGGTCGCGTACTCTCCCGTTTCGGCGGTCAAAATTGGTCGCCTTTATTGTGTGATTTAACATGTGATTGGATTTCTTTTTCTAGTATTTTTTGAATTTAAATGTCTATGCCAAAATGCACACGACCACCCATGCATTGAAGTAGTAAATTTAAAGTTGCATCAATGTAATTCTGTGACATTTTTGCAAAACAGTCGTGTAAAAGCGTGGTTTTGGCCTACATAGCTATTCCACAAAAACTTTCTCAAAATTCATGAATTTTCAGTAGAGGCCAAAAACTGTTTTCGTTAATTGAGCCTAAAGTAGTTATTCTAAAAACACAAAGAGGGTCATAACGGTTTTCTTCACGGAAGAGAAGACAAATCAAAGGGAGAATTTTAAAGTGGGAAGATATGTATGACCCCTGTGGTTTGGTTTTTTGCAAAAAGTGGAAATTTGAAAATTTTGAGTTTTGAGCTTTTGAGGAATAAGTGCGATATGTACATTAGAGTGGGTAAATTCTTATGTATTAAAAAAAAATCACCAAACGGTTATCAAAATCGTAATCTAAGACAAAAAAAGAAGGTTTGGCCAATAAACCACAGGTCTAATATTAAAATCGTGCTTCCTGTTTTAACGAGAAACTTTTCGTTTTTTCATCAATATAAAAATTAGAGATTTGTATGATAAAAAAGCAAAGTTTCTCGGGAAGTTCGCTTTTGATTTTAGACCTATAGCTTCTTGGGCAAATCTTCTCAGAATTTGACAAGCGCTTGGTCAAGAAAAAAAAAATATCCTCTCCAATGTACATAGGTGCATACATATTTATGAAGTTGTTTCATAAAAAATAATACAAAATTAAATTGCTTCTAATCTGACTCATAGGCAAAAACGTCGTTAAAATGTTGTTAATTATTCAAAATTCAAGTTTAAAATATTTTATAGCAAATTGTAAAAACATCTGCATTCTTGCAAATGTTAAGCTAAAGTTTTTTAAATAGTTTGCAAATATGTAAATACATTTTTAATATTCTAGTCATAATTTCTAAATTACCCTTAAAGCATTGAACCTTTGAAATTTTGAATATAAGTACAAATCTTATAAATTTACGACAACTTTATTAAAGTCTGCAGCGTATTTTAGGAGCAACAGTGTCAGACAAAAGTTTAGGCTAGTTTTTGCATTACAACAATAAAACCATTTAAATTTTATTCCAGACTAGCTATACCCTCTGCGCTTCGCTACATCATCCATAAAAAATACAATAATCACTTGAAAGTAAAAGTAAGGCCAAGATTTAACTGGAAAATTACGTTATTCTCGGAGAGGCCTATATAAAATTTAAAGATGGAGATGGAGATGGATGCAGTTCTCTAGATATAGGCTAATAACTTTGTTTGAGGGTACCCAGTCTTCCCGTCCTAATCACCAAGCTTTAACTCGAAAACACACGTTATTCTCAGAGTACAAACATTTGAACACTCAACCTATTATATATTACCAGCTGACTTGGTCCGCGTTGCTGGCCCTAAGCAAACATTAGTGTTGTATTACCACACTATTTAAATTGAGCTTTTAACGGATTTTACGTCCTTTAGATAAAAATCCATGGAATACCTATCATAAAGTTTTTTTTACAGAATAACTTACATATGGTGTAGATATGGGCTCAATCAAAAAATAAACGCATGTATTTACGGCAAATTGGAAATTATATTTATTTATTACTTCATCATAAGGCCAGCGGATAGACAATGTTTTTTGTTTTTTTATTTAGTGTAAAAACGTATAAATTTTTTGGCGTGCCAACTCGAGAGCAAGCCACATACAACTGGCCGTGTGAAAAAAATGAATTTTCCAAAATTGAGCCAGCAATAGTCAATGATTGGCCTTGTGCTTTGTTGATGGTAATAGCAAAGGCAAGACGAAAAAGGAAATTGGAGCCGCTTGAATTGGTATGGTAAATCGTTGCAAATCATCGGAATTCGTGAAATAAGTACGTCTTCACCTTTGAATATGCCACCGATGATTGTTGCCTCGATTAAATTTGGTGAAGAATTTTTGATGGTCAATCTGGTTCTGTTGCATAACTTTGGTGCGTTTAAGTTGCGAATAAGAATTACCGGAATTCATGAATGAATATTCTGAAGATTCCCTGAAAATTTCATCAAAATCGGCCTAGCGGTTTTGGAGTCCATACGTTACATACATACAGACATCCTGTTTTATATACATATATATAGATTATGCGAGGTACTAAGCCATCCATCCACTCAGTTTTTTGCTAGACTATGCGTATTAATACGATAATAATTTTTCAATTTGTATGGGTGGAACCTCGCCTTCTCTATCAAACCACAACATCTCTGTATACCTACAAAACGGTGATAAAAAGCGTCCCTAGATCATAATATTTCCACCTTTGTGTTTGACGGTGCCTTGAGTGAACCACGAGGTAAGCAGTTGTTCGTTTGGTCTACGCACTAAGGTAAATTAGTCGAAACATAAGGTAGCCACAGACGTTGTTAGTTTTTGGCATTTTTAATCGCGCTGGTAAAATTGCACTGATAAAACGGCCAGGATTTAGCCAAAATTCGTCTTTCATGAGGCCGTTGAAAAATATATATGATACGGCTTAATTTGAACCGCCTGTTTTCAAACATGTTCGGTAGGGTCCAACGTTTTTTGGAAATTAAAATCATTTATACTTGTTTTTATGTGTTGATTACCTGACTGACATATTGGTTTTAAATTCTAAATAAAGAATCAAATGGCTCAAAATACCTATGTAACGGTACTTATTGTTGGAGGTTTCTTACAGTAAATAAAAACAGGGAACAAAGAAGTTGCCGTTCTTTACTAAGTAATTAGCATGATTTTGCCAAAAGAAACATATTGGTATTTAAAACAACATAAATGTTATCATAACTGGAGCTTTTTAGTGCTAAACTTTTTTAAAATAAAAAATAATCATAAAATGCTTGTGTTAATTTTGTCCTACACTGTAAGTTAAGATATCATAGACCAAAAAATACAACAGAAAAAAACTGGACAAAATCGTGCAGTAGACGAAAAGAACAGAGAGAACGGGTAAGAGTAACAGTGTGAGAATGAGAGTTAATGAAATTTAATACAATACAATATATCGCACACAAAGAAATGGTGATGACCTTGAATTTGGACAATAACATTTGCAAAATATTTGCGAACGCACACACGCACACCTACACACTTGTATATATGTATGTACATACCCAGTTCTAGAAACTTAGAAGAATTTTGAGTTAAATTATTTGGAGTAAATAACCTTTTGCAAAAAGATAAAGAGCCAACAAACTAAAGCAAACGTGTTGTCTAGTCACAGCAAATAAAAATGTAATAAAAACACAGCAGCAGCAACAGCAACAGCAACGAAAAGGATCGAATTGTTCCCAAGTATAAATAATTACGTTTTAAATTCAAAAATGTTATTTATAAACAATTTTTAAAACATGTATAATCTATACATATGTATAATAAAATAGTAACTCATTTCCTGTCTGTCCATCTTTCTGTCTGTGTTAATTCGCATCACGTAAAAACTACTGGATGGATTTTAACAAATTTTGTGAGGAGATACCTCAGTATCCTGATTCCAATATAGGATACCGTTTTTCCGCAAAAATATCTTATTTCCAAGAGAAATTGGAGTAAAAGCAGCGAAAGTACTCAGTTATTTCAGTAAGGATGAGACCCTTTATATAAATATAAAGTTAATACATAAACCATAACTGAAGCACAAACCGATATGCATAGTTTAAGGCAGCAGTTATTTTAGTATGGATGAGAACCTTTATATAAAGTAAAGTACGGGTCTTTGGTGTGGATTGCTTTCAAAGCAAAATCGAACAAAATATGTCAAGGATGCTGACAAAGTTGCGGGCACAGCTAGTATAAATTGAGTTACATGATAAATTTTACATTTGTATTCAAAAACAGCGCCATCTGTTGCTCAATTGTACTAAAACTATCTGCTTTGATATTAGTATTTAAACTAAATTGATACAAAACAGAAAATAATGCTTACGCAGAACATGAACATATACACGTATTCGCCACACATAACAACATGAACAAAATAATACCGTTGCTCTGCCGACGTTATGTTTATGTCTTGTTTAAGTCTATGACTAGTTAATATGGGGTGTAATGTCTCCTTGAACATTTTATATGGTACTTAGGTCAGGGGACTGATCGATTGTTTCGAAATTACTCTTCTGCCAATTTGCTTATATGTTTTGGTACTAGAGAGCCCTAGAACTCTTGAGTTTCATATTTTTTTTTGTACAATATGGTGTTTAATATCATTTTAGCACAGCTCGACAATAGTTTTTAATTTCTTCAAAAGTTTTACCTTGTTTTCCTAAATGTCTAATCAAATCTCTATTTTCTACATTGCTTTTTTCGCCCTACTGTTAAACAAAAAGACGTTTTAGAAGAGTTTTATTTAAGATATACTAATAAAATGTTTCTAAATTACTCACTTATACCTTTATACCTTTTTATTTTTTATACAATTTTTTAGCTTTGATAAATTCAATTTTGGAAAAAATACGACACTCCAATGTTTTTGATCAATGGAAATGAAAATAAAGATATTCTGATTATAACCATGAACGTAGGAGTTAGAAGAATCAGGTATTTTGAGTTTTACTTCTTACATAACGTTTTAAATAAAATAAGAATAAGGCATTATAATAAAGTTACCATTAGTTTTTATACCGTCTTATGGCGTGCGTAGTACTACATACTCTGTATAAATTTATATTATTCTACAAAACTGTGTTATTTTGAAGTGTCTGCCTATCATGGTTCAATAAAAAAGGTATTATAAGTGCAAATCAAGTCACTATAGGAAAACCCTTTAATTTTTAGCATTCGTTTTTAAAACGGCCATGGGAATACTATTTCTGTAAAATTTTTAAAAGTCAAACTAAGGTGATACACATGAAAATCAAGTCCCCATCGGGACACCCTTTAATTTTTAGTTTTATTTTATATACATGCAAATATAGCGAACACAGTTTTAATTACTGTATAAAAACTTCAATTCTTACTGTTAACAAATTAGGACATATACGTAACTACTACGTTACTATTGGAAGACCCTAGAAGTGTTAATATTTGTAATACGAATTTAGGGAAAATTTCAAAAGTCTACCTGACAATCGGACAGGCACTGTAGCGAAAACAATAGGGTTACGATTTTGCCCTTTGGATACGGAACCCTAAAATGTAATCTAGAAGTATATTTTTATTTAATTGTAATTTCTTTCAAATATTCGATATTCTTTCCATGCACTATTTAGCGATAATTTTAAAATGGAATTTGATATCAAATTAAAAAAATGCTGATAACTTATAATTTTATTAAAGGTTTAAAACCTTTATTATCGAAGAATAAAACACAATTTCTCAAGTTGTTTTTGATAAATGAAATCTTTTTAATGTTTTGGAATGACTTGAAAATAAAAATGAATATCAAATTTTGAAAAAAAAAATAAATTCCATAGTTTATTGCCAAATTAAAAAAATTAAGCATTACGCTTAATATCGAATAAAATAAAAAAACATATTGTTATAAACGTTTGACTTTCCAGACAATATTTGCTTCGATTTTGCTTTTTTGATTTTTAAAAGGAATCTACACCAAATTTTAAGACTCTTATGTAATTTCTTTATATAGAGGTACCCATCCCTAGATAAAATTTTAAAATTTATATAAAATTCTAAAAATATTGTAGAGTTCTTAAAATTGGAGTGTTTAAAATATTCCGCTGACAAAAATTAAAGGTGCTGCCAAGTTTTAAATATCTTTAAATCGGTAAAATTGTATACTTTCACTGATTTTTTCTCTATTTACTTTTGGAAATGATATATTTTTGCGGAAAAAAGTATCCTATATTTGAACCTGGAAACTAAGGTACCTCCTCACAATAAAATTACGTGATGCGAACGAAGACGGACAAAATTGCTGTTTTGTATTCCATTTTGATTACTATCTGCACATAGCAGACGGCAACCAAATTTTCAAAAATATGTCATGTACAGAAATGGTCCTATTACAGTTTTATTAAATAATATTATTTATGTTAAGTATTTTTGGATTGGGTTATATATGCCCTCGATATTCTGCTTTGTAGTGCGCTAGTCTATCAGTCTAGGGGATGTGAGTTCGATTCCCGCCAAAGACTGGGTGTTTCTGCAGAGTAGAGAAGCCTCACAGTTAGTGTGTTGTCTTAAAAAAAGCTTGGAATTATACCACATCTTTGTGGCGACCGGAAGCAAAATCCTTGTAGAAGCGTAAAAAATCGAAATAACATTAACGTAAGCTGCTGTTTTTAGGGCCGGCGGAGAAAAGCTTTTTGTGGGCCAGCTCGAAAAGCAAAAAAGAGAAAAATGTACTAAGATGGAATGTGGACCTGAGACGTCAGCGTTGGTGAACTGGCTTGGATTAAACTTTGAACTCTGAATGCTATGACACGGAGTCTTGACGAGCCATTGTTTTCTTTGCACATGAACAAAGTGTCGGCAGGATAGGGAACAATCGATGTGTGGTTTTTATGCTTATAGCACAGCAAACATGATTTACACGCTTGATTAACAGATGGCGTTCTTTAAAAGTCAAACTTAAACTTAATAAAGCCGAAATTGTTTATGACTGCACGGTAACTCAGTGATATTAAGATCAATAGCCAGTAAATAAACAGAAATCATTGAGGAATGAAGGGTGATAGATAACGTGCTCAAAACTAATAACTGAAGAAAGAAAGCAGTCTGAAAGCGGTCTCAAAGCAGCAGGGTGCTCTGCTTCAGTGTTCTCCCCTGCACAATAAATATTAAAGTTCATGGGACATATTTTTGTGTAAAATTTTTTAACAGTTAGAACATATTCTTCATTGATATTATTATTAGAAATGGTATATCTACATACACAAGTAACAAATCAAAATGTACTTTAACTTAACAAGTAAACATGAGTAGTGCAGCGGATGTTACAATCGCGTTTTAAATTATTTACAAGAATATGAATTATTTACAAAACAAAGCTTCTATAATCTTTCAAAAGTTAATTGCTTGTGAGAGGCGAATAACTTTATATAGACAGCATTGCTGTCTGTGACATATTATGTGTTTCGAGGTTAATTTCGTTTGGCAATTAATATTGAAAAGACTCACGCCAGAGCCACGTTTGTAAATTATTCAAATTTATTTTGAAAATCATGGTTCAATTCTACAAACCCATCGAACATTAGGTGCATTTTATGGAGCAATTAATCGTCCATTAGAGTGTTTACACATCCCGATAATACACATCCCAAAAGACCATGTGCACTACGCATTGGCCCATAAGTTGTCACAAATAATGATGGTCAGAAATTTCAGTCATCGGTGAGCGGTATAAAGACATGCTTACTAACTTGCTTGTACTTCAAATAGAAGCTATTAGGATTACAGACATGTTTTTTTAGCGTAATGGTGCCACATATCACACAGCGCGCAATACAATCAATTTACTGAGAAAAACAATGAATAATTTCAAGCAATGAACCTGCTAAGTGTTCATGTGATTTTACGCTATTAGACTATTTTCTCTGGGGATATGTAGAGTCCCAGGTCCATGCAGATAAATCAAAAGCAATGCAAAGTATGTGTGATAAATAGACATCCAGGTTACACAGTGGCCACATGTCCCAATTCACATTTGAACATTAATGCCATAAAATTATCTAATTAATAAAATTATCTACAAAAAATGTTCCCGTATCTACTAAAAATAACGTTACTAAGGGGTTTGAGAAAAGAAAATATTTTTCAGCGCATTTCATAGACGTGTCTCAAGCGTTTGAAAAGGTATAGAATAAAAGCTTACTTTATAAGTTAAACCAACACTTAAACACAAATGTATATAACATTATTTAACTGGATGTAAGTTAAAAAACATGTCTACAAGTTGTTAAAAAGTTATTTAACTGGTCGTAAGTTTATACTTGAAGAACAGATTTTTAAGACCGCCTTAGTCCTTTTCGTCCCTACCTACACAAATGTGTAGGTACATTTTGTCATGGGTTGAAGAGCATTTTATATGTCATTATCTAGACCAAGAGAAATCTGAAGAAAGATATGTGTATATCCTGTTTCTAAGGACATGCATTTTGTATAGAAAAAAAAATACATTTTTTTAGTTTAGAAAGAGTTAGCCAGTTTAAGCCGCTGTTCCATATTATAAACTCGATCATTCACAAAGATCAGATCAAGATTAGTTAAATCAGAATAAATGAAAAAAAATCATTTTTTTTTTAAATTTATAATTAAAATATATGTAAGTACATACATTGAAGATACAATAATTAATACAAAAAATTACACGTAGCTGTACTCGAAAACATTTAAGATTTCTGTTCAGAGATGGGGCTTCGTAACCCTATTAATATCGCTTTGATACTGATTCACTGACACATAGTGAACGGTCCCCATAGTAAAACGAAAAAAATCGAAGGAGTTATGGTAGCTTAATGAAATTTTTGGCACATATCTCTCTTAGCCTACTATTTTAAAAAATGAATTAACATTTTTAAAAATCCTTTAATTTTGCCGGTGCGGGGACAATCAAATACCCAAAATTCTATCAAATCAGTCATTTTTATTTTTTTTTTTTTTTGAATTTTAATCTATCATTTCATATACAAAATGATAAAGCGTGATAGTTTTTTTTTTATAAAATATAACCAATATCTAATTACTTAGGGTTGCCGTATACCTTTTTTAAATATAACATTATTTTATACTTATTAGTATTTTTATATTTTGAAAATACTCATAACCATAGGTATTCAAATAACATTACATGAATAGGGTTTCCAAATTGACAACACTATATATTTTAAAACTAAATTATTATTTAAGATAAAAAACATATTTACATAAAGATTAATAAATAAATACAAACAAATTCAAATAACATAACAATTGTAAACAATTTCTTAATCACTAAAATAGTTTCTGAGTCTGAATCAGTGTTAATACATTCATCTACTATTATGTAATTACTAATTTCTTGAGCTGCTTGTATTTATTGTATTTTTATTAGATGAAATTAATTGATCAGAGGAAATTAGGAGTTTATTCATTAAATCTTGATTACAGTTTTCTCTGCTATTTTTTCGAGTTTGGTCAAGTGTGTTCTTAATTGTTTTGTGAAGGCATTATAAAGCATTCGGCCGTCCACTCACCTTGATTTAGTTCTCCCTGGTTTAAAGCATAGCCTACTATTATCGTACATTTTCAAATATTAAAAATATCAACTGATAATTTTAATAAAAATATCAAATATGGTTGATTTTTAAAATCATTATATTTCAAAAGTTGACATAGAAAACACCTAAATATTTGTATACATATTTTCGTATATATAACAGAAAATAAGATTATTGATTCATAAAAATGGTTTTTTGATGTGCATATTTTTTCGGGTCCATCGAAGCTGACTATTTTTTTTTTTTTAATAAGTAGATATTTTGGCTAGAAACTTCACAATTTTTTTTACAGTGTTGTTATAAATATTTGAATTTTATGATTATTTCATTGTTTCTGCTACATTTCTGAATAAAACAAATAAATTTGCATGCACTTTTATTGCAAAATGAATTTTTGAGATTTATTTTTCCAAACCCATTTTTTGTTACTTAAAAATTATCAAAATAATTCGACTTTAAAGCCGTGTAACTTTTTATATGTATGTGTAACGCACATGGAAAACCAAACCACCTCTGGAATCGTGGGAGTCTCAGCATCCCATATGTATTTTATTGATAAATTCGAAAGTTTTTTTTGATTTTTTTCCACTTGTGCGACAAAAATTTATCAGCGTAAATTTAAATTTTTTAAAAAAAAATGGTATATGTACATATGTATATACAATACTAAGCAGCATATTTTTGTAGGATTTATATTTAAAGCTAAAAAATGTACATATTTTCTAATTCAAATTTATTTAAAAACTTATTTACACAATTGTTCTTCAACTTTAATACATTTTAAGTACACATACATAACATACATATGTAAATATACATACATAAGTATATCACAAAAAAATATGGATCTTCATAAATGTTACTTTCTGATACTCCCTCAAAACCTCAAAACAACTTATCGTTCGTATGTTTTTTTTTTTTTGTATTTGTTTTATTTTAACGACAACAACAAGGAAAAGAACAAAGTCATTTAATGTACTCGTATAGTGCTGATGACATACTTTACAAATAAAAATAAACAATTTTTGTACATTTTTTATTTAAAAAACTTAATTAGTTTGTTTTTTATTGTATGTTATTGTATGTTGGCTATTGTGTTTATTGTATTTAGTATCGTAGAAATAGTATGTGTGTAAACATTGTAAAGAGGAAGAGAAAATAAGCTAAAGAAAAGAATGAGTCTCATAAAATAAATACAAAATCACAAACAATACAACTTATCAGAATAAATTTAACTTATCAGAACAGTGTTGCCAGCAACACCTATTAGCGTACTCCAATATTTGACTTTTTAGTTGTTTTTTTTTTTAATTCATACGAAATAAAAAGATGGTCTAATAAATGAAATAACAAGTACAAGAAATCTATAAAATCAAGTGTCGTTCGTTGGTAATCGCATCACTTAAATCGGCTGCACCGATTTGTCCATTTTGTTCTAATCTTCATCATAACCCAACATAGGTTTTTACGGAAAGAAAAATAGACCACACCCAGTTTTAAAGTAGCTAGGGAACTATAATAGGTAATTTTCTGAAATTTTGCACCTAAAACTCTCGTATTAATAACAATAGTTTAGCGAAACGCAGGCTGGGTTGCAATATGGGGCGTCGTACATCTAATAGAAAGTGAGCAATTATTATCGTTTACTCGGAGATCTGCATAGTCTTACCAAACACAGATTCCTTTGATTTTACTGAAGTCAAAAACTAAATATAAATTTGTTTTGAACCATTTGCCGTTTCTCAATTCAAAATTGACATATGTCCAGAAGATCGTACAATCGTTTTTAATAATTGAGTTCCACAGTAACGTCATTTTTCCAGTGAAAGAAGACAGTGATGCAAACGTGATCCTAAGAGATTTGATCTGTGAACTGGTTTATGAAAAACAAAACGATCTTGAGTTGACTATTTATAATTGTAATGCTGTGCGATGTGTAAATCGCATGACAATTCAAAATTTTTAAAAGACAAGTGGGCAAAGCCACACCCATTTAATATAAATAAGCTTATCGAACACTTATTTTTAATTGTTTTCATTTTACACAAGAAAAATCATTTTAAAAGTGCATGGTATTTTTAAGAAAAGTGGGCGTGGTCTCACCCATAAAATATAGTAATGTTTTTATATTAAAACTTTTCACTTTTGGATTATTCTAAAAATATCTACAAGATTATGATTAAAAACAAAAGCGAAACTTACTTGTTAGTTCTTTTTTTAATAAATAACAAAAGTATGACTTACTATATTTTTCCTTTATTCTTACGTTATATTAATATTTATTAAAACTAGTTTTTAATTTATTTAAGACTTGCTAGTAGTATCCTCAACGTTTTCACTGTCCTGGCAACATTTTGTTGGAAATTTCTGCATTTTGTTTTAAAAGTAGTCCATATTAGGTTTTAAAACTGCAGTTTTATATATTAACTTTGTATAGAGGTACCTATCTCTACTTAGAATGTTCCAACATAGGCTTTTAAAAAAATTTTGTTGATGTAGAGTTCTGTAATCAGTGTCTAAAATTTTTCATTGAAAAATAAGGTGCTGCCAGGTCAAAACTTGCACAGACGTACAAAACTTGCAAAAATTGGTGTTTTGTATTCCATCACCAGCAACAATATTTTCATAATATTTCATATACAGGCACTGTACTGATACAGTTTTATTATAGATATATATAGATAATTCCATTTGTATTTTAGACAATTTTTCTGAATTAAAAAATTCTATATTGTTAAATCGCAAGACATTTAAATTTCAGTTACGGACGCTTAATCATACCGATTTTTTTAGGATAGGGTTATATGTATATGAAATACCACATTAAGCCATTAATAATCGACATGATTGTTGTGAATCATATTAATTACAAAATTTTTATTTTACATTACGTAGATGTACTATTACATCTGACATAGTTCCTACTTGTTTAGAACAGCTAATCTTTTACTTCGCCATTCTCACTACACAGATATCCAAGTCGTTCGGTTATCAAATGGCTTGTGACTGCCATAAATTATTTTTGTATGCGCCATAGAAGTACTGGCGACTCAGCTAAGATTTGTCTTCTCTAAATTTGAAGATGTTAATCATAATTGTTTCATCAAATAATACATGATTTATATTATGCCCATCAATTACACATTCAAGCAATAATTTAACGAAAATACACGTAAAGTGGCAACACTCTATCAAAAGGAAAGTAAAAGTTTTATTTTATTTTTATTTCTAAATTTATTTTGCTTAATGGAATTTTTTAAATTAATTTATAATAAAATAAAAAAATAACACCCTCATAAAGATGTTGTGCAAAAATATGATTTAAATTTGTTGTATGTACTTTAAAAAAAGAATTATAAGTTAACGAACTACACTGATTAAAAAAGTTTTCCGTACTCTAAGCAATTAAAAATATATAATTTCTATAATAATCGTAATAAATCCTTGGCTAAATTGAGATTATGAAGTAATTTGGTTGTCGAATGAGTATCAAGAATTAAGCTGTCTTCTTTTGACATTTATTTAGTCCAATCTTGGAAAACTTAAGCCATTACAACCACGGTAAACTCATGTATAGAGAATTATCAAAATGGTAAAAATTTACTATTCTACGTAACCATATTCCTTAAGAAACCGTAATTCAAACGCTAAATTCGATACTCGCGGTGACAGCGTATCCAAACAATATAGTCTTAGTAAACGACTTAGCCGTTTTCGAAAATCAAGAAGGAAATTCTGTCACTCAAATTCTTTGACTAATATTGATATCAGTGATCTTTGAATTCAGCAAACTCATATATAATTTAAAAAAAGCTACATATATAAAAATTTTTTGTTTTATTTTTATGTACCTATACAGTTTGGCATTTCGAGCAAATTAATTAATTAATTCGCTGTTGCCATCACCTTGTAAATGGATTCGCCTCGTTGTTGAATATAAGCAAATTTTCTAAAACCGGATATAAGATTTTGATAACACTGATTGTCTACATATCCTCGACATATTTTTATAATATCGTAATGTCCTTTATAACATAATTTAATTTGCAATTTAAAAAAAAAAATTCTTTTTAAGTTGTTGTTGATTTTCTCAATAAAGCATTTGTGCAATCGTAAAATCAATTTCTCTTTGGTTTCACTTTGTGCTCTCTGATGTTCCCTTTAGTTTTAATTCTGTTATTATGATGAAATACTCGTACACATATTTAAACCTGTCCCAATACTAAAATGTTATTGTATGTTTTTTATGCCGTTTCTTTTGTCCGCTTTATACAGGTTTGGATTTGTTTAACATAAAAACAGCTGTTCAAAGTTGTTGTATTATTTTTATTATAATATTTTTTCTTCTTTTTGACACTCGTATACCTGTGTTAAAAGGAAAATACGAAAAAGTAAGAAAAATACAGGCACATCTGCTGCAGATTATTTAAATTTTAACCCTGTGCGCATATAATATTTCGTGTTAAGTCAAACTTAAATTATTTGCACAACATCCGCAAACAATGTATCTTTAATTTTCCTTAAGCCGTTATAAATTTAATTAAATAAGAACATCTGAGAAAAGATAAAAAATTCCCAAAAAATAGGACGATTATAAATTTTTTCCTCTATTTACTCTACAAAGAGCGGCAGAAAAGCTTCTAATTTCCTGATATTTAAGAGCATAAGCATTCTAACAAACAAAAAAAAAAACACGCCAAATAAAGGCTCAAATGCGAATCTAATAAAGTTTTTAATTGATTACATTAATTATTTAATTTGAATAATTGGGGGATTCACATGGTGTCATAAGATCGTATGTCTTTTGTTGAAAGCAAAAAAAAAACTACTTATATGCCTATTTCACATGAATTCTTTTTTTCGCACAATTACGTACATTTAAAATAAAAACAATATGAAAAAAATGTAAGGAAAATAGAACCGCTCGCCCTTTTAACCATATCTCCACCATTTATGGACCAATGTTACAGGATTCTATTAGCATATCTGTCAAATCTATGCCTGACAGATTGGTGTGTATTTAATGAAATTGGTGTATTTCTGTAGTTTTTTTGGGTCCTTGGCAAAATTGATTTCAAAACGATTACGGACATCGTTTAATAATCTTTCCTATATATATGTAAGAATCCATAGGATATATATTTCATAGGGTCGGATATTAATATTGTAGAATTAAATTTGTTGATAATCTTTGGATGAAATTGTGTTTTTTTAGGAATTATGAAATTTTAATATTTTGTTCGTAATTAAAAATTTTAGATCGATTAGAAATTTCTGATGAAAACAATATGTATAAGAAAACAAAAAGAACGTCTGAAAAACGAAACATGGATCGATATTGCTGATTTATCTGACAAACTGGTCTTCGGCATTTTACATTTCGACATTTTATCTTAAGCATGGACACAAGAAGATCGAAATTGTTTTCCCTATGTATAAGAATACAGTATGTATTTACTTTATGGGTTCAAGAATGAACATTGTGGAAATTACTAACTGACTGACAAACCTAAATATACCCTTTTAACTTGTGGTGAAGGGTATAAAAAATAAAGGGTGTCTCAATATAAAAACCGAAAGTTTAATACAAGCGCTTTTCGTTCTTTGGGATAAGTTTATCACACGAATTTTCTCACTTTTTCTTTTCAAGTTGGGGTTAATTAATTTTATCTATATTTGGACTATTTAAAAAAAAGTTGTTAAAAAATAATATAAACAACAAATAAAGACAAAAAGTTTTCCCAGCAAAACAGTCATCTGTTTCATTGTGGTAAATTCATCAACCACACTTGTTTACTACAGCATTTTGAATTGATTTTTAATCACAGCCTTAACTCCACCCTACCTACTTTACTAATAAGCGTGAAAAGCGCTATAAACTTTAATACATCCTAAAATATGCTTCTAATAATAATTTTAATTCATTTTCACAGTTGCCATATAAAATAGAAACAGCGTCGAAAACTTTTTCGGATCGTCAAAAATTCGGCAGCGTTCACTATTTTGAAGACATTTTTTGTTATGCCTTAAAAATGAAAAGTTAAATATTGCTAAACCACGGGGCCGATACTCAAAATTATACAAAATAAAATTATAAAAATACAAGGGTCACACTCAGCTTTATTACGGTTGTCGTTGTCGTACTTCTACAACAATAACATTGAAAACAATCAGAATTTTTCTTTAATCTAGTACGAAAATCGATGAAGTCGATGAACGACACGACAACCTGATTATTATTTGTGCACAAATATGTTTTTGAAAATATTTGATTCAATATTTTTGCTCAAAAAATTAATTTCATTATATAGTAACCTCTTTCAACCTTTACTAACCCATATTTAAAGCTTCAAATATATTTATTATTTTTGCTTAAGAAACGTGAACGGAAATGCTATTTTTTTAATTTCTTCGGACATAAATATTACAAACACAATCTTAATGTCAAAAGAATTGTATGTTTTAGTAGACAAAAAAAACGGCAGACTAATAATCATGAGTTTAAAATGCAAATCACATACATAATTCACTTGAATATCAAAAGTTTTACAGTCGACACCATACATGGGAATTATTCATTACATTGACTAATTAACTGCCTATTTCATTAACATTAGTTTACAAATAATGCTAATGAAAAAATGTCAATTGTTATTATTTATAAAAATAAAATGATGATTAAATGCTTTCAAAGCATTGTCATTAAGAAACGCATATTTTCGTTAAAAAGACGAATATAAAGATCAATATCAAACGTTGTAGCAGTCGTAAAATCATCTCACATCAGCTGTGCATATGATGTACAATTTTACAATAAATTCCAGCAGAGACAAATCACTTTTATCGCAGTCTTCAGCTTTTCTAATTAAAAGACTTCAACATCTCTTCAAACAAATCTGTTCAAATGGAAAAGAAGAAGTCCCCTGACGTTTTAGCTCACTCCTGGCATCAAAAAAAGTTTAGTTTCATATGGACGTACAGGAAGTGCTACTAACACGGGAAAAACAGCAAATGCTTAGCTAGAACCCTCACTAGCTGGCAAAGTATTGAGTAGTGGATACCGAGTATAACGTATTTAAAGCTTTTTGGAGTACTCAATACTAAAGTAGTTACTCGATACTTTTAGCGTCATATTTTTTGAAAAAAAGAATAGAAAATTTATCGACTACTTGTAAAACTCAGCTTGACAGTGCGATTCAATTATATAAACAAGAGTATGGAGTACTTATCTGCCAAGTATTGAATAGTTAAAAGCAGGGTCAGAATTTTTCAAATATGAACTTTCAATAATCAATATTTATGATATCAGTGATTTTTGAATTCAGCAAACTCATATACCTATAATAAAAAAAACCTTCATATACCTACTAGAGACTGACAAAAAGTACTTATAAAATAAATGTAGTCAAGTATTTACACATATTTTTGAGTATTAGTTATACTTATACTTATAACACAGAAAATACCTACACATACATATTTGCAGTGAAATAAGTACGGGTGTACTCAATACTTATAACAAACATTATTTATACACAACGAACTTAAAAATGTATAAGTAATGCATGTATGAGTACAACTGGTTGTAGGTAGATAATGTGATTGGAATCTCTCATACCCATACTTATAACTACCTAATACTTACAAGTATGGAAAAGTACTTATAATACTATAAGTATAGTTATAAGTAAAACAACTACTTTTAGGAATTGTGTGTATAAAAAGGTGGATGATGTTTGGCAATATTTTATTTATAACCGAACATTGGGTAAGTATGGAGAACCAAAATAATTTTTATATTAGGATGAAGGAATGAATAAACGTATTTTTAAATTGTAAAATAATTAATACATATAGTTACATATATTTATAAAATACTCTAAGACCCATTATTATAACTTGCCTTTAGCTAAAGTTAGGATTTTGTTGGAGCGATAAGTGGTCTTTCCTTATAATAATAAGGATAATGCTCATAGCTGTAAGTTGTCCTTATAGTACGTGATAATTAAAAGTGTTTTTAACTAAGTTTTAATAACGAAAAACTATTTATCGCTCCAACAAAATCCTAACTTTAGCTAAAGGCAAGTTATAATAATGGGCCTAAGCATACTTAGAGTATTTACATACTTGTACTTATTCCTACTCTGTATTTACAAGTATGGGTATAGCCAATACTTTATCCAACTTTTACTTATACTTAGTTGTATTGCGAAAAAAAATGAACAAGTATGCGAACACTTATTCTCTGCCTATACTTGTAGTTATTTAAGTTGAAATTGATATTAGTATGTGTGTATGGTATCTTGTTTGAGCTGTAGCTATCAGAGATCGTAGAAATGTACAAGAAATTTTAATGTACACCTTGAAAACACTGTACACCTTCTATACATTGAAGACATTGCCTTTCTTTCGGCATGTACATCTGATATTAATGTGTGGCTATGACTGCACTTGTGTACATCTTGTGTATATGCTTTAGCAAGCAAACACATGGGTGGGAGTTGCCATATTAGTGATTTTTGTAACTTTTGTATTAGAGACATAAAATTGATATTGGGTATTTATAATATTTTCAGTATTTGCTTAAAGTGATATTGGGTATTTATAATATTTTCAGTATTTGCTTTTACAGCACACACACACATTAATCTTATGAAGTTACAAAACAAAATCAATAATCAATGGTATCTTCACCAAGAATTCGATGCTTTTAATGTCTTCAATGTACACATTTAACGCACAGCATATAATGCACAGCAGTGGACACTCAAGAGTTATTTGTGTATAAAGTGAGTCATGCATACATTTTTTAATGTATTTTTTTCGATGTCCATTGTGTAGCTTTGTGTGTATAGAGGATAAAATGTGTACAGTAAATTAATCTCTGGTAGCTATACACATTTATACATGTTTGGCCTCAAATACTTAATAAGTACTAAAAATTATACTTTTGTCATTCTCTGATACCTACATATAAACATTTTTTGTTTTATTTTTATGTATACAGTTTGACATTTCGAGCAACGGAGCAAATTAATGAATTCGCCGTTGCCATCACCTTGTTAATGGATTCGTCTTGTGTTGGATATAAACAGATTTTCTAAAACCGGATTTAAGACAGTGCGATTCAATTATGTAAACAAGAGTATGGGGTACTTAACTGCCAAGTATTGAATAGTTAAAAGCAGGGTTCAGAATTTTCCATATTTGAAAATTTAATAATCAACATTAATGATATTTGTCATAAATAAGAAATCAAAAATTTTATATTTATTTTTCACGCTCATAAACGAACAACAAAAAATGTTCTGCCTATGTTCATACATGAATGAGAGTACCTGTTTGTTTTTTGTAATATATATACTTAAAGAGTGATAAATTAACTTCTTCTCAATAATGTTCGTTTTCATAAATGTACATGTTCATTTAAGTATGAACGTTGAACATTTATAAAATCATAAATCAACATAAAAAAATGATCAAAATTGTACATACTCAAATATAAACACTTGCGTGAACAACAAATTTTTTTCTTATTTTTTCACTTTTGAACATAAAGAGAAAAAATAAATTATCACATTCATAAATGAAAAAACACACAAATTTTTTTTGTCTCTCACACATGTATGGGAAAATGCAGCTATAAAATAAAATGTACACATTCATACATGAATGAATAGTTGTTGAACATTTCGGTACTCTGGTTAAAAGTAGTAGATATTTCCAGCACTAATCCTCAGCATATATCAAGGATCTGAGCTACTATAAAATCATATGGAGACGTTCTTCCTAATCATTGACAGATGGCAACCCCCATTATCCTGAGTCAGATTTATTATCTACTTGGCTGGAAAAACAAAAAATAGTATGATCGTAAATAACTGTATGATCGTAAAAGATAAACACAGTGGCCAATACAATTATATTGCACAAATGCTTAGGTATACCGTGATTTATTTTATCAAATTATTAAAACGTAAGTGGAATTTTTTATTTTAAATTTTCTAGTTTAAAACATAACCCGTGAAAGATTAAAAACGTAATAATGGGTGATTTTTTTGAGGTTAGGATTTTCATGCATTAGTATTTGACAGATCACGTGAGATTTCAGACATGGTGCCAAAGAGAAAGATGCTCAGTATGCTTTGACATTTCATCATGAATAGACTTACTAACGAGCAACGCTTGCAAATCATTGAATTTTATTACCAAAATCAGTGTTCGGTTCGAAATGTTCAAATGTGACAAATTTTGTTCAGCGATGAGGCTCATTTCTGGTTGAATGGCTACG
This sequence comes from Phasia obesa, assembly GCA_949628195.1. NCBI lineage: Eukaryota > Metazoa > Arthropoda > Insecta > Diptera > Tachinidae > Phasia > Phasia obesa. Next base: position 72,662,281 of record OX451218.1, read on the forward strand.
TAAATAAGCAAAATTGCCGCATTTGGAGTGAAGAGCAACCAGAAGCCGTTCAAGAACTGCCCATGCATCCCGAAAAATGCACTGTTTGGTGTGGTTTGTACGCTGGTGGAATCATTGGACCGTATTTTTTCAAAGATGCTGTTGGACGCAACGTTACGGTGAATGGCGATCGCTATCGTTCGATGCTAACAAACTTTTTGTTGCCAAAAATGGAACAACTGAACTTGGTTGACATGTGGTTTCAACAAGATGGCGCTACATGCCACACAGCTCGCGATTCTATGGCCATTTTGAGGGAAAACTTCGGAGAACAATTCATCTCAAGAAATGGACCGGTAAGTTGGCCACCAAGATCATGCGATTTGACGCCTTTAGACTATTTTTTGTGGGGCTACGTCAAGTCTAAAGTCTACAGAAATAAGCCAGCAACTATTCCAGCTTTGGAAGACAACATTTCCGAAGAAATTCGGGCTATTCCGGCCGAAATGCTCGAAAAAGTTGCCCAAAATTGGACTTTCCGAATGGACCACCTAAGACGCAGCCGCGGTCAACATTTAAATGAAATTATCTTCAAAAAGTAAATGTCATGGACCAATCTAACGTTTCAAATAAAGAACCGATGAGATTTTGCAAATTTTATGCGTTTTTTTTTTTAAAAAAGTTCTCAAGCTCTTAAAAAATCACTCGTTATTTGTTTATGTTAGATTATCTTTGAAATAAAAAAGAAAAAAGCGTGTATTTAAAATGTGATAAAGTTGTCGTTTAACAAACGTTTTGCTATCATGTTATCAGTAACAGCTAAAATAGTTTATGAAAATATTTATATAGTTTTCTTCTTAACTAACATTAACTTTCGTTAATTGCTTGTGTCTAAATTAAAAGTTGTTTTTTTTTTTAATTTAATCACAAACCTAATTCAAATAGTTATTTAACAATAACTATGGCGTTTCCAGCAAACGACCAAGTTTGATCTCAAAATCTTTTACAAATAATTCAATAATTTCAAAATATGCCTTTGCACATTTATTTAACCCAAACTCACATTAAATTGACCCAAATGCACATTATTTCATTATTGCAAACATCATATCGTGAAACGGTTTTTTTTAGACAATGCAAAGATATACAAAAGAAAACAAGTTCGTGCTACAGCAGTAAATACCGATCAATATCTTAAATAACTACACTTCCTATTCAATAATGCTGTGTCCTAATGGAAAGCATTTCCGAAGATTAAACACATGCTCAACAAATGTTAGGCGAAGTAAACCTGGACCGAAATCTACAAACAGATACTAAAAACAGTTTAGGTCACATAACGGCCAACTATTTCACCAACTATGCATATTACAGATATGATTACCCCCGGGGGTTCCAATTGTCACTGCAGTAATGGCAAATGCTTTGACGCGGTCCACTCGGGGAAAATAGGGGCACCAGACGCTAGGGTTCCTAGAGCCTAAATCTGGAAGAAAAGGTCTGTTGTTTTAACACGGGTCCTCTTCGAGGCCTGACCAGTGCCCAAAGGACTGGTACCACGGGAATCGGTAGCCCCACAGAGAGCCTATCCTCTCTGTGACCGGTTATTGGTGAGGTCCCCTTCGGGGGTACACGTGGTGGTTGTGGTTTAAGATCGATTAAAGTAGATGTGGTGCATGGTCGATCAAGTGTGCTGTTGCACTCTCAACAGACGGAGTTTGGATAGTCTCCAAACCCCTAAGCAAGAGGTTATAATATGGATCTAGGCTTGCCTTGGAAAGGCTTGCCATATTGTATAAATTGCTACTCATTGTGACTGTATACACACAAATTGCGATTGGTGGCAATCGGAAAGTGTTGTTATACTACACAATGGGGGCGCTAGTCTACGCCTAAGTTTCACTCGGTGGTAAGACCACCGTGAGGTTAGGCCGAGTATGGCAGGTACTCACGTTAATCTTGTTCCACAAATTACAGATATGATACCCCCGAGGGTTCCAATTGTCACTGCAGGAATATGGCAAATGCTTTGACGCGGTCCACTCCGGGAAAATAGGGGCACCAGACGCTAGGGTTCCTAGAGCCTAAATCTGTAAGAAAAGGTCTGTGAGTAAAATCACGGGTTCTCTTCGAGGCCCGACAAATGCCCAAAGGACTGGTATCGGACTGGAATCGGTGGCCCCACAGAGAGCCTATCCTCTCTGTGACCGGTTATTGGTGAGGTCCCCTTCGGGGGTTCACGTGGTGGTTGTGGTTTAAGATCGATTTATGTAGGTAAGGTGCAAGGTCGATCAAGTGTGCTGTTGCACTCTCAACAGACGGAGTTTGGATAGTCTCCAAACCCCTAAGCAAGAGGTTATAATATGGATCTAGGCTTGCCTTGGAAAGGCTTGCCATATTATATAAATTGCTACTCATTGTGACTGTATCACACACAAAAAGCGATTGGTGGCAATCGTAAAGTGTTGTTATACTACACAATGGAGGCGCTAGTCTACGCCTAAGTTTCACTCGGTGGTAAGACCACCATGAGGTTAGGCCGAGTATGGCAGGTACTCACGTTAATCTTGTTCCACAAATTACAGATATGATTTCATTGATTCCAAAAGCCGTCACCTTACAGTTTTTGGAATTTTTGCCTGAATAATTCCCTTTTTGCTAAATAATTATTAATAAAATTAGATATAAATATTAATGTAAATATATATTTGGAATAAATTAATTTGCATTCGGAATAATTCAATTTCCGTTTGCGTTAATTTAATTTGCATTTGGGTTAAAGAGATATGCAAATGCTGTAGATAGATCCTCTAGATCTATCTAAAATTATTATTTTTACGATCCCAGATGTAAGCCTCGGTTCTTAATTACAAAACCGGCGACCTGTGCGAAATATTTCAAACGTTTCACTTTGTGTTTGCTGGGAAAATGAAACAGAGAGAGAGTTAGAAAGAAATGAATGATGAAAGATGAGATATGAAAAATGAATGATAAAAAGGAAAAGATAAATGATCTGGATAAACAGTTGGATAAATCATTTTACTTACATAAGTATTTCATTCATAAACGACACAACTCTAAAACGAGTGTTTAAAAATGTTTTACTACCTACAATAAAGTCTAGTGTTTGCTCTAATTTACAACTAAGAACTGGTGCCTAATGGTCATGTGTAGCGAAAATGCTTTATTGAATTAATTATTGAATATCAACAATTCAATAGTAACAAATATAGTAACATAGTTTGCCAAAAAGAGTAATATGTTACGCTTGCACAAGTCAGTTGTGTAGCTTAGAGTACTGTTTACGTGTTTGTACAGCCGCTTGAAGCTTATATGTAGGTAATTCCATGTCAAAATGACAACTTCCGATTTTAAAGAAACTTTTTTTACATTCCTTGACTGAACCCAAATATAATTTGAAAAAAATTTATCTCTTACAGAGTGGGAATATGGTGAGATCAGAAGTTATGTTAAAAAAAAACTACATATTTTTTAGTTTAAGCGAATATTTCTTACCTTTATTACCCAGTTTATCAAACAAATTTATATTTTTTCAGTTTATAATGAATCAAAATGAAGGTTTTTAAGATAACTTCTGATCAAACCATGGTCCCACTTTCAAATTTTTATAGTGCATTCACTAAGCCACATTAAAAAACATTTGACTTGACATGGAATTAACCATGTAAGATAATCACACATTTTTAATATTTTTTTTTTCGACATATTGGATTTTTGTTAAATCATTTGCAAAGTGAATTGTCGAATTATTTCATAGATGTGATTTACCCGCTCGGTTGAGATGCCTAAAGCCTTAGCTACATCACGAACTCTCATTCTCCGATCAATATAATTTCATGAATTCAAATGATTATTTTGAATGTTTGGTGTGCTCTGTGCTGGTATGACCAAATCGAAACTCAGTAAAACACTTTTTAACAAAATAAATTATTGGTACAGAGTTCCCAAAGTATTTATCAAAACTTTATTTGGCCTGGGTGATGTTTTTTTTTGCGTAAAGGTATTTCACTCAACACACAAAATTCACATTTCTCCATTTCGGTTGTAAATGTAAATTTTTAACAATTCAGTTTTTATTGAATATTAAAATTGTAAATATTAAAAAAACGCAATACATACATATGTATATGATTTGACCCGTAGGCCGAATATAGCTAACTCACGTAAGAATCAATTTTATAAAACTCTTACATAGTGGTATTTTTTAACAAAAATTTTGCCAGATACCTACTTAAAAAATCTAAAACAAATAAAACTTATTAATGTGTTTGCTGACCTTCAAAAAAGCTAACAATGTTTGTCAAATACACGTGACTTAATTTTCTTGTTCCCCTAATACCAAAAAACCCAAATAGTAAACATTTGAAATACATTGCTACTGCTTGCTACCAGTTAGCAACATAATTGTGAAGAAATATGATTATATGAAACCTCCTTTAGATATTTTTGAATACATATTTATTAAAAAAAAATTCACGTGATAATGATAATTACAACAACTAATACCTAAACTACTAACACAGTTTTGAAATCACACTACTTTAATTTTGTCATAACAAAAATTGTGCGAAGAAGAGATAGAGAGAGGTAAAATTAAAAATACTATAATAATATTAATGACGTATAAAGCATTAAAGTATATTTTATATCGGTTTTCATTTAGGTCAGGTCGATAACGACCGTATGTGGAAGTCAAGTTGTTTTGGCGGCGTCTGTCAAATCTGATGTTCATTTTTTAGTTAATCATGCTAAATCACTACGGCAAGTAACACCATCCAGCAGCAGGTCGAAATGATAAAACTTTATAATCAAAACAAGTGTTCAAGTAGAAATGAAAATCCATGTTTAGGAAGGAGTTGCATTTTGAGATGAACATCTATGATGTCTGCAAGCAAAGTTGCCATATATGCGAGAACTTCAACCCTAATACCTACTAATATTCTTTATCACCTTTTTTAATTCCACCATTAAAAAAGCGCTATGAGAACGATACGGTTTTATTATCTGACCACTCCAAATATGTTTTTCTAGAATTATAATAAATATGTTCAAGGTTGTAATAGTATTTACATATGTATGTATGTAGGTCCCTACTAAGTATGTAGTATATGAAGACTTTTTTTGCGTAAAAAGCTGTGTTGCCATATAAATTGTATTATTGCAATATGGCCGATAAAGCTGCTGCAAATAACAAACGTTTTTTTTATTTTAGTAAATACTAGCTAGCTGCACGGAGACTTATTTTACTCAGTGTATATGTAAATATACATAGGTATTTACATACTACTATGTCGTCATTAATACAGAATGCAATATACTACAAATTTAAACACTATGTTTGCACATACATACAATACATAGAAAAGCACTGTAGTAGATACAAAAACGCACAGTACATACATATGTATATATAAATGTATGTATGTACCTACATACATACTTATGTATGTAATTTAATTTAGAGGACAAGCCACAAATATATATATATACATAGTGTATATTAGTATATAATATATACATATGTATGTAAGTATTTATGCACCGAGTCAGACAGTAAAAAACACAAACTAAATACACGTAATCGATCTATTTTTTCTACCTCACAAATAAAAAAAAATAATTTTTAACAAAAAAAAGCAAATAAAATTCTTCCAAATATTTCTGTAGAATAATATACGACATTTTTTTAGATAAATTACAAACTAAGAAATTGTGCTGGATTTTAAATAAAATACAACGGTCCGTAGTCCAACCAAATATGAAAAACAAATATTTTATTGAAAACCAGAGAAATTCAATTCACTCTACAAAAACTTTAGATATACTCGTATGTAAGTATGTAATTTAGATACGTAACAGGGTTGGAACATGAAAATTTTTAAATGGTACTATTTACTATTTTCTGATTAAAAAGGTATGATTTTATATAATGAAGTCGAAATGTCTAGGTTCTTAAATAAACTAATGGACAAATATTTTCAAATGTTTGTATATCTGTAATTATGTCTGAGGAACCAAGGTTGATTAAGTATAATGGCAAATTTTTTTCAAGAATATCGAAAATTTCTAATTAATTGCACAGATTCAATTGTGCTTTCAATTGCAACACCGGGTCAATCATGAATGATGATTAACAAATTCGAAACAGTAAAAGTTTTGTCATTTTAAAAAATAAATCATTTTATAAATTCAAAATACCTATTATTAAATATATAAAATAAAAAAATAAATAACATAATTGTTTGCTTTATAACATGGTATAATAATACAGGTATAGGCAAGGCGAATTAGATAAAACTAAGCAACCTGTTTTTGCCCGACTGTGTCATAAATAATAAAAATAAATTATATGTAAAAGGAAGCATTTTTAAGGCCTTTATTAAGGGACTATGTAGATATACATTAAATACATATACTATAAATAAAGATGCAGTACTTGTGAACTAAACCTAATGAGCCTAAAGTCGATATGGCAGCTTTAAGTAAGTCAGGAATTGAGTGGGCTGCACATGACCCTAGCAGCAGTATCAAATCCAGCTGCCATGTTATTTTATCAGGTTATGCAAGTTAAATAAAGGATTGAATAAAATACAGCAATTGGTTCACAATACTCTGAGTGATATAAAAAAACTGTATTTTTTAGAAATTCTTACTAATTTTTAAGTGCGCAAACAGAGTTTAATGCAAGGTTTGACATTTCCAGATAAGCAAATTTAAACAGCTGTTCTAACAGTTTTACCAGTATTATTATGCCATGTTTTATAATAAAAATATTTTAAACAACATAAACTTCAAAACAAATAACGAATATTCGAACATGAAAACATTTACTAGATAATGGAAACACTTCGACATGTTTTGCTTAAAACAACTTGATTTGCTTATAATGGAAACGCACTATAAGTAATTGGGGCAATTCCTTCTATATTCCAAAGGTACTAAAATATACTAATTTTCCATCCCTGATATCTATCTATTCACTAAGAGAGTAAGTTGAAAATAAGCATGTTTTATTTGATAAGGGTAAAAATAGATATTTAGTTAATGAGAACATGTGCAGAGAGTAAGAAAATCGACACTGAAAGAGAAAGAGGGCATTATCTAATGTTAATGTTAAAAAAAATAAGCAGAAGAGAATCAAGAAACTCGTTTTGAGTTCGGTTATTTTTATTTATAGAGGTGGAAATATAAATGTAAGAATGTACACAAGCTAACCAAGGCATATTAAACAAGGTGATAGCGTAAGGGAGAGGAAATTTGAGCAAAAAATGTTTTGAATTTTTTTTATATGGATTTTGACAGTAAAATCTATTTCATTCTCTCTTAAAATAAATGATTAATGTCAAACTCCATATAAAAAAAATTGAAAAAATTTCTCTTTAATATTAGCTCCGCCTTGTGCTGTCACCTGGTTAAATATGCCTTGCAAGCTAACATTATTCTAGACGTGTTTTGGGATATTTTTGATGTTCTGTTGAGTAAATGTACGTTCAAAATTTTTAGTCTTTAGCTGCTATGCCAGCAGCTCTCTACAAAAAGTTGACGATAAAAAGCTGGGTCTGTGAACGATGATGAACGAGTACACAAACGGCGTGGTCGCCATTTATTTTATTTTTTGTTGTTTTATTTGATACGTAAAAAACAAAAGAAAAAGCAACACTAGTAAAAAAATATACAAAAGAAGAAGCATCAAAAACAGCCGTATATTAAAAGTATCTAGTACGTGTGTATGTTTATTTTTTTCTTCATACGTATGCATATGTATGGGATATACATATGTATGTACCTATATTGAAATTCTTTTGTTTTGATTTCATTCCCCTGCTACTCCTACTTATCATTTTCTTAAATCGCCATTAACCAAATACCGTGCAATATAATGATATAGAAAACGCATTTCGAGGGTTTTGTAATTTACATTCCTATTTTCGCTTTTTTTCTAGTGTTATTTTAAAGAACAGAGGATGATGAATAATTAGAGACTATATTTAATGGTGACAACGGTAAAAGGGGCATCCAAAAAAAATTTTTTTTTTATTAAATAAAAAACAACAAAGAGATTTTGTTTAAATATGTATGTATGTACATATACACATGCATATGTATGTAGCTAAATGATGATATAAGAGTGTAGTGATGGGAAGTAAAAAAGAGAGGTATTTAAAAAGCTATGATTTTCTTAGATATTCTTCCGTTTTTTTTTTTATTTTTTGTTCATAAATTATTTTAAACAAATGTGTTGATGATAAGCATGTTTTATACAAACATTGTAAACTGTGTGTGAATTGTACCTACCTATGAGAAATTTAAAGTAAAAACGAATATTTAAAAAAATGTGACTCAGCTACATAATAAAAGTCATTACATACATACATATGTATGTATTTAGGTATAAACAAAATTTACATACACAAGTGTCTACAACAAAAATAGGTAGAACTGCAATATTTGCCAATGACGTCACTAAGAATGAAATTGCTATTTGTTCACACCCTAACCCTGTTCCTAATTCATTATTTGTATTAACCTCTTAAACAAGCCTACATAGGTATATAACTGTAATTGTTTCCCTTAGGTTGAACAACCTTGATCGGGAAATTTTCTTACAAATTATCTATTATTTTTGCCTAAATCATTGGAAGTCATCACTTTCATCTTTTTTTTATTATTTTATGTCTCGTCAATGTAAATATGTATGTATGCATGTGTGTATTTTCTAGCTCTCTTTTCTATTTGACTTTCGTTTAGTGAAATATTGTAATTTACAATATGTACAAACATACATACATATGTATTTATACTCACCGTCAAAAGTAAAACGAAAAATCTCCTTGTATGTATGTATGTATTTATTCTTAACAGTATTTAATATTTTTCACTAAGTGTTTTACTTTTGTTTTCTGTGCAAAATAATGGATAATCTACGAATCCACATTGCATTTATTTTACAACAATGTATTGTTGAAAATTAAATGACATTTGGTGCAAACATAGTTAGAAAACGTTCAATATTATAATAAACTATTCACAGGAAGTCTATTATAAAACTAAACTTTTCAGTTTAATAATTTAACATAACTTTACATTAATTGTTTACATTCTCATATCAATTTATACGAAGGACTTTCATTTTTTTTTTCGAAATACTTATTGTTCATTCTTAAAACAAATTCATATATGTACATACATATACGTATTTTTAACCGACTTCAAAAAAAGAAGGAGGTTATCAATTCGTCTGAATGTTGCTTTTTTTATGTTTGTGCCCGCAGAATTCAGCCATTTCTGAACCGATTTTTAAAATTTTTTCTTTGTTAGAAAGGAAATGCTTACAGATTGGTCCCATTTTAAAAGAAGTTCAGAATTTTGAAAATTAAAGGGTGTCCCCATACAACATACGTGTTTTTTACGTGTATTATGAACCGCAAAAGGCACCCTTTTAAAATTTAAAAAAAACTGCATATCACTATAGCTGCCAATAACAGAAATTAATAAAAAAAATAAACTTAAAAATTAAAGGGTGTCCCCATATGTGAAGTCAATTTAAATATATGAGCCATTTCAACCATTGTAGACAATCACTTTAAAATTGGACAGAATATCCAATATTTATAATCAGAAATTAAATATTTATAATTAGAAGTTAAAGGGTGTCCCAATAGTTGATGTAATTTGATGTATATTGCCAAACTTTTGAACCTTAACAGATAGACGGTTGAAATTCACAATGAGCCTGTATATATAAGTCCTTTATAACATCAAGTATATAATTTAAATTTGGAAACTAAAGGGTGTCCCCATAATTGATACAATTTAACCTATCTAGCCCTATCTTTTGAACCGTTATAGACAAAGACTTGAAAATTAGACAGAATCTCCACTACTATGTCCCGTATAATAACATTTATAAATATTTAAAATTTTAAAGGGTGTCTCAATAGTTGATGTAAATTGAACTAAACTTTTGAACCGTTTTAAACAGACATTTTAAATTAACAAAGAATCTGTCCTTTGAAATTTTTATTTTTATAGTTTAAATAGCAACGTTTGTTTAGTAATGGCCACAATGATCTTATGGACTTTTGTGCTTTCCCACAAGTATGTTCAATTTAAAAATTTGATTTTTTATCTACAACGACTCCGAGATATTTAACGTTATCTTTTATACTAATAGATTCATTCCCAGTACATAATCTTCTGTTTGGTATTCTTTTAAGAGATTTGTTGTATGGGAAAATAATTACTTGGGTCTTATTGGGATTTATTTGAACTCTCCATTTATGAAAGTATTTTTTGCAAGCTACTTTTCCACTTTCTTTAGAAAAGCACTGGTAAGTTTAGATGAAGTAATCAAAGCAGTGTCAGTATAATACACCGCTTCTGCATATTTTGTAACTTTAAAGTCTTAAGTGTAGATCGAGTAAAGTATTGTAGAAAGTATAGAACCTTGCGGTAACCCATTACAGAATTTTTTAGGAGTTGAGTTCGTACCATTTACATTTAATATACAGTGATGTTTCATAAAATAGAGCCAGTTTCACTTTCTTCATTTTACTGTGCTTAATTCTCTTGAAAAAACTTTGTGGTCTGACGAATCAATACTAATTTTATTTAACTCTGACAAGCAGCCATTGTGTACGAAGGCCACCAAACACGAAACGTCTTCCTCAATACACTATAAAGATCATTAGCGGAAATATTATGGTGTGGGGGTATTTTCATATATTGGAACTGGGTCGACCGTACGAGTGGAAGAAAGAATGGATGCTATTTTTTACACAAATCTGCTTAACAGATATGTGATGGCTTACGCAGAATAAGAAATGCCGCTTTGAAATGTGTTTCAGCAATACAATGACCCGAAACACACATCGAAGTGGGCAAAAGATTGGTTTGAAAAATATGGGGTATTTTTTTTAAGCAGGCCTGCTCCGTTGCTAGTCCTAAACCCATTAAGATCTTGTGGCGAATAGTTAAATCAGCTCTTAAGGGAAAACTAATAAAGATCACTTGTGGGCATTAGTTCAAGGAGCATGGCGTAATATTCCAATTAAGACATGCCAAAAACTCGTTGACACTATGCCAAAACCGTGCTTATCCGTTATCAAAATAAATTATATTCTTCACTTAGTACTAAGGTAATAAAGATATTATTAAAGTATATTATTCTATTCATCTTTTGAAATTTTGTTTTTTAGATAATTGAAGTGGATGGCTCTATTTTTTTTTTTTTTTTTGCACACCTAAAGTCTTGAATTTTTGAATTTTTTTGAAAAAGTTTTAATGTTTTTTTTTTTTCTTTTTCGAAATATGTAGTAAGAGGTGTCTCTATTTTATGGAACACCACTGTATATTCTCTGTTATTAAGGAAGTTATCAATCAGTTTACAAAGATATATTAGAGTGTTAGCTTTTAAAAGTTTATAACGAGTGATTTTTTAAGAGCTTGAGAACTTTTTTTTTTTAAAAAAAAAATCTCATCGGTTCTTTATTTGAAACGTTAGATTGGTCCATGACATTTACTTTTTGAAGATAATTTCATTTAAATGTTGACCGCGGCTGCGTCTTAGGTGGTCCATTCGGAAAGTCCAATTTTGGGCAACTTTTTCGAGCATTTCGGCCGGAATAGCCCGAATTTCTTCGGAAATGTTGTCTTCCAAAGCTGGAATAGTTGCTGGCTTATTTCTGTAGACTTTAGACTTGACGTAGCCCCACAAAAAATAGTCTGAAGGCGTCAAATCGCATGATCTTGGTGGCCAACTTACCGGTCCATTTCTTGAGATGAATTGTTCTCCGAAGTTTTCCCTCAAAATGGCCATAGAATCGCGAGCTGTGTGGCATGTAGCGCCATCTTGTTGAAACCACATGTCAACCAAGTTCAGTTGTTCCATTTTTGGCAACAAAAAGTTTGTTAGCATCGAACGATAGCGATCGCCATTCACCGTAACGTTGCGTCCAACAGCATCTTTGAAAAAATACGGTCCAATGATTCCACCAGCGTACAAACCACACCAAACAGTGCATTTTTCGGGATGCATGGGCAGTTCTTGAACGGCTTCTGGTTGCTCTTCACTCCAAATGCGGCAATTTTGCTTATTTACGTAGCCATTCAACCAGAAATGAGCCTCATCGCTGAACAAAATTTGTCGATAAAAACACATTTCGAACCGAACACTGATTTTGGTAATAAAATTCAATGATTTGCAAGCGTTGCTCGTTAGTAAGTCTATTCATGATGAAATGTCAAAGCATACTGAGCATCTTTCTCTTTGGCACCATGTCTGAAATCTCACGTGATCTGTCAAATACTAATGCATGAAAATCCTAACCTCAAAAAAATCACCCATATAAGATTCCGTTATGGCACACGGTATCAAAAGCTTTTTCTATATCCAACAGTATCATGGCGAATGTTTTTAATAATCTTATTTTTAATCCTATTTAGCTGGTGAATTATACTATGTTCTTTTCTAAAACCGAATTGCAAGTTGGTAACTACGGAATTTTCAAAATCAAATTTACTTAATCGAGCATGAATGATAGGCACATACTAAAGCGAACGCTGATGTATATAGTTTTTCTTAAAAAGAACTTTAAAACAGCATTAAAATTAAATTTTAATGAAGTTAAACATGTTTTCTTTTATTTATGATTGTATGTACATATGTATGTAATATTTGTATATGTAATATACAAATACAAACAGCTGATTCAAATATAATTTTGCAAAATAGCAAAACGCAAGAAAAACCCGTGAGCTCAAGACCACATAGCACAAATTTTGGCGATTTCAAATCGCATACGTTTTCAAAATATCTCGCACTCGGTGTACGTTAGATTCTTAAAATTAATGTACCTATGACTATTTATTGTATAAAAGTGGTAGGTACATTTTATTTATTTTTATTTTCCCAAAAATAAAATATATAATTAATGTTTATTACTTTAGATTCAGTTATTTCTAAAATAATTTTAAACTTCTATTATCGAAAGGTTGTGCTTACAGATTGGTTATTAAAAAATTTAAAGGATGTACCCATTATATTGACGTTCCTTTACAAACGTCATAGGCAGCATAGATGGGGGTAGTGAACTAAGCATTGCACTACCACTAAATAATATTGCACTATTTTTTTGCAGCTTAGTGACAAACTGAAATCTTCACTAACACTCAAAAGAGCTTAGTTGTAGTGCCAATGTTTGTACTATCACTATACGTAAAAATTCTTCACTCACTCAGTTAGTGCAAAATTTTTACTTGCAATTAAAAAAAGCTGCATTTAATCACACTTTCACTAAACTTTCAAAAATTTTGCCTAAAATTTAGTTGCACTCAAATAGTGAAGAAAAAAAGTTGTATTATATTATTGTTGTATTATATCTTTTTAAATCCATTAATAAAACTCTTAAGGCTATAAATTTTGAAATAATCACTCAATAAAATAAAAGCAATAACTTTGCAATATCACTAAGTGTGATTGAAGATTCCAAAATTAGTGCCAGACAGACAGACAGATTTTCAAAGTGTGTTTTAGACGGGATTTAGATGCTGACTTAAAAACATATCTTTTTTCTTTAGGGTAGAGAAAAAGGTACGATTTTCCAAATTTAAAACACAAACAACAAAATGTTCCGGTATGTTCTGGAATGTTGTGAAACGTTCGGGAATATCACAGATCATATCTTTTTGAAGTATTAGTGTTTTTGCATCTATCACAGATAAACAGCTGAACCAATTTAAAGAAGTTTATAAAGCTGACAGGTACTTTTATTGAAGATGCAATAGGATGGTTTTTTTTTTTTTTTAATCGGACTTAGCGTGCTGAGAAAAGGAGAAAAACGGTAATTTTTGTGCGGCTGAACCAATTAAATGCAATTTAAAACATACATCCTTACTTGGAAGGTGCAGCAGACTATATCTGTTATTTCAACCTCAGTCCTAGTGGAAAGAACAAGGGCAAATCACAGATCTTTATTTACAATTTTCAATTTGTTTGTGATTTGAAATTTGTGTAAAATTGTGTGTTACAGTGGTCTTATATTTTCATTTTTAAAACTGCCTAAACGATTACAAAAATTTTACTTTGCGTACCTTTGGTAACATACTTTATAGATTACACCCGAAAGTTGGCGCTGTTGTCGAGATCCATACAAGAGTTTTACATCCAAAGATACTCATTCGATTAAAAAATTGTAACTTTCTACATAGGAAGATCGTTGAAACCCAGGCAACGCTGGGTAAAGTAAGCTAGTAAAACATAAAATTAAAGGATGCTCCCATCCAAAAATTAATTTGTATATATGCATATGGCCTAATAACTTGGATTTTAAAAATTCTAGTCGCTATAATAACAAGTAATAAAAATTATGTAAAAGGCTACCCAATTTTGTTTTATTTTACTTTAAACAAAAGGTTAGGTAACCTAACCTAACCTACTTTAAACAAAAAAATGTATTTTATTTAGAGCATATTAACCATTAACGCAGAAAGGCCTCCAGACTGGCTTTTCCCCCAAAAATGTTCAAAAATTCTACTATATACCTACCTATTTATTTCCAGAATATTGTTAAAAAAAATATATGAAAATACCTATGTACTGCTACGACAATGATTAACTATACACTTGTTATCCAAATTTTGTTTAGAATACAAAGTTATTTACAGAAACACAAACCTTTCTTTCTTCGAAACTGGAATTTAAAAGTATGTAGACTTTTATGTGTCACTGTAAGCATGTACAAATATACATATCTACATATGTATACACATCTATAGGTATATTATTTTCGGGATGCAGCAAAAATATTACTGAGTCATTAGTAAATTAAACTTTATGCCTAAATTAGCCTTTTGAAAAGGCAAAACCAATAATAATTTACAAATGTACACACATGTGTATCTACATACAAACATATCTAGGTACGTATTTTCTGAAGTTTACTGTAATTTTAAACAATAAACTATTTTTTAGCCCTTCAAACTAATGTACATTTATACCTAAATTGGTATGTTTGTACATATGTATATATATTACATCATCACTTTTATTACATCATTTAAAAATATTAAAGATTTTTTAAACCATTAACTTTAACACTATCAAGAATACATTTTCATAATAAACAAAAATGTATTATACAGAAAAAAGTATTTTGAAATATAGTATAACTGCAGTTTTTAGCGTATAGAACAAAATGAAACGGAAGAAAAATAACGACACAAAAAAGAACAAATGAACAGCGGAAAATGCAAACGCAGTGTTGTTCATTCGTCATTCGTTCGGTGGGATTTGATTTGCCATATTTTAAATAAAATTGAGCACAAATAAATGGGGAAATGAGAACGAACATATTATAAATAAAAAAATAACAAAGTGAAAAAGTAGGCCCCAAAACACGCTGGTACTGTTGGTAGAAAAATGTACATTTTTGTACATTTCAAACTTGATGGAATCTACAATGAATATGTATGTACATCAATAAAGAGAATTGGCCATAAACTCTTGAAGAAACTATTTTATTCTATTAAACCTTAAACAGAATGTTTTAGTTTCGTGTTATAGTGGACATTTTTACTGAAACGCAAGTAGGTACGCAAAGTGGTACAATTTTTTTTTGTCATCACTGGCTAGTACTACAAATCAAGAGAATTGTATTTAAAAGTTTAAAAAGCTAATGAGAATGTATAAAAAGACAACAAAAAAAGTTATCATAATTATAAATTTTATCTCGAACATTTATTTCTTAATTTTTCTAAAATCTTAATGTTTCGCTGCTGACCCAGTATATAAAACAATTGTTTCTTTATAGTAATTAGTTATAAATATTTATTTAAGGTTTAAAATTTTGTAAAATAGATAAGTATACATTTGATAATAAGATTGACAATCGGTTTTAAATTACAATGTGAATATTTAAAATCATCACCTTTTTGTGTTCAGTTCTTTAGGACTTCTATTTTGGATTTAATTAATCTCAGCTGCTTCAGGAGTGGAGAGAAGAATTCATACCATGACTTTGTGAATGAAGCAAGAAAAATAATTATACGCCTCTTTAAGTTTAATATATGTATTTTTATCTTTCACGTTTTAGTTTCTTTACTTTTTTGGGACTTTTTTTGTATTTTTCTTACACGTTGTTGTTGGTATTTTAAAAATAATAATAATAACAGTACAATTGATAAATCATTAAATATTTAAGCTGATTTCTGCTTTGTGTTTAGCTTCTTAAAATATGAAGAAGAGAAAATTAACTAAATTAAACATATTTTAATTTCCCTCACACTTTTGTGCACTTGGCTTTTAAATTTATTATCTCTTTCAATTATCTGAATTTTCCCAGAGAGTAAAATATTATTTGTTTTGCACAGATCCCTCTCTTGCAGCAGGTTTTTTATCTTGTATTTTTAGCAATAATTTGAATCGCTTTAGATACGAAGTTGCTTTAATCGGGTTTTGTTGTTTTTGGTTTTACTGTTTATTAGGAGAGTATATACTCTATTCACTTACGAGCAACGAACAAACGAGCGTTTACTTTAGGTAGACAGTTGAATTTTGCCTCAGCGGCGTTACGCGACGTTAAAATTTCGTGCGAAGACACAATTCAACACCAGCATATCTACGCGATTCGAACACACAAACAAAAAACCGAACGAATACTTTTCTTACTGCTGCTTGTTCTTCACAATATTATTCATCTGTTCGTAACATAAAAAAATACTGTGAATTTCTTTTTTTAATTTCCTACTTTCGTTTAATAAATAATTAAAAATTTTTAAATTTAACAGAAAATAAAAAACGTTTAAATAAATGGAATATGAGAACATGTTTAAAATAAAAGATATTATTTGCAAAGATAATAAGAAATCATTTCTTACACTGGATTAAATTTTAAAATATTTTTTGCTTGATTGGCTCTTTGTGTGTTTCTCTTCAGTTAAAAATCTGCGTAATTTTATAATTTGTGAAAATACAAAAAAAGTTAAAAAATAATTCATAAATTTGCATAAAAACGTGTTTAATTTTTATAAATTTAATTTATTTTTTAGTTTTAATTGCAATTTATTTTTCCTTATTAAAAAATAAATTTTTTGTTCTCATTCCTCTCTCACGCTCTTTGTCTATTTTTTTTTTCTCTTTTTGTCAATGTGTTCATATATATTTCTAATTTTTTTATTATTTTTAAATCAAGAAAAATATTTAAGCGGAGCGCACTTACGACACACAACTGGCAACGAACGACAACGAACACAACGTCGTCGCAAGTGCTACAGCCATTTTGTACTTTGAATTCACATGAAGAAATTTACAGCGATTCACTGAATCAAAGTTTTTCAGCAAATCAGCAAGTACACATGGTTGTACTAAAATGTACTATGCTGAATTACTAAGATAATAGTACATTCGGAGCAAAAAAGCAGTGAATTAAAAACTAAACTATAAAATTATTAATTAAAACTAATTTTGTCATTGAAGAAATAAAAAATAAATATTATTAGGAATACCATAATATTTTCAGTATTATATAAACATTTTCAATATCTTTTTCAGGTGCTAAATGATTTGTTTATAAGCAAACCTTTGTTTTGTATTAGTACGAATTCTTGCAGTCAGTCAAACTACCTTAATAATCCGCCCTTAATATATAAGAAAAAACGCCTGATCAAGGCGAATTAGTACCAGGTGGAGGTGTTAGCTCAGCTGATTGTTTTTTACTCTCCATTTTTGGTAAGTCGCAATTTACATAGGACAGAAACAGGGCAGACATTTTTTGAATTCTCTTTTGCTCTTGCTTAAACAATTTACATTGGACATAAACAAGACAGACAGATTTTTGCACATTTTATTTTCTGTGTTATATTCTTTACATGTTTGTGTGTTTCAAAATGAAGCAACAAAGAAAAAAGCGAAAAGCAGAAAAGAGAAACGAAAAAATGTCCAGTACACTAGTCATGAAATACACACTCTACCTCTTCAACCCCTTGCCTACAAATCTCGTCTGTCTGCCCATTTTTCTGTCTAATGTAAATTGCGACTAATGTCTGGTAAAAAAATATATTGTGTTATATCTGGTAGTAGAATGTCAAAGTTGTTGCTTTGTAGTAGTTGTTACCGTGCTGCCTACAACTGGTATGAATTCGCCTTGCGCCTGATATTTTAGTTTGTCCCGTTCCACACGGAGAGGAAATAAAAATGTTTCAGAAACAAAACTTGCATTTGTGGAACGGAACTTTCCATATCAGTTTTCATACTTTGGCAACTCTGTCTTTCATGGTTGTCAAAACCAGTGATGCCGATTGGTTACATTTAGTCAAATTTTCGTAATTTTTGGTACCTGACATAAAATAATGTAATACCTGTGAAATGTTCGATCACTGAAGCTAAGAGATAGGTGATCCCGTAGACTAGTAGATAGCGTACTAATCTATCAGCCTGGGGATTGTGAGTTTGATTCCTAACAAAGACTATTGAGTGTTTAACTACAACGACTGAAAGTCTTTGCTACTATGGTAACTATATATGTATACTAATCGATAATTGAAGTTAGAATATAATCTGTAATTGTAATGCAACATTTAGCAAATAATTTAAGGCAATAATAAGACTGATTTCAAAATCCTAACTTTAGCTAAAGGCAAGTTATAATAATGGGCCTAAATGTATTTTATTTTCACCTCTAATAGGAATAATTCACTGTTTACTGTGCTAATACGATCAGTTAGTATATAACTATATTTAAAAGAAGAAACTAAAAAGAAAAAAATCAAAACCGATTTGTACTGTTAAATTTTGTTAATGCATTTTAAATTTATCACAAAGTGAATGTATGGAAATATTTTTTTTATGTTTAAAGCATAATTTTTATCATAAATCAAATAAATTATTTATGATGAATAAAGTTATACCCAGTTGCTTGTAATTTACAAGTCTGACTACCAAACAATTTCAACGATAAAATTGCAAAAAGTAAATTTTTATAAAAAATTTAACTTTTTGGGAAAAAGAGTAACTTTTTTAGTCTTGCCTTGGCAACACTGGTCAAAACGCTAATAATTCAAGGTAGGTTTATCTTACTGACATGGCGAATTCATAGCAGGTGGTTGTGATAGCCGAGCAGACTATTTTCCGCTATCGTTTTTGGCTAATGTCTTGTCAAAAAGAAATATATGTATGCTCAAGGCGAATCTATAATAGGTGATTGCAGTGGCGAAAAAGCTCATCATATGCATGAAAGCGAAAAGTCAAACTCCATATAAAAAAAATTATAAGCAAATTTTTTCTATATGAAATTTGACAACTGTAAAGGAGGCGAAAAACCCTGAATTCGCCCGTGCAATCACCTAGTATTAATTCGCCTTGTGTATGCTAGTATTAGAATGTCTGGTACAAGGCGAATTGAATACTAGGTAATCGCAATGTGGCAACAATTATCCGAAACCGAGTGAAATTGAATCCGAATGAAATTTTAAATTGTCATAACTTTTAAATCTTACAACATTTTGATATTATTTTTTATACATTTGATTAAAGATCATTCACATAACTTCCTTGATTGCTAATGTTTTAAAATAATAGGCGCAACTAAGTTATATTTTACAAATTTATTTATTTATTTAAAAATTTATTCGATTTTAATTTCACTCGATTTCGGATTACAGAACATACCCGAATATATATGTATGAAACACAAACTTAAAATTCAATTTTAAAATTAAAATCTGCGGCTGTGGAACCTATTTCTTTTATTATTTTTTATTTCCTTGCATTTATTAATTTTTTACTACTACAACTGTTTTTTATTTTATTAGAAATAAAAAAATATATTAGGTTTGCTCAGACCGATTTGTCCTTTCCTTACCAAACAGTATTAAAAATAAAGTATTTTTATCTGAAGTTTGACTTTTTTGAGACAAATTGATGGCTAAAGACGATGGGGGTTTAGAAGCTGTGTAAAATATAATTCACAGAGTTTCCTTACATATCAGATTCTTAAGCCAAATTCTAAAATTCTACAGCCAAACCTAAACAAGCGCATTGAGCGCAAAATAACTTTCAAAAATTCTCATGTACATACAAAATGTACGAAGCTAACCTAAATAGCGTGGCGTCAACGCTTATTAATTGGAAAATCTAATTTTGACGGAGCGTTACCTCCTTTACTAACCATCAACCTCCTTTATTAACCAGTATTAAAAATAATGTTTTTTTACGGCTAATGAAGGTGGGGATTAGGTTTGTTCAAACTTGTTTAGGCTAGTCAGTTAGATTGTCAATGTTGTAAATGTGTTCATAGTTGCAAATAAAGTAGATTTTTGTACAAAACCGCGTTGTCTATCGTAGTTTCAAGTTAATTTCGATAAAGTTAAGTAGAATGTTTTTTGTGCCATGGTACATATTTAAATTATAATCACCCTCACACCTGTTCTGTAAACGGAATTCGAACTTTTTCTTTTATGACACACTTTTATTAGTGTTATGTAAAACGAAATCCATTATTACTTCATTTCGAAGTCTAGTAGAATATTCATTTGATTCATTAAATACTTATTTATTTATGTAATATTTTTCTTCTCTTTGCAGGTATTTTTATGTTATTGATTTTTGAATTATTTTATATACTACTTTACAGTGAAACTTGTTAAACTCTTCATTGCATTTTTCTAGATTAATTAGGAATGCTGATCACAAAAAAAATGTTTTTTTCATTTCGTCATTAACAAGATATTCGTACATTGGTGTTTCTATTTTACCATCAACCAAACGAAATATGAAAATCATAAAACTATAGTTATTATTATTATTTTAGCTTTGTTTTGAAAAGGTATTATAATCGTAATTGAAAAGAATATGTATTTTTTAGTATTATTATCCAAAGTTATACAAACAGCAAAAAAATGTTAAATTTATCTTTCGAAATTTTTTTAAAAGTAATAAAAATAATTATTAATTTGTATATGAATGGTATTAGGTATATACATATGTAAAATGTGTTTATTTAACACCTTTTTATTAACAAATTTCAAAGCTTAAGCCTGCTTATGCAAATTATAGTTGGGCCTTGCTTTAACTTAACAGCTCTGCTGCTGTCGGAAGTACTTTCCTGAAAATATTTAGTTTTTGGTAGTTCGACATGCCAAAAGTTGTATTTGTTTAGAAATTTTAGTATGCAGAAGTGAGAAAACAATAAAATACATACATTTGGAACTACAATATAATCACAAAGTACAATAAAATGCCATGTTGTTACTGCATTTATTGTAGAGACGCCACTACCAAGTAAGATAAATCAACCTTGGTGTGAGCAGTACTGCAACAACTACAACAAAATGACAACTTTGGCATTATACTAGCAGATATAAAACAATTTATTTGTGGCAAGACTGCAAAAAAGAAGAGCATAATATTTATAGCTGGGCTATCGCCTCCACCTGATATGAATTCGATACAAATGTTCTCTTTCTAACGCAATAATTCAGCTATTGAGTTATAAAAGCTGTTTTCCTTTTGTGGTTAAACTCTTAAAACATATACATAAGTATGGCATCGCAATAATGCGGTTCAAGGCACTTTCATGTTTTATAGAAAATGTGGCAGCACTATTACCTTTTTGCAAAAAAAAAATATTTATATGTTAACAAACCTGTCAAGAAAAATTATGAATTAAGTGGATTAAATTAGAATTTCGTACGGAGAATGAATATAAATATTAAAAATATT
Organism: Phasia obesa; assembly: GCA_949628195.1. Classification (NCBI taxonomy): domain Eukaryota; kingdom Metazoa; phylum Arthropoda; class Insecta; order Diptera; family Tachinidae; genus Phasia; species Phasia obesa. The sequence continues at coordinate 72,683,996 of OX451218.1, forward strand.
GTCTGCCTTTTAACATTATTTATTTGTGTAGTTAAATCGAATGAGTTAAAGGAAGAGCAAACAGTATTAAATGATACTATAAAAAAGCCGGCCAAGTCGTCACCAAAATCTAATAACGAAGAATATCATGAAGAAATAGTTGTGCAGCCATTGGCGTCTGGATTCATTAACACATATTTTCAATTCACTACAAGATGGTACTATGGAAAAAAGGAGAGTTGTAAGTATAAGAATAAACATTGCAATGTTTTACAAACTGTAAATGTTCAAATGGAGTATTAGGTTTATAGTTATATGTAAACAAAAATTCTAAACATTTCTTCTGTAACAGAATGTAATGAATTTTCTGGGTCGCTACATCCTTGGGCTTAAATCTAGTTTCGTAAACTACTAAACATCATAAAATTTAATTTTAAGAAAAAAAAAATGTAAAATGAAAATTTTGTCGGCGACGGTTAGTTTCGGAATTACGGATCCCCAAAGTTTCTATATAAAGTTTGGTATATCTTGACTATTTTATGGCGGAATGAGGCAATATGCCTATCATTGGAATGGTAATTTAAAGTACTATTAAAGTAAAGTAAAATTATTAAAAAAAAAAAATGGAAAAAAATTGAAGGGAGTAAAAAAATTTATTTTTATTCTGCGCTCGGCGGTGTTGGTTATTCCATGGAGGAGAAAATCTTTCAAATTAATCAGCTAATTTGTATAAAAAAAAAATATTTTAATTTTACTAGTAGTTAGAGGGAAATAACGAACTTTAGCCTTTAACAATTTGGTTTAAATTATGTATTTAAATGATAAAAATAAATTAAAATAGAAATTCTATAAGTAATGAATTACTCAAGTGCAAGTCGGACTCAAGTAGAGTTCCGTGCCACCGTACTTAACTTAATTTTTTCAAAGTCATTTATGGGGAACCCTTTAGTTTCTAAACTTTTTTGTTACTTTTATTTATTTATTTTATTTTAAAATGTAAGCATAACGTCTTCTATGGAGACATCCTTTCAGTTTTAATTATTTATATTTGTTATAGTGGACATACATATGTAATAATCCATAATCTGTATAAATTTAAAAAAGTCTGCTTATAACTGTTTATAAAATTATAAGTGTTTTTAAGTCAAAATAACGTCCTCTATAGGAGCAGGCTTTTATTTTTATTTGTTATACCTAGTATAGAGGACATAGAAAGTCATATACATACATATGTACATACATATTTGTGTCTGCCTATAACGGTTTAAAAAAAAATTGGTCAAAATTACAGTAGTCGTGATTTTGACGAATGTTATTAAATTTTTAATCTTACTTTGTATACCTGTGCATTTCAATTCAAAAAATACGGTCATATACGTTAATTTGTATTATTTGTTGCTATAGCGGCCATACTACTATATATTCACTGTAAATTTGGCTTAAATCTAGTTTACGGACACATCATAAAAATTAAAAAAAGTAGCCTATTGTGTGTAAAATTTAATTTTAAGCAAAAAATGTAAATTGAAAAAATTGGGGGCGACCCTTAGTTTCGCAGTTACGGACCCCCACAGTTTCTATGTAAAGTATGGAATATCTCCAATATTTTATGTAAAATGAGGCAATATGGGTATCATTGGAATGCTAAATAAAAGTACTATCCAACTAAAGTTAAAATAATAAAAAAAAAATAGAAAAAATTTAAGTAGAAGATAAATATTTTTTATTTTTATTCTGCGTCCGGCTATCTTTAGTAAGTGATGGCGGTGATGGTTATACCATAGAGGAGAAAAACCTGGGGCCCGGCAGAAGGCCGGCTATGCAGAAAATCTTTAGTTAGCTAAGCCGGTGTTGGTTATACCATAGAGGAGAAAATCCTTGCGCCCGGCCGAAGGCCGTCTATGCGGAAAATCTTTAGTTAGCGAAGCCGGTGTTGGTTATACCATAGAGGAGAAAATCCTTGCGCCCTGCCGAAGGCCATCTATGCGGAAAATCTTTAGTTAGCGAAGCCGGTGTTGGTTATACCATAGAGAAGATAATCCTTGCGCCAGGCCGAAGGCCATCTATGCAGAAAATCTTTATTTAGCGAAGCCGGTGTTAGCTAGGAGAAATGCAAATTCTACATTGGTTGAAATAAGAAGTTTAGCTCAGGAAGAATAAATTGATGAAGAATTAAGTGATCCAGAATAAAAATTTTGAAAAAAACTTATTTTTGTGCACATTTGAAATTTTTTTTCACTGATTTTAATTTAGCTTGATAGTACATTTAATTACCATTCCAATGATACCCATATTGCTTCATTCCGTAATAAAATGGTTGAGATATATCATATTTTACATAGAAACTTCGGGGCTCCGTAACTCGGAAACTAAGGCCCCAATTTCTTCATTTAACATTTTTTGCTGAAAATTAAATTTTACACACTAAGCTACATTTTTTAAATTTTTAAATTTTAGATTTGTTCCCGAAAACATTATTTGAATTATTTGAAAAAGAAGTTACCGAAAATAATTTATCAAGATGGTTGTAAAGCAAGATCGCAAATTTGTTATATTTTGTTGCAGAATTTGCTGCAAAATAGTACAACCTTGCTTTGAAACAAGACATGTAATTACTCGGAGAATCAAACATATTCATTTAGTTATAGCTAACGAAGAATTTGCATGAATAGTAAATTACATTATCGTTCAATATCGTACAATAACAATAACTAGCTTTATTGCTTCCTAAAACAAATTATAAAAATGCGCCTAACTTACCTTTAATTTTAATTTGAAATATTAAATATTTTTAGTGCACAACACCAGGCTAGTACCCAGATCAATTGCCGAAATACTTCTACATTCGGATGTGAAGGAATTTCATATATCCTTAACCCAAGGACTGTGGCGTTACGAGACTTGGGGTTATCCTATTGTCGATAATGCTCCCGGCGCTGAGGCATGGGCTTGGTTTGCTGGTGAAAATTTAACCGATACCTCTGTAGATGAGCAATGGAAAAGTCTCACTAGCACGTTTTCGGGTATATTGTGTGCCTCTTTGAACTTTATGGACAAAACGAACACAATCACACCTAATTATGGATTTCAGCCTCACTTTGTTGTTGGTACGTCAAATAAGAACCTTAAGAAACATGTTAGATATTCAACTCTGCCGCGTGAAATTGTGTGTACGGAAAATCTAACACCCTGGAAAAAACTGTTGCCGTGTAATAGTAAATATGGTTTTGCTTCTCTACTTAATTCTGGTAATGTTCACAATACCAATTACCACTCGTTGGCCATAAAAGTACGCACCCTCTGCAATGCCAAAGATGAGTGTATATTGGAGTTTGTAGAATCGGCTAATTTGGTGTATGATCCTAAATTATTGGGTGCGGCAAACGATTATGATTTCTCCTTACGGCGCATGTTTGGTCAAGGTTTAAATGGTTACTGTGCTTTAGCCGATTCTAGTAAAATTTATGTAAATTTGCAGACACCCTTGCCGTACGAAATGACTCCTCTGCCTAGTTATAATACCACAACAACGCGTGGTGGTTATACCACACAATATGGTGTTTACGATATGCAAGAATCAAAAGAATCACGCCTTTTTAATATAGCTTGGGTTTTGCGAAAGCCTCAGAATACAGTACTTTTACCGCCACCACCACCCCTGTTAGCACACCGCTATATTGTGGGCTATGGTCAGGAACGGGGCAAAGTTATTACTCATCTTACTAATACACATTACAACGTATTGCCTATTATACTCCAGGAGAACATACCATGGTATATGCCTATTTATATGCATACGCTACAGATACGTGATCAACAAACTGGCAAAGCAATTGAACCCAAAATTATAATGTACCATCCTGGAGTGCAACGCGAAAGGCCTTACTATTTGGAGTTGGCCTTTAAATTACCTGGAAAAACTTCTGTCGAAATATCATTTGATTTTGAATATATATTTTTAAAATGGCTGGAATACCCACCAGATGCTAATCACGGTCATTATGTTGGCTCTGCTGTTATTACCACCCAATTGCCTATAGCTCGTAATTACTCATCGATACCTTTGTCGGGTTATCGCTTTGCTGATTCGTTTAATGCGTCACGTAATTCCTACATTTTAACATTGCGAACGGAAACGTTAATTCTTTCACTACCTACGCCAGATTTCAGTATGCCATACAATGTTATTTGCTTGGCTTGTACAGTTGTCGCTTTAGCTTTTGGACCCATTCATAGTGTAGCCACAAAACGCATTGTTGTCGAACAGCAGGATTCCGAGGCTGCACAGTCGCTGTTTACTAAAATTTTAAAAAAGTTTCGTAGGTCAACAAACAAAGCTGCCACCAATTCCCCGGCGGACGATGTTGCATTGTTGGATGAAAAGTCAAAAATATGTGAGTAAATAAACTAAACAGTTGTAGGTATTTTATTTGTTTGATGCATAATTCAAACAAACTAGTCTTATATGAAACTATTTAAGTTAATTACAACAAAAAAGCCATTTTCATGTAATTATTTGTGTTTAAAATATTTTGTTACAATAAAAATAATAAAAAATTATAAAAATAAAAAAAATTAAAAAAGGTAAAACAAAAAAATGTAAGTATTAAATTAAGAACCTAACGGACGACCCCTCTCAGAAGGTACCAAGTAAAACTGCGATTAAAAAATTTGAATATTCAATATTAAAAATCTAAGGGCACCGCCCAATCATATTTACTTAACAACATTTGGTTTGATACTAGACTAATATCAACTAAAAACGAATGTTAAGTCAAAACAAATAAAAAAAGTTGTTCTCATTTCTAACGGAAGGTTGTCTGAAGCAACAACAAATATAAGTAAATAGTAAATGGTAAATAATAAAAAAAAATATCAAACAAGAGGGAAGCTTTGTGTTGTGGTAGACTTCGTTCTTACCAACTGACGGCAGATGATTGAATAAAGTTTTTCTCGTAATCCTTTATCTGAGTTTGGTTAGCTAAATAGATGATGTTTACAACTTAACACCATCTAAAGTAGATAGATGCAAAGAATGCTGAAGACGTATGTGGCGATACCGAAAATGCATTACATTTTGCTAATGTCTAAAAATAAAATTTTCCCAGTTCCCCGTCCTTGCAATATTTTGTTCGATTTTTCTTTGCAAGCAATCCACACCAAAAACCCTTTCCTAATACTGCCTTAAACTATACTTCAGTTATGGTTATAAAACAGCGCCATCTGTTAGTGGTAAGTGCTTCAGTTATGGTTTATGTATTTACTTTACTGCGTACTTTCACTATTTTTTCTCCATTTTCTCTAGGAAATAAGTATCCTATCCTATAAAGTATCCTATATTGGAATCAGGATACGTGATGCGAACCCAAAAGAAAAGCAGGCAGACGGAAATAAGTTGCTATTTTATTTCTTATTATTATGTATAAATATAGATATAACAAACTTAAGCCTGAGTTCAAAAAATCATTTGTTTTTAAAATTTTTAACACTGCGTTAGAGTTTTCGTTCTTATTTCCTTCCTTGTACAATTATTCGTCGCTTCCATTGTACAGTTATTCTTTTTATGCACTTGGTAACCCTTAAAGTATTACAATAAAAATGTATCTGATCACACTTTGTAGAATTGATATGCGATTAAGAAATTTTGGAAACTGGACTCAATAGATCTTCATACGCTTCCATACTCTTCCTCCTTCGGTATAGAGGTTGGATCCTTAATGCTTTTTAGATCTCAAATTAGTTTGTCAAGGAAAATTAATTCTCTAGAAGTTACTCAGAATAAGGTAGATAAATTAAAGAGTGGTTAAATTTTAAGGGCCGATGTTGATTTTGAATAAAACACAAATTATTTAGGAAATTATTGTCATTTCTTTTTATTTTGATAATATTGGTATGGTTCAATTATGTATGGGACAAAATATCGGCAACGCATGGAGTTGATGTGATGTGATAAAATTTCTCATGAAAGTGTTGTATTAACAATCTTGTGCAGTAGTGATTTCTTACCAAAATAATAGGAAGTTTTAAATGATCCGGTATAACAGGAGTCAAACCAATTCTTCCATTCATACGAATCACCATTTTATCGTCAATATAAGGAGAACATTTGTATAAGGCACTTGATTTTGTAATCTCTTTCCAGTCTTGTTTAATAAAATAGCAAACTCTTCCTTAAAACATTCGTACTGCATTATGCAGTAAATCGTATTTTCTGCAATTGTAAATAACTTAGAACCTTCAGGTAATATAAATACATACATACATATGATTCAATTCTTTTTTTATGAATTTTCATCTTTAATTTGTGTATAAAAGTAAAAATTTTAGCAACAGTTTGTAGTAGTCTCTTCCATGATGAAAATCTGTAAAAATCTAATAAGTTAACATTAATTATCTCATGGCGTACTATTACAAGATGTAAGTTCTTCTGAAATTTTTGTAGTTTGCGTTTTTACCTCAGGCCAATCTACCTAATCCCGATGGCTGAGAGGGAAAACCAATGTCGTGGTAACGAAAATATACATATTTATCATAAGTACGACTGTGCAGACCTAATAAGTTTTTAAATTAATGGCGCGTGAACATGCGTGAGTAAAAATTTTCTCATTGTAAGATTGCGTGACCGCAAGAAAATTTTATTTCAACCTCATAGTAATTTTCTTCGCTTTCTTGTTCTGCTCCAATGGCGATGTATGAAATGTGTCGCAAAAGCCGGTGAAAATGGGAAAATAGAAGATTGTTAATCAAACAATAACGATTTATTCAGTTGAAATGCAAGATGACTGTATTTACATAAAATGGGTTTTATTTTCTGACGAAGAAGTAAAACTCCTAAAAAAGTTTTAATTTTTTACGTCAAAATTGTAAAATAATTTTTTTTAATGATAACTGTTATTTACGGTTAGGGACGATTTATGGTCCCTAAGTTATCAGTCATGTTAGCAATTGAATATAATAAAATTATAGGTATTTATGAAAAAATGATTTTTTTTAAATATGACCCCACTGCTTTTTTAATACTGTACATGCGTATGTAAATACATACATAAGTAAATATATACCACAATTTGTAACAAACATTTTACTCTTTTATTGACTTTGTCATCTGAAGTATGCATTGTATCTTTAATCAGAGAAAAATGTTTTTAAACTGGGGAAACAGATTTTTAAAAAAAATTTCGAAATTCCAACAATTAAAAGATACTAAAAAATGTTATTCTGCAAAGTGGTATCCCGATCCAGAATTTATGGGAAAATATTCATCAGCAGTCATGTATCCTGACAACGTGACATCAAAATGGAAGGTGCCACCTTGGAATCATCACATGAATCCAACTGAGAAAAAGGTACGTAATGTAACAATTAACTTTGGCCCTCAACATCCAGCGGCTCATGGCGTTCTACGTTTGGTAATGGAATTAGATGGCGAAACTGTTATGCGTTGTGACCCTCATATTGGACTTTTGCATCGTGGCACCGAAAAACTAATTGAGTACAAAACATATACACAAGCCTTGCCATACTTTGACCGTTTGGATTATGTGTCGATGATGTGTAATGAACAATGTTATTCTCTGGCAGTGGAAAAGCTACTTAATATTGAGGTTCCAATTCGAGCTAAATATATACGTACATTATTTGCTGAGATAACTCGTCTCCTTAATCACATAATGGCTGTTGGTACACATGGTTTGGATATTGGTGCTCTTACACCTTACTTTTGGCTCTTCGAGGAGCGTGAAAAAATGTTAGAGTTTTATGAACGGGTGTCCGGTGCACGTATGCACGCCGCCTACATACGTCCGGGTGGTGTTTACTTAGATATGCCTCTGGGCTTAATGGATGATATTTATGAATTTTCAGCAAAGTTCGGTGAACGTTTGGATGAAATGGAAGATGTTTTAACTCAAAATAGAATTTGGTTACAACGCACAGTTGGTATAGGGGTTGTTTCGGCGAGTGATGCTATTAATTATGGTTTTAGTGGCGTCATGCTTAGAGGTAGTGGCATAAAATGGGATTTGCGTAAACAACAGCCCTATGATGCATACAATTTGGTTAAGTTCGATGTGCCCATTGGTTCGAAAGGAGACTGCTATGATCGTTATCTTTGTCGTGTTGAGGAAATGCGCCAATCTTTACATATTATAGAGCAATGTCTTAACCAAATGCCTGCCGGTGAGATAAAAACAGATGATTGCAAATTTACACCACCTACACGTGGAGAAATGAAAAAATCCATGGAGGGCTTGATACATCATTTTAAATTTTTTACTCAAGGTTATAGCGTGCCGCCTGGTGTTACCTACACAGCTATTGAAGCTCCCAAAGGCGAATTTGGCGTCTATTTAGTATCTGATGGATCAAGTCGTCCATATCGTTGTAAGGTTAAACCTCCCGGTTTCGCTCATCTGGCTGCTCTAAATCACATAGGACATCAACACATGTTAGCTGATATAGTCGCAATTATTGGGACTCTAGATATTGTGTTTGGTGAAATTGATCGTTAGAATTTATTTATACGTATATTAGCTTACAACTTTTTTAAATGTGGAAATAAAATCAACTTTTCGTTAAAAAATTAATTATTCATCAATGACAATATTGAATATGAGGACTGTTTTGCTTTTCACTCGTTTTCATTTATAATAATGATATTTTTTACGTACAAGAAGTGCGACACGGAAATACACTCATAATAAAGAGCTGAATAATGATAATAACGTGGTGGCCTCTCTAATTTCTAAAACTAACAGTGCTATTCTCGAATAAACATTGTTATGATAGTAAAAACATTTGTGACATTAAAAAAAAATTTGCTATTCTAAGGCCCATTATTATAACTTGGCAATAGCTGAAGTTAGGATTTTATCAGAGCGATAAATAGTTCGTTATAATAACGAGGCTAAGTCCCATTATTATAACTTGCCTTTAGCTAAAGTTAGGATTTTGTTGGAGCAATCAATAGTTGTTCGTTATTAAAAGTAAGCTAAAAACCACTTAACTATCACGTACTATAAGGACAAGTTATAGCAATGAGCATTATCCTCATTATTATAGCGAAAAACTACTTATCGCTCCAACAAAATCCTAACTTTAGCTAAAGGCAAGTTATAATAATGGGCCTAAGGCTCGTTACTATAACTTGATTTTAAAGTACGTGATAGTTAAAGGTTATTTTCAACTTACTTCAGACTACGTACATATTTCTCTCTTCTTTCATTTACCATATTCGTGAAGAAGCTTTTGATTTCCTTTTTGTTTTCTTCACTGACCACGAAACAAATTTTGTATTGCTTTTGTTTTTTCAATGTTGTTAAAAATATTTCTCTATAATTTTAAAATATCTATTTTCATTATCATTTTCCTAGCATATGCAATTGACCAGCTATGCACATTTTCATTACACATCCTAAATATTTAAAATTATATGTACATAACGCACATGTATGTATGTAGGTAAGAACACATACATTTTATAACCCTTTTAAATAGAACATTTACTCAATTTTTGAAAAAAAATTTTGCTTCTTTCATCGACGGCGAGAAAGAAGCTGAACAGAAATTTTGCAACAGGAACCTCTATATTAACATGCATAGTAAAGAGAAAGTTAGACTGGATTGAAATAGTGGGCGTGGTAACTCCCACACAAAGTGAAAAATTATTATCGTGTATTTAGAGAACTACAATTGCTAGCACCTTGGAATTTCGCACATAGTCAAGATAAACACAGACTGAATTGGAATAGTGGGCGTGGTACCTCCTATACAAAGTGATAAATTATTATCGTGTTCCTGGCGAACTACAATAAACAGAACCTCGAATCTTTGCACGAGTAACCCCTATGCTATTGTGCATAATCTACCAAAATACAAAATTAATTGGGATAGTGGGCGTGGTACCTTCCATATAAAGTGAAAAATGATTATACTGTATCTAGAGAACTGCCATAGGTAGCGCCTTGGAATTTCGCACAAGTAACCATCATATTAAAGTACATAATTTAGCTAAACACAAACTTAATTGGAGTAGTAGGCGTGGTACCCCCCATATACAAGGTGAAAAATTATTATCGTGTACCTGGAGAACTACAATAGATGGAGCCTTGAAACTTTGCACAAGTAACCCTCAGAGTAATGTGCATATTGTAGCAAAATACTGACTGGATTGGGACAATGGACGTGGTACCTCCAATATTAAGTTAAAAGTTATTATCGTGTACCTAGGGAACTACAATAGCTAGAGTCTTGAAACTTTGCACAAGTAACCATCATACTAATGTGCATATTCTAGCAAAACACAGACAAGATTAGGATAGTGGTACCTCCCATAAAAAGTTAAAAATTATTATCGTGTTGATATGTATAGTCAAGCAATAAACAGATTGGTTGGGAACAGTAGGCGTCGTACCTTGCATATAAGCTAAAATATTTTTGATGTGAGCATAGCGTGCGTTTTCGAGTTAGAGGTGGCCATACTTTTCTTTCAAGTGTTTATTGTATTTTTTGTGGATGGGTGTAGCGAAGCGCACCGGGCATTGCTAGTATTTTATAAAAAAACTATCACGCTTTATCATTTGAATGTGAAATAATAGATTAAAATTCAAAAAATTAATAAAAACTGAAATGGGGGAATTTTGGGAATTTTTTTCCCGCACCGGAAAAATAAAAGAATTTCTAAGTCTTAATTCATTTTTGAAAATAGTAGGCCAAGATAGATATGTGCCAAAAGTTTAATTAAGCTGCCATAACTCCTTCGATTTTTTTTCCAGTTTTAGTATGGGGACCGTTCACTGTGCGACGGCCCAATAGGGAGAGAAAAGAAAATACGGACATTTTTTATACGGCTGAACTGATTTTAATAAATTCTGAAATATAAATAGATCCTTATCTAGAAGTTACAATAGGCTATGTCTATTTTTGAAAGTCGGGCCCAAAGAGGTGAAAAGGCGGGAAATTTCGCATTTTTATAAGGTTAGTCTATTTTTAAAATTCCGAACCAGAGATATAAAAAGGGATAGTGGGCATTTATGTATGTACGTCTGAACCGATTTTACTGAATTCTAAAACATATATCGTTTTCCTGTAGGATCAAACTAGGATCCAAAGGAAAAGGATAGAAAAGGGTAATTCTTTAAGGGTAAGAGGATTTTAATTTTAAATTCGAAACATACAGATTCTTATCTAGAAGAAGGAATAGACTTTTTAACTGTTTCAAAGCTTTGATCTATAAAAGCTAGTATTTGATATATGATATGTACATAAATCAATGTTTAGAAAATTTAGCCTTCTTTTGAAAAATGTACAAAATTTTTAATAATTTAAAAACTTAATGAAGAATAATGTTAAAGTTAAATTTATGTAATAACTATAAAATCTTAGAGAAAAAATGTTTTATAATAAAATTTTCCAAATAGCATATGTATGTATGTGAACTAGACCTATAGGCGGACAACTGCATTTCTTTTTTGAAACTAATTTAATAGAAAATTTTACGCTCTTTTCTATGAAATAAACTGCCATCTCTTAAATTTATTAGTTTTGCTGCAAATTACACTTGAAAGATTTCCCTTTTTCCAAGTATTTATTTGCACTGCTTTCAATTGTTCCGATTTTGTAAAGAATTCGTAAAGACAGGTGGACAAAATCTTAAGATTTTGGAACCGATATATTACTGAAATCGTAACGATTTTTAAATGAAGGGGTTGACATGACTTCGCTATGATACGTAGTTACGAAATCGTAACGATATGTAGTTACGTAATCGTAACGATATGTAGTTGCGTAATCGTAACGACATGTTTTTTGTCAGTACCTCCGCATAATCTAGAACTTCGTTCTCTGAAAGTTAAATGAATATAATAATTAGTTCATTATTTGGTATTCAAGAGAAAAACAACCGCTCATTTCTATTAAGTTTTTGCAACAATGTAATTTCACAAAGTAAAAATACAAATCAAATACAAAAGTAATTCATATTTTGTCAGCGCCATCTGTGTTTAAAATATCGTACTTTCAGAAATGAAAGGTGCCGTGCCATACTAAGTAGTACTTTTATACAGAGAAGCGTACTTTCACTGTTTTTCTTCACTTTCTCTTGGAAATAAGATATTTTTGTACATACAGTTATACTTACAATTTTTCCTATTAAACGGAAGTTTAACTCTCAAACTTCATATAAAAAAATTAAAATTTTCTCCTTAATATTTCCCCTCTGGGGATTTGGTTTTTAATTTTCTTTTGTTTGCTTATGTTTTGCACCGCATAGCGAAACGCGTGAGTTAGAGAACACACAGAAAAAAATTTGGCGATTTCAAAATCATGTAAGTGTCAGAACATGGCTGGTAGTTTCTACCTCGGTGCCGCCATTAAAAAACAATCAACATTAGTTTTGCGATAAACTAATGTATAATACTGGCCAATATTATTCTTCAAATATGTATGTACATATGTACACTTATGCTCATATAATTAAGTCACTCACATGGTTGTACCAAGGATTGTTTATAATGAACTTTTTTCACGATTTCGAAAAAATTTTAACACATTAGGGTAATTCCATGTCAAATCAACCAAAAAAAATTGTTTTCAAATTTACTAATTCCGATTTTATTGAAACTTTTGTTGTTTATATTCTTTGACTTTCTAAAGCCAAATATCATTTTAAAAAAATTCTATCTCTTACGGCTTTTTAGCTATACCGCTATCAAAATAGGAAAATATCGCTTATTTTAATATGCGCTCGAGGATTAAATATATTCTAATCCCAGTTCTATAAGCCCTAGGAAGTTGAGTAATAGCTCATTTCAAAAGCTCATTTCATACGCTTTAATCTGATATCAATTATGAAAACTAATTTTTAACAAAGTTTTTTCTTATATTTAAAAAAAAGTTTTATAAAAATCTCTGAGATAGTGTCTTTTAATTTTTTTAAAACATATATATTTTTTTGAATGTGGCTTAGTGAGTACACTATAAAAATTTCAGAGTGGGACCACGGTGGGATCAGAAGTTATGTTAAAAAAACTACATACTTTTCAGTTTTAAGGAATATTTCATACCTTTATTACCCAATTTATTAAAAAATTTCTATTTTTTCAGTTTGTAATTGTGAAGAATTATTCTTCCTTTTATTTTTTATAAAACAATATTTATTCAATATCAATATTAATGGTTGAAAGTTACATGGCAAACCACAAAATATTTTTTCAACATACAATTTATAACACAAATATTTCAAAGTGAACTAGATTGAAAATTTACATTGAAGCTAAAGTACAATTAAACAAAGTATTTCCAACAAACGCCCCCTCAATGTAAATTTCTTATTATTAAGTACATATTTTACATTCAAAATTATAAATCAAATTTTGTGTTAATTTATAACAAAAAAAAATTAAATTATTTTCTTTAAATTTAATAAATTACAACATTTCCAATGATTAGTGTTTGGCAAACATTTTGTTAAAATATCAGCTACATTATTTTTCGTTGGAACATATTCCAGGTGTATTTCGTTGGCTTTATATTTATCTCTTAAATAGTGATATCTAATATCAATGTGATTGCTTCTTTTTATGGTCATTTGACTTTTGGTCAGGTATTGAGCTCCTTGGTTGTCACAATTAATACGGTTGGCTTTCTAATTAAATCGTGAAAACCCATTTCATTTAACAAACTTCGATAAAAACTTATTTCCATAGCGGCTTGGCACATTGCGATATATTCCGCTTCCATTGAACTTAATGCCACTATATTCTGTTTTTTCGATTCCCAGGATATTGGACCCCCTGCGCAAAATAGAATAAAACCACTATAAGATTTACGGTCAACTATATTTGAACCCCAATCTGCATCAGAGTAGCAAGTTAAATCACTTCCATCTTGTGAATAATACAACGATAACTCTTTAAATTTTAAATAATGTAGGACATGCTTAGCTGCAACAAAAAATGTTCTTTATGGGGGTGGGAATTAAACTGCATTTTTATTATAAAACGTTATGGGTAATTAGCATAATATTAAATAATTAAACTGCGATAAATTCGAAACCGTGTGAGCAATATCAGGTCTAGGAATTGTAGCTAAATACATCAGACTTCCAATTAGTGATTGATATTTAGTCACATCTATCAGCTCTTTACAATTTTCTTCAACACATTTTGTTAATATTGTTCCTGCAGAAAACGGCGTTTTAGCTGGTTTACATTCATGTATATCACACTGTGTAATTTTTTAAGTCATGGCAAACTAACCATATACGGACACCACTACGTCATAAAAGACGAAAAAAAAAGACCCCTGTCTCCCAGTTTTGCCCAAAGTCCTCCAGGTTTTTTTTATGGGCCCTCAAAGATGTGGGGCCTCGATGTCATTTTTGCAAAAAAATGATCATTTACTCAAGCTTATATTTTGCAAACCGTTTGGAGTTTTGATATACTCTCTGAGGCAAAGTTGTAGCTCTTGTCATAAAGAACAAAAATTGTTAACATATAAAATCAAAAAAAACTTCATCTTCAAGGTCAAAATCGCAAAAAACTTTAAAAAATTCAATTTTTTTACCTTTTTTCCCCTGTTCAGGTGCATAGGTAGCAAACCGTTCAAAATTCAAGGAAACAATCAACTACAAAAATGAACCTAAGATCTCAATAAACAACTTTCTAAAACATATGAACTTCCTAGGAATGATTCTTAACACCGTTTAGGTAGTGCTTAGGTACCTAAGTGAAAAAGGTAATAATTCGCAGGACCACGGTCCACTATTTCAACATGTAGCTTGAGAGTTTCTATTATGTTTTCCATCGTTTTGCTAGAAGAACAAGCTAACATGATATCATCGACATACAAGGCTATAATATTTATTTCATTTTTAACAGAAGAAATGAACACGCAGCTGTCTGTTTTACATTGAACGAATCCCATATTTATCAAAATTTCATTTATTTTGTTGTTCCACTGCCTTCCAGCCTGCTTAAGGCCGTATAAAGATTTTCTTAATTTACAAACCAGACTCTCTTCACCATTTCTTATAAATATTTGTGGTTGCTTCATGTATGCCTCTTCTTTCAAATCACAATATGCAGCTACTACATCAACATGTTTAATTAACAATTCGTATTTTACTGCTAAAGATAAAATAAGTCTGATCGTGGGGTGACGTATAACAGGAGCATAGGTTTCCCAATAATCTCGATTATATTGCTGAAAACAACCTTGAGCAACCAACTTAGCTTTGTATTTCTCAGTAGTACCGTCAGCTATACGTTTTCTTGTGAATATCCATTTGCAGCCGATCACATTTTGCAACTGGGTTTTTCAACAAGTTCCCACGTTCCATTCTTCATCAATGATTCATATTCGTTATTCATAGCCTGTATCCATTTATCAGACTCTGCACTGTCCATTGCTTCTTTTACGTTTCTTGGATTGGTATTAAAATCTTTTATGATGTTTAATTCTTCGCTATTCATTTTATATATTTTGCGTGGTCTACCAGGATTTCCTGTTTTTAGTGTAGATGGTCTTCCTCTCTTACGTTTTCTGTTAGTATTCGGAGCTACTTCATAAGTTTGATTATTTTCAGATTCGCTATGGAATGAACTATCAAAACCAAGAAATTCAGACCCTTCATCACTGATATAATCTGATTCTTTTGTTTCTATATTTTTTTCGATATCGGAGTTAATATTTATCAAATCTTCTCTTCTTAAGTTCTGGTTTTCTGAACAACCATTTTCTTGATTCGTATCTTGTGTTTTACTTTTGTTGTAAGTCATTGGTGAGCAATCAAAAATATCACAAAAATCACCATCATTTTCATTATTTTTCTCAAATAAATTCATTTTCAAAAAATTTTACATTTCTTTCAATAACTAACGCTTTAGTTTTGGTATCATACAAACGATAACCTTTTGTATTAGGTTGATAACCAACAAATGTTACCATTTGAGTCCAATTTAGAACGACCAGGCTCTTACTTAGAGCTACTGCTTTCCTCCCAAATATTTTAAAATAGGAAACACAAGGCTTTCTTCCGGTCCATTGCTCATAAGGTGTGAAATTGTCCAAAACCTTAGTTGGTGATCGATTTTTTATATGGCTTCAGCCCATAACGACTTGGGTAGTTTTGAATCTTCAAGCATAGAACGTGTCATTTCAACCAGTGTCCTATTTGCTCTTTCTGAAACTCCATTCTGTTGTGGTGTATAACACACTGTAGTCTCATGCACTATACCATTTTTCTTTAAAAAAACATTGAAATTTCGATTAACGTACTCACGAGCATTATCGCTTCTGAGTCGTTTCAATTTGCATCCAGTTTGCTTCTCTGACATAGCAAAATATTCTTTAAATGCGTTGAAAGCATCAGATTTATTTTTTAAAACATAAACTGTGATGTACCGAGAGTAATCATCTATAAATATTATAAAATATGCTGCTCCACCTTGTGACTTAACTCTCATTGGTCCACAAATATCAGTATGAACCAATTCTAATAAATTATTTGAAACTGTTGTTCCGATTGGTTTCAATGGTTTAGCAGACATTTTGCACATATAGCATGTCACGCAATTATTATCACTTGGTATATTACTCTTCAATCCACGTACCAATTCATTTCTTTGTAATTTCTTGAGATCGTTAATGTGTAGATGGCCAAAACGCTTGTGCCACAAATTATATTTAGAGTTATCTTCATTCGACATTAATTTATTAACTGACTTTGATTTTTCTCTATAAATTCCATTTGAAACAACAGCTTTGAATTGAAATTCCTCGTTTTTAAAAATATCTACCTTATTTTTTGAAAATATTAGTGAATAACCCTTTTCAGACATTTTGCTTATTGAAATAAAATTAGACTTCATATCTGGTATATACAAAACATCTTTTAAAGTATAGCATTTGTTCCAAAAATTTACCTCGACTTCTCCAATTCCATTTACTTTAAATTTATCACCAGACGCAAGAATTACACTGCTATCATACTCCCTTATACTTGAGAATGAATTTCTATCTCCACAAACATGTGACGATGCACCGCTATCCAGAATCCACTCATCCTGGTCTTCTTCCCTCATATTTATGAATTTATGTTCACATTTTTAGCTTTATTTTTAGAGAAACACTGCTATCTGACATGACCTTTTTTCCCAAATTCAAAACATTTTAAATTTTTGGATTTATCTTGATCATTTGTGTATGATGAATACTTCTTAAAATTTTTGTTTTTAATGGCGAACACTTGCTCCTTACCAGCACACACGTTTTCATTTCTACGTTGCTCTTCTTCTAAAATTTTATTTTTAAGCTGTTCCAATTTTTGTATATTATCTCTGCTCTGCTATTATCGCAACTACAAAGTTTTCTAGTTCCTGCGGTAAACTGCATAGCAAAAATATTGATAATAATTCAACTGGAAAGTTTATTTCAACATTTTTTAAATCTTCAGCTAAAGAACAGAATTTATTAATTTGTGGTCCATATTTTTCGTCAGATGTAAATTTAAATCTTACGAACTGTTTAAATAAATTTACTTTCCTTGAAGGATTTTTTGCTCTATAAATATTTTCTAATTTATACCAAGCATCCTTTTGGTTTTGCAATCCTTAATGCGAATAAGCTCAGAAGTTCTCACCGCTAACGTAATTGTTGCAAGGGCCTTGCTATCCCTTGCTGATTCACTTAATGTTGTTTCAAGGACATCCCATAAATCTTGAGTAATCAAGAGGCTTCGCATCTGTATGCACCATGATCTATAATTGTCAGGATTTAATTTTTCAATTTGGTAATTTGAGCTTGCCATTTTTATCTTATTTTGGCGCCTTTGAATTTTTTCTACATTGCTAGCTGAGGCAGTGCCCCATAACTGTATCCCATAACACCAAATTAGTTCGAGGATCGACTTGTACAGTTGAAGTTTACAATCTAAGCTCAGGGTAGAGTTTCTGCCAATAAGCCAATTTTGTTGTACTGCTTTTAGTTTAATTTGTGTTAACTTGAAATCAATGTGGCTTTTCCAAGTAAGGCGACGGTCAAGATGTATACCCAGATATTTAACGTCTGAAAGCTGTGGTATCATTTGGTTATTTATGCGAACAGGAGGGCATGAGTCCCTACGCAGTGTGAAAGTTATGTGAGTACATTCACTTTTATTCTCCATTTTTCCAAATTGAGTATGTGGTCTTGTAAAAGTTTTGATGCTTCTTGGGCACTTTCATGAATACTTAAAAAAGCTGTGTCATCTGCAAAAGTTGATGTGTGCACTAGGGTGCCTTCGTGCCAAACCTTATCAAATGCTTGAGAAACGTCGATAAAAAGCGCAGAACAGTATTTTTTTTTTTCTTCAAATGACGTTTTAATTACATTTACTAATCTGTGTGTTTGTTGGATCGTACTATGTTGTTTTCTGAAGCCGAATTGATGGTTCGGAATACATCCTTTCGCGCTAAATTTCAATATTTAACAAAACTTTTCAGAATCCTTAACGTTGTCCTGGGTCCATAACCAATGTGAAGAATTATTCTTCCTTTTATTTTTAATAAAGCAATATTTATTCAATATCAATATTAATGGTTGAAAGTTACATGGCAAACTACAAAATATTTTTTCAACATACAAATTATAACACAAATATATCAAAGTGAACTAGATTGAAAATTTACATTGAAGCTAAAGTACAATTAAACAAAGTATTTCCAACAGTAATGAGTCAAAATGAAGTTTTTTAAATATAACTTCTGATCCCACCATGGTCCCACTCTAAAATTTTTAGCCACATTAAAAAACATATGTATATGGAATTAAAAAAAACATATGTAAATTTAAAAAAAAGCAAAAGACACGATCTCAAAGATTTTTATAAAACTTTTTTTTAAATATAAGAAAAAAAATTGTTAAAAATTAGTTTTTTTTCACGATTGATATTAAATTAAAGCGTATGAAATCCCCTTTAAAATGAGCTATTATTAACTTCCTAGGGCTTATAGAACTGGAATTAGAATATATTTAATCCTCGAGCGCATATGCAAAAAAGCGAAAAAAAAACTGCTCACGTAGTGTCAAAAACTAGATTGCAGGGAATAAAATGAAGACCTTATGTTAACCACCACAAAGTCGTGAATTAAATCCAATAGAAATTCTATAGGGGATTATAAAAAGGACAGTAGCTTAACGAAAATTCAAAAATAAGCCCATTTTAATGAAACTGATGTAGGTGGAATGGGAGCAACTAACACCAGCCCAATGTGCTGAATTGGTCCAAACTATGCCACAACGATGTGCTAAAGTGATAGAGAAAAGGGGCTTATCAACTTAGTATTATCCTAATATAAGGTAAAATTACTAAAAAATTCATGTGATAACTATCTTTTTTTCAGATGACTTATTATATGAGCACAAAATATGCAAATAAAATTTAATCGAAAAGAAAATTTTTTTCTAGTTTTGAAATGAATTAAAATTTATTTAATATTCTGTTAAAATTTTTCGAAATCGTGAAAAATAAGTTCATTATAAACAATCTTTGATACATCCATGTGAGTGACTTAATTATATGAGCATAAGTGTATGTATAAAAAAAAACAAAAATCAATATTTTCAACTCCTGGATCGGGCACACGCTTCAAAAAAAAAAAATGATTTAAAAATAGAAAGAAATATTTGAGGGATATAAAACTTTTCGCGTAGACTCTTACGTATTTACTTTATATAAAGGTACCCATTCCTGGATGAAATTCAAACAATTATTGTAAAGCTCTGTAAAAGACAGACAGGAAATTGTTACTCATTATTTTAAAACACCGCCATCTGTTGCGCAACATTTCTAAAAATATACTGCTTTCAAAAATAAAAGATGCCTTAAAGTATCCAGTACTATTAAATCGGTAAAAAATCGGCGTATTTTAACTGCTTTTTCTCCGATTTCGCTTGGAAATAAGATATTTTTGCGGAAAAATGTATCCTATATATCGCGAATAAATATTCCCACAAAAAAAACTCCCAAATTTCTCTATCGTGAATGATTCTAATAACAATTTGCTTGTATTTTACGATGGAAATCATTCACGATAAAAATTTTGGGAGTTTTTTCATGAGAATAAATATTCGCGATAGGGGTGAATACAGCCGGTAAAGTTTATAAATAGATTAGTTCGTTTGCAAATCGATCGTTTTTCATCACAGGCCTGAACTTTTTTTTTAATGAAATTGTGTTGTTCTTCTAAGAATATAAAATTGTGTTTTACCAACGTTTTAGCTACATTTTTTAACTGAATATAACTACGCGTGACAACACACATTTTTTACATTCTTCCTAACTTACCTATATTAGAATGTTAAACTTAGCCTCACTCTGTTGGATGGAGCCTTAATTCCGAAAGGACATATTGGAGACAACAAGCAATAACGGAGTTAACATGAGGCGCCATTAAACGCTAACCTCAATGCTCCAATTTAGGTAGGTCAGTAAGGTAGAATTTTAAAGGAATAGTTTTTAACTACCGAAAGCGAAAAGGTGTTTTGGAATTAAGAAAGTTTACTTTTTTATTTTATTTAGACTATATTTGTCTTTTTTGTTTACAAAAATTCGTTAATTATACGACTAAATATATTTCGATTAAGTTGAATTATAGGATTAATGCATAGCAAAAAGTGTAATATAATTGATTATTAAAGATTGAATAAAGTTGACACATAATATTATATTGTATAATTTTTTTATGCAAAATAGTATTTTCTTATTAGTTCTTATTTCTCTACTAAAGTTTGCAAATGAAAGAAAAACTATTTCTTCTAACTATGAATTTAATTGAAAATTTTGAAAGCCAGATTTTTTCTTTTGTAAAACTTATATTAAAAACACTAAATATTGTTTTATTCAATATTTTAAGACTTACAACATTAAACTTAAAAAAACTTAATGATAGAATTCACAAATATACCAGAGAGAAAAAGCAAAAAGTATAATTTAGAGCTACAAAGTTTAGAGATATTTTAAGAGAAAAAGTGAAATTTTTAAGAAACCATAAAACAACAACAAATTTAGAAATTAAGATTAGAGTTGAGAATAATTTAACATGATCGTATAGTCATGAAACAAATTAAAGAAATAGTTTTAAATGGAGTAGTTTAATTGTAAGGCAGTTTAATAGTAATTTTTGTTTCTATGTTTTTTTCTGTCCAAATTTAAACTGCAAAATATTGGATTGTAAAAGTAAAGAAAGTTATTTATGTTAAAGCCAAGGTAATTTTTGTGTTGTATCTTATTAGTTTAGGGAACTATTGTTAGTAATACCAAAAATGGCAGGTGATAAATAAATATCAATCTCTCTGATTCAAGACATAAGAATAGCTCCATTTCATTTTAGAATTTTTTGTTAAACATTCCTTAATTATACAATTTGTCATTTTTTTCAAATGGTTTTGTTATGATCTTGTGTATTTGTTTCTTTACTGCGGCGGTTGATTGCTGTAATAGGAATATGCACCAGGAGGTGGGCCTTGCGGTGGAGCTCCTGGAGGAGGCATTTGTTGAGCGCCAGCTGGACGATATCCTTGATAGCCCTGA
Source organism: Phasia obesa (assembly GCA_949628195.1). Taxonomy (NCBI): domain Eukaryota; kingdom Metazoa; phylum Arthropoda; class Insecta; order Diptera; family Tachinidae; genus Phasia; species Phasia obesa. Next base: position 72,705,543 of record OX451218.1, read on the forward strand.
GGCGTGGGTGGTGGGTACTGACCTTGAGGTGGCATCGATCCATAGCCGCCCTGCGGCTGGTGGTAACCATGTTGTGCATAACCACTTCCCGGTGGAGGTGGTCCGTAACCTTGCGGTGGTGGCGCACCGTAGGGTGGTTGTGGAGCTCCCGGCGGAGGTTGATATTGATTGGGTGCCATCTGAGGAGGAGGAGGAGGACCCTGTCCTGGACCACCATTTGCAGAAGTTGGTGGAGCTGTACTATTTGGGGGACCTGAGCCAGGTGCACCCTGTTGACCATAGGGTGATGGAGTTCCACTTGGTCCTGTAGTTGGTGGTGATGAGTATGTTGGTTGCGGACCTGATGGTGGTGGTCCACTGTTCGAGGCTGGCGGATAATTCTGTGTCGTTTGTTGTTGCTGCTGTTGTTGTGAAGATGGTGGCGGTGGCCCTTGGGCAGATGGAGGGGCTTGCTGAGGACCTGACGCTTGTGTTTGTGGTGGTTGTACCGAGCCGGATGTCGCAGCCGTGCCAGCACTACTTGTTGGCGGTTGAGTAGGTGGTGGTGTAGACTGTACACTAGTGGGTGGTGGCTGCGTTGCTGGGCCATTTGCACCACTGACTGCCGGTTGTTGGTTTGGCGGTGGTGTTTGCCCGGGACTTGGTGACGAACTGTAGCCGCTTCCAGGTTGAGCATTTGATCCACTTGGCTGTTGCGGTGGTGGTTGTCCTTGTGGAGGTGGTGGGCCTTGTCCTGGATAACCTTGAGGCCCTGGACCCGCCTGCTGATATGGTTGATATGGCGATTGGGCACTACTCGTAGGAGGAGGTCCATAACTGCTAGGTGGCGTATTGCTTGCCTGCCCATAGCTATTTGGGGGAGGAGCCCCATAACCACCGTAACCCATAGGAGGTGGAGGACCACCACTACCGCTCTGAGGTGGACCATACTGATTAGGAGGAGGTCCTTGGCCTCCTGTAGGTGGTCCATACATTTGCCCTTGAGGTGGTTGTTGTCCGGGTGGCAACTGCTGATTAGGTGGTGGTACATATGAACCTGGTGGTCCCTGTTGTCCCGGACCACTCCCACCATAAGGATGCTGTTGAGGAGGGCCACTGGCAGATGCTGGTGGCATGCCTCCATGTGGTTGATATCCAGTTTGTGCGTTTGGTGGAGGCGGTCCATAACCGTGTGCTGGTGGTCCGTAAGGATAACCACCTTGTGGGGGATATTGTGGTTGTTGCTGAGGCGGATAACCAGGATAATGGGAATGCTGCTGTTGCGGTGGTTGATATGCACCTCTGTATTGACCTTGCTGTGGTGGTGGAGGCCCTTGTTGCTGTTGGGGTTGTTGTGGTCCCTGTTGGTTCGGAACCTGTTGCTGCTGTTGTTGCGGTGGCCCTTGAACTGGAGGTGGAGCCCCTGGTCCGGAGGGTCCACTGTTCGGGCGTTGCTGATCTAAAATTAAACATTTTCATAAAAATATATCAATTCTGTTTTTATTAGTTTTTCTTAAAGCTAAATAAATTATAACGCCACACATTGGGTGAAACGTTAGTTTTGTTTCTTGAAAATATTCGCTTTTTGCTATTTTCGATATTACCTTGGAAATAAGTATGATTAAATGATGAATTAAATAAAACAACACAAATTAATTGTTTTTGTTAAAAAAAAGAACTTATTTCCATAAACAATTTTACGTTTGCTGCTCATACCAAACTTACAACTATATTTCCAACTATATTACGTTTGTGTAAACCAAAAAAAAAAAAATTAAAGTAATATTTTTCAATCGAAATAAAAAAATTTGCTATGTGGCTCAAATTTCACTTCCTTTTTATGAATAACTTATTTCTTTGAAAAAAATTTAATTATTTAGGTTTCGTTCTGGATCCTATAATTTCCCATGCTTTTTCTGTAAGACCTAATTACAATATCAATATGACAAGAAGTGATTGTGTTATGCTAAGTCGTCTCCAGGCAAAATGTATTTTCTTTCGTGTGACCCTTTCAGTTAAACATATTTTAACGGAATGTCATGTATCCAAAATAGACTAATTCTTGAATATAATCATTGACTGCACTACAATCAATTATCTACCATCCATAAAAACCAATCTGCAAAAATATAACATTCAAGATGTATAATTCCATTATTTATTTTTACTTATGTTACTCTTATTATTCTTTACTTTAATCTATTTTTAATTATGTAATCTTTTATATTAATAGGCTTCCTATTTTAGTTTGTTACTTTAATTTATAAACTCGAATGCACTTTCCTTTTAATTTCATTTTCTTAACTTTGTTATGTTCTTAATTGTGCGCATATGGTCTCGCCACCCGGAGCATTTTTTATACTGTTTTAAATTTATTTATAAAGTATATTGTAAATAAATAAATAATTTCCCATATGTTATAAACAAAATAAATAGGGTTACAAGAATGTTATACCCTCTCTACATAACTTATTTCGCAAGCGCAAACTTACTTCCTTGCGTGTTATTATTCTGTTGCTGTTGTTGCTGCTGCTGAGGACCACCCACTGGTTGCGGCTGCTGTTGAGGACCACCACGATAGGATCCTTGCTGAGGTGGTGGACCTCCCTGAGGACCTACTGGTTGTTGTGGGCCCGTGGATGGAGGTCCTTGTGATTGATTGCCATTCGGAGGCATGCCAGGATGTTGTGGTGGTCCTTGGCCGTACGGAGGCATTTGAGCACTAGATGGTGGTTGGCCAGTACTATCATGTTGCATAGGGGGCATGCCCGCTGTTACAGGAGGGCCTCCCAATTGTGATGAAGCTCCTGGTGGCGGCCCACCTTGTGTCTGCTGTTGCTGAGGTGGCTGTGGTGGACCACTAGAACCCATCATACCATGAGGACCTTGTTGACTGGCTTGCGCTTGAAGAATATGTGGTGGAGGCAAGATTTGATTGATGTTCATAGTGGGATCAGCCAGTTGAGCCAAATAGACAAGATTTCTATGCAAGGCAATATGATACGATGTGCATTCATAAGATTTACCAATATTTTGGAAACTTTGTATAGTTTGTATAATCTTACAATTCTCGTCAAGAATTTTCTGAATATGGGCTGGACTAGGAGGAGAAGGCACTCCACCTCCATGTTGACCCGGAGGTCCCCCCATCATGCCTTCGGGACCACTTGGTGGTCCGCCCATGACACCCATTGGTGGACCTCTTTGCATAGGTGGGCCTCCTGGCCCACCCATTCCCATTACAGGAGGCATACCTGGAGCACCACCCACAGGTCCCATCATGCCACCTGGACCACCTACGACTGACTGCTGTTGAGGCGGCTGCATAGAATTCGGAGTAGTAGACTGCGGAGGTTGCATCATACCTCCTGGAGGTGGTTGGCCAGCCGCCTGCTGTTGTGGCGGTGGTTGCGGCGAAAAGACTGCAGTCATTTTACTGGCTGCAGCCTTCTTCTTCCGCTTAGGTGTTTTTTCCTGTTTTTCCACAATTTTGGCTGTTTTCAGTGCACTTAAAGAAGAAGAGTGACCGGAAATGATTTTTTTTTTTAGTAATTCTATGGATATGCGCCAATAATATATTTTAACAAGCCTTTGAATTTTCACTTTAATTAAGAGTTTGATGCCTTTGCGGCTTCTGCGTGTACTCGTTTTACGTCCGGTTTTTTCTGTATCAAGAATTTCGTAACACTAAAATAACTCAATTTTTCAAAATGTTTAATGCACTTTTACACTTTTCACAACATTTTTAATGTTTTGTTATACAATATTTCACTAGACTTAATAAGAAATTGCTAAATTTCTACAAATAAAAAACGACGCCTTCTTACACACGAGTCTAACATTATTCGTTTGCAAAATAAAAATTCGCTTCGTTTTTTGAGCAATTTTTGCCGGAAAAAATAATGCTGCCAGATAAACAGAACAATATAAATAACGTTTTATTTAATAGCCAAATCAGGGTATATTTATCTTACTAGGCAGTGTCAAGGCGAATTCATAATTATTATGCCATGGGTAGTGTCATCCGCCCAGAATATTTAGTAGTTCGATATGTCAAAAATTGTTTGTGTTTAGAAATTTTATAGTGCAGAAGTGTGAAAGCAATAAAACACATACACGCCTTCTCAATTTGCTTATATGTTTTTTAACATTTCGAACTGCAAAGCTTTGTTGTAGGGACGCCACTACCTAGTAAGATAAATCTACCTTGAGCCAAATTTTAACTAGGTATCAGGGTTGTCAGATATGGCGATTTCTTGCCAAACGTGTCGAATTTTCAATCTTATTTGGTGATAAATTTATAGATTTGGAGACATTGCGACTTTTCAAAAAATTTTTAAATAGTTGGCGATTTTTCATTGAATTTTTGTCAACCTTAGACACTGAATTAAGGAATATCAAAATGGAAAATGAAGGAATTGAAGTTTTGAAAGTAATTAGTTTTTCATATTTAAAGATGAATTTACATATAAATTCTAACATATCTTTACATGCTTAACTACCACAATAGAAACTCTTGAATATTGTAAGGTAGCATTTATGGTTAGCCCCTGTTCAGTGTAATTATCGTTAGTTCAAATATGTATATTGAAGATACAATAAATAAACAGTCGTAAAGTAGCTCTGGTGAACACGTGCGCTCGTCATTGTCATTATCGCTTAAAGTCAAACAGGCCGTCCTTGTTGCTCGGCCTTCGAGTGGTTTACGTCTCACTCACACTGGCTGAATGGCTTCCACGAATAGCTGTACTGGATTGGTGGTTGCCATTAAACTCAATTTTTTCATTCGTGGAGAATTATTAAACTCACGTTTTTTTCACTGCAGGAGGCCCATTAAGCTCTTATTAATTTTACCTGGCTGAAGTTGGAGTCTCACTTTCTGCAGATTTTGGAGGAAGCTAAGGCAATCACACCCTGGCGCCTTGGTCTTGTGCCTTTGCCATATAAAATAAAATGGTTTACAACCGTAGGGACTCATGCCCTCCTATTCGCATAAATAATCAAATGATACTGCAGCCTTCAAACGTCAAATACCTCGGTATATATCTTGACCTTCGCCTTACTTGGAAAAGCCACATTGAATCCAAATTAACACAAATGAAGTTAAGTTGCACCTTAACTGGCTTATAGGCAGAAATTCTACTCTCGCCTTAGATTGCAAACTTTTATTGTACAAGTCAATCCTAAACTCAATTTGGTGTTATGGCATTCAATTATGGCACACTGTCTCAGCTAGCAATGATCACAGTTGCTCCTGGTATTTAAAAAACTGGAACATTCACAAAGATCTAAACGTGCCATCAGTTAAAGCAGAAATAGCGAAATATGCAACATACTAAAGCTGTGTTTACATTGAGTGTACAAGTCATATGTACTGTCAAAATTGCTATCCATATGGAATTTCATGTGTATGTCAAAATCAGTGTTTTACATATGGTTTATAATTTTTGTGTTCAGACGTAAACATGTTACGTACATATGACATAACCTCCTGTTGTTGAAAACAAAATCAAATCTTTAAAACAGCTGGTCTTCAAAGTGTGGTATAGATGGATTATTTTTTTAAATTATTAGGCTATATAATAAAACTAATAATAGGTTTATTGGGAATTGCTGTAATAAGTTATTAGGCAATTTTTCATATTTTTGCCGCCATTTTATTTTATAAGAAACCCGCTAGTGATGTCAACTATGCAAAGAACTACCGTTTTGTGTTATCATTTGGGAGCTTCTACAACAGTACAGAAATCAATTTGTAAGAGAGAAATTATATAAAAACAAAAAATAATTATAATAAGTAATACAATAAGTATTAATTAATATCATTTCAACCATATCAGCATCAATTAAATGAATAACTTTGTTGATGTTAATGTCTATTTATTTTCGCTCTTTTTTATTAGGAATAAAATATTTTTTATCCCTACTCTTATGACAATAGAAAAGAATTAAATTTCTTTAAAAAGCCGTTGCTTTTGAAAACGAAAGAACTCCATTTTATTTATTGCATGTAAGTTTAATAAAGTTTTGGTATGCGCCAATGTAGTTGTCTCATTTTCAAAGGGAATGTTTGATGAAAACGTTGATTTTCTTTTACTGGAATGTTACTATAATACCAAAAAATTTAATAGTTTATTTACTTACATATGTACATTTTTTATTTCAATATCATTTTATTCTTCTTTGGTACAGCAAAGCAAAAAATCATAAAAAAACTAAAATTATATTTAATTTTAAAGTAAAAAGTGGAAAAAGAAAGAAATAAATTACAATACTTATATTTCCTAGGTTACATAGCGTAGTTTTTTCACCATAGTTGCAGTATGATTGCTAAATTCTTATAATGCTTCTCAATATATTGCAATATAAAAAATAGAACTATTCAACATGGATTAAAAACATAAAATTATGTTAATTTGTAATAAGATTTAGGTTTTATTCATTTTTTTCGCAAAATGGAGTTCTCCCATTTTAAAAAGCAAAGTTGTCCAAAGTTGTTAATTAGTTAATATTACAGTTTACACAGTTACCGTCTTAAAAAAGATTTGAAAAATAATGCACTATAGTAAAGTAAAATTTTCATTTAATTCAGTCTTTCTTAGTACCGGTAATATAGATAAGCACACCTTGCCTTTCATCACTATAGATTTATGAAATTGTGTTCTCAACTTCTATTAAAATTGAGTCATTCCTATAAAAATGTCCCTTATACCCTCCTGGCCCTAGTTTTGAAAACAGACATATCCCAATGGACCCACAAAAATAAAGATCTGTCTATGTTTTAGATATCATTAAATTCGATTTGGCCATGATTGACGTACAAATAATCAAACTTGCAAATAGATATATAATATATGTATCTATATTAGATTACATAACTTTATTATTAATATCACCTATGAGGTATCGATATAAATCTTTGAACATTAACAAAGATTTATTCTAACAATAGTTAGAATAAAGATATTGGTTAATTTTAAACTCCTTAAACTCATGATAAAAATGTATGAGCGGAATTTTTGAAAATAAAAGTGAACATCACTGAAAACAGCTGTTGTCATATAGTTTTACACATCAAATAGAGCGTGCTTTAAATAAAAAACTAACACATGTTATTGCACATAGGTAAATAACATATGTTATGTTTCAAGAGGTTTACACTATATGTATAGTTTTACATATGGAAAATTTGACATTCCATATGACTTGTACACTCAATCTAAACACACCTTAAATGAACGTGGTTACATTCGGATAAGAAGGAGGGACATTGCTTCTTTCACCCAAACATCAGAGGAATGACGCGCAAATGACAGCAGCAACCGTGAAACATACAATTTGTTGTCTAGCACTGGCTGGACTTAACAAGTATATTTATTTTTATTTAAGATAATAATTATTAATTATTGTTAGTTCAATTATATTGTATTGATACAATAAATAAATTATGAAAAAATGGTATAAAACAGCTTTTATAACAAATGTTTTAACAACCATGTTAAGACGTGGAAAAAACATTCACATGGACAGCAACACACACACACTTTTGACTGATACAATCATACTTTTCCAATTGTCTTAACTGTCTTGAATATTTTGAAGACAGTAAATAGGACAATGATTTGACGTACATCGACAATTTAAAATTTTTGTGTACAGAAAAATATTTAAAAAGGAAAATTTAAATGAAATGTCTTAACTATTGTCTTGACGCCTATACTACGGAGACAATTGTCAGCAGTTTTGACAACTATTACGTATTCTGTTATTGTCATGACAGTACTGTCAAGTAAAGTGTAAAATGTCATAGCTGTCGTTAATAATCATAGCCTTACAGCTAGTTTACATTAGACAATGTTGTCATGACAACAGCAACACATACACTCTTTTTCACTGATACTTTTCCAATTGTGTTATATTTTTAAAACAGTAAATAGGACAATGATTTTGCGTATGCCGACAATAACTAAAAAATTTTATGTACAGAAAAATATTTAAAAAGGAAAATTCAAAAAAATTAAATGAATTGTCTTAACTATTGTCTGGACGCTTATACTACGGAGAAAATTGCCATCATTTTTAACAACTAAAACGTATTGTTTTGTTGCCATGACAGTACTGTCAAGTAAAATTTCATAGCTGTTGTTATTTTTGTAGTTGTTGCAGTAATGCTCTTAGCTGGTAAATTTAATTCGCTTTGTATTGAACATATTTTATTCACATTTAATCACTTAGCAAAACCCGTTAATTTTATTCACATGTTTTATTTACATATATGCTTGAATAACGATCGCTGGTAATGAATAAAATCAAAGCGGTGTTCCAGTGAACGCATTATTCTATCTTAAAATTGTTTAATCAATCCTACTTATTTTTTAATTTGTGCAATATGTCGAAGTAATAGTTAAGACATTTTTGATGCAGAATATTTTATATCCTTACCCATTTTTTTAATTTGTGTAATATGTCGAAATGATAGTTAACATTTTTTTGATGCCGAATATTATATATCTTTATCCAAGTAACTATCGATACTTTATAAAAAACAGATCTAAAATTAACTTAAAAAATTAGTAATGAAAAACTTTTTTTAATTACAACTAGGTCTTATAGGCCCTTGCTGTTTCAATACAAGAGATGAGGGTTTTCGTTAGTGCGTAGAGCATAACTTGAATTGTATTGACATATTTATTAAACAAATAATTACAAAAATATGTTATATTTTTATTTCGGCACTTTTAGAATTAGTATTTCCAAGCAAACGTAAAAGAATAATTTGTATGTCAATTATTTACTTTACATTTCTAAAAAATGTTACCTTAAAACACTTTTTAAATTTTGTAAGTTTTGAGTTCTTACCTTTACTGCTCTTTTTACCCAATGAATATATTTTTTTTATCTACTTTGTTAACGAAATAAGTTATATATTTTAATTTGCAAGAAATACAACACTGAAAGACTTTGTAGTTTCTTTGGAAATGAGTACTTTATAAATTTACAACTCTAAAGTAAATAGCATGCAACACGGCAGAAAAAAGCAAAGTTCAAGCGGGCAGTGAAAACTTTTTAATAATGCACTAAAAACAATTTAAGAAATATAATCTCATTGCACAAAAAACATTTTTAATTATAATAAATCTGATAAATTAAATACAAGTGTAAATTGTCATCAAAAATCAAGTGAAAATTTGTATAAAAGTATAGGAATGCAATACATAAATCCCTTAAACGAATGTCGACGTCAAAGAAAAATCTGTAAAAGCTGAATATGAGAAGTGATAAAAATAACAAAACCTAAAAGGAGACAAAAATATATAGCCAAGAAAGTGTAAAAATTAAAAAATATTATAATTCACGGGTTGTAGAATATTCTTTTATTTTTGGATTTTAGCCAATATCTAAACAAAAAAAAATAAAATTTTATATAATTGATAATTCTGCAATTGCTGTCATAATATTGTTTACCCGCTTTTTTGCCTATTCTTTTTGTGAGTGCCCCAGAAGAGATAGATAATAAAGAGATAAACTAGCTTTGTTTTACGACATGGTAAAAATTTTAACTTTGCTGTAATAGAGTTGCCAATAATTTTATTTTAACTTAATTTAAATCCAGCTGGAATTTTAAAAAGTTATATTTCTTAAAAAAATGGGTCTAAAATCGCAAATCCTAACATAATTAGCAAAACGTGAACAACTATTCTGATTTGAGTAACCTTTTTGCAACAAGTCATATTTTAGCAATATGTTGGAAATAAAACTTTTTTTTGAGAATAAATATTCAGTTATAAAATTTATTTCACTTTTGAAATAATTAGCTTCAAATATAATAGGTAGTTTTTACAAAGATAAAGTTTTTCCAACTGAAGTATGTGAATAAATTATTTTACACTATTATCAAAGTTAATATAATTAAATATTTTTGTTTTAAATAATGTATTATGGATAAACAAGTTTAAAGTGAAACAAGTATTTGTTTAGCACGACTGTACTTACTGTTTGTACATATATTTGAAGATATTTCGAACTGCGACAATATTGTGGTTACATATACAGTAAATCCCAATAATTTTTCTATTATCAATCTTAATTTTATTACAACAGGCGACATTGTCGCCTGTTGTATTCTATTTGTTTCTAAAAATATAAAACTAAAAGTATCGAGTAGCTCCTTATAAGTATTGAGTACTCAATACTTCGCCAGCACTACTATATTGATAAGATGTTGATATAGGACTTAGTATTGAACTCTTTTTGTACTCCATTGTTAAGCTTCCGAATTTAAAAGACACTGGAAGTGTAGAGCATCTTTAAGATATAGGGTTAATAAATATCAATGTATTTGAAATTCAATTTTTCTTCACAAAATGTTTATAAAACGAGTTTACACACAAAATTAGTTTTATTTTTTAAGTCAAAAATATTTTTAAGGATATGGACAAAGCAGACAAGCAAAAAGCTTCGCAGATTATGTTCTCTTAAAAAAGAAAATATGTACAAAAACATAACATAATAATTAATGACAGAATTTTATATGTATCGAAAAGTTGTGTAAATTCTTCTACCATCATTACATGGCCTAATTCACGTCATTAAAAAGCAAAATATATTTTTCGAAATATTTAATACATGCAATTAATAAAAAAACGCTATAACGTATTCCCAAACGTGGTAATACTATAATTAAAGCAGAATTTCTAAAACTTGTCAACTCTGAATACTCACAACAGCTAAAGCAAAAAAAGCGGCCTTTATATCTCTTTACAAAAACAATTGGCAAAATTCGTATCTAACCGTATTTTATTATTTGCGGATTTGTGATGTGAAGTGTGTGTTTTGAGTTATTTGTGGTTAATTTAACAAAATACCTTTGCTAAAATAAAAAATGTTCTTAAAGTAAGAAAACTCTATGACAATAGGAAACAAATTATATGCAATAAAATATGTCAATAAACTTGATAACTAGTAAAAGGCAAATAGATTTATTATTGATTTATTATTTGCTCGGATACCATACACATTTGTGGTGCAAGTTTTTATTGTTTTTTCTTCCTAAGAAAAATGAAAGAAAAAAATTAATTCAATATATTAAGCGCGCGCTTCTCGTACTCCGCTTTCCTTATTTCTCTTTTAAGTGTAAACATCTCTCATTTTCATAGTCCCTAACAGCGTTGCCGTTTTGATTACTTTCAACCAAAATTGGTTATTTTGGAACAAGTCTAGTTCCGTGAAGCATCACCAATAAAAAAAATTATACAAGGCGATAGAGAATTAAAAAATAATAATAAGAAAATGTAAAATAAAAAAACTGGCGGTCACCCTTATTTTTTGAATTATGGGCCTCTGAACTTTTCATATGAAACTGTGACTGGGCACTACATTTTTGAACATATTAGGCTAAGCTTTTGGAAATATCCATCGAATGGCTTCACTTACTAAAATTTTACTGCATAGCCGGCCAAAGGCAGACTTTAATATATCTATGTTTAACATTTCAATGTACGCGTTTTTATTTCATCGTCTTGACAACACTAAGTATAATAAGTTATCAGTTGGGTCGTACAAGTTTTTTTGTATTAAAATGTGAAATAAAATAAAAAACCAAATCTAAATAATCAAAATAATTTTTAGTTTTGGTTATTTTTTTCTCATTTGGTTACATTTTTAAGAAAATTTGGTTGTAATTTTTTTTTTGTTCGTGGCAACACTGGTCCTTAAAATATTTTCTTTTTATAAATTACCCAGCAAGCATTTTTCGGACCAAATCTAGTTTATGGCCACAACATAAATATTAAAAAAGGAACCTATTGTGTGTAAAATGAAAGTTAAAGCATAAAATGTAAAGTGAAAAAAATGCTGTCCTCTTAGTTTCGAGTTTACGGCATATGTAGACTATTTTATGGCGGAATGAGGTAATATGGGCATCATATGTAAATAAATTAAAGTACCATCCAACTAAATGGAAATAAATGCAAAGAATTGAAAAAATATTAAGTGAGCACAAAAAAAATTGATTTTTTTTAAGACTGCATAGACGGCCTTCGGACTTTTGCAAGGAATACAAATCTATGGTATGACCAGCGCTGCCAGAAAATATGTATGAAATTTTTACTTAATTTTATAAAGTTTACTATATAAAATTCCTGCAATTGACTTTTTGGAACAAGTCTAGTTCCGTGATGCAGCACTAATTAAAAAAAAATTATACAGGGTGATGGAGAATTAAAAAATTAAGCTTAAATCTAGTTTAGTGAAGCTTGACCGATCAGAAAAAAGCAGCACTAATTAAACAAATTATACAGGGTAATAGAGAATTAAAAAATAATAAAAAAATGTTAAATAAAAAAATTGGAGGTCGCCCTTATTTTCCAAGTTATAGGCCTCTGAACATTTCATATGAAATTGTGATTGTGTACTACATTTTTGAACAAATTGAGTCAACATGGGTATCAATTTAAAGCTTTTGGAAATATCTATCAGGTGGTGCTAAAATTTAAAAAAATTTAATCCATTAAGAATCGGTGACATTTTTGATGAAATTTTTTTTTTTTTTTTTTTTTTTTTTTTTTTTTTTTTTTTTATAAAAAATAGTGTTTATTTACAGTTTCTAAAATATACAGGTACAAAGGTATGAGATTTTACTAAAAGTATTACAACAATAGGAATCTAATAATTAAATTTACGAAACTATTAAAAAATAAATAGGAACATTATTAAGGAAAATTGCTCACAAAAAACCTTTACGATCTCTATGGAAATTATAAAGAAATTTGTATAGATAATCACTAAGTTAATTCATTCTTATCGAACGAATCTTAGTGATTACCTGGTAAATTTCTTATTGTTTCAAAATTAGACAATCTGCATTTTTCATTAAATGACAGTTTCAGTTCCCTTGCAAACGAGTTTATCATTTTATGTCCAAAGTTACTGTGCAGTAAATTTGTCGGATACCTACGGCGAAGACCATGGATTATTTTCAAGTTCTTATTTTGTATAATCTGAAGCTTTTTGGTATGAGTTTTGGCCGTTTTATGAAACCAAACTTGACAGCCGTAGGTCATAATTGGTCGAATACACATTTTATATAACAAAATTTTGTTTTTCATATTAAGCTTAGATCTCCTGTTAAGTATAGGAAATAATGCGCGGCCGCACTTTATGGCTTTTTCACAGATGTGGCTAACATGTTGTTTGAATATTAATTTCTTATCTAGGACAACACCCAAGTACTTTATTTCGGATTTTAGAGGTATAACATTACCGCGACAGAACATAGTTTGAGTAGGGATGCGTTTTGGAGATTTATTGAACGGAAAAATTATAGCTTGCGTTTTATTATCGTTAACTTTGATTTTCCATTTACTAAAATATTTCTGACTTAAATTTAAGCTCACTTGCATTTTCTTAACTAAAGCATTTGAAACTTTACCACTGCAAATAAAAGCACTATCGTCTGCGTAAAATGCGGCTTCTTGATTTCTACTAAGGGTGATGTCTGACGAATACAATGAATAAAGCGTAGGTGATAAGACAGAGCCCTGTGGTAATCCTGCCTGTATACCTTTTTCATTGGAAGACTTATTATCCACGTACACTACAAACGTACGATTGTCTAAAAAGCTTTGAATCATTTTTTGTAAATATAACGGAAAGTCATAGGAGTTAAGTTTAAACAATAGGCCATTGTGCCATATTGTGTCGAAAGCTTTTTCGATATCTAAAACTATAATACCTGTGCTCCTACGATTTCTTTTATTATTTTCAATAATGTTCACCACTCTTTTTAATTGATGAACAGTGGAGTGTTCTCTTCGGAAACCAAACTGTCGCTGATTGATGAGGTCTTTCAATTCAGAGAATTCAACGATTCGTTTATGGATAATTTTTTCAAAAACTTTATCCAATAAACTCAATATACTTATTGGCCTATAACTCGAGGGCAATTTCGGATCTTTTCCATTTTTAAGAATCGGTATTACTTTAGCCTTTTTAAATGCCAAAGGAAAGTACCCATTTCTTAAGCAGTAATTAAAAAGATTGCTTAATGTTTCAAAAAAGTATTCCGGCATATGTTTTAGAATAATACTATTAATACCATCTAAACCAGGGGCTTTATTATTTTTTAAAGAGAAGACTGTTGATTTTACTTCTTCGGAGTCTGTAAATTCGATGTCGTCACTATCAGTAAGAACTACATTGTTGAGTTGATTTGCATAAATTGAAACTACACTATCTAAAGGTGAAGTGTTGTTGGTCGTAATAGTATGATTATTACTAAAAACACGTGCAATGGCGTTTGCTTTTTCTTCACCAGTTCTCAAAACTTCATCATTTGTATTTAGATCCGAAATTGTAGAGTTCTTACCTTTCAAAGCTTTAGTAAGTTTCCAAAACTTTTTGCTCCCGGAAGGCAATTTCGAAATAAAATTGGACCACGCAACGTTTCTATCCCTACTTAAGTGAAAATCAATTAATCGATTCAACTGTTTTAAAATGCCATTCAAATGGGCTCTGTAGTTTGGATCTCTACATCTTCGAAGTTTACGGTTATATCTGTTTCTCTGCGAAATAAGCATTTTGGAAGTATCTGAAATCTCTCTCTGCCAGGGATTTTTTTGGCCAACTGGAATCTTCTTGAAAGCCTCCTTAACGATGCCGATTAATCTATTTAATGAAATATCAAAGTTATTGTTTTTCACTTCAATTTGTCCTATGTTGTAACACCTAATTTCATTCTCAACCCAATTTTGTATTGTCGGCCAATCTGCGCGATTATACAAAGGGACTGTAACTAATTGGTTTTGAGGCGAACCATAAATACAACAAGAAATTGGAACATGGTCTGACTGTAAAACGTTCGGGTGGGACTCTATGCGAGAAAAAGAAATGTTAGAGTTCGTTAACAAAATATCTACAGTGGAGGGTAGAACAGGAATTATGTTTTGTCCGAATCTAGTGTGAGAGTCTGGATGGAATATGTAGTAACTTGAACTAAGTTGGTGTCGGTAAAGTTCTCTACCAGCTGTGTTGTTTGTATTACAGTTCCAACTCACGTGTTGTGCATTGAAATCACCGAAAATAAAATAGTCACTAAATGAGTTAGTAAGAAGATCTAAGTCCGTTTTAAAATTTGAAGTATAAACAGGATTATAAGCGGAAATGAATCTTATGGGGCGTCCGCTTATTATAACTTCCACAGAGATATTTTCAATGGTCTTTGTTTTAATCTTAGGTAATAATTTATGACCTATACTACTTTTTACCGCTATAAGCACTCCTCCTCCATGTGTTTGACGGTCCTCTCTGTATATTTTGTAGCCTCCAAATTTGAGCTTATGGTACGGTTTTAGAAACGTTTCGTTTAGGAGCAGTATGTCGACTTTTTTGTCGTGAAGCACTTGTTCGAGCTGTGAAGCTGCTGACTCAGTTGTTATGCCTTGAGCATTCCAGTGCATAACGAATACATTTTCGCTACCCATAATTTTATATTGCCTGCTTGAGCATCATGCCAAGCACTCTTAATTTGTCAAATTTATTTCGACATTTCTCTAAGGCATCCACAGCACTGAAGAATATATCCAACAATCTCTCGTTAGATATATCTTCCTCATCGGTGATGGCCCGGGATCTGTTTTTTGAAACATCGGAGTACAAAGTTCTTCTTTGGGTGGTGGGCTCACCTGTAACCGTTTGTTGCTGCCGATTTGAAATCTGAGGGAACTCGGCCTCGTCATACACATAATTATTTCTGGGTCTATTGAAATTAGGTCGGGTCCTGGAGGTTATCCGGAGACGCATTTCCAAATAATCTCTACGGCAAGGGCAATTAGGGTCATCAGACCTGTGATTCACATTTTTGAGGTTCTTCTTGATGCAGTTGTGACATTTATATACAATACTTGTTCCTTGGGAGCTTTTAGCCAAAGCGCACTCTGCCTGGTCGTGATTGCCAGCACAAATTGCACAGACACTGCCTCTATTACAATTTTTAGCTCCATGTATATACATAGAGCACTTTGAACATTGAGTGGGTCCTTTCGTACCTTTCAGGGGCCTTCTCCAATGGACAGTAATATTACTGAAGTACTTTATTTTCATAACCTCACTTTTTGAGACTTCTTGCTTGTTGAACTCCACCAAGTATATAGCGTCCTCAACTGTAGTTTTTTTAGTCACAATTTCTTTTAGACTTACTGGTGTAATATTATGCATTTGGATGAATTCGGTCTTTAATAAATTCGGGTCCGTTCTTGGTAAACCAAACAATACCAACTTAAAGAACTTAGCGTCTTTAACCTCGTGCGTGTAAAAACTGTAATTCAGTTCACTCAGCTTTTTTATTGCAGCTTCGTAGAGGGCCAATGAACTGCTGATGACCTTTGTTCCAATTGACATCCTCTTGTACAGGTACTTCTCACCAAGTATTTCAAAACAAACTTTTGGAAAGCTATGACACGAGTCCACTACAATTGGTGGAATTTTTTCCTTTACGACTCTATATTCTTCTTCTTCATCTGATAGCAAATGAAACCTATTGCTATTTCCAGGATCAACCTTTTGCATCTTAAATTTTGGAGAATTACCAAAGTAACCTCTTTTCTGACTAGTCATAGTCCAAAATAATTAAAGAAAAATATAATTTTTTCAAAAAATCACCCAGGAGCAAAAAAAAACACGTTGTTTACAACTCAAGGCAATGATGCCAAATGTGACATTTTTGATGAAATTTTATGCATAGTACGTAGGAAAATTTTAGTAAGTGAAGACGGTGTTGGTCATACCACAGAGGAGAAGATCCTTGTGTCCGGCCGAAGGCCGGCAATACACGAAACCTTTAGTAAGCGAAGCCGGTGTTGGTCATACCATAGAGGAGAAAATCCTTGCTATGTAGGAAACCTTTAGTAAGCGAAGCCGGTGTTGGTCATACCATAGAGGAGAAAAAACTTGCGCCCGGCCAAAGGCCGGCTATGCAGAAAACCTTTAGTATGCGAAATCGGTGTTGGTTATACCATAGATTTAAGGGTTTTATTTGTTGTTATATTTTTCTTTATTGATTCATTTAATTGCTTTTTATCACATTTGTTATTACGTATTACTGTACTTAATAGTGTAAAAAATTTAAAAATAAAAAAAATGCGTTGGCTCTTAATAGGTTAATTTAAAAAAAAAAAAAAAAAAGTTTAGCATCACCTGATAGATATTTCCAAAAGCTTTAAAATGATATCCATATTGACATAATTTGGTCAAAAATGTAGTGTAAAATCATAGTAAAATAAAAAAATTGGCGGTCACCCTTATTTTCCGAGTTATTGACCTCTAAACTTTTCATATGAAACTGTGATTCTGCACTACATTTTTGAACATGTTTGGTCAATATGGGTATCATTTTAAAGATTTGGATATATTCATCGAATGGTGTTAAAATTTTTCGGATGGTCGCAAGGATTTTCTCCTCTATGGTATAACCAACACCGGCTTCGCTTACTAAAGTTTTCCCATATTGACCTAATTTCTTCAAAAATGTAGCGTACAATCAAAGTTTTATATGAAAAGTTCAGAGGCCTATAACTGGGAAAGTAAGGGCGACCGCCAATTTTTTTATTTTACATTTTCTTATTATTTTTTAATTCTCTATCACGGAACTAGACTTAAGCCGACTTTTTATCCATACGACTTCTTGTTTTTTTTTTTAAGACTAATTTGGCTAAACACTTGTTCCACATTAGAGGACGAATGTGGCAGAACAAAAAAATAAAGCAAACAATTTTAGAAATAAAATCCTTAGCAAGGTTCTCGAGTGATTTAAGCTCTCCAAACTCGGAATCAATTGCTTGAATATCTTAATTTAAATTAACTATCATTATATTAGCTGTTCTTCTATGTTTTCTACTAATGCTAAATAAATCTTTGGTGGTTCGTATAGATCTACTAAATAATTTACAACGCCATCGAACCAAGGCCAATAAGATTGGCAGGGATACAATATGTTCAGATAATCTTTGAATTTAATTAAATTGTACAAGTTAAAGATTCAACGTATGAAGAATTTTTATACAACGAAATTAAGTTGAAAAAGATCAGTAAAAAGAGTGTAACCTAAACACAGTCATTTCATAATATCTGCAATTTGACGAAGAAAATTGTCCAATATCACCTAGCCATTTTTACGATAACAAAATCAGCAAAATGCAGAGAAATCAGCAAATATGGCAACAGTGGATATGACCAACACCGGCATCGCACTACAGGCTTTATGCATAGCTGGCCTTTGGCCGGACGCAAGGATATTCTCAAGCACCGGCTTCGCTTAGAAAATAATTCCTACATAGCCACGGGAAGAATAAAAATTAAATAAAAAATTTGTGCTCATTTGAGTTTTATTTAATTTTTCCTTTAATTTAAATTTTCTTGGATAGTACTTTTAATTACCATTCTCATGATACCCATATTACCTCATTCCGCCATAAAACAGTCGACATACATATGTATACCGTACTATACATAGAAACTTTGGGCGTTACTCCGAAACTACACGACTTTCGTAAGATCTAAGCTGGAATATGCAGCTGTTAGTTGGTGTCCCATGTATTTAATCTTGTCTCACGTGTTAAGCGACTTTAATGCAGGTTTATTAAGTTTACTACACGTTTATTACCGTATTTATCTTCTGTTTTATATGAGTCCAAATGCCTATTTATAGGCTTGCGTACTTTAAAATCGCGAAGAAGAACCCAATCTGCTATATTGGTATATGATATTATCAATGGCTACATTGATTGCTCGGATTTACTTTCTAGCATACCGTTTCATATACCTCCTAGAAATCTAAGGTTGGCTAAGTTATTTAATTTACCTTTTCATCCACTAATTGTGCTCGTAATGGTACTTTAACCCGTGCTTTTGTTCTCCTGAATGAAATTAATTTTAATATGCAGAAGGAATCAAAATCTTTTATCGATTTAAGCACTGAGAAAACTATTTTGTTTTAAATTCAAAAAGTTGCTCCTTTTTAATGTCTTAAAGTAATTGTTTAGTCATAGTATTGTTTAATCTTTGTTTTATATATACATATGTTTTGCATTTTATTGTTTGTTTTTTAATTTATACCCTTATTTTTAATTTATATATATGTATATAGTTTTTAAGTATTTTATGTTATCATAGTCTGTAAGGATTCTTGTCTATAGACTGAAACCACTAAATAAATAAACTAAAGGTCGCCACCAATTTTTTATTTAACTTTATAAGTATTTTTTACTTAAAATTGTATTTTACACACAATAGGCTATTTTTTACTTTACCATATGTAGTATAAGGTAAGGTTTATTAATCGTGAAAAAATTGAGGATTTATACGTTTTAAGGTCTCCTGCTCCGTTTTGGCTATTTTCGTAATGATGTCTGTGGGTGTGTATGCCACTATTTTTGTGTTTGTACAGGTCATACCGTTTAACATATTAAAATGAATTTAAGTATGCCTTTGGTATATGGAGATAAAGAGCTATATAGTTATTGGGCATAATCGGAAGGATTCAAATAATTTTTTGAATGCTCTACAGGTCATACCGTATGACATATTAAAACGAAATTTAGCATGTGCCTTTGGTATATGGAGATGATTAGTTGAGTAAATTTTGGGAATAATCGGGAAGGGGCAAGGGGTAGTTTACTAACTCCTAAATTTTGTAAACGCTCTACAGGTCACGCCGTATGGGTAGTTTACTTAACACCCCAAACCGGAAAGAATTAATTTTTCGATTCGAATATACTTTGAACTTTTATTCTTTATGTAATATATCCATAATAATATCTGTTTCCATTGGGTATGGTAAAGTTGAGTCTAGGCCACTCCAGCTTTATTTTTTACAATTTTATTTCAGCAACTTTAATTTTCATTTTATTTTTAAATAAAATAAAAATCAAGGTAGATTTATCTCACTAGGTAGTGTCATCCGCACAGCGGATTTAGTAGTTCTACATGTCAAAAGCTGCATGTGTTTAGAAATTGTATAGTGTAGAAGTGAGAAAGCAATAAAACAAATACACGCCTTTTCAATTTTCCTCTATGCTTTTTGACATTTCGAACTACAAAGCAACAATATAATACCATGTTATTCTTGTATTTGTTGTAGGGACGCCACTGCCTAGTAAGATAAATCTATCTTGATAAAAATCATACTATTTATGAAATAATTCATATTGTGTATTACCAAAAAGCTATGAAATCAGTACATATTATTTATATTAAACTTTTTTCTATGTACATACTATATATAATTTATAGATAAATAAGAACTATAGCGTTTTTACTAAACCATTTAATTTTGGTTTTATTAAAAATATATACAAGTGCTTAAATGAAAGATATTAAAAGTAAATATTATTTATAAATTTACAAGAGACTTAGTTTATGTTGTACATTGGTAAGTTTGAAGCTTACCAATGTTTTCCCTCGTTCAAATGAAATTCCGTGCATTATTGGTACTATTATCAAAAGTATGGACCTGCATATGTTTTATGTTCAATCGCCAAGTCAGAGCTGTAAGTTATACATAATTATTTTCTTTATTTATTTGTATGTTTTTTTTAAGTATATGAAGGAAAAATGAAAACTGTTATTGCACACTTACATATACTTATTTATTTGGAACAAATCTAGTTAGGGTGATAGAAAATAAAAAATTAAAAAAAAATAGAAATGTCGGCGAGGTATGAACCTCTGAAATTTGATAACCAAATGTGATATACATATAATAAAATAGTAACTTATTTCCGTCTGTCTGTCTGTATGCTCTTCTTTTGCGTTTTCATCACGTAAAAACTACTGGATGGATTTTAACAAAATTTTAAGTAAAGTTTTTAATAGTAAAGTAAATACATAAACCCTAACTGAAGCACTAACCACTAAGAGATGGCGCTGTTTTATAAAGTAAACACATAACCATTACTGAAGCATAGTTTAAGAGACGCTACTTAAAAAGTAAGGGTTTTTGGTGTGGATTGCTTTCAAAGAAAATTCGAACAACATATTGTAAGGACGCTCAAGAAGAGGCGGTCACAGCTAGTATAGAATATAGCAGTCGTCGTTCGAAATTGTCATTTGCTTTGTATGTAATCCACACAAAATTTTAAGACTTAGTCTTATAGTGCTGCAGATATGGTGAATATGTATATTTATTTTCTGTAAAGGTACTAGTGTCTGAGTAACATAGTACATACATATGTATATAGGTTTTATATAAAATTCTATTATTGTAGAGTTCAGTAAAGGGAATTTCACACTATAATTAATACTTTTGAATAAAATGAAACTCTGATCTAATTGTTTGAAATTTTTCAAAAAACAATAACAACTTATCATGTCAGGGTTTTATTTTCCTCAAAAGTATTATAGTGTGATATTCCCTTAAAAAGTTTCTAAAATTACCCTTTTACAAGAATTCAAATCGGTTTAATTGTCTATATTTACCGTTTATCTTGGAAACGAGAAAAATTATTCCATATTTGAACCAGAGTTCTAAATTTTATTAAAATTCTTTCACGAACACAGACGGACAAACAAAATTTAATAAAAAAAATGTTTCATGTACAGCCACGGTCCTGTTACATTCTTAATATACATACATACATATGTTCGGATGTTCGAAAGTATTCTGTCAATATTGGTATCATGTAAATGCCTTTAAAAATATTTTTCAGGAGGTGCTACAATTTTTTTAATTTTCTTAGCTCGTTTTTAGATTTTTAGAAGGGAATTTTTTTCGCAGGTCAGCAAAACATTCCAGCAAATTTCCTGAAACTACTATTTATTATAGCTGGCGTAGAACAATAGCTTCATTTTCACAAGCTACTTACTCACAAAAATTGATTGGTTAATAAATACATAAATGTTCTATATTTTATACATTGAGGAAGTTATATTTTAAACTGTAGTAATTAGTTAAGATTACAAGTATCTGTTAAGAAGAAACGGTTTGTAATGATTAAAAAAATTATATATGTATTTATATACAAGTATATATCGTACAAATATATACGTCTGCTACATAGTACTAAAGCGGACAACTAACTTTCGTCCATCCAAGCATTAGCCTTTACTCTCGATTATTGTGATTTAAACCTCTTTGTTAGTCGACCTTCATGCTCATCATAGACCCACCCTCTCATAATTGCTAGGATACCGTCTGAGCATTTACCAGGTACAAGGCTGCAAGTACCTGGCTGAAGTGGTATTTCCTTAGGAATTCCTTAAGAGATTAACTTATCTACATCGAGTTATTCTGCCCTTCTCTTGTGTATTCCTCCCTTGACCAAAAAACCCGATATTTGTTTAGAAGCTAACCTCTCCACCTCTTGCGTAGCTTCCTTGTCCATTCTAGTCGAATTATCATGTTCCTGTTTGTTAAATTATCATGTTTCTGTTTTAATAACATTAGAAAATTCGTATAATGGAGAAAATATGTCACCCCACAGAGATATGTGCAGGCATCTATATTAAAACTAGAGCTCGGAGGTTCAGAAATCGATAGACTTCATTTAGAAAGCCTTCTTGCAGAGACAATATCTAACTAGGAGCCTGTTACTGGTCGCTACCGTGAGGCATAGCTATTCGTTTAGTGCTTTTAAGGAATACTATGTATTTAAATCCAACAAACTAAAATAGATCTGGATCGATCTAGAACATTTTGATCATATCTGTTATATTAAACATAAAAGCATTTATTCGCAAGTACATATTATTGATTTGCATTGTAGACTAAAAGGAACAAATGCTGTAGGCTAAAAAACTAATATCAATGATATTGCTAGCTCACAATTAGAATAAAAGCTCCTGCTTAAATAAGTGACTTAATGGAAAGAAAATATTTATATTTCTTTTGTAATTAAAAGAACCAACATAACTAAAAACGTATCAATATGTTCCAAAATCAGTTGTGTGCATTGTACTTAACAGTTTTCATTTCTCTTGGATGTACAATATTTTTCTTTTTTAGATGAAAAAAGCAAAATATCTTAAATCTTATTGTAGTTTAGTTATAAAATTAGATAACGATTAAAAAAACACTGATATGAACCACTTTAGTTTGTCCAGTATCAACCTGTCAAATATGAACTCTTCCCACTGTCACCGGTATCACGGCATCGCCTTAGCATTGTCCAACGTAAAACATTAGTTTTGGATTTAGACGAAACACTGATACACTCACATCACAATGCTATGCCCAGGAATACTGTTAAACCAGGAACACCTCATGACTTTACAGTTAAAGTGACAATAGATCGTCATCCAGTAAGATTTTTTGTACATAAAAGGCCGCATGTAGATTTCTTTTTAGATGTGGTAAGTAATGAGAATATAATTCCATT
The DNA here is from genome assembly GCA_949628195.1 of Phasia obesa. Taxonomy (NCBI): domain Eukaryota; kingdom Metazoa; phylum Arthropoda; class Insecta; order Diptera; family Tachinidae; genus Phasia; species Phasia obesa. Next base: position 72,728,888 of record OX451218.1, read on the forward strand.
TTTATCTTCTCGCATATTCTGTCATATGTGTAATTAAAATGTTATCTTTTTATTTAGGTTTCACAATGGTATGACTTAGTAGTTTTTACCGCAAGTATGGAAATTTATGGCGCTGCGGTCGCTGACAAATTAGACAATGGCCGTAATGTATTACGCCGCCGCTATTATCGTCAACATTGTACGCCAGATTATGGTTCATATACCAAAGATTTATCAGCTATTTGTAATGATTTAAATAGAGTATGTACATTTAAGCTTTTCTTTATTAGTTTATGTTTTCTATTAATGTTGTTGTTATTTTTTTAAGATATTCATAATTGACAATTCGCCTGCTGCATATCGCTGTTTTCCAAACAATGCTATACCAATAAAAAGTTGGTTTTCGGATCCTATGGATGTTTCATTATTATCATTATTACCCATGTTGGATGCATTAAGGTTTACAAATGATGTGCGTTCGGTTTTGTCGCGAAATTTACATTTACACGGTTTATGGTAGCAGGTTAGTTTTTTTTTTTAATTTTAAATATGTAACTCTTCAAAGCTGTGAAGCTCGGACAAAAAAATTGAATATTCTCATACATATAACGAGTGATTTTTTAAGAGCTTGAGAATTTAAAAAAAAAAAAAAACGCATAAAACTTGCAAAATCTCATCGGTTCTTTATTTGAAACGTTAGATTGGTCCATGACATTTACTTTTTGAAGATAATTTCATTTAAATGTTGACCGCGGCTGCGTCTTAGGTGGTCCATTCGGAAAGTCCAATTTTGGGCAACTTTTTCGAGCATTTCGGCCGGAATAGCCCGAATTTCTTCGGAAATGTTGTCTTCTAAAGCTAGAATAGTTGCTGGCTTATTTCTGTAGACTTTAGACTTGACGTAGCCCCACAAAAAATAGTCTAAAGGCGTCAAATCGCATGATCTTGGTGGCCAACTTACCGGTCCATTTCTTGAGATGAATTGTTCTCCGAAGTTTTCCCTCAAAATGGCCATAGAATCGCGAGCTGTGTGGCATGTAGCGCCATCTTGTTGAAACCACATGTCAACCAAGTTCAGTTGTTCCATTTTTGGCAACAAAAAGTTTGTTAGCATCGAACGATAGCGATCGCCATTCACCGTAACGTTGCGTCCAACAGCATCTTTGAAAAAATACGGTCCAATGATTCCACCAGCGTACAAACCACACCAAACAGTGCATTTTTCGGGATGCATGGGCAGTTCTTGAACGGCTTCTGGTTGCTCTTCACTCCAAATGCGGCAATTTTGCTTATTTACGTAGCCATTCAACCAGAAATGAGCCTCATCGCTGAACAAAATTTGTCGATAAAACACATTTCGAACCGAACACTGATTTTGGTAATAAAATTCAATGATTTGCAAGCGTTGCTCGTTAGTAAGTCTATTCATGATGAAATGTCAAAGCATACTGAGCATCTTTCTCTTTGGCACCATGTCTGAAATCTCACGTGATCTGTCAAATACTAATGCATGAAAATCCTAACCTCAAAAAAATCACCCATTATGTATATTTATTTAATAAGAAACTTACTGCTAAACCTAAACAAGAGCGTAAGGCGTAAAATAACTCAAAAATTCTCTTGTATGAAGCAAACCTAAATAGCGGCGTCAACGCAATTGGCAATTGGAAAATCCAATTTTGATAGAGTGTTAGATAGTGAAGTTGGCTGCAAACAAAATGTTATAGTTTTTTTGTGAATGGTGCCATTTGAGCTATTTTCTGTGTTTTGGCAGCCGTTCATACTCATGTGTTATATTTGTTTTATAATAAATAATACCACTGGGATCATATGCCAAATCTCGGATCATATTAACAGTTGGATCCCCAATTTGTTTGCCTAAAGAAAAATATATATTTTGAGCAAATTTATAAACATTTCACCTGGTCACATTGAAGAATAGAAGAATATGAAGAATAGATTTGTACTCAAGGAAGTATTAATGATTCAAGTGATGAACTTGAAGTGTAACGGTTTCTTCTGGCGTCTTCCATCAAATCTAAAAGCTGCGACGGTAAGTTAATGTGGCTGATTTTAGTTTTTTTCTCTATGATAGAGTCGGTTGAATCACATTCCATTTGCGTGTGTCCAATGTGACATTTGTCTCCGCGCTTACGGAACTAAGGCATTCGATAACACAACATTTTTATTTTGATAACACAGCCATCGGAATACTCAACATTGGGAGCCCTCGGGATCCCAATTATACCGAAATCTGTTCCCGTACTGCAAGATTGGGTAAAAGAGAGTAGTTTTGAGAGAATAACAGTCTTCTTCTTGCACGAAACATTCCAAGCTTTTTTTTTGGTAGATTGTGAAAATACAAAACAATCAAATATTTAAAAAAACAAACAAAATTTAAAAATTATGTTTTTCTGCTCACAAAAAAATTATTAATAAATTAATTATTTAGGCTTAAGTTTTTAATTATAAAGAGATAAAGAAAAATTAGATACCAGCAAAGCAGAATGCATTTTCTAGACAGCTACGTCCGTCATCAGTACTCTTCGTATCGATCTACCCGGTAGTTTCAATTGTTATTAATTTTCTATTTAAACAAACTTATCAAAGAAATAGAATATGAGAAATTATTAATTTTACATTTATTTCATAGGAGATAGAGCTTTTTTTTTTAAATTGTTTTACACCTGTAAACTTTATTTTCTTTTTATATTATACTACCAAGTAAACATTTTTCTTTATTTTTATTCTCTTTATATATTTTCTTTTATATAGTTCAAATAAAATTCATATAATTTCACAGAGCGGGCACGGCTTTGACAATGTTAACTTCAACACTATTGTGTTAATAATCAAAAATATACATTTGTAAAATAAAAAATATCTAATTGTTGTTAATTGCTAACCAAAGGTTAGCTAATAGCAAGACAGATATATATCATTTTCAAATAAAAGAAAATATATAAAGAGAATAAAAATAAAGAAAAATGATTACTTGGTAGTATAATATAAAAAGAAAATAGAGTTTACAGGTGTAAAACAATTTCAAAAAAAAGCTCTATCTCCTATAGGTTAGGTTAGGTTAAGCAGGCAGCTGTAGTGCACAGCTCACTTGGGTCCACGTATTGGTCCCTTTGTGTTACCTGCGGAGAGAAATAAAAGTAAGAGTAAGATGGGGGGGGGGGGGGGGGGAGGTAAAGAAAAGAGAGAGATAAGTTAAGAAAAATATAAGTGTCAAAGATAGCATATTGGCCGAGACAGCAAACAAGCGTTTTCATGCCTCGCCGAGTGGGAGTGGGTTGGAGAACCAACCGCAGCTCCTCAGAAAAGAGTTAATTCTTCTTGGTTCCAGTAGTGAAACACAAGATAGGCTCCCGAAATACTGTTGTCCAAGATTTTGAAGTCGTTGGTATTCCAGTGCAGGGCATAGGCAGAGGAGGTGAACGACCGTTTCCTCCTCTTCCTCATCTTGGCAGCTTCTACAAAAGTCGTTGTAAGGGAGGCCCATTCTTCTTGCATGGGCTCCGAATAGACAATGCCCAGTGACCGTAGATATAAAGTCACGCAGTTGTGTTTTCGACATCCGAAGTAATGAATCCGTCCTCTTCTGATCTAGTAAGGGCCAGATCGTCCTTGCCGTCAGACAAGTTGACTCATCGGACCATCTGGCCTGGGCCAGGTCATAAAGAGCACGGTTTATTCGTTGCCCGCATGCAGAGAGGGGAAGGCCACAGTAGACGTCAATGGTGCCATCATGAAGCAGAGTTCCCTTCTTTGCTAGTTCGTCAGCAACATTGTTGCCTAAGGTAGTCCCATGTCCCCGCACCCATTTAAGGGTGACCGTTGAGTTTTCCGCCATCGCATTTAAGGATATCCGGCATTCCAGGACGAGATTTGATGTGCTGAACACACCTTTTAGGGACATAATGGCAGCTTTACTGTCGGTACAAAACCAGATATCCCTATTCGATATTCTGTGATACCTTAGCCAGTTTGCCGCTTTTTTGATAGCAGATATTTCTGCTTGTAGAACATTACAATCATTTGGGAGTCTGAAACACATCTTGATTCCAAATTCCTCTATATAGACCCCACCTCCAACTCCCACCCCCCTTTTGGAGCCATCTGTGAACACGCAGAGTGAGCCAGGGGGTGGTGGGTGGCCCTCCGTCATGTCGAAATCGAAGTTTTGCATGAAGAAGGGTTTTGGGATGCAGTAGTCTATAAGTCCGGGAATAATATTCGTAATTCCCAGAATACTGGCATGGCCCCACAGTCTATGGTTCCATGTACCTGTGACATTCAGTCTAACGGCTGTTCTTAGTGCAAGCTTCCTGGCTAGCTGGTCTACTGGTAACCAGTTTAGCATAGCAAAAAGTGCCTTCGTCGGCGTTGACCTAATAGCTCCTGTTATTAGGATCGCCATATTACGCAATACTTCCTCTATAATAGAGATATTTGCCCTAGTATCCAGTGCTTTCCACCAGACGATGATTCCATAGAATAAGGTCGGTTTGATTACCGCTTCGAATAGCCAGTTCGCAATTCTCGGGTTCATTCCCCAAGTCTTGCCTATGGCTTTTTTACACACATATATTGCTGTGATGGCTTTAGACGCTCTAGCCTGGATGTTAATTTTCCAGGATAGTTTACTGTCTAAGATTATGCCAAGACTCTTTGCACTATGTGCTAGAGTTAGTGGTATTTCCCTCAATACGGGTAGCCTGAAGGGTGGGAGCTTGTATTTTCTTGAGAATAGTACAAGTTCAGTTTTGGCTGGGTTTACACTCAGTCCACACTGTTCTGTCCAGGTGCAGATCATCTTGAGTGCCGCCTCGAATCTTTGTGTGATAGTATCAATATGGACACCAGATACTGCCACAGCTACATCGTCTGCGTATGCGACAGTTTTAAAATTCATGGAGTCCAGATCTTTGAGCAACTTATTGATTGCTATATTCCATTGTAGTGGGGACAATACTCCACCTTGTGGTGTGCCCCTTCCCGCTATTTTGGAAATGCTCGCTGAGCCAAATGTAGACGTTATCGTCCTGTTACTTAGCAGGTTCGTTATGAACCTGATGATCGATTGGTCAATCCCCAGCTCTCTTAGAGATCGGGTTATTGCCAACGGTTCGATGTTATTGAAGGCTCCCTCAATATCCATGAAGGCTACCATTGTGTAGTTTTTATGCTCTAGCGACTTCTCAATATGTCCCACGAGCGAGTGTATTGCTGTCTCAACAGATTTGCCCTTCGTATAAGCGTGTTGGGATGGCGAAAGGAGATGCCTGTCGATTGTCATTCTCAAATGAATATCGATAAGTCTCTCCAGCGTTTTGAGCAAAAAGGATGTTAGACTGATTGGCCTAAAATCCTTTGGTTTCGTGTGTGATGATTTCCCTCCTTTGGGAATAAATATCACATTGCATTTAGTCCATTGGTCCGGGATATGGGACAATGATAAACAGGCTCTATATATCGGTAGGAGCCAAGTTGTCACCAGATCTAGGTTGTTTTGTAGATCAGCAGGAATTATACCATCCGGGCCCGGAGACTTATAAGGATGGAAGCTTTTAATCGCCCAGTGCAACCTATCCGTGTCTATGTTCACGGCATTCAGTGTCCGGCTTGTTTGGGTAGAACTGTATTGTACTCCCGAGATTGATCGACATCCTGGGAAGTGGGTGTCCATCAGGAGTTCCAGTGACTCCTGTGCACTGGTGGTCCAATTGCCGTCTGATTTCTGAATATATCCAGGAATTGACGCTTGTTTGGCAAGTACTTTGCGCAATCTGCTAGCCTCAGAAAAACTTTCAATGCCACTGCAGAAGTCTTTCCAGGATGCACGTTTTGCGCTTCTAACTTGATTCTTAAATTTGTTCACAGAGGATTTGTAGAGTGACCAGTGCCCTGTCCTCTTAGCCTCGTTGAAAAGTTTGCGGCAGATCTTACGAGATTCCGCTATTTCCGTTGACCACCATGTTGGTCTGCGATTCGAACGCTGAATCGACGGTCTGCAGGACTTATTCGTTGCATCTCTAAATGCGTTGGTAAGTCTATTCACAACATCTTCGATGTGCGTGGTATCCCGAATAGTTGTGGGAGGATTAAGTAAGGAGCATTTTCTGTTTCTCCCAATCCGTCTTACGTCTATTGATGTAAGCGACGGTCCTAGCTTTCTTCCTAACAATGGAAAAGACAAGATAACGATGATCGGAGAAAGAACAGTCTGTAGAGACTCTCCAATTTTCGATTAAAAATGCATGGTGCAGGCTGACAAGCGTGATGTCCAGCACCTCCTGTCTATTTGATACAACAAAAGTGGGTTCAGAACCCCTATTTGCTACTACTAGATCATTATTTAATATAAAATCAAGGATACACTCACCTCTGTTGTTGGTATCGGAGCTACCCCAAATATGGTGATGTGCATTTGCGTCGGCCCCTATTATTGTAGGGATGTTTTTGGCCTTCGCTGCTCTGGCCATCTTCCTGACCAAGTTATTGGGTGAAGGTTTGTCTTGGTCATGCGGCATGTATGCAGAGGTTATCCACACCGCAGATTCTGCCTCTTCCCACACTGCAGTCACCGAATCTTCATCACTATAATCAGATAGAATGAAGATATTAAGGTGATCTTTTGCTAAAATACAGGATCTAATAGTTTTGTTATTGTTACCTGAAGTTGCTGCATACAGTAGTTTGTAGCCTTGTGCATTAAGTCCACATATTACGCCATTGTTGACCCATGGCTCCTGGATTAATGCGATGTCTTCGCCTCGATCTGCGAGACGAAGAATTAGTGCAGCGGACGCTGCCTTAGAGTGGTGGAGGTTGATCTGAATCACCTTCACCATCTCTGTCTGGATCATAGATGACAGTGACGTCGATATCCTCCGGATCAGAGTCCAGGAGCACATCTTCGTCAGCCTCCGCAACACCCAGACGCTCGAAGAGCTCGCCAACCAGACCTGAGTCTGATTGTGAACCCTCCGTGGCTACTGAGCTCGCGGTGTCATCTATCTCCGCAGTTGTTGTTGGTGGTTGTTGGCTTGTGCTGTCAGCCACATCATCAGATTGCGACCCTTCCAATTGGTTGTAGGAGGTGCCGGGGTTGGCTTTGTCATCACCACGGTAGATGCTCAGCTTGATACTATCATAACCATAGAATATCTTACCTTGCCTCTTCCGTAGTGGTGACAACGATTCTTTGTTAAGAACCACCACCGCCTTCCTAGTCAACCCTTCCGGTTCGGAAACCTTCACTACCTTCCAGTCACTGGTCGGTAGATCGGCATTTCCTCTCCGGATGATCGACAGGATCGTCGCAGGGTTGTGTGGTTCCCTGGGGATGGTTGCGATGGATCTCGGCCTTTGTGGTATATCGCTGACCGGGACCGCATCCAATCTTGCACCGGGCCACACTTCCCCTAAGGATGTGATTGCCAGTTTGAGCTGTAATGCTGAACTCTCACTTGTGCATGAGAGCAGCTTAATGTGACCTTGAAACCATCCACCGTCTACATTTTGAGGCGCTGGACTGGTTTCATCATTTAAAAAGTTTTCCAGCAATTTGAGACGGATCATCTCCCATTTCTCACGAGAGATAGCCCCGTCACAGTTGCTATTGTCAATAATAGCCCTTATCAGTGGATCTTTAGCAACCTCACTGTAAGGTCTATTTATGACCCTGGATGATGGATTTGTTAGTGTTTTTGGATGTTTGATGTCCGGTTGTAGGTTATGCTGCTGCATCTTCTCCTCCCCCGATCGTTGCCTTTTGGGCGCTGCGGATGTAGATGGTTTTTCTACATCTGCAACAGGTTTGGAGCTTTCAGCAGCAGCCAGATGGGTTTTTGCCCAAGATAAGGAGGATTTCTCCTCCGGGGTTAGTTTGTCGACTGGCGAATTGCCAAGTCTGTCGACTAGACGTTGGGCGGCGCGCCCTTCGATAAAGGCCCTCTTGGATGTATTTTTGCGGTCTTTGGGGGCAATTTTTACAGCCGTTTGGGCGGGGGGACGTAGCACATCTGAGCCTGTAGGGGTTTCCACAGGTACAGATGGTACAATTACCGCTGGGTTGTCCACGACAGTAGCCGTGGCACCCGAAGCAGGGGTTTCTGCTGGTACTAAGCCAGCACGGGCCGAAGAGGTACCAGCCGAATAATCGAGTGGTACCTCGTTGGTTTTGTCCACAGCATCAACCTTAGGTTGGTTTGCTGGGACAGAATTGCAGTTGGCGGGCGAGGGTTTCCCCTGCTCGCCTCCTGCTGTATTTTGTTTTGGTTTTTTTATGTTTTTATTAAGGTTTTTCATGTTGTTCCCACGAGTGAGCGCGTAAAGGGTCGACGATCCATGCAGTGACGGCGTACATGGATTAGGCAACTGAAAATACAACCAACCCGTGCCTTGGCGTCGGAGGGGAGCTGTTAGGAACTAGTCTTCTTTAACCACTGACTAGCCATCCAGGTTCTCAGCACTGCTACCTTCACCTTAACCTTACAAGTGGTGTCAATTTTGGTCCGCGGGTTGGATTGAAACCAGGTCCCCTGTCTATTTAAAATGCGAGCCACCTCTCTGGACCACTTGTGCAGTGTATCCAGGGAAGTGACTGGCATTTCTGACTCATCCTAAGCATTGCACCATTATGGGTGAATGGTTGCCCTGCTCAAGATATGCCAGAGAAACAAGGGTTGGTCCCACCCAGCCTAGCAGTGTCTAGACCTTGTGCAACTGCTTAGCAGAATTCACAAAGCCCAGACCCCGCCCGAGCTTTGTCAGACCTCCTGTGGCCATATGGTGGTGTGACACAGGATATCCGTACATACGATCGCCCCTATCCGCCACCTGGGGACGCGTCCGATGGGAGACTGACAACTCCACACGGACTCTATCTCCTATGAAATAAATGTAAAATTAATAAATTCTCATATTCTATTTCTTTGATAAGTTTGTTTAAATAGAAAATTAATAACAATTGAAACTACCGGGTAGATCGATACGAAGAGTACTGATGACGGACGTAGCTGTCTAGAAAATGCATTCTGCTTTGCTGGTATCTAATTTTTCTTTATCTCTTTATAATTAAGAACTTAAGCCTAAATAATTAATTTATTAATTCAAAAATAGTTCAAATAAAATTCATATAAAAAAATTATTATTTAAAATTTTTTTCATAAATCATTAGTAAATTAATCTTCCAAAATACGCTAAAAAATATCATACAAACAAAATATTTGTGTTCTTAATTTTTATTATGTGCGAATGCATGCAAAACACTTGGACATCATGTTTTGAGATATAAAGTTGGTTCAGTTAGTTAGAGACTTTATTTTTGTTTACTCGCATTTTACCGAACTCTTCCCAAATAGTACGGGAACGCACCTAATTTAAAAAAAAGAAATGAAAAATATTTAAAACACAATTGTCAAAAATATTTTTATTTTATTTTTGATTTTGGGGAGGTTTTGCATATACAGCTGCGGTCAGAAAAATAGCACCAAGCATAAGAAAATATGTCTCCGGTACATATTTTCCTATAGGTTAAATTGATATATTTCAAAAGTTGTCATAAGACACTTAGGAAACTCTATAACTACATAAAATAATAAATTTTACTTTTGCTAATTATTTTATTTTGAAACTTATACTATATTAAAAAAAAAACTTGAAAAACAATTAGTCAAAAAATATCACTTCACTTCAATTTGTACTAATATTAAAACTTAAAAAAGAACACCAATGGCATTTCTTCAGAAGCATAAGGGAGTATTACTTCCCCGAGTATAGCAACATAAATGTTCTTATTGTGGTTTTGACCCACTGTATAAGTCCTACACCATAGTAAAAAAAACTACTCCATTCCATTATGCTAGATCCACCGTGTTTTATGGTTTTAGTTGTAAATTTTGGGTTGAATAGGGTTGATAAGTGTGAAAAGGGTATCACACCTGCAACATCTAACATCTACCATCATTATTGAGTCAAAATGGTAAAAACTTACACTGTCGTCCGTAATTTATTAATCAAATGGATCCAGAATAATCATTAACTGAATTAATAATTGAATTAAATGTTGATTATTATTGCATATCGTATTCCTTTTTCCAATAAATAATTTCAAAATAAATCATTTAAATTATGTATCACGACGAATTGAATACTAGGTAATCGCAATCAAGGCATATTCATCAGGTAACCTCACTACGAAGGGAAAATATTAAGGCTAAAATAATCATTATTTTTATATGGATTTTGACAATTAAACTTACAATTTTTCCCCTTAAATGGAAGTTGAACTATCAAACTACATATAAAAAAATTTTAAATTTTTCGCCTTAATATTTCCTCTTCCTAGTGAGGTTACCTGATGAATGCGCCTTGATCGCAATGTTGCAACAAAAACAACCACAGTCAATTTTGTTTGTTTAAAAATAACCACAGTTGTCAAAAAACCCAAAGAAAACAAAAAAGAAGAAAATTTGTTAGACAAAACGCAAAAGTTTTGTTAGTTTTTGCAAAATATATTACAATATTTAAAGGAAAGTGAAAAAAGCTCAAAAAATAAAAGAACATAATCTTAGAGTGAAATAAATTTTTATTTTAAAATTTTATTTATGAAAATGTGTCGCAAAGAAAATGTAAACAAATTTTGACAAATGTTGGATAAAAAACACATATAGAAGAAGTTGCCCACCTGGGCCAAGGCGGATATATACAGGTGAAATAAATAAACAAAAATAATAAAAATATTTCGGGCTACAATAATTAACATACCAAGGCAGTTATTTAAAATCTTCAAATTGCACCCACGTATCTCTATTGGCACCATCTTTGAGAAAAAGCAAATGCGGTATATCATAGCTTTTTTTCAATTTCAACAAAAAATTTTGTAATTTGGTTGTTGGATTCAACACTTGAACTTTTGCAATACCGTTTGCATGAATCACCGAACTCCGCTTATGTATGTTCTTGTAGCACTTTCTTAATTTTTTTTAAATTGTATCTATTTGTATTTAAATTCCACACAATAAACAATTAAAAAAAAAAGAAATTTCAATTAATTTCAAAATTTTTTTGTTTTTATTGAATTTCTAAATTAAACAGATGATGAGAATTTTCACCTGTTTAAATTCGCCTTGACCTCTGCTATCAGTTTTACCCAAGGCGAATTTATATCAGTTGGTGTTTATAGCCCAGCTGTATTTTTTAAAAATGATTACAAGTTTTTAAATTTAAATGTCAGGTTGTTAGTGACGACACAAAAATAATCGAAATATGTTAGATGGAAAAAATGATATAGGAACATTTTGTAAAGATGTTGAATCATTTTGAGCACTAAGCCCTATACAATTCCTATGGGAAGATGTTAACATTTTGAGAATTGATGGTAGATGTTAGATGTTGATAAGTGCGAAAAGGCTATTAGAATACTTCATACAGCAATATTAAATATAAAAAAGATTTATTTTGTAGTAATTTTCATAAACTTGCAAAAAAAAATTATTTTTGAGTTAGTTTTAAAACTATTTCAATATTTCCTTAGTTTTTATTAAATGTTAAAAACATTTATGTATGTGTCAGTTTTTCGTGTTTTTTTACTCATTTTACTCCCTATTCTTTTCTTTGCAGATTAACAAATTGAAAATTTGGTGCTGTGACACTTAAACGAATTTTTTGTTTGTTTCATTACATAAAAAAATAAATTGATGATTTTTTAAACAATTTTTAATGCTAAGAATTATAAACATTTAATTCATAAATTACAAAATTTATGAAATAAAATATAAGATTTGTTTATAAAAAAATAATAATAAACATTAAAAGAAAATATTAAAAAAATATAATCTACTTCCCTCTCTTGACTTGTACTATGTAGATTATGGTACACACACACAAACACATTTATAAATTATAGGTATATAAGAACAACCAACCAACAAAAACAAAGAAGATAAAAATCATCATATTTTCACTTACTATATAAAAGCATAAAAAAATAACTACAAAAATACATACATACATGCGTTTTTTGTTTTATTACTCGTTTTAAGCGATTAAATAATATTATTACCTTTTTATTTATTACAACAAAATGTTGGTTTGCCACAAATAATTTATATATATTTTTTTTTTATTAAAATAAAACAAAAACTAATAGGTTTAGGAATTCATTTATGGGCATTATAAAATTAAAAAAATTTTATTTTATATATTTGATTTAATTTTGAAAATCTTCCATTTACCAATCAATCTACTTGTAGTTTCCTTCTTTATCTTTGTCTCTTCTATTGTAATTTCAATATTTGATAACTTTAATTTTTTCTTGTTTTAAGAATTATTACCTATTGTACATTTGTTCTTTATAATTGTGTGTTTTTTTTTTATTTTTACAAATTGTTAGTATTTAATTAAAAAAGGCTATTAAACATAAAAAAACATTAATGAATCAATGAAGAAAATGTTTATTAATTTTGTTTCAATATAATATTTATATGTGTTTATTATTATTTTCTTGATTTTCCTTATATTAAATATAAAATAAAATTAGATCTTTAGACGCATAAGTTAAATTGACCCTAAAAAGTCATAAGAATAAAAATGTAAATTTGAAAAAACAGAAAAAATTTATTTTTTGTGTAGAATTTTATTGTAAAAAACAGTCAGTGTGAAGATAAATAAAAAAAATTAACTGACAAAAAAGCACATTTTTAGCACCAGCTAGGTACGTAAATTGAATTTGTTCTTGATTACACCAATGTTATTCACAAATTAAATAACTCAGCAAAACTTTGCGAAGAATGGATCCAGTTCAAACGCACTGACTTACCCTGGAGGATCCCGTGAATTAACTTTCTAGTATAAACCATGTATTAGAAGATTAAGAAAAAATAGATTCTTTATTGCGAGCTTTAGGCTATTTGTAAAAAAACTGAAATCCAATGAAACAGACATAAATAGAGAAATCACTGCTTATGTACAGTTCTAACACACGAGTTTAAAAAAGTTATATTAAACGCCCTGGAGGCGACATTAATCTGAATAGATTAATGTAAAAAATGTGTATACTCGATATCAAAGTCCGAAATTGACATTATGCAAATGAAATTAAATATATTTAAATTTGTATAATTTTATTACAAATCTTTTAGCATTATATTTGAGGCGTTGAAAACGAAAGGGATACAAGCGTAAAACAGCACATTCTGACTCTCTGTTAATTGTAATTTGTATTAAGAGGGCAGTTTGAGAATTGAAATGAATTGTTGTAGAGTTATATAAACTAGTTAGTATTATTAGTTGATTGCTGCACCTATGTATATCAATTTTATTTATTTTTTTCACTGAAAATCAAAGAGGTAAGTACCCCTCAATTATAATAAGCTTTACTTATTGCTTAGCCTTATGAAAAAACAATTTCGTTAAAATACGTTGTGATTTTTGTACACAATATCAAAATCGTATTCTCTTAAAAATTATAATTCTTTTCATAAATCGACTTTTTATTTCTTATTAACAAACTTCTTCATATTTCTACCCGCAGAACTCAATCATTTCTGAAATAATTTTGAATTTTTTTGTTGGCGGTTATGCGTCCATTTAAAAAAAGTTTATAATTTTAGAAGTTATAGGTTGTCCCATACAAAATACATTATTGCCTTTTGGACAGTAAAGGGTGCCAACTTAACAAAGTTCTTAGCACTATAGCTTCCAGTGACAAAAATAAGTAAAAATTAAAGGGTGTCCCCAAAGGTAATTTGATGTATATCTTTTGAACCGTTATATAAGTACTTCTGGAATTTACAGTGTGTATTATGTATATCCGCTATAACAAGTAAAAAATTTAAAACTAAAGGGTGTTCCATAGCTGATTTTAATTGAGGTATTAGATGTGATTTTGGCGTATAATGTTATTATTTTTTTTTTTAATTGGTGCTTACAGATTACACCCTTTTAAATTTTTGATGCCCGTCGGTCAGTGTGATTGAAAGTTGTGTTTTTTGCCAAAGAATTACCAAAGAAAACGCGGAGACTTTTTGTTTAATTAATATTTCTTGTTTTTCTTCATATTTATTTAAAAGCTTCATAGAAATTTTAAGTTTTGCAACAAACTTGAATATGACATATTCAAAATACTATCCTATTACTATTTGAAATAGAATAATTTAATTTTAAATTTACAATGTAAATGGTATATCTTTAAAATCGGGATCATTAGTTGGTTTAACGTAGACATCACCATATTTAGCCATGTATTTCTTAATAAATTCTCGTGATTTACTTTTAACCGACTCTGTAACAACTAATGTCTGACCCACTGATTCACAGTATTTTAATTCCTTAATCATAACAAAATGTGTTAACTAAAATTGAAAAATTAAAGTATTTAAAGCAATAAATTGAGAGATCTTTTTAAATTTATTACCTTGCGTGCCAAATGATTAAAATCTTCATTTGATTGTATACGTCCCAAATTACAGGTTTCCTTAAGATATGGTTTTAAATGATGTACAATAATACCGGCAATTTCACAGCGGAATTTTTCTTTATTTTTGCGATATTTAGCATCCTGTTCTTTGGGTTTTCTAAAAGAAATAGGAACCGTCGTTTTAAATGACTGACAATAATAGCATGCAGAAGAGTGAGTTTATTCTTACCTTTTTTCTTTCTTTTCCAACTTTCGTTTCTTGTATTCTTGTTTTGCAGCAACCGTGCTCGGAACTGATGCGGAAGTTGATATTGCAGAAGACGATGTTGAGGGTTCATTTAGATCACGATGTGGTGGTAAAGGTCTTTTTAACTGCCTTTTAGTGGTTAAAGCATCCAATTCATCAACAATCTTATCACCCTCAACTATCTTGTCGATTAAGGGACTATTAACTTCAGCTTTAATATCAATTTCTTCATCGGAGGATAAGAGATAATCTTGTATGGGCAAGGCTCCCACTTCCTCATCACTTTCGGTGTTTAGTTTGTTTGTATTGGAATTTGGGGTTGTATCCGTTATACTGCCCAGAGTACACATATTAAGTGATGTTTGACGTAGAGCTTCTGCCCGTTTACGGCGAATTTCCTCCTTTCGTTTACGTATTTTTTCCTTATTTTCTTTATATTTACGCACCTCTATTTGATTGTATATACGATCTTCTTCGCGGCGTGGCTAAATAAAAGATAATGTTACATTTTCAATTGATCTGTTTCAAAAAATACTTGTTCCAAAATTTACGCAAGATTTAAACTCGTCAACCCTAAATTGACAACTCTTGGCAAAAAGAAAACAAATTGACAGCTGATATGAAGCATTATACGAGAAAATAACATACATTTTTTTAAACAATATTTAAAAATATTAAAACTTGACAGCTTTTTTCGAACAAAATCATCGTAAGCTATGAAGCACATTTTAACCTTTCGTGTGGTTAGTGAAAAATAACATCACAGTTTCCTTTTTTTCCTTTCCAAAGGAAGTAACTCTGATTGTTACTTCCTTTGAAAAGGTATAGGAGTAGATAAGACAAATGGTTGGAATAGGTAGTAAAGCTTCACTTTCGGCAACACTGCATTTGCACGTCATGTTTATTTTTAGAGCAATGTTGCAGCGCTTCTGGCATTGACATAAAAAGAAGAAAGAAGACTTTCAATAAAAATGGTGCTGGTACAAATGATAAACAAGTCAATAATATGCCTATAAGCTCCCTACCATCCGCTCATTAAAAGTTTCAACACTGTTACAGAAAATTACAAAAAATAATGATAGCCGATCGTATCCTAATGGAATGTAACACATGAAAATTGTTGTTTAAAATTGTAACACACGAAAATTGTTGTCGTTTGAGATTCTATTGCAAAGAATAAACGAAAGCCAGTGCCTCAAAAAACAACAATTTACATGTTTTACGTTCCGTTAAAGTAACGGTCGACTAAGTAGCCCTTTAGTCCTTTTAAAAGTCTATCTTGTGTGCTTTATGGATTATAAAAAACAATCTAGAGAAAAAATTTTGCATAAATATTGGGACACAGTTTCTTAAAGTTTGAAAGGAATAAAAAAGTATTTTTTTGTTTTAAAAAGATACATGTAAGTTGAGCAAAAATAATTTATTATAAAAGTACGATTTGTAGAAGTGACCTTTTGATAACTCCAACCTTTTCATAAAAGGTACTTCTTGTACAAAAGCTATCTTGCTATAAAAGGTGTCTTTAAAAAAAGGTACATTTTTTAAAGGTACTTTCGAAAAAGTAGCATTTGTTTACAATTGTGAAACAAAATAGTTTTCATTTCGATAAAATTAACTTTTTATAAAAGGTGTCTTTATTTAAAAAAAGCTTTTTATTAAAACGTACTTTCGAATAAAAATACCTTTTTCTAAAAAAAAAACCTATCTGATAAAAGGTAAATATTATTTTTATACTAGTGTAAATATCATGCGACTATTTAAAACCAAATGTAAACTAAGACGCTTTAAACACTTACACTTATGGAACGTTCATCAACCAAACGTAGATATCGCTTCTGACGTCGCATCTCAACTTTGCGATCGATATAAGCCTTTAGCTGGGCAGCATCCATGCCAATAAGAATATCATCGTCATCATCACTGCTATCTTCACCGGCCGTTGAAGTAAGTTCACTTTCTGAATCTTCTTCCCTGGCCTCCTGATCACATTGTTGCAGCTGGGCAACCGAAGGCGGCTCCCATTGTGGTATGCGATGTTTAACATGATAATAGTAGATTTTGCCTTGTGGTGTAATGGCATATTTCCACTGCGGTGGTAAACTGCTGCAAACGGCTGGCAACTGATAGTCATTGGGATCAGTGGATTTAGGTTTGACGGGAACTTGCACATGAGCATAGCTGGGTGGTGTGGTAATAGGTTTGCGTTCAATGGAAAACCATTGGCCGGTGGCTGGATTAACACAAAAGGGTATATCCTGTGTACGAGTCTTTTTTGGATCTAAACCAAAGAATCTACACTTAGTTTCAAATTCTCGACGTTCTTCGGCTAAGCGTTTTTCAACCTCATCTCTGGCCACTTTGGCTGCAAACATTTCTCGTCTCTGAGCTTTAGAGAGATTTTTTATATTTTCTGGTGTTGTATTGGCAGTTCTATGGGGATTACCATTGTTGGGTTTAACGAATCGTTTTGAAGTACTTGGTACATTATTGGATGAGTTTAAACCACGGCCAAATCGATCTCTGCGATAGCGATCACTAGATGTAGTATTTTCTTGTGCTTCAGCGTTGGCGGCATATTGTCTATCAGCTTCACGTTCATGCTCTTTCATCTGTTCTATTCTTTCTTTTTTAGGTATACGAAATATTTCAGGCAAGCCTTCCCATGTAGTGATAAGTTTAAAAGCTAGTTTTTGCAATTCAGCCATTTCCGAGTCCTGTTCAAAGTTGGTTGAACCTTGCACTGGCACATCTTGGGAGTTACTATTGCTACTGGAGGAATCTTCTATTGGTGACAAGTTTGTATTGGTGCCACACCAAATACGTACAACCTGCATTACCTTACTATCAGTTAATACTGTTTTGTTAGCTATGGGTAAAGTCTCCAAAGTTTGTAAAAGAGACAAACGTATTTGCATGTTGCCAGCATCTTCGCTCATCCATCCGTGCAACAAACGCAAGCCATGGTAATCCAAAAACAAACGTCTGCAGGGAAAATCTCCCTTACGAAGTATCTCGAGCAGGTTGAGCCGAGTTTGTACCAACTTAGCCCTTACCATTAAACGCGACAAACGTAAAGTATCAGACTGATTATTAAGTCCACATTCTTTTAAGAATTGAACTTCATCTTCTATATCTGGATCTTCCAAAAATCTCATTTTGTTTGCTAATTCTGAAGAAGATTCCTTCAATTTCTTCTTTCGGTGTAACTTTTGCTGACGTTTCTGCTTTTGTTTAGCCGCCACTTTCTCTGCCATTTTAGAAAGGAGTTTTTTAAATTTACTCTTTGAATCTTCTTCATTGCTCGATTTATTTAAATCTTGGATTAGTTTGCCTTCATCTGCAGTGATTTCTACTTGTTTATCCTTTTGTTCTAACAGCTGCAATGGAGCTAATTCAACTTCTGCCTGAGCGGCAGCCATTTCCAATTGCTTTTGAACTTCTTCGGGATCAACGACACTAGCATCACTATCTTCATCATCATCTTGTACGAGAAGATTTGAAGTATCGGCCTCCTCTTCTTCTGATTCATCTTCTTCATCATCGTCCATTTGTTCGCCTTCATCGGAGGTGGGCTCTTGGCCAATCCAGCCTCTACAATTTGCTGATTCACAATAACAACGCTGAGCCTCTCTTCCATATCTTTGATACTGATAGTTAAATGTAATTTCTTCCCCCGGCATTATTGATTTGCGACTAAAAAAACCAATTCTTAATTCTCCATTCACAGTCCATTTCTGTGTTTCAGCATTTGGATCACACGAGTGGTTAATAAAACGCGATATATTCCCTTTAATGGTGGCATCAATTATGGCATCACTTCTTAGAGCCATAAAATAATAATGCCGGTTTTTGTCCAGAGAATATATTACGCGACGTTTTTCAAACTCTTCGGTGTCTATGACTTCACCCACGTATTCCATTATAAATTCTCCTGGTAATATTTCTATATCCGCCATTATACCAAAGCCCTTTTTCTCAGTACGAAAGACTCGACAAGGGGAACACAACAATTTCTGAAAACGCTTGTTTGTACAACGTTCTTTAACATTACACTCAGGACCACATTCAATCATAAGCAAACGATTGAGACAATCCTCACCACAGCCCAACTCACCGCGCTCTTCCTCCCCATGTGTAAGGAAGCAATCACAAATCATTTTTCTGGCCTCTCTACTGATCACACGTTCACATAAATAATCGTTTTCTTTAATAACCTGGAAATTGCTAAGTCTTTCCTCCATTTCTTTAAGGAATTTTAAGTTTTTGGCTTCCACCTCTGCCAAGTCTGTAAGATGATCATCCAGGGTATAGTGACTTTTTGTTTCCACATCATCTTTAATAGAAAAACGTTCTTTATCTCTTACTAAACCTCTACCCACCAAAGCTTTCGGTGTCTTCGTTATAAGTTTAATACGATGAGATCTACGGACACCAGAATTTTCATCAGGTGTAGAGAGTTCTATGGACGTTGGACTCTTAGGTGGAGGTGTAGCACTGGGTGTATTTAAAGGCGTATCAGCAGGTGTTTCAAATATATTAAAAATAAGTTTTGATTCTTCGGCAATAGTTTTAACAGGTTCCTCTAATATATCTGTTGTCTTAGAATGTGTGGATTTTATAACATCATCGACACTATCCTCATCTAGTTTATAATCTTTTTTCAAAAGATTTACACCATCTGCTATAAACTTTTCAATATCCTTCAAGGGGTCTGGATCTTCGTCTTTCTCTACAGGTGTTACGCAGTTAATGTTAATGGCTTCGTTTATACCTGTATTATATTTCGGTCGACTTTCCTCTGGTGGAGGTGAGTTGTTGAAGAGTGTTAAACCAAAGCTGGAATTACTTTTGGGACTACTGGTTTCTGTTTGGTCAGCGTAATTACTTTTTTCTATATCCTCTGTTAAAGCAGCTTCAAAGGCTTCTTTTAATTTCCTTTGGCGTTTCTTCTTTGCCAATTTCTCATCTACAGATTTGTCCAAGGAATCGTTTAAAGATTCACTCTCAGACTCCAAAAGTTTACCCTTTTCCACATTAATATCTTCTTCATCACTTTTGGCACAAATACCTTTTTGATTTTTCTTTTTAGAGTTTTCTGGCTGTGGATTTTTAGGCTTTCTACCTCTTTTAGAGGGCGGAGGTGTAGTCGCTGCAGTTTTTGTTAGGGAGTCTTCCTTTTCTGCGTTGAATGAATCTTCTTCTTCATTTTTAGTTTTCTTCATTTGTTTTTTGCCCATCGATTTAGTTTCACTTTTGCTCAAAGATGCATCTCGTTTTTTTGTTGTCTGTTTAGGTGTTCGAATTTCTTCTTCTTCTTTGTCTTCTACACTTTTGATACTTGCAACATTGGCGAGTAAAGTACTATCTTCTATTACTGTTTTAGTGTCACGTTTCTTATTCGACTTTTTATTTGACTTGCCCTCACTTATATCATCTCCTAAGGGGTTCTGAGGACCTTGGTCTGATGTTTGTGTTAAAGTAGGTGATTCTTCAGAACCAGTATTTTGTTCTGTTGATATATTTGATAAACTACTACTGTTACCTTCTGTCAAATCGCCAGTTCGAGTAGTTTCTTGGAATTCGGCGGTTTTCTTAGGCGGATTTGTTTTTTCTTCATTCAACGTTTCCTCCTTCGCTTCTTCCATAGTTTTTGTCTCAATTTGAATCTCATGCACTTCTTCTTGTGTTAAATTACTTTCCGTTTTCGCTGTTGGTAAATTTTTCACATCTTCTGCTTCTTTTGCCATTGTCATTGGTACTTCTATGGCTCGATTTTTTGGTTTGCGGCCTCTTCTAGCCGGAGTAACTTTGGTGTTTTCAACTTCGACTACATTTTCCGTAGCAAAAATCTCTTCTTCTTTCGAAACCTCTGGAATTTTGTCTATATCTTGACAAACATTTAATACAGTCTCATCATCTTTTATACCAGCTTTAGAAGGCATTACTTCGAGATTAGTTGTGTTCTTAAGCTCTACTACTTTTTCCCGAATTTGTTCTTTTTCAATATTTGGTCCAGTGTTATTGGTCTCTAATTCTTTTGAAGACTTATCATCTGTTATCTGCTCATCTATGCCAAATTCTTTAGCTGCCAATACGGCTTTTGAGCTTTGTGCGGCAATTTCAGCAAACGTTTCTTCTAACGTTTTATGTGCAGAATCTTCTCCACGGCGACTTCGTCTTTCATAGCGCCTCATTACTTTTTTTAGAGTCAAGGGAGACGAAGAGTCTGAACGTGTTGGGGAAGATATAACTTTTTTAAGAGTCAGGGGTGAAGCTGAATCGGAACGTGCTGGCGATAAATTAATTTTTTTGACTGTTATTGGAGACTGAGCGTCGTATGTTGTGTTCGATTTTATGTCAATATTTAATAAATCTTGAGACTGTTCAAATTGCATTTTAGTTATGCTATCAATTGCATTTTCTACATCTTTTTCATCAACATTAGTGGGAGATTTGCCAGCCTTTAAAGCAGCTTCTGTATTTGATTGAACCGTCCGTAAAATATCCAATAAAGTATTGGTTTCAATGCTTACATTTTTTATTTGAGAACTGAAAAGATTGGTCTGCGAGCTTTCCTGAAGACTAACATCTTCTTCATTAACACTAACCTCTATATGTTGTTTCTCAGTCTCAAAGATATTTGTATCTTTTTCTAAGATTTTTTGTTGACTTTCTATATCCTTGCTCTCCCCTTGTTCTTTTTGTGAAGTTTTTATTTCAGTTTCAAGTTTTGTAGGGGTTATTTCATTTGCTGGAGTATTTTTTTCATTACTATTATCAGTTTCCGAATCAAGTTCAGGACCATGAAGATTTTTAAAACGAGACTTTCTGCCTCTACGTTTAGACAAGATAGGAGATACTAAACTTTGTTCTATGGCCTCCTGTAAAGTGTTCTCTTGCTGTTTATTTGTCGTAGAAGTTTCTTTTATTGCTTTTACTGGTTCAATGTCTTTGTCTGTATCACATAATTTAGAAACTAAATTTGTCTCCGGCAAAGCTTTAGAAAATTCTGACTGATTGCTGGGAGTGCTTTTTATTAAAGGTGCTGCTTTAGGATATATTTTTGCTGGAGAATGTGATTTTTGGGTGGATTTTTTAGTACTTTGATTATCAATCCCTAATTTTGTATCCCGGAAAGATTTAGAATTTTCTATAAATCTTTCTGAGCTTGACATGGGCAATTCTGTGCTTTCAGTTGAATATGGTTTAGGTGAATCAGTAGCTTCTTGAGATGTACTTTTGGGGGAAATCGGAGAAGACTTTTCTTTATTCGGTTTACTTTTAGTTAAAACTATGTCTTTTTTATTGACAGACATATCTTTATCAACAGTCAGAATAGATTTATTGCAATGTGTTGTAGCCTTAGTTTCAGTTATAGATTTTTTTGTTTCTTTATCTTTTACAGTTGCTTTTTCAGAAACTTTGCTTTCTTTTGTTGAGCATTCTTCTTTATTAGTCTTACTTTTAGTTAATGAAATTTTAGCATCCCTCAACTGATTATCAGTTGTAAATAACTCTTCTTTAGGAGATTTATTTCCAACTGTCATTGCTTCATTAGTCTCTTGTTTCTTTAAATCATTTATTGTGCTAACTTCATCTTGTGTTGGATATTTTACATGCTTATCTGATTCGATTGATGGAATTTCATCTTTATTTCTTTTGCTTCTAGTTTTTATTATTTTTTCTGATTTACTAGCTTTTGCATCTTCAATGGGTGTTGCTGACTTTTCATTTGTAATTTTTGTTTTACCTTGGCTGTTGTCTAAAGATTCTACATTCAATACTTTAGGTATTGTTGCCTCCTTTTTATGTTTTCTCGAATTTTTTAAACTTTCGTCTTTGTCCTCAAAATTTAGATTTCTCTTTTGATTCTTTGCATCTTTTGTTAATATTTCTTCATTGCTGATTTTATTTATAGTCAATGTTATATTACTGGCTTCTTTTGATATGTCGGCTTTGGTTTCCTTAAAACCTGGGATGGATTTTTCACAAGGTGATTTAGTTTTATCTCGAGTACTCTCCGCTTGCTTTAGTTCAGAAATTGAAATTTCCTCTTGGGCAGTTTTACTTTTTGAGGATTGTTCAGAATGTTCTTTAAATTTTAGTCTTTCCATTTTTTCGTCGCCAAGTTTTTTATTTTGAGAACTAAAATTCGTTGTAGGTATTTCTTCTGTATTAGTGGTACTTTTAGCTGCTATTTTTGCTATTTTGCCAGTTGCATTTGATCTAGGTGATTTAATTCTGCCGTGATTAATTTCGATTTTTTCTTCTTGTATGAATTCCCTCTTTTGTACAATTGGAGAAGAATTAGTTATGTCAACATCGGTCAGATATGTTTCTTTTTCTATTTCAGGAATTTTTTCGTCTTGATTATATGGTTTACTTAAAGAAACTGGTTTTTTAGTTAAATTGCTTCTAGTTGATGCCAATTTGTGGGCTTTTTCTTGATCAGTTCTATTTGGCTTTTTACCGGAAAAAGTAGCATTATCTCGAATATTCTCCACAGATTCTACATCAATTTCTTTAGAGATTAATACAACCTTTAGGTCGTCAGCCTTATGTTTAGGAGATGATTGTGTAGAAATTTCTTTTATTCTCGTGTTTCTAACTTCGAGATCAGCATGTATATCAGCTTGATTCTTAAGTTCTTCAGTAGAGATGCCGTCTTTACTTGTTAAACTTTTAGTTGTTATGGCTTTAGGTTTTTCAGATTTAGTTCTGTCACTTGTACCTTCACATGCTTCCGTTACCTGTACATTTGTTATTAATTTATGTATATTTTCTAATTTATCTCCGGTAGGCAATTTTATAACTTGTTCCTCATTCTTTTCTATAATCGTTGCATCTACTACTTTAGCAGTACGAATATTTTGCTCTTCTACACTTGATGATGATTTTTTAAGTTGCTTTGCTGATTGAGCTTTTGTAGATTTAAATCTATGTGAATCAACGGGCACATGGATTTGGCTGCTTTCTGAAGCTTTTTCAAGTTCAATATTCTTTTGTATAGCTTCTTGTTTTTGAGTATCTGCTACAAATTGATTCTCTTGTGTATCTATTTCAAACTCATTAGAAAGTAATTTATGTTGTTCTACGTTAGTTGGGATTTCCAGGACATTCTCTAAAATTTGATTATGTTGTTTCTCTTTTTCAGACTCTTTAAAATTTAGTTTATGTCGTTCCACATTAGATGGGGATACCTGGGCATTTTCTAACATTGGTTTCTTTTGTTTATTTATTTCAGACTCATTTAATTGTACTTTTTGCTGTTTTATATTTTGAATATCAAGAGATTGTTCTTTTATTTCAATTTCCCTTTCTAGTGGCAGTTCTTTCACATTAGGCTCTTGTTCATCGAGTTTTTCATCTTTATTGTAACTTATATTGCCCCGGCGATTTCTTAATGATTTTCTTTTTACAATTTTTTCTTTACCAGGCAAATATCCCACGTTTGGAGATTCATTTGATGCTGAATCTGTATTTTCAGATGCAACATTGCTTTCATAAGAATCTTGTGTAGTCTCTTGCGTTATTGGTGCGACTAAGTTAGACGATTTCATATCTACTTTCTGATATAGAGCACAAATTTCTGGTTTGTTTTCCGCAAAGGGCAATGTTATATTCTCTGCTTGCTCATCAATATTTTGTTGCCCTTTGTTGTCATCATTTGGAATTTTTTGGAAACAATCATCAATACTTTCAGCAACACTCTTTTGCAGTCTTTTTGAGCGTTTAGCCATTGGTGGTTTCCTATTAAAAACCGTGGAGTTAAGTTCTTCAGAAGTAGAAGTTTGTGATGAAGTAGATGGACTTTTTGGTAGAGAAATGCGTTTGACAGAAACTTTTAATTTATCACCAGATTTGTTTGAACTTAGTGACGATGAAGATGTAGTTGAAAACGGTTCAGATGAATAAGAACTTTGTTCAAAAGCATTTTCGGATTCTGACGAGCTTGATGACTGCGATGGAGGCATCTGGTTTGTTATAAGTAAAATATCGTTAATTGTTAGTTGTTTATGGGGTTTGCATTTATCCACGATTTCAATAGATTTTGACAAAATATCAGAGGTTTTTAATTCACTCTGAGTTTCATGCACTGTCACAATATGAGATTTAATGGAAGTTTCCACTGCTGTACAATCTTTTTCAGGTTTTAATGCTGCTTTTTGTTCGTTCTTTTTTAAAATAGGTGAAGACGTTTTATTCTTTTCATTTTTAATATCCACAGGATAAGTTAATGGAGATTTAGTATCTTTCTCGCTTAGCATTATAGGTTGTTCAGAAGTCATAGCAACTATTTCTGATTCTTTTGCATCTGTAAAAATATCTTTTTGGTCATCCTGAACTTCAACTGTGCCTTTATTGGGCTTATTTTTCAAAATTTTCTCTTCTATATTTGACGGACCCCTTTTAATATTTATATCACGAGAGTTTTCACTTCTTTTAAACATAATCTTGTCGACATCTTCTCCTAATTTGGTTTCAGTTAGTTCAATATTTGGACTTTTAATTTTATTTTCTTCTTGGATTTTAACTTTTGTTGTATGTTCCGGCTCCACCTTTGCAATGTCTTTTTTCTCAGTGTCTACAGTTTTTGAAGATTTTAGCTCAATATCTTCATTGTAAGAGATGTTTTGAGTTAGCTTTTCCTCATATGGTATTTTTGCTGAAATTATAGAAAACTGTATTTCCTCTTTATTTTGATTTGATGATATAACCGGCAATGAAGTATCTAAAATTTTCTCCGTCACAGTCAGACTGGTTGATTCTTTTTCAATTAACTCTGTGGAGCCTTTATGTTCAACTATTTTTATTGCACCTTCATTATTTGCCTCATTATTTATATTTTCGCTATATTGAGTGCTTTTTAAAGAATGTTTGTTACAGGTGTCTTTCTCTAAATATATTTTTGTTAATACTGGAGAATCACAGCTATTATCATCTTTGCTAGTTTGAAAGCCACTAAAATTTCCATCATCATCTGATCTTGAAATGTCTGATTGCAAAGCATCGTCAACATTTTTGTCTTCGGCTTGTTTCTTAATATAAATGGATGCTGGATCATTTTTATTTTGAGCTGATAGTATTGTTTTATCATCTGATATACCTAATTTATTCTCTTCCGTGCTGCTGCTAGACTGTTGAGCTAGACAAGCTTTATACTCTTTCCAATTTTTGGCTTTTTCTGGTGTTATTTTTTTCTTAGCAGATTCCTCTTGAAAAGTAGTTTGTGTCTTTATTTTAGCAGGTCTCCCTCTCTTTTTTTGTTGTATAACTGGAGAGAAATCAGTTTCCGTGGTATAAATAACTTTAGTTTCCAACTCTATGGGTTTGCAAAGACTCTTACGTTTCGCAGCAGCCACTGAACATGGTGCATTACTCTCAATTTGCGCTACAATGAGGCTCGTAGTCTGTTTTGGTTTGTGCATGACATTGCTGAAAAATTCCTGAGTGCGACTTAATCGCCTAGAACTCGAATTAGCAGAGAGGCCAGCATCTTTGCCGTCATTTGCTTTACCTAATAAAGGGGGTATGGGCAATGGTGGCGGAGGTTTATGTTCTTGTGAAATGGAGTAACGCCTAAATATAGCAGATTTTTCCAAGAAAGTTTTTTGCTTTGATAATAAATCTTCTCTTGCTGTTATAGATGATTTCAAGTTGGCTGATTCAATACCACCCGTTGCAGCAGCCTTAGAAGTACTAGGAGCATTTGAATCAATTCTTGCTTCAATTTGTATTTTGTGAGTCTTACGATTCTTGTTTAACAAATCGCGTACATCGAATTTAATAATTTTTTTACGTGAACTACGCCTGCATTCAGCCGCTGGTGCATTAGTTGCAGTTTCTGATTCTTCCAATGTGGGAGATATAGCTACTGCCGACACTTCCATGACCTCATTATGTTCAATATTTTGTGATGGAGACTTTTCGTTTTCGTTTACATTTTTGGCCATCCGACCACCACGTTTACGTTGGTTTCCATTGGAATTCATTTTTTTTTTTAAATCGACACCATGGGTAGTAGTCTTTAATAGCACTTTATTTTTTTAAACGCCTCTGACCAAGTTATTTGTATGGCTGTTTTCTAAGAATATTTAAATTGTTTTCAATAAAATATATCTTTTTACAAAGCTTTTTACTTACAACATATTTTTTATATTAATTTCTGCTTTTTTAAAATAGTAAATCTTTATCCACTTTTCCTTTTTTCAGTATGTATTTTTTCTACAAACATTTTCTTTTGGCCCTTGAGTTTTTCTATCAGCTGGTTCCAGCGTTGCCACAAAGAAAAATATTTTCCTACTGAAGTTATCCCTAATATCTAACAAAAAAATAAAAAAAAAACTACCAAAATTGTTTTTATAATAAATTAATTGTATCGTTTATATTGTCAACTGCACAAAATTGTTTGATTTGATTTTATAATGTCATTAATGATTTAGTATCATACTCAGTCGTACGATCTGCCAAAAATGGCATGTGTGCTAAAAAAGTAAGATAGTGTGGATTAGAAATGTATGTCTGCTACAGACTTTCTGACGGTCTGTACAATTTGATAATCGTATGAAAAAGTGCAAAAAATATTTTTTTTTTGCGATCAGAGTTTCAAAGTCTTTTTTGTATGATAGGGTGGCACCTACAACGCTATTTGAAACTAATTTTTTGTGTAGTACAGGACAGAATTCTGCCAGATTTGGGTGGTTGAAACATATGATCGTGTAGGATAAAGGATGATGATCTTTACTACGTTTTCAATCATTTGTAAGTAAATTAAGAGCACATTTACAAATAGGATTTCCAATTGTTTTAGTAAATCCTATAGAAATTTTTAAGCCGTTTTATTGAAAAATAATTTTAACATTTCAAGTGGATAAACAATTTTCTCTGCCAAAAACGCTGAAATACTGAAACAAACCAACCATAAATTAAACAAATTTTGGTCCGATCTGACCAAAGTGGCATCCCTGGCTGGTTTATTAAAACTTACATACATATATAAATGCTGATTGCTGGGAAATTGATACAAATTTTTTTTTTCAACAAATTTATATTTCCCATTACACAGAGCTGTAAAGGAATCACACATTTTAGAACAAATCTAGTTTAGCGATGCTTCTCCATTAAAAAAAAAATTTAATACAGGGTGATAGAGAATTTAAAAATAAGGAAAAAATATAAGTAATAGCCCATTCAGGCTGACACGAAATTAAGTAATTTCGAGCTGAAATTACGAACGAAATCTAAAGTGTTCACACTGGGCTTTTTGACATTTGAGTTAATTTCGCAAACAGCTGATCACGTTTAGTTACATTTGTATAATTTAATTATTTTGCAATAAGCTTTCGCACAACACTTTCGTATTGATTTAAATATACATGAATATTAAAAACAACACTACAACAAAATTAATGTACAATTATGTATATATTTCCATTATTTCATTTGGCTTTTAAATTTTTTTTCAAACAAAACGGACTTTCAAGGTTGTAAATCTGGTCATGGTTGCAAAAAAAGTAGCTTTTACAAAACCAGCGTTGTCTATCGTAATTTCAAGTTAATTTCGACGAAATTAAGTAGAATGAGTTAATTTGATCGTCGAGAAGAAAACAAACTTTTTAACAAACTTTTTTTTCAGTTTTAGTCGCAATTTACATAGGACAGAAACAGGGCAGACATTTTTTGAATTCTCTTTTGCTCTTGCTTAAACAATTTACATTGGACATAAACAAGACAGACAGATTTTTGCACATTTTATTTTCTGTGTTATATTCTTTACATGTTTGTGTGTTTCAAAATCTGTGTGTGTTTTCCGCACATGCACATTCTACTAGAAACTCATTAAAATGAGGCCGACTTGAGAAATATAAAGTGAAGCAACAAAGGAAAAAGCGAAAAGCAGAAAAGAGAAACGAAAAAATGTCCAGTACACTAGTCATGAAATACACACTCTACCTCTTCAAACCCTTGCCTACAAATCTCGTCTGTCTGCCCATTTTTCTGTCTAATGTAAATTGCGACTTAGCAAACTTTTTCACAGTTGATTAAAAAGTACTATTTGATGTAAAAAAATTGTAAACAAACTTTTGCAAAAATAATGCTATATTCAAAAGGCTCGCAACTCGTCATTTTTTGTTGAATTAAAAAAACCGAAACTGAACTCAAAAGCGTTACCCCTATAGAACCTAATTTTGCGACTGTCACTTAAATCAGATTAGAATTACGGAAGTTATACAAGACAAATTCTATCGTTAAGTAAAATAGTTTTTTACTTATAAAACCTAAACTATTCGTTGTGCCACATAGCCACCTATACCAATTGATAGAGGACACAAATACGATTCAGAATTGGTATTGGTCAATTTCCGAAATACTTGCGTTCAAAAGTTATAGTGCAGCAAACTTTTTCAAATCGAAAAAAATCGCTAAATTTTGGGAAATAGTTTTTTACTTATAAAACCGAAACTATTCGTTGTGCCACATAGCCACCTATACCAATCGATAGAGAACACAAATACGATTCAGAATTGGTATTGGTCAATTTTCGAAATACTTGCGTTCAAAAGTTATAGTGCAGCAAACTTTTTCAAATCGAAAAAAATCGCAAAATTTTGGGAAATAGTTTTTTACTTATAAAACCGAAACTATTCGTTGTGCCGTATAGCGACCTATACCAGTCGATAGAGGACGCAAATACGATTCAGAATTGGTATTGGCCAATTTCTGAAATACTTGCGTTCAAAAGTTATAGTGCAGCAAACTTTTTCAAAATGAAAAAAATCGCTAAGTTTTGGTAAAAAAGTTTTTTACTTATAAAACCGAAACTATTCGTTGTGCCGTATAGCGACCTATACCAGTCGATAGAGGACGCAAATACGATTCAGAATTGGTATTGGCCAATTTCTGAAATACTTGCGTTCAAAAGTTATAGTGCAGCAAACGTTTTCAAATCGAAAAAAATCGCTAAATTTTGGTAAATAGTTTTTTACCTATTAAACATGAATGCAGTTGTAAACCTTTTAAAACTCAAATAAAATCACTTAAGTTACTTACTTCACATATGTTAGATACAAATTTTTTACATTACGAAACTATTCGAATGATGCAAATCAGTGAAGTATAAAATTAGAATATATGTGAAATTTTTTACCAATTGAAAAGAAAATATTTTAAGAATAACAAGTAAAAGTGCTATATTCGGCTATGCCGAATCTTATATACCCTTCACCACGGTGATTTTATTTATACAGACATGTACAGCATTATCCATATTGTTGACTCTTTACTTAAATAAAGTCGTATGACAAAAATCATTATTCATGAGTTAAAGAAATAGAACACAAATGAAAACAAATTCCGTTTGCTACAATGTCGCCGTGTTGTCAGCTACTTAATGATATTGAAGACGACAGCTACATCGTAAACTCTGACATTGTTGTAGAAATACTTATTTTGATTTTATAAAATTAAATAACTTTTTCATAAAATTATAATTATTTCCTCCAAAACTTTTTGTTTATATATGAATTTCCAATTTACAATTTTGTGACATTTTCTTTTGTTGAATAAAATAGAAATTAGCCTAAGTTGACGACAAACACAACGTTTCATTTTTTACAGTTTGTAGTCGGTATTCTGATGATGTCTGATGATGTTTAAAGCACCTAGGCAAGGTATATTTATCTTACTAGGTAGTGTCGTCCGCCCAGCTGATTTAGTAGTTCGACATGTCAAAAGTTGTATGTGTTCAGAAATTTTATAGTGTAGAAGTGAAAAGGCAATAAAACACATACAGGCCTTCTCAATTTGCTGTAGGGACGCCACTACCTAGTAAAATAAATATACCTTGCACCTAGGTTTTAAAACAGAGATATCATATATTAAAAAATCAAACGCATTTAAATAAATATGTTACTCTATGTACACACATACATACATATGTATATTCTTAATATTAAATATATGTTATGTTACAGTCATGATTTTCATTTTTAAAGAAATATTGAAATTTTTGTTTTAATTTTTCGAAAATTGTGTGTAAAAATTTTTTCTAAAAATATTTTTTTAAAAATTTGTTGTAAAATTTTATTCGAAAATTTTTTGGAAAATTTTTTAAAAAAATTTTTTTTCGAATATTTTTCTGTAAAATATCTTTTTGAAAATGCTTTGTAAATTTTTTTTGTAAATATTTTTGGAAAAAAATTTTAAAATTTATTTAAAAAATTTTTTAAAAAATTTTTTTTTAAAAATTTTATTGAAATTTTTTTGTTAAATTTTGGACCTTTCTCCAATCTATATTGAGTTAGAATGAGTTAGAAGTCAGCAGCCCGACACCAAGCGTCCGAAGCACAAGTCGATGGACAGGAGTTTCAGCGAGGTCGCCAAAGGCAACCTCGTACGTGCTGTCATCGACCGCAACGATGCGGACAGCTCCATCTCTCATGCAAACTGGGAGGTGGTTCGTAAGCAGCTGATGAAAGTGTTCTGGAGAGTCCTTAAAGACAATCCAGGGCCCTCTCCTCAATGCGTAGATGCAGGATGGTTCAGAGGGCGTGTCAAACTCATGGCCTGTTCAAACGAGCGATCAGCCACGCTTCTGAAGCTGGCTGTTGCTCTTTTGGAGGGTCTTTGGGAAGGCGCTAGGCTCGACGTGGTTTCTCTTGAAGAGATTCCCCGCCGACCTAGGGCCATGGCACGAATTCCCGAAGAGCCATTCTTAGCTCAGGAGATTATGGATCTCATTCAGATAGGAAATCCTGAACTACCAACCAATGACTGGAAGGTAGCCAAGATTTCCGAACCTGAAGGTACATCCAGACGGATCACCGTCTTGCTGAATCGGGAATCTCTGGCGCCGCTTCGAGAGAGACGTGGGATGATCTTCTATGGTTTTGAGACGATCACCCTACGTGTCTACCGAGGTGACGATAGGGATCACCAGACTCAGGGAGATGATGATCCATCTCCGGACGTGGCAGACGATGAGACTGCTAGTCTAAGCTCTCATGAGGACGCACTCTCAAACTCTGAGTTTGTGGGTGAGTTCTTTGAGAGGATGGACGAGGCAGTTGACGAGGACGCCCTCTTGGACTCTGATCAAGAGGACGTCAACGTCACAATTGTACCCGCCACAAGAGATGGTGAAGGTGACGCAAGTCAATCTTCATCACTCTAAAGCAGCTTCGGCTGCACTGCTCCTCCGCCTGGCTGAGAGAGGGGAGGAGCTTGTCCTAGCCCAAGAACCCTGGCTACACCAAGGCAGGGTTTGCGGGCTCGGTGCAAAAGGCTTTAAGCTACTGCACACGAATGGTCAAGGTAAGATCAGAGCGTGTATAGTGGCTAAAAGCGATTTGAATATCTTCATTCTGTCTGATTTCAGTGATGAAGATACGGTTGCAGCCGCATGGGAGACAGGAAATAAAACAATTATAATTGTCTCCAGCTATATGGCGTATGATAGCGAAGCACCACCACCTAAAGTTCGCAGCATTGTAGAAATGGCAAATAGATTGGGTTTGCCGGTAATCATTGGAGCAGACGCCAACGCTCATCATGTCGTATGGGGAAGCTCCGACTGCAACACAAGGGGTGAGTTTTTACTTGACTTTATCCTTTGTAGTAAATTAGACGTAGTTAACGTTGGTTCAGAACCTACTTTTGTTGTGATAAATAGAAGGGAGGTACTTGATATAACGCTAGTAGACACTAGGCACTCAGATTTGATCAGTTCGTGGAGAGTCTCAAATGACTGCTCCTTCTCTGATCATAGGTATATTGAATTTAAGATAGGTATTCAGGGTAATGGGGTTACACCCCGGCGTAACAGAAGGAAAACAAACTGGGAGCAACAGCGATCTTTTCTCTCAGACTTTCTTTCAAACCCTCCTGTTATCAATGATAGGCAGGGTATTGATGTCGCAGTCGGTGCCCTAACAAATGCATTCGAACTAGCGACGTCTGAATCTTGCAGAGTAAACATCTGCCGTGGTAAGAGTAAACCACCCTGGTGGAACTCCGAAATTGCGGAAGCTAGAAAAATCTCCCGCAAACTTTTCAATGAGGCAAAAAGACTAGGTAACTGGTCAGCATATAAGGCCTCAGTTAATAGATTTAAAAATCTGATAAGAAATGCGAAGAAAGCGTCATGGAAATCCTTCTGTAGCGGCGTAGAAGGGGCTTCTGAGACGAGCCGACTTCGAAAAATCTTATCAGTGTCGCAAGTTGTACCAAGTTTCATTAAGAAACCATGTGGTAACTGGACTACCAGTGGACGTGAGACCCTTGAGGTACTCATGGACACGCACTTCCCTGGTTGTATTCCTCTAATAGGGGAACACTCAACCTGCTTAGACTGCCACCCGCAAAATTCAATCCCTATTAGCAGGGAAGGACTTTTGTGGGCTATAAAGAGCTTTGACCCGTTCAAATCTCCGGGTCCTGATGGCATTATACCTGCTGACCTGCAGCATAATGCGGATCTTGTAACACCATGGTTAACCCGAATATACACAGCATGTCTGTCATGGGCGTATATTCCGGAACTGTGGACTAGGTGCTCCGTTGTTTTCATCCCGAAAGGAGGAAAAACGTCGCACACCTCACCGAAGGATTTTAGACCTATCAGTCTGTCATCCTTCCTTCTGAAAACATTGGAACGGATAATTGATCTCCATATGAGAACAACAATTAATCCAAACCGACTCTCAACATCTCAACACGCATATACCAAGGGTAAATCGGTTGAGACGGCACTGCATATGCTCGTAGGATGTATTGAAAAATCTCTAGAGCATAAGGAATATGCATTGGTGGCGTTCCTTGATATAGAGGGGGCGTTCAACAACGTGAAACTGGATGCCATAATTAGGGCTCTGGAGAGACTGGATGTTAATCAGTCGATTATTAGCTTCATTAGGAATTTACTGACCTATAGGGTCATCATATCCAATATGGGGCGGGCTACTGTCTGTAGGATAGCCAGACGAGGGACACCACAGGAGGGGTGCTATCACCTCTTCTTTGGAACCTCGCCTTAAATTCATTGCTTACGGTACTGGACTCTATGATGTTCACAACCGTGGCATATGCGGATGACGTTGCAGTAGCTGTGTCAGGCAAACACCTGGACACTATATCGCAACGTCTGCAAACAGCGCTTAGACAAATTAGTAGGTGGAGCACCGAAGGTGGTCTAAGTGTTAATGCGCAGAAAACGGATCTTGTATTATTCACTAGAAGAAACAAGATTCCCACATTTTCGCTACCACACCTTAATGGAATGGAGCCTAAACTGTCTGACAGTGCGAAATATCTGGGTGTTATTCTAGATTACAAACTGTCATGGAACCCTAATGTACAATTTAGGGCAAACAAGGCTTTAATAGCCATATATACCTGTAAGAAAGCCATAGGTAAAAACTGGGGCATTAGCCCCGGAAATGCCTACTGGCTCTTCAATACTGTAATAAAGCCCATACTAATGTATGGAGCGCTAGTATGGTGGCCTGCACTAGGCAAGCCTACATACTGTAGTATAGTCAACAAAGTACTACGAACTTCAGCCTTGATGATCACAAATGCCTTACGCACGACACCATCAAAGGCTTTGTTTACAATGCTGCACTGGCTGCCAGCCGATCTAATGGCCAAACAGCTGGCCCTGAACTCGGCAGTAAGACTTAGTGCAGCCGGGACATGGAAATCGAAGAATTTCGGCCATGCGAATATTTTGGGATGTGTGCGCATATCGACCATCCCGGAAAATATTGATTATTGTGCACCCTCAGCCATGCCGACCAGAAGGTTCGAAGTATCAACTTCAGGCACGTCATCCATGATGACACATGAAAGTCATCAAGAAAACGTGCTTGAGGTTTACACAGATGGATCTAAAACGGACATTGGAGTAGGGGGAGGCGTTTTCATTCCTTACTTTCAAATAAGGATGAGTTTTAGGCTACAAAATCATTGCAGCACTATTCAGGCTGAAATTTCTGCCATAAAAAGAGCGGCAAATTGGCTAAGGTATCACAGGATATATGGTAAAGATATCCAGTTCCGTACTGATAGCAAGGCTGCGATAAATTCCTTATCGGGCGTTTAT
Source organism: Phasia obesa (assembly GCA_949628195.1). Classification (NCBI taxonomy): domain Eukaryota; kingdom Metazoa; phylum Arthropoda; class Insecta; order Diptera; family Tachinidae; genus Phasia; species Phasia obesa. Next base: position 72,763,646 of record OX451218.1, read on the forward strand.
ACTACGTCCAGTTTGGTTCGTGAATGCCGGACATCTCTTGATGAGATGGCGAGACATTCCAACCTGGAACTCTTTTGGGTGCCAGGGCACGCGGGAGTGCCCGGAAATGAAACTGCGGACGAACTGGCTAGATCTGGAACCTACCTTAGAGACCAGGAGATAGATCAACTAGTCGGTGTTCCGCTAAATTGCTGTAAGGATAACATACAGCAGGAATTACTGGGGGCTGCGCAGACCAGATGGTCGAACGAGCCCACCTGCACGACCTCGAGGCTTCTATGGCCTCAGTATGACTGCAAACGTACTGCAATCCTGCTGAGAACCCCTCGAGGTCAAATAGGCACATTAGTGGCTGTGCTGACAGGGCATTGCATTATAGGTGCACACGCTAGGAGATTGAATCTACCGCATAATGACTTCTGTAGAAGTTGTCAGGATGAGGAGGAAGAGGAAACAGTGAAACACCTCCTCTGTCACTGTCCGGCCTTATCTATGGAAAGGGCGGCGCTGCTAGGCAGCTCGATATTACAGGACCTCACAGACCTATCGGGTTGCGATATAAACAGGATAAACTCATTTATCCGGCTCTCCGGTTGGTTTTTGCACCAAACCTAAAGTGGGGATCGGTAGGTATCTATCCTGCTCATCCCTCTTTCGGGCGTCACAACGGGACCTAAGGGACCCAAGTGAGTCGGCTTTTACCCTTTTTGCGTAGCCGGCGACCCGTGCAACCTAACCTAACCTAACCTAGAATGGTCAGACTAAAGCAAAAAAAAAAATTCCTCATATTGACACATGGGGGGTCCTTTTAACTGCTCCTATTTATCAGTGGGTACCCTGTGGGTCCATTGGCTACCTCTATGTGTATTGCTTTCTATTAAGGTCACTAATACAAATCAAAGCAGAAAAACCCTACCAATCTAAAAACAAACAAAAATCGCCCCTCGCAGGGGGTTATTGATCCCCCGAGATCTGTATGCACTCCTTGCGATCTAACGTCGCAGTCTAATATTTATTTGAGAAAAAAAGGCAAAACAGAATCATTAAAGCTGAAAAAAATTAAAAAAAAAAACTTGAAAAAACGTGAAAAAAAAGGTGAAAATAATAAGTAAAAAACTATTTACCAAAATTTAGCGATTTTTTCGATTTGAAAACGTTTGCTGCACTATAACTTCGCTTACTAAAGATATATAAATTTACATAAAAAATGTCATCGGTTCTTAATGGGTTATTTTTTTAAATTTAAATCCCATCTGAAAGTTATTTTCAAAAGCTTTTAAATGATACCCAAATATACCTAATACGTTCAAAAATGTAATGCACAATCATAGTTTTATGTGAAAAGTTCAGAGGCCCATAACTCGGAAATATGGGCGAACGCCAATTATTCACTTTATTTTTTGATTCTCTATCACCCTAGATGCTTTTCTTTTTGATTGGAGAAGCTTCGCTAAACTAGTTTTAAGACAAAATGTGCAGTAACGAAATGTATTGAATATAATAAAAGTTGTATTGACAAGAAAAGTACAGAAAATTTGAGTGTCTTCCAAAATTTGGTTTGGAAATATTTTGTTTATTTTTTTTCAAGTAACAAAATGCATATCTGTTGATCTTATATTTTTGAAAGAAAAAAATATATGTAAGATTAAATAAAAAAAACTAATCAAGTGAATTACAACGTAAAATTAATTGGCAGAGAAAATACTTTTAATAAATTAAAGATTAAGTATATTTATTGCTTTTGCTCTTCTGTTGTATTTAATTCCGCTGGATGGGCTCGGTTTGGGTCATCTGGCTTCATAGCGGGGAACAATAAAACCTCCTAAAATGGTGAGAATTTGTATTTATTTATTTTTTTAATTCTAAAACTTAATACTAACCTTTATATTATTGGCATCTGTAAGGAACATAGTCAATCTATCAATGCCCATACCCCAACCACCAGTGGGTGGTAAACCATATTCCAAGGCTGTGCAAAAGTTTTCATCTACCAATTGAGCTTCGTCATCACCGGCTTCTTTGTCGCTGGCCTGTTGTTCAAAACGTTCTCTTTGAACCATAGGATCATTTAATTCAGTATATGCATTACAAACTTCCTTTTTCATAACAAACAATTCAAAACGCTCCGTTAGACCAGGTTCAGTACGATGATATTTAGCCAGTGGGGACATAACTTGCGGATGTTCACATATAAACGTAGGATTTATACAATTTTCCTCAATAAATTCACCCACCAATTTATCTAACAAACGAGCTGTTGTTCTAGGAGCAGGACATTCAACATTATGTTTAATGCATAATTGCGATAGGAAATCATTGGTATCTTTAGTGTTGAGTGTTGTTGCCGAGGGAAATTTTACATTTAATTTCTCTTCCAAAGTCTTTATCATGCTGACTCGTTTAAAGGGCGGCGTAAAATCAATTTCTTCTTCGGGCCCTTCCGGACCTTCAGGATGATATTTTATTTTATACGTGCCATGTATGGCCTTCACCATGCCTGATACCATTTGTTCAGTCATTTCAATTAAGTCATGATAATCAGCATAAGCCATATAGAACTCGCATGTTGTAAATTCTGGATTATGGGTCAAATCTATACCTTCGTTACGAAATTGTCTACCGATTTCGTAGACACGATCTAAACCACCCACTACTAACATTTTGTGATAAAGTTCTGGGGCAATACGCATGTACAGGTCCATATTTAATTCGTTGTGATGAGTAATGAAAGGTTTTGCTGTAGCACCGCCAGCAATCATATTCATCATCGGAGTTTCGATTTCAAGAAATCCCATACGGTCCAGAAATTGTCTAACGTAAGAAATTATCTAAAAATAAAACATACAAATAAACAATAACTGTATAATATATACAAAATAACTCATAATATAAAAAAAACTTACCTTTGCACGAATTTGAAAAGTTTCACGAACTTTATTATTTAATATTAAATCTAAATATCGTTGACGAAAACGTGTCTCCTTGTCTTTCAAACCAAAGTGTAAATGTGGTAACATATGTAAGCAAGGTGACAGTAATTTGATCTAATAATAATATACACGTTAATATTATTAAAATTATTAAAAATAAACTTAACTAAAATAAACTAAACTAAACTAAACTAAAAAATTAAGTATCTTATGCTTACCTCTTTCGGAACAATTGATAATTCACCCTTTTTCGTTTTAGCTGGACAACCATTAATGCCAATAATATCACCACGTCTAATTTTACCCGTATCAGTTTCAAAATCTTGTTCACTTTTATATAGTTTAGCATTGGCCATAACTTGAAGTTTTACTCCCTCGCCACGTAAATCGTAAAAAATTAACTTAGCACCAGATTCTCGCATAGCATGTATGCGACCTGCAATGCTAAAGGAAGAAAAGATGTTTATTTATAGTTTTTTTAAGTATGAAAAAATATCAGAAAAATCTCAAAACTTTGACAAGTCTAAATGGCTTATATTTTTTACATTGCAAACAACACGAAGAACATATAATTTCGACTTTTGTATTGGTGCTTCATCAATTAAAACAAAAAAAAAATTGATTCAGTATTTGACCCGTCCAGGATCTTTAACCGATCTATATCTTTGTGTTGGAAGTGGGGGGTGGTTTCTGCCTATTTCGATTCGAAAGAAAACCTTTTCGAAACACAATATATGTCATACAAATTCGAATGAATTTGTTTTCAAATCAAATTATGCGGTAACCCCCCAGAACTCCCAAAATGATTAAAAAAATTTAAGATCAATATTTTTCAGCCCCTTTAGGATCTTTAGCCTGAACTATACCATCGTAGTCGCTTACAGCTCAAGAAATAAAGCCATAATCGTAAATAACACGTCACTTTCGGAACACCCTATAAGTTTTGTATTTGATGCAATAGCGGCCACAGGTTTACACCTTCTCTGAAAATTTCAAGAGTTTACCTATTATGGTTAAAAACTTAGGCCAAATACATGCAAATCACGTCACTATCGGAACACCCTTTACTTTTTAGGTTGATTTGTTTATACTTGTTTATATAGCGAACTAATTTATAATTATTGTCTGTAAATTTTAAGTGTATACCTCATACAGTTCAAGAAATAAACACATATATGTGAATAACACCCTTCTATCGGAACACCCTATAAGTTTATAATTTGGCAACGATAGTCGACGGTAAAAGCAAAATTTTTTGCATCCTGAAAAAATAATTTTTAATAAAAATAACTTTTTTTTGTTGATATAGCAACAGATTCAAGAGCCTACCTATTATGGTTCCAGAGATAAAAGGCGCCGGCAGACGGACGGACAGACATTGTAGCGAAAACAATAGGGTTACGTTTTTATCCTTTGGGTACGGAACCCTAAAAAATATAATTTTACTTGTTTTTTGTACTCAGGTACGTTTAAATGAATTTACAATGAGAATAAAACACAAATTTTTAGAGAAAAAATTATTTCGCAAACGTTTGCTAAATGATTTAAACATTGTGGTGAAGAATATAAAGTCGGTATACAAATATTATTTTTAAAGGATATGAAAAAAACAAATAAACGGCAATGCAAGAAATAAAATCATAAACAAATTCAAAAAACGAACGAACAAAGCAATAACTCAAAAATATACTTTTCTGCTTTTGTTTCGTTTGTAATTGTACGATCGTAATGGTGTCCAAAGAAAGCAGATAAGTAAAAACCTAACGATTAAAAAATTTAAAGGTTTTTATCTTTGCATGAAACGTTTGCGAAAAGCAATGATTTTTAATGTGTATTCTCATATTTGTTTTTTTTACCTTTTATAACTGAAATTAGTCAGGAGCAAACCAAATAAATTAGTCAAGTGCGAGTTAAAATCACACACGCAGGGTTTCGTACTATGTTTAGTACAACTTTAAAAATTCAAGTTGTTAATTTTTTCATGTTTTATGAGTCACCCTTTAATTTTAAAATTAAAGCCATAATTGCATCACTGTTGGAACACCCTTTAAATTTTAGCAATTTTTGTTATAGCGGCCATGGTAATACACTATCTATAAAAATATACAAGCGCCTAATATTGCGGTTCAAAAAATAAGGTAATATACGTGAAAAACATGTCACTGGAACATGGAACACCCTTTAGATATTATTAATTGTTACAGTGGCCGAAATACAACATCTACTGTAAACATATAAAGAGTCTACCTATTATAGTTAAAAAAATGATATTTACGTACAAATCATGTCTCTGTCGGAACACCCTTTAATTTTGTTATTTTTTTATGGCGGCCATGGCAATTCTCTTTCTATGAATATATCAAGAGTCTACCTATTACTATTAAAAAAATAAGTTACTATACGTGAAAAACATGTCACTGTCAGAACACCCTTTAATTTTTTGTAATTGTCATAACGGCCATGGCAACACATCTTCTATACATATTGGAAGAGTCTACTTATTATGGTTCAAAAAATATGTCGTTTTACATGCAAACGACTTCACTGTCGGAAAACCCTTTAAATTTTTATTGTTTTTATAGGGGTCATAGTAATACACCATTTGTAAAAATTTCAAGAGTCTATTTATTATGGTTAAAAAATTAGTCAATGTTTATGCAAATCATGTCACTGTCGGCACACCCTTTAATTTTTACTATTTGTTATAGTGGCCATAGTAATACACCTCCTGTATAAACTTCAAGAGTCTACCTGTTATCGTTCAAAACTTAGGCCATATACATACATGAAAATCACGTCACTATTGGAACACCCTTTAATTTTATGTTTAATATTGTATACTTGCTTATAACGCGAACATAGATTACTGTCTGCAAATTTTAAGTGGTTGCCTCATATAGCTCAAAAAATAAAGACAAAGGAAAATAACACGTCACTTTAGGAACACCCTATAAGTTTTAGTATTTGTTGCTATAGTCGCTACAGTTACACATCCTCTGTGAAAATTTCAAGAGTCTACCTATTATGGTTCAAAACTTAGGCCTTATACATGCAAATCACACCACTATCGGAACACCATTTAATTTTTAGGTTTATTTTTTTAGACTTGTTTATAAAGTGAACTAAGTTTTAATGACTGTTTGTAAATTCTTAGTGTATGCCTCATACAGTGCAAGATATAAACACATATTCGTGAATAGCACCTCTCTATCGGAACACCCTATAAGTTTTAATATTTGTCGCTATAGCGGCCACAGTTATACACCTTCAGTGAAAATTTCAAGAGTCTACCTATTATGGTTCAAAACTTATGCCTTATGCATGCAAATCACAACACTATCGGAACACCCTTTAATTTTTAAGTTTTTTTTTAAGACTTGTTTATATAGCGTACTAAATTTTAATTACTGCTTGCATATTTTTAGTGTATTCTTCCTACAGGTGAAGAAAAAAGCACATATTCGTAAATAACACCTCTATCGGAACACCCTATAAGATTAAGTATTTGCTACTATAGCGGCCACAGCTATACACCTTCTGTTAAAATTTCAAGCATCTACCTATTATGGTTCAAAACTTAGGCCTTATACATGCAAATCACACCACTATCGGAACACCCTTTAATTTTTATTTTTTTAAAGTTGTTTATATAGTGAACTGAACTAAGTTTTAATTACTATTGGTAAATTTCAAGTGTATCCCACCTACAGTTCACGAAATAGGCACATATTCGTGAATAACCCCTCTCTATCGGAACACCCTATAAGTTTTAGTATTTGTTGCTATAGCGGCAACAGCTATACATCATCTGTAAAAATTTCAAGAGTCTACCTATATTACGGTTCCAGAGATAAAAGGCGCTGACAGACGGACAGACATTGTAGCGAAAACAATAGGGTTACGTTTTTACACTTTGTTTACGGAACCCTAAAAATCAAATCATAAACAAAATCAGAATTAAAAAAAAAACGAACAGACAAAAAAATCACTCAAAAATTAACTTTTCTGCTTTTGTTTTGTTCGCAATTGTGCGATAGTAATGCTGTACCAAAGCAAGCAGATGAGTAAAAAAACTAACGATTTAAAAATTTACAGATTTGTATCTTTCCATGAAACGTTTGCGAAAAGTTTTGTTTGTTTTCAAGCACTGATTTTTAATATGTCATTCTCTTTTTTTTTTACCTTTTATGACTGAAATTAGTAAGGGGCATAATCACATTTATCGAATCGGTATTTATATCAAATTGTGATTAATAATAAGACAACAAGTGAACATGAAAAACAAAAAAAAAAAAACATATAAAACAAAGATACTTTTCTTATTAATTTGGCCCTAAATATTTATATTTTTATTATAAGTTTATTTTATTTTTAATCAGGCTTGATTGGAAATAAATAAAACACGGTTAAAAAAAAACATTTCCTTTCGAATGAAGTTACGATTGTTTTTGATCGATATCTAGTGCCATGATACCAAAATAAGAAATACGAGATTTTACTCGATATCAAATGCGGTGATTAGATCCCAGGGAAAGTTTTTTTTTTAATTATATGTGTTTACAAAAGGGAAGTTTACTTGAACAATCATAAAACGGCCAAAACTCATACCAAAAAGCTTCAGATTATACAAAATAAGAACTTGAAAATAATCCATGGTCTTCGCCGTAGGTATCCGACAAATTTACTGCACAGTAACTTTGGACATAAAATGATAAACTCGTTTGCAAGGGAACTGACACTGTCATTTAATGAAAAATGCAGATTGTCTAATTTTGAAACAATAAAAAATTTACCAGGTAATCACTAAGATTCGTTCGATAAGAATGAATTAACTTAGTGATTATCTATACAAATTTCTTTATAATTTCCATAGAGATCGTAAAGGTTTTTTGTGAGCAATTTTCCTTAATAATGTTCCTATTTATTTTTTAATAGTTTCGTAAATTTAATTATTAGATTCCTATTGTTGTAATACTTTTAGTAAAATCTCATACCTTTGTACCTGTATATTTTAGAAACTGTAAATAAACACTATTTTTATTAAAAAAAAAAAAAGTTTACTTGAACAAGAACTTTTAACTACGAATGACAAAACAAACAGTAATTACGATTGCAGGCAAGTCTATGGGATACAGACATGTCTTAATTTAGTGATTTGAAAATTTAGTTAAATAAACTTCTTTGGAAATAAGGTTTAATATTGACCATAATTATTTTAATTACCAATTCTCAGATACGATTTGTTTTATCGTTAGCTTACATTAAGCAAGTTTCCTTGCAGCAATTCTTATTTCTTGTCGAGATGAAAACAGGAATTGAATGATATTTTCAAGTACACCTTCAGGAACTGTTTTATTTATATTATTATTTTAACTTACCTCAGTTGATCATTTTCCAACATTTCACCATCCTTGAGGTTACAGTATTTATTAATGTAGTTTTCTAAGGAAATACTGACATGAAACTTATGTGGATAAGGATGCGATTCAGGAGATTTTTTTAACTCGGCTATGGCAGCTGTACGTAATTTAAAATACTCATTTGGTGAGATTTCATCAGCATCGGCCGCATATGATTTCTTTTTACCATCTCCCCCAACTGGAACTGAAGCAACTTTATTAGCTTCCTTTTCACACTTCTCCTTAGCTTTTTGTTCTGCCTTTAAGCGGCGCTTGAGCTCGCTAGAATTATTCAAATAAACAACATCTAAATATTTTAGCCAAAATAAAATAAAATAAAATAAATTACAGTTTAGTGTTTCTGCTAGGCTTTTGTAAACTATTACTGGTATGGAATAAGCAAGTTGCACTTTGTTTAATGCTGCGCTGCGCCCAAGATATATGAACAAAGTTTCCCATACATTTTACCATACGCAACATTTTAATGTTTAGCAAAGTATTTACGAGTATTTGTAATATTTCAAAAACTATTTTGTTAATTTTTTAGCATTTTTCTTTTGCCGACTGAAAACTTAAAATGCATGTATGATTACTTTATAACCTCACTCTTTTACCAACATTATATGGAAAACATTAAGTTTTTGACAACAAGAAAGACTAACTCTTTTAATTTCTTGAGGTTGTTGATATTTCGACAGTTTCATTGTTTACTTACTTTTTTGAGATTTGACCAGATTCTGCCATAGCTTAAGATAATTATATTTTTTTTAATAAATAAACCTTTTTTGCTTCGTGTCCAGCACAAGAGACACTCAAAAAATAATTTAGGTAAATGTCAAAAATATTGGAGCATGCTTTTGATTAAAAGTTGCCAGATCCGATGGTGTAAGAAGAAACGTGGTAATAAAATATTGTGTGTTAAATAATGAAGATTGGTGGGCCTCTTATGAGCAACTTTCAGTCTACAGCTGTGGTCGAAATAGCTGATCGAACGAATTTTTTTGGTATTATGGCTCACATTCGATAAAAATTACGCTATTGTAAATTTGACTTAATTGGATTGTTATATTATTTATTTATTTATAAACATTTGATTACTAATTTATAAAAGAAAAATTAAAATAAATTAATTATTAATTAATATGACCAGTTTGCTGTTGCTCTAACGGGTGGCCCACAAAATTTTACTCCTGCGTAGTATCTTCCCATTTTTGCTGCTTGAACTTTGTGCATATTCCTTTTGCCAGCTGAGAGCTTTGTTCCATTAGAACACGAGCTTTTCCAATTTTTTTTTGTAATTACAACCTCAGACCTATATGAAATTAAAATAAAATAATTTACATTTTGCCGTTTGTAAACGAAAACAATAAAAAATTGACAAATACTTACATTTTCAATAAGCATTCAAGGCAAAATTGAGTTCGATTGAAAATTCGTTATACAACTAAATTTTCGACAGTGCTACTAACTTATAATTAAATTTTATTAATAATTTTTTCAGGATAAAGTTCATTATTATGAAGCGATAATAAAAATGTAGCTAGAGCTTTTTGAGGCCATGGTTAACAAACGTATGATTCAGTGACAGTCCTGTCCTGTTCTATTAAAAAAAAAAGACAAAAATTGTTTTAGAATTACGTAGTAGGTGCACAGTATTATTCAAAAAGATTTTGTAACTCTAATAGCAGGGAGAAATACATACATATATTTTATGATTTTTTTTAATATTAAATTGTACATGTTATTGTTAATTAAACTTTTTATAGAAAACTGTGATTGTGCACTACATTTTTGAACATGGGTATCACAGTTTTATATAAAAAGTTCAGAGGCCCATAACTCGGAAAATAAGAGCGAACTCCAATTTTTTTATTTTACATTTTCTTAATATTTTTTAATCTACTATCACCCTGTGTAATTTCTTTTTGGTTGCTCAAGCTTCACTGAACTAGACTTAAGCCAAATATACTTTAATTAAACATAAATTTATATCTTTGAAAATTATAACAATAATTAAGTTACAAGTTATGAAAACATATGAAGAGATAAAAATAAAGAAAATATGTTTGCTTGGTAGTAGAATAAATAGAGAAATAAAAGGTAAAATAATTTCTAAAAGCTGCACCACCTATTAAATAAAATAAAAACTTAAATTTCTCATATTATATATCTCTGTTAAAGTTTTTTCTCTTAAATCGAAAAGTTATTAAAATTGAAACTTTGTAAATAGATACGAATAATGTTGAAGACATAAGTAGCGATCCAGAAATTGCATTGTAATCAATCATTGTGTCAATTTTTTTTCATTATTTACATGAATAATTTTATATTAAAGGAAGTAAATGTTCATAATAACTTAATTTAACTGTATTGGTATATTGGTAACAAGGCGAATTCATACCAGGTGGAGTTGTTAGCCCAGCTGATTGTTTTTTGCTCTCGTTTTTTTGCTAATGTCTTGTCAAAAATACATTGTTTCATATCTGCTAATCTAATGTCAAAGTGATTGTTTTGTTATAGTTGTTGCTCTACTGCTCACACCTGGTATGAATTCGCCTTGGTTGGTAATTTATACTCTTCATATGATTTCTGGCAACACTGAAAATGTCAATAGTGTAAATCAAAGAAATTGGTGAAAATTTTTCCTGCTTGTGTTTAGTTGCTAAAAGAAAATTGTGCCTAAAAAATTAAATAATTATTGAAAACCCCATTTTTAATCAAATTCATATAAAATTATAAAAATATACCAATTGGTACACAAACATATGTTTGATAAATTTAAATGCAGAAAAGGTTTTATAACAATTTTATTGCCTTACAAATGTGTGGCAAAAGTGACAAATACAGGCAATAAAAAACCAGGAAACTTATAAAACTTTATTTTAAATACAATGAAAATGTTGGAATTAACTATATCGCAGAAAAGAATTAAAGTTATATGTATAATTTAAAATTTTTCTCTAAATTTACGTAAAATCTTAACCATGAAAAATGAAAAGAAGTAGCTGTGTAACAATGGCACAGTTGGAAAAATCTATAAATCAGAAGTAGTGCTAAAAGAAAAGTTGAGAGAAGTAATAGAATATGAATATCAAAACAAAAAGTCAAAGCGGGTTTAATGTTAAAATCATTTTTATATATAAAAGTAAACGCAATTGTTTAATAATTATTACTTAACAATTGCTACAAAAGGAAAATAAAAAAGGAAAAGATGAATTATTAGCATCTTGAGCACCTTAATCATATGGTTGCTGTATTTTATTAGATATAATGTCGGAGCGAAGTATTGGAAACTGTAAACAGTTATCACTGGCACCGGCAACAAGTAGCGAATGTGCTGGTAACAACATAAGAATTAATAAAAATAACGTGCAAAAGGAGATGATATACAATGGCAGCAGCAGCTGTTCTATAAATTTAGCAGGTACACCAATAACAACAAAAAATGTAAACAATGATTCTACCTACACCCTTCCCTTTTTGAGCAATAGTATTAGTTATCATACCAATGGAAAAAATAATAATAATGATGAAGATGACGATGAGAGTAATCAAACATTTTATGAAGCTGCCGGTGAACCGGAACTAGTATTGACATTTGAAAAAGCATTGAAAACAGCAAATGACGACACAACATCTCTGCAGCCATCATTTTCTCAGATGAATGTGAATGCAGACCCTCTGAGCATTGCACACAAACATCAATTGCAGTTGGCTAATAATTTTTTAACTATTAAAATGGACAAAAGTGTTGATGGCATAAATGAAATGGATAAAGAGTGTGAAGGCGCAGTTGGTGTAGTTTCTGATACAAATAATGTTTTAGATGACAATGATAAGGAATTGAAAATTTTGTATAAAACTCAAGATAGTTTAATTCATGTCGATGAAGCCTGTGGTGCGCCTGTGGTGATGAGGAAAAAGAAAGATAAATGTAAGTTATTAAATAAACAAATTAATAAATCATTAGATACTAAAGTTACACATAAAGTGTCTCATAATAACTTTGAATTCCTACTAATTCACACTCCAATCAATAAAAATATCCAAGGTAATAGAAAAATAAAAAATAAAGCAAAAAAATTGGCGGTCGCCATATTTTCCACTATATTTTTGAAAGTATTTGGTCAATATGGGTACCATTTAAAAGCGTTTGAAATTATATTTTAGAAGCTACTAAAATTTGTCAAAAGTAACCAACAATAAATAAATCCTTCGAGAAGTTCGAAAATGCCAACAAACGTATGAAAAATGGAATAAAACATCTAGGTATTATTTATTTGAAAACTGGTGATAATTGAACTCGAAATCCCAAATATAAATTATGTACGAGTACATACGCATTTTTGCAATAATGTTTATTGTTTTGTTTGCAAAATCAAGTAAAAATCATTTCCATCAGTGAAAATTACATATTTTATTCAGTGAAAATCATAACTGATTATTGTATTACAGTTACATATAAAATTAATCTGAATTAAATTGTAATATACGAAGTCCTTATAATTGAAAATTCCGGATAAGTGAAAAATAAATCGAGTATTTTTCATTTAAGCTTAACTGAAATTACCACAATAGAGTTACATGAAAAAAGTTTAACCAAGGCAAATTCATAACAGATAAACAATTAATTCTGCCAATCTTCTGTAAGTTAGGTATTTACATACATACATATTTCCAGAATAAACATATCAAATGTATTAAATTTTGTTTATTATTTTTTTAAGAAATAAACCAAAGAAAAAGGAGAAAAAAATGTTGGTAAATTAAATTCGTGTTTTTTTTGGTTCTCTTAATGCATAAACAAAACTCATAGAGAACATCAGGCTACCGACTACAAACTGTCAAAAATAAAATACACATATTTATAGGAAGACAATTCTATTAGCCATCAAAGCTACAAGGCTACACGACCGCGATTGTGGCTGTAGTCAGCTTAGGCTAATTTCTATTTTTGTATGCGACAATCAAAATGTTTTGAGGAAATATTTATTATTTTTTAAAAAAATATTTTATGCTTTAAACCAAAGATGTTAAGTAATGATTAGATAATGCTAATGATAGCTAATTAACCTTCTTTTGCGAAATTCTCTAATTCATTAAACAATTAGAATTAGTTCAACTAATTCCCATTAGATAATTGCCATTAGCAAAAAAAGTTGGTTTACCTTTACAATTAGAAATCGAATTGACTTCTGCTAATGCAATAAGATATTCAATTAGCTCTTTATTTTTATTTTATAAAAGTAAAATAGGTACATATATATGTATTTCTACAACAATGTCAGAATTTATGATGTAGTTGTCGTCTTTAATATAAATAATTAGCTGACTTCACGGCGACAACTGCACTCAACGGAATTTGTAGTCATGTAGCTGTGTATGTATCCGCTGTTGGCTTTGTTTTTAAAGCATAAATCTTAATAAAATAAAGCAAACAAATTATATTGATTTTTATACTCCCTTTACTATCTAATACATCAATAAATACAAAAAGTTAATTTTTAAAACACTTTTTCCAAAAACCTATATTGTAAACAAAAGCTCGAAGGAGTTGACTGAGACTCAGTTGATACTTATTATTGTGCTTAAAATTTTAGTAGTAAAAACTTACAAGTATATTTTCGTCTCAAATTTTATTATCTTTTTAGAATTCCGTACGCAAAGGTAAAAACGTCATCTGTCATTATTTTTTGAACCGTAATAAATAGACATTTAAAATTAAAACTATGTTCGCTATATTAACAAGTATTAAACATAAAACTGAGTCTTAAAGGGTGTTCTGATTGTGACGTGATTTCTTTTAAGATCCAAGTTTTATTTAGAACTAGCTGACCCGGAAAAGGTTGTTTTACCTTCAAACTCAGTTTGGGAGAAATTGCAAAACAACAATTTGGTATAAAAACAAAACAAATTGCATACAAAAATTTACATTTTTGATAACTTTTTAAATTTGAAACTTAATAATTTTGGCAAAAAATTTGATACTTTTTTCCTAAACTCACAAACTTAATTTAGAAAAACTGCTTATATAGTGTAATAGGCAATACTCTCCATGTGTTGGTATTGGATGCCACCTCTCCATTTGGCCACTTTAACCAAAATATCAATAGCAATAAAAATAAAAATAATAATATTTATGTTTTTACATTTATATGATAAAAAATAAATGGTTTCGTATTTTTGGTTAAATATTTCCAAATACTAAATTGTCCACAAAGTTTATTATGTCAATCAATTCCAAGCCAAATTTATGTACATATGTATATTGTGTTTATTTATAAGAACTACACAATTTTTTAAAACAATTTCCAAAATAATTTCTTGTTTCTATTTGTGGCAACGCTTTTTGCATTTTGCATTTTTAAAATGGAATTACCTTGTATTATATCATGATTGAATAAGTAAAATTAAGTACTTTCACTACTTGTTCTCTTGACAATGAGATATTTTTACGGGGAGAAAATATCCTATAATTGAATCATGATACTAAGGTATTAAAATTCATCCAGTAGCTTTTAGGTGATGGGCACACAAACAGATAGACAGGCAGAAAATCAAAGTTTTATATGCGTAGATAATAATAGGGCCCCATGACAGAAATGAACAAAATAATATCTTGTGTTTTTAAAGTCGTATTAACCATAGTACGGAACCTTACGTGTGTGAGTCGTTGCTAGTTGTTTAAGTATGTGAACACTTTCCAGTAACAACTAGTACTAATTTATTTTATATACAGTTTTACGTTTATATTCTTTCTACGACAATAAACAGCAATTGCAATAATACACAGTTTTTTCATTAACAATAAAAATTAAATTTTGGTTCGTAGCAAATATACTTTGACCATCAATATATTTACAACATATGTATTTTTTAATAAATAATTATTTAATAATAAAAGTACTTAATACTTATTTATTTAATTAAAAATTGTAATAACAAAAGCCGTCATAATTAAATTTAATTAAATTGTGTTAAAAAATTAATGCACAAGAAATAATTATTTATTTTTTCTTCCAGCTTTTAAAGACATCAATAATACCAGCTACGAAAACACAGAAGAAGATAAACCCCAAAAGCAAAGACAACAAACTTTGCTCACTGCCAAATCGTGTGAGACCCCAGCAACTACAACTACTCTTTCACCCACCAATTCGTACAATGGTAGCATTGGTAGTGATGGAGGTGGTAGTGTAGGCGGTGGGGCGCGACGTAAATCTTGGACCTTGTCTCCACAAAGTGGCACATCAACACCTCTAGGTGGTGCCAAAAAGAAAGAGAAACGTTCAAGCGTAAAATCGCCAGCCTCATCTACTCCAACTGCGGCAACTGCAACAGATTCGTTTAACTTATGGATAGCTCGCGAATGTTACGAAACAATACCGGCAGAGACTGTATTCGAAGTAGATGCCAATTGCCAGAATATTGTAAGACCAGCCAGTTTTACCATCGACGAGGAAGCGGATGAAGAAACAGCTGCCGTGGAAAGTTTGTTAGGAGCAGCAGCAGCTTTGCATGCATCAGCGAGTGCAAATAAGGATGTACAGATACAGAGAAGGCAAAAACATTTAAAACAGCCCCAGCATCGACCTTTGGAAAGGTCTTGGCCACCTAGGGCTTTAGCTAGAGATTTTCGTTTACAAGGCGAAGTTTTTAAATTTGATATTTTAGATACAGATGATGCTATCGAAACAGCATATGGTCCAACAAATAGCTTTGCCAGCAACTCAAATAGCTCCAACAATTCTCCTATGTTTGTGTTAAATAGTGGCAATAATTCTTCAAATTCCAGTCCCCAATATGAGCTAAATAATACCACATCTTCACCTCCAGCTATGAAATTCAAGCCACTAATCAAAAAGAAAATTGGGCCAGACAGTTACATTAACACTATATCTACCAAAAAAGTGCCAGCCACGGAAACTTATGAATTTCCAGCCTTTCCTACTAAAGAAATAGCTTCCATGAATCAATTTCCACAATCTTTACCAAACTCCTCCTCAATTTCCTTAAGACAACATAGACCTTTAACTCGAACATTATCAAATAGTAAGACGGGTTATGAAGAGCATCAATCACAATCACCTAGTCGTCTTATGTTGTCACCAAAACGTCATCGGAGTCCTCCCTCAGGTTGTTCTACACGTAGTGCTTCACCTTTGGACTTACAATTATCACCGGAAGCCCAAGTATTGAACAGCTCACAACAGGGTTGTTCTACGTCTCATGCTACAACAACCACAGTCACACCAATTCTACATATTCGGCCACAACAGCGTTTATTAAAACGTGCGGGCGGTGTGGGAGCTGGCGCTGCGGCTACAAACCTAATTTGTCCCCCAACACCAACCCACCACGCTCGTCGTCATGCAGGAATGCAGGCTGTAGCTGCTAATATGGCCATTAACAACAATCTAGATGATACTTATATTGGCTCTAGTCCAAGGAGTAGTGGATCAGGATCTGAAGCCTTAAGTGGTGCAGTTAGTTCTAGTCTTTTAGATTATAATTATTTATCTTCACACACTCCACCTTTGTCTCCGGCCTTTCAAGGTTCAACTATCCGTGCAGAGGAACGTGTACGTACTGCTGATATTGTTAATTTGGCTGGCACCTCTAACACTGGTCATTTCACTATGGAGGGGACAGATAATGAGGATGAAGAGGATAATGCCACTGATGAAATGGGTGTTGTACACCTGACTAGTACTCGATTGCCCTCTATACCTGAGAGAGGTGCAGCTGGTGGACTTTTACGCACCAGTGCAATATTTTCAGCCGAAGCTGATCCTGCAAATATACAAGTTTCCGCTGAACCCTTGCCACCAGCTTGGGAAGCCAGAATGGATAGCCATGGTCGCATTTTTTACATTGACCACACAACAAGAACTACTTCTTGGCAAAGGCCTGGCTCAAATGGTTCTGCTCTTAATGGTCCAGGAGGTAGGGAACAACATCATCGTCAGCAATTAGATCGCAGATATCAATCTATACGTCGCACTATAACCAATGAAAATCGTTCTGGTACTATTTCCGCTCCTATTAACAACACAGCTACCACAAACACAATAACTCAACAGACCTCGCAATCCAATTCTTTCAATCACAACAACAATCAAGCACCGCAGTCGGGTGTTAATTTTCAACATGTCAATCTATCGGTGCATTCAGCTGTTCTTATGTTATGCCGTCCAGATTTTTATTCCATGCTTCATACCAATGAAGATGCATTAGCAATTTATAATCGTAATGCAGCCTTAAAACACATGGTTATACGCATACGTCGTGATCCTTCTAGCTTTCAGCGCTATCAATACAACAAAGATTTAGTCGCTTTGGTCAACTCCTTTGCTCAACTCAATCGCGATTTACCCTCTTGTTGGGAAACCAAACTAGATCAGTCGGGTAAACAATTCTTTATTGATCACAACAATCGTCAGACATCATTCATGGATCCACGTTTGCCCATTGAATGCCCACGTATTATTCGTCATCGTCATCAACAGCAGCAACAATATGATTCAATCGATGGCAATTGTATGTCATCGGGTAATCCGCCTTTACCGCCACCACGTCCTCTATCATCAACATCGACATCATCAACAGTGACAAATCGTCAAAGCCAATTTATGCAATTTGATAATATGCCGCATTACGCTACATCATCCACAACCTCATCGTCAACGTACAATAACAGTCCTAGCTTATTAAATGTCTTAAGTAATAACGGTTATAATGAGGTTCCTGTTGCCTACAATGAAAAGGTAAGACAGTGTTAAATGCTGTTGCTGTACAACGTATAGTCAAAAAGTTTTTGGCCTATGAGTTAAGAATGTATTTGTTAGACAAAATTTCTAGATTTGTTAAAAGACTAGTAGTGCCCAAGACGTCGCCACCGTTCTGACAACATTTCGTTCTCATTAACCTTTTGATTTGAAATTTATCCGCATCCAATTTTAAGACTCTTACTTTTATAGTGCTTCAGATATAGGTCATTACTCAGACTGTTGCAACATAGGTTTTATATGAAATTCTATTATTGTAGTTCTGAATCTAAATATTCCCGTTTACAGAAATAACGGTGCAGCCAAGTTTTCACTACCATTAAATCGGTAAAAATGATGCGAACACAGACAGACACATAAAGTCCAAAAATTGGTGTTTTATACTCCATGTTGAATAATATCTGCACCAGCAACAAAAATTTTAAAAAATTAATGCGTCCACGTATTTTTTTAACATTGCTCATATTGTTTGAAACATACAGTTTGTCAAACAAATGTGGAAAAAATTAAAAATCTTGAAATGAAACACCTATCTATATAATCTTGAAATGAAACACCTATCTATCTTAGCGAGTTTCATAAATTTTATGAAATTTTTGTAAAATAAATTTATGTATTTACGTTTTCACATGTGTTATAATTATATTGTACTGAAATAATTAAAAAAATTGTTCGGGTTTTACTCTGTCAAATGTTTACAAAACTTGAGAGCAAATTTTTAATATGATTTAACTCTCGACTTTGTGCTTAAGTATCCATAACTTGTCTGCGCTTATATAACAATCCTGTCCTACAGGAATACGCTTTGTGATTCGGTTGATTATAATTATAAAGCTTGTATTCAAATTTTACCTATTTTTCTGCGTCAATGGAATATAATTTTCCAGCAGTGGGACTTATTCATTCTTTAAAATTTTATATAATAAACTCCCTTGGTCATTATGTCATCTAAAACTCTGATATTTCCAACTCTTTTGTTTGGTATACCATCCGATGCTATAAAACACATCTTTCTGAACGTCATTGTGGGTATTGTATTATTATTTTCTAGTGCTGCTAGAAGCTGTTACCAACATTTTTTGTGTCCATTAGGGTAGTAAATCATCAGATTTGTCTCGCTATAAAAAAATACATCATCCCAGCTCTCCAGAGGACAAGAAGCGTGTTTATAAACAGATTGATATAGCTTCCCAATGTTTTGCACTAACATCACAGGATTTATTTCTATAATTTTTAAAGGATTTAAAAATACTAAAAAGGATTTTAGTACGTCTCGAATTCTACCATGTGAGACATTTACTTCATCATAACTAATTTGAAGTGCTTCTTCTTCAGTGCTGGGATGTGTGAATACGAAAAAATATTTTCAGATTTTTTCTAAATACGAAAACATGTTTGGCAAATACATATACTAAAAACGTATTTATAAAAATGTATTTACGCAATACTTTACGTCGAAAAATATTTAGCTCGACCAAATAGGCTTTTTTGATCTTTCAACATTTTATAAATCTCGACCTAAATGACCTTAATAGATTATAAAGAGCAAGCCTTGAGTCTAATTGAAAAAAATCTTTTACATATATTATTTTAAATTCATTTCATTTTAGGTTATTGCATTTTTGAGACAGCCCAATATTATAGAAATTTTACGTGAGCGTCAAGGACAAAATAACGTTTCCCGTTCTTTAAGAGAGAAAATTAATATATTAAGAGTAGAAGGTGTTCCCGCTTTAGAAAGATTGGCGCACGATTTACAATTAACAATGTTATTAAGGTAAGTTTTTTACATTTATAGTAAATTTATAATTTATTTAATTTTCCGGTTTTATTTTCTTTTAAATTATTTGCAGTGTATGAAATTTTTTTTTGTGAGATTATTTGGTTGATAATCTCTTTACAAGCAAGTTGACAGAATATTCGTACCATTTTGAATAATTATAACTTTTTAGGAACTCTGTTCGTCTTTTTTTTTAATAATGTCCATTACCTTACAAATGTAGAAAATCTGATGCTCTTTGTGGTTTTTAGTGTTATTTACGGCCATGATTCACTATCATACTTTGTCGTACGTTTTGTCAAAAATTGCATGTGTGCTCAAAAAGTATGATAGTGTGGATTGTGGGACAGACTTTTTGACAGATCTGTACGATTTTATAATCTTTTGAAAAAATTCATAAAATAGTATTTTTCCATGTGATCAGATCAGAGTTGCAAAATCTCATTTTGTATGATAGTGTGGCATCTACACCGCCATTTTTAAACGATTTTTTGAGTAGGACAGAATTCTGTCAGATTTTTTTTTGTGATTGAATCGTACGATTGTGTAGGATAGTTTATGCTGGCCTTTAATGATAAAGGAAACAAAGATTACTGTCGCCAAATTAATAAAATAAAATTATTTAAAAGAATTTTTAATTTTTTAAAAACTAAGGTTTCAAATTTATCTTTGTAACAAGTATTAACGGAAAAAAATAATCTAGCTTTTATGAGTAGTTAATAAAAACTTAAATTCATTTTGTCCGGATAAAAATTTTTTAATGAGAGTTTTCTGCAAGGCGATTCACTAATTTTGAATAATTTGTCCGCACAAACAAAGCTTTAAATAAATAAATAAGTCATATTAATTTTACAACGTGGTAACCAAGCAACAACAACAACATCCTGTATATTAAAACATATTTTTTATTTAATTTCAAGTAATCGAAAGAACAAAAAAAAAACAATTGCCCAATTTCATGATAAAGGCCAAGATTCACTATCCTACACAATCGTTTTTTTTAATGATTATTAAATATCATACTAAGTGAATCATGGCCTTAAGCAAACACTATATGATGTGGCAACTCAATTCAGTTTTTTCTTTAAAGCACCATGGCCACACATCAAACTGATGCTTCAAATTTGTGTATATATTGGTAATATTTAATTTTGCTTAGCACAGCCACACATCAAACTCATTCCATCAAACTTCATTTTAAAGTTGATTTGCAAAGGGAAACACGAACAATTTTTAAACGCAAAATCTTTTAAAATTTTTTTTTTTGGTTAAAAATGAGCAAAATAAATGATTTTTCAGTTCCATTACTGTACTGTTCACTTTTCACTTGCCATAAAGTAGGAAAATCGATATAAACTTCAATTAACTAAAATAAAAATTTCTCCTCCATTTTGATTATACTGCGTCGAAAAAAGTAGTAGATGTTGTTGCTTTGAAAATTATGTAAAAATTAAATTTGAAGTAATTACGCGCATACACATCAAACTGGCTTCCAATATCTATGGCGACGGTAGTGAAAATCAAAAGTATTTAGATTTTCTTCAAACTCACTCTCTCCTATACGTGTGAGTATTTTTTTACTAACACAATCACAAAAGAGCGAGTTTGAAGCAGCAGTTTGATGTGTGGCCATGCTGCTTAAGAATTATAATATATTTTGCCCGGACGAAAATTAAACTTAAACCAAGGCGAATTCATACAGGTGTGAGCAGTAGGACAACAACTACAACAAAACAACATTAGATTAGCAGATATGAAACAATGTATTTTTGGTATGAGTTCGAACTCATTCCACCTGGTATGAGTTCGCCTTGACTTAAACCAATTCAAGCTGAGAGTTGTCCAGACAAAATCAATTCTCTCACTCTCTGAGAGAAATGTCAAACTACATCAGCGTTGCCACTTTGGTCTGATCGGACCAAAATTGGTAGTTTATTTTATTTATTAACGTTTTGGTAGTTTGGTTGGTTTGTTCCAGTTTTTGTTTGTCTATTTTAAATGTTAAAATTATTTTCCAAAAAAGTGCTTAAAAATATGTATTCGTTTTACTAAAACCAGGGATTGCAAATAATTAATTTTTTTTTATAAATTTTAACCAAAAAAATTATAATGGAGAATAAATGCTACACGATCAAGAAGTACACACGTTAATACGCTGCATGGATTTTTATTTGTTTGAGATTCATTATAAAAATCTATATACAGTGCCGGTTAAAATAATAGTACCAACGACAAAATGTAGTTTCTCATTCCAACGGAAAAATAAGTGGTAGATGAGTCCAGAATTGTATTATTTAGAAGCAAGGGATCACGTTCCTACGTAAGAAGACCCCCAAACGCAGAATTCAAACCAAACGCAGTATTCAACCCAAAACTAAAACCATCAAACACGGTGGATCTGCGTAATGGTATGGGGTAGTCTTTCTTACTATGGTGTAGGAGCTACAAAACCACAATAAGAACATTTATGTTGGTATACTCGAGGAAGTAATGCTCCCTTATGCTTCTGAAGAAATGCCGTTGGTGTGGGTCTTCCAGCAAGATAATGACCAGAAGCACACAAGCAAGCTTGCGACAAAGTGGTTTCGGGACAATAAAGCCAATGTGATGGAAAGGCTAGCTCAGAGCCCTGACCAATTAAGACAGATATAAAAAAGAGTGTCTTAAATGCAACCAACTAACAACGAAGCGCTTATGACAGCTGTCCAGAAAACCTGTTATAAAATTCCAAAGGAAAGATGCCAAAAGCTTGTAAATTCGATGCCAAACGTTATTACAAATAAAGGACATGCAAGAAGGTATTAATAAAATAAAAAAATTATGCTCAACGTAATAAATGCATCATTTATAATTGTTTTTCATTTGTTCTTAATTTAGTGTTTAATATTAGTACAAATTGAAGTGAAGTGCTATTTTTTTGACTGATTGGTTTTCAAGTTTTTTTTAAATAAAGTATAAATTTCAAAATAGAATAATTAGTAAAAGTAAAGTTTATTACTTGATGTAGTTATACAGTTTCCTAAGCGTTTTGTGACAAATTTTGAAAGATATCAATTTAACATATAGGAAAATATTTATCGCAGACATATTTTCTTAGGCTTGGTGCTATTTTTTTGACCGCAGCTGTATATAAAAATAAGTCGCATTATGTTAGTAATTGATGTTCTCTGGAATGCGTGAACCGATTTTGTTTCTGAAAAGTTTATATGAAAGGCCCCCTTATGCAAAGGCCCCCAACCAAAAAAAGTGGAAAATGCATTGGTTTGCTAAATATTTAGCAAAGAGACACAAAACTACATTGTTGAAAGCTGGTATGCTACTGATTAAAAATTTTTACATGTTTTGTTCTCTTTGTGAGATTATGGTTGAGATTGTGTATGTGCTCACAGATCTTTAGGGGTTTGCGTGGGGCCTCTTGTTTTTATGTATAAACGGCTCTGTATGTGTATTGGTTCACGAGTTATAGCCGGAATAGTTGGCGTGGTACCGCTCATACAAAGTGAAAAATTATTATCGTATTCATGCAATATATAGCGCCTTGAAACTTTGCAAGAGTGGCCTCTGTGCTAAGGCGCATAGTCTGCCAAAATACAGAATGAATTGGGACAGTGGGCGCGGTACCTCCCATAAAAAGTGAAAAAATATTGTGTATATAGAGAACTATAATAAGTATAGTCTTCAAAATGGGTACAAGTATCCCTGCATATACTCTAAGTACCCATGCATATACTCTAAAAAAACATAGGCTGAATTTAGACAGTGAGCATGGTACCCCCCAAATAAAGAGTAAAAAATGTTATCCTGTATCTAGAGAACTGCAATAGACATCGCCTTGGAATTACGATACATTATGTAGACAAGCACAGACTGAATTTGAATGAAGGACGTGGTACCTCCTATACAAAGTAAAAAATTATTATCGCGTACCTAGAGAACTACATTAGGTATAGTCTTGAAACTTTGCACAAGTATCCCTCATACTAGTGTGCAGAGTCTAGCAAAATGCAGACTGCATAAGAATACTGGAAGTGGCACATCCAATTAAAATTAAAAAATTAAAAAATTGTTAATACGTATAGTCTAGTTAGCAAAAAACAGGTTGGATGGGAACATTTTTGACTTGAGAATAGCGTGCGTTTTCGCGTTAAAGGTTGGTCATACTTTTCTTCCAAGTGTTTATTGTATTTTTTTGTGGATGGGTGTAGCGAAGCGCACCGGGGATAGCTAGTTTAATTTAAAAATTATTTATTAAGTTTTATTTTTTGCTTACAAAATAAAAGTTATTTTTCGAATTTTATTTTTTCCTGATTCTACATTTCAATAACTGGCTGGTTGATAAGTGATTATGGTCAAAAGAAGAGATCATCATTGAAATAAATGCCTATTTGAGGGTATTTAGAAATTTTAATATTTCGGAGGAAAAAAAAACTTACAAAAGTTAAATTAAATTTGTAAAGGAGGCTATAACAGAGCTGTTAAATTTCGATTACGATTAGTAATCAATTACATTACTTTTTAAAAAGAATCGTAATGATTATATAATCCACTATTTAACAATTTCTAATTACTAATTGATTACGATTACAAATAATCAAAAAATAATCAGGATTACTTGCGATTACTGAAAAATAATCAAAAGTAATTAAAAATGAGTTCGACTACTTTAAAAGATTACTTTTGATTACTTTTGATTATTTTTGATTTTTTGTGATTACTTTTGATTATTTTTAAAGGAATCATGTACATTACATTTATTGAAAAAAAACTATACAAAGTTAAGTTAGGGTGAATCCGCTAAATAATTGATAATTGAAAATCTGAATTAAGCAAACTATTACTTAATATTTTTTCAGTATGGCAGCTCGCGAAATCGGTATGAGAGTCATAGTAGTCTGTTTGTCAAAAGTTTGACATTTCAATATATGTCAGATTTTATTTTTTCTGTTCTCGTTCTTTTGCCAGCTAAAACCGAAAGGTAACGGAAGTACAATTTCCAATTCAATATAAATAAAATTAAAAAAATTAAATTATAGGTGAAAATGTCTTAAAATATTTTCGAAAGCGATTTTTCAGCAGACGACAGTACTGAGGATACGGACTTTAATCCTTCTACAAACAAGAGAATAAGGCTATCAAATAAAGAAGCACGAGGGCCCTCAAAAAAACACACTCCGTCTGATGCACGAAAAATAATTTTCAAAGCTGAATTTTACACAGATGTACAAAAAGAAAGTTTTTAAGTTTAATTAAGTTTTAAGATTAATTTGCAAGAAGACAAACTGTAAATGAGAATTATTATTCATTATTTATTCATTTTGTTGTAGCAGAATTTAATTTATTTATGTTACTTGCTTAATTCAGATTTTCAATTATTTAGCGGATTCACCCTAACTTAACTTTGTATAGTTTTTTTTTCAATAAATGTAATGTACAAGATTCCTTTAAAAATAATCAAAAGTAATCACAAAAAATCAAAAATAATCCAAAGTAATCACAAAAAATCAAAAATAATCAAAAGTAATCACAAAAAATCAAAAGTAATCAAAAATAATCAAAAATAGTCAAAAGTAATCAAAAGTAATCTTTTAAAGTAGTCGAACTCATTTTTGATTACTTTTGATTATTTTTGATTATTTTTCAGTAATCGCAAGTAATCCTGATTATTTTTTGATTACTTGTAATCGTAATCAATTACTAATCGTATAAAACTGAATGTAATCGTATTGTAATCATTACTTCTACTTTAAAAAAAAAAGTAATCTAATTACTAATGATTACGATTACTAATCATTACTTAACAGCTATGGGCTATAATAAGAAATAAAATTATTTTTTACAAAAAAAAAAAAAAACTTTTATCTAAAAATGACAAAATTCTCAAACTGCCCACGTGCATAAAAACTTAACAATTAGTGCTAATTTATTGCAATTTTTATCCGAATTATCTACAGACAGTTGCTAATAAAAACAATTAATATGTTTTTTCACATAAATAACATAAATATTAAACAATTAGTCGGTGTAATTTATAGCAGCAACAGTTTGTTAACATTTTATTTGTTTTTTCAAATCATCTGTTTCAAATCGTGGTAATGTAAACATTTTCCCCGCCTACATTTACACGTTCATATTTAATTTCATAATGTCTCTGCTACGATACTATTGTGTAGAAATGAATTATTGAATGACAAGTAAAACTATTAAAATATAATTAAACAGAACAAATTGATTATTGCCAGATTTTATCGCGAATGAGTAAATATTAAAAAGGTTTATTATTTGTTTGTTTTTCTTTAAGAAAGAAATTTTAGTCTATAATTATCATTAAAGGGGAATAGCCTTTCGAAAATTATTAATATTTCGTAAATTATAGCAATGACATTTTAATGAATGTTTTGTGTTGAATATAGTGAAATCATTTTTGTATAAAAATACAATGTAGTGATTCAACAAAATCGCTGTTCGTAAAAACGAAATAAAGAAATGCAAATTTTTAGATTTTTTCGAAGTACAAGGGCAGCCGTGAATTTTTGAATATCCCTTGTAGTTAATCAAAAATTAACAATGGTCACATCTTAAGCAATCTGTCTCATAAAAGCAGACAACCTCGTGAGTTTCGACGAAATTAAAAAGTGAGTCTCATGTGCAGTGTGACCAGGTCTAAAAATATTTTGCAGCTAAATCTGTTTTGAAATAATGCCAAAAAATGATAAAAAAACAAGTTTGGAGAGTGCTAAAAAATAATGCTAATTGGTTATTCCATGTCAAATCAGCCAATAAAAAAATAATTTTCGACCTCAGGTTTTTCAAAATGGGTAATATTTGGTTATTTGGTTCATTCTTTTAAGGTAATGAAAAATATGAAGTTTCAATTTTTTTACTTTTAGTTTCTGAATTTTAAATGTTTAAAAATTGACAAATCGGCAGATTTTTTACGTGTTAAACATCTCTAACTCCAGAACCATTCAACATCGAGAGTTCAAACTTTCACAATTCTTTTAAGAATTTCAAGAGCTTACTTTTGATATGTCACTTGACTATATTAGCTTAATGACAAAAATTTTAAAAATCCAGAAATAACTTTTTGAAAAAAATAAAATATCGAAATCTTTTATATCCTTGGAAAATATACAGTGGATCAATAAAGTCTAGGCACAACATGATTTTTAAAAGTGTTTCGCCAGTAACTTTGCATCTGCATAACTTGGTAAAATTATTTTCATGCTATTTTCAAGATTGATAGGTTTATTGACCATTTAACACGAAAATTAATTCATATCTTATTATTTCTAATATACAATGGCTTTTAAACTAAAAAATAAGGTAAGTCTATGTAAAAAAAGTTTAGGCACACATGTGAAAATTTTCGGTATATTCGGGGTTTTTGCATGTCTAGTATTTGGTTGAACCTCCTTTAGCTTGGATAATTGCTTCTAAACGTCTACTCATACTTCTTACTAGGTTAGATGTTTCATCAGGAGTAATTTTTTCCCATTCTAAGCGAAGTGCCGCTTTAAGTGATTCTTAGGATGTAATGTGATGTTTCCGTATTTTTTCTCTAGTAAGTGCCAAATATGATCTATAGGATTCGTGTCTGGCGATTGCGGAGGGGTTTTTAACTATTTGCAGTGGTATATGAGCCATTCCTGCACATGATATGAAGAATGTTTTGGGTCATTATCTTGTTGGAACAAGAATTTCCCATTTAAACCCAGCTTCGCAACACTTGGAGATAAATTTTCTTTCAAAATATTTAAATAAGAGTGCTTGTCCATTTTGTCGTCTATAAAGACAAGATGTCCCACTCCAGATGCCGCCATACATCCCCAAACCATAACATTGCCACCACCGTGCTTCACAGTCTTAATAATATTATTTTCTTGAAGCTCTTTGTTTCTTTTCGCCAAATTTTTTGTGGACCATCTGAACCAAAAATGTTAAACTTTGATTCATCACTAAATATCACACTGTTCCAGAAGGCTGCAGGGTGATTAATGTGGAGTTTTGCGAACTCTAACCGCTTTTTCTTGTTTATGTCTGAAAGACAAGGTTTGCGACGGGGAACTCTTCGATGATATCCAGCTCTGTGCAGCGTATTTCTTAATGTTTGTGGATTAAGGTCTTCACCAAAACTTTTCTTCATTTCCCGACACAATTCTACAGCTGAAATCTTTGGATTTTGAGCCACTGCAGCAACAATGATACGCTCCTGACGAGATGTAAATTTTTTTGGACGTCCTCTTCTCCTCTCACGCTCTAATTTGTTGGTTTTTTCATAATGTTTTATGATGTTTCTTACACTGGTATAGGGCCTCTGTACAATCACACCAATTTCGCGATAGGATTTTCCCTGTGCATGAAGATTTATTATAAATTTACGGACATCTACGGAAATTTCTGAACGATTGCTCATTTTGCTGTTTTCGTCACGAATTAAATACCAAGAATATTTTTTACATTTAAAACTCTCGCTTACTGAGGATTTAACATGTGCATAAACATGAGTTGAAATAAAAAAGTGAAAATTTACCGTTATACAAGGGATTAAAGGGCATTAATGCAGTACGTGCCTAAACTTTTTTTAGATAGACATAGCTTGTTTTTTAGTTTTTAAAGCGTTGTATATTAGAAACAATAAGATATAAATTATTTTTTGTTTTAAATGGTCAATATAACTATCAATCTTTATAACGATATCAAAATTATTTTATTAAGTGAACCAGATGCAAAGTTATTAACAGAACACTCTTGAAAATCATGATGTGCCTAAACTTTATTGATCCACTGTATGTATATTTTTGTTGTGCTTTCTATTAGAATACATGTGCCAAATTTCATGATGGTATACCAATGGGATCATATTTTCAAAACAAATTTACGAAAGTAGTTTAGCTACTAAACACGTAATATGGATGTGAAACACGATTTCATTGCAAAAGAACAATCTATGTTTTTCTTAGAAACAAAGAATTCTTTGGATGGAAACGAAGCTGTGGTAACATGTGATTTTGCGGAGAACTATTCGTTTGTACTACAAGATGAGGCTCAAGGGTTCCATTGGAACAATTTTATGGCTACCGTCCACCCTTTTATAGTATATTTTAAGGAAAGAAGTAAGGACACTGGAAAACTTAAGTTAGCTTACTTAAGCTCTGTATTTATATCTGATTGCCTAACACACAACACAGCCCTAGTGCATGTGTGCCGCCAGCCAGCATGTGTGCTGCCAGCCTTCAAAATCCCCTAGACAACCAAATCTTAACGCCCTTCCAGCTCTTTCAGTGGGGTGAAAAGAACTTTCCAGCAATCAATTTTTTCTTTATAACTAATGAAGAGTACATTAATGAAAAAAGGTTTGAAGAAGAAGTAGCTGTCTCTGGTACCCAGAAATTCCATGCCTTTATTCCGCTAGACAAAAGTAGAGTAACAACAAAGATTTATTATTTTTCTGATGATTCAGAAATACACAAAATAAACATCATCCCTAGTGATGAAGTCCTTCCATTCGAAGAAATTGTGGGCTTTGTAGCTTGTATGTATGACAAAGAGTGGTGGTTGGCACATATCGACTCAAAGGATGAAGCTGAGAAGCAAGTTACCGTTTCGTTTCTACACCCAAAAGGACTCTCGCCATCTTTCACGTACCCTAGCCATGTCAACAACTTATATTTTAGGCAAATTGAACCCAACCACAGCAACGGGTAGAACCCACCATTTCCAAGTCAACGAGATGTTTACAGCATCGCAAGTTTTAGCGAGGAAAATAAATCGACTGTACTAAAAGAGTGTAAATATCCAGACTTAATTTCATTATGGTGTATTTATTTAATATGGAGTTTTTGCGTAAAAGCATCTGAGGCAATCTGTGTTATGAGTGTATGTAAGTGAAATACTTATAATAAAACATTGGATTGCAATATAGCAACACGTAGTGAAGCGTATCTTTTCACAGTATCAATTTAGAAAAAAATTATTTCAGAGAGACACCATTAAAATACCATCATAAAACTTTGTGAACAAATTGTTTAAAAAGGTAGTGTACACAATAACTTTTTTCAAAAAAAAATAAAAATTCCGATTTTCGTTAAATTTGAAAAAAAATTTGATTTTGAATTTGATAAAAAAAATTTCTTATTGACCCAAAAATGACACCTTTTCCAGCTTTCTATCTTTAATAGCAGAGTCACAATCGCAGTTCAAAAATGTCATGTAACGTAATTTTATAATTTCCGAACCGGTTGACGGATTTCAATAAAATTTTGTATTTTTCTGTAAGGGGAACGAACCTCTATACCAAATTTGATCAAATTCTGAGATAGTAAGGTAAAATCACTGTGTTTAGTTGACATGGATTGACTCTAATATATCCTTTATAAAGTATTTATATTTCATAAAATCCCGTTATAATATATCATTTGATTAATATAAAACTGATTAAAATACAATAGCAATACAATAAAATAATTTAACATAAAATTCTATAACTATAAAATAACCCATATAGGCAAATATGTTATTTTTTCGTTGGGGGTAAAAACACGATGTTCAAATTTCGTTTCTTGTAGCGTCAATAACTCTTAAACTGCATTACCAATTATTCTAAAATATACAGAGTTTACACCTTACAAGTTAATTAATAGCATTTCAGACCAGAGACACTTTTAGTTCTGTTAATCGTAAAATAAATAAGTTTTCGAAAATGTATATATTAGATCGAAGTTTTAAGTTTTATTCGAATAATCGACAAAATATTATGTTTAGTTTCTATCGAACTAAGTCTATAACACTCACAAAACGTAAATAA
The DNA here is from genome assembly GCA_949628195.1 of Phasia obesa. NCBI lineage: Eukaryota > Metazoa > Arthropoda > Insecta > Diptera > Tachinidae > Phasia > Phasia obesa. The sequence continues at coordinate 72,794,347 of OX451218.1, forward strand.
TGGAATGGCATAATTTCTAGGGTTTTAATATCAAAAAAATTAATGAAAGCCACTCAAAGTTCAGTTTTTTTTAGCAGCTTCATTTAATGTTCACCTTATTAATTGAACCAATAAAAACTAACGTTCTATTGTGGGCTAAAACTTTATATGTGAACAAATGTTTTCTTTTATAACAAATAATTTGTTATGAACTAACGAAAACCTTTTTGTTCAAGAGTTATGATAAATCAAGACAATAAGACCATTTAGACAAAAGGTCTGACAGGTTTAAAATTTTAGTGAAAATCAGAGGAACTTGTTCTTTAAATTACTACCAATTGTAGAAGTATATTTAAAAATAATATTTTATTTATAAAACCATTGACTGTATATTCTTGCTCAGCTGCGGAAGAGGCGGTCGAAATATCACTATGAAACTGATTCGTTAAAAACCATTACCATAAATGAAAACAAATGAAAAAAAATTATTTGGCATTATTTGTAAGTCAATACTAATGAAATGGGCTATTAATAATCCAATCTAATATATTAACTTTGTTTGACAACAATGTAGCTAAGGATACGTCAAATAAATGCTATTAACATTTAATGTACCAAAAAAAAAACAAAAATATTTCTGGATTTTAAAAAAAGAATAATTTGTATGCAGGTACAGAGAAAATAGCTCAGATATACAAGAAATAATTTAATAAGAAATTAAAAAAAAAAAATGTTTATATGTTTATGAAAAAATTTGTTTTTGTAATATCTTAGTTTGAAAAATTTTTTATTACTTTTTTTTTGTAATTTTTATTAACGTTAATTTTAAATATTTTTTCCTGTTGGTGCTATTGAAGGAGTAGGAAATATCTCTACATATAATAAAATAGTAACTCATTTCCGTATGTCTGTCTGTCTGCTTTTCATTTGTGTTCGCATCACCTAAAAACTACTGGATGGATTTTAACAAAATTTTGTAAGGAGGTACTATAGCATCCTGATTCCAATATATGATACTCATTTCCAAGAGAAAGTGGAGAAAAAGCAGTGAAAAATTTGATAAGATTTTGTACACATGATCTATGGATCGGCACAATAATATTTGCCAACTTTCAGACATATAGCCTTCCAACTTTCAGAATTATGGCCATTCCAAGTTGGCAAAAATCAATAAAAAACGGACACAGATGCCTTAACACAATTTTTAATATCTCGAAAAGTATTCATTGTACGTTAATAATGAAGGGCTCATTTTACAGACAAAAACATGCGCCATTCAATTTTTTTTTTGTAATTTTCGATCAAGGATAATGTAAATAAAAAAAGGACTAAAATTTCCAAAGGATATATCTCGAAAATCAATATTTTTAAAAATCTAAAAAAAAAACACGTGTTTATTCTTATTATGTTTTGTACAAGTCTGCCAAATTTCAATGTGGAGTCTTCATTACAACATGAGTTATTAAGAAAAAAGCAGGCGAAGGTTGATGTTTTGAAATAATAAAATTTAAAGAATACAAAAAAGTCGTGCACAATTCATTCGGTATTTAAATAAAAAATATGCCATTCAATTCAACATTTTGCTGTAATCCTTTTAAAAAATCCGGTCACACTGGGTGCAATAAAAATTTAAGACAAGTCCAAGAATGGATGCTACAGTATACTAAGGATAAAAACATTACGATCTCAAATAAAATTTGTGGGACATGTAGAATAAAATTTTCGCATCTGAAAAAATCTAATAAATCTAATTTGGAAGAAGGTTCAGACATAAACGAAAATGTAGATACTTTCGATGACATTGCGTCAGGCATGGAAGAAGTTGCTATTTCAAAATTAAACCAATCTTTACCGTATCTGGAACAATCTCCGATAAAAAAGAAGAAGTTACATCAAAAACGGTACAGAGATGCAAAATGCAGGAAAATAACTGATTCGATTCAAGACAAAATTTTCCACCGTTCAGCACAATCAACTTCGCATATGTGCCTACAATCCGAAATAATAGAACAATTAAAAGTAAAGTTTAAAACATTAACAAAAAATAGTGAGAAAATCCAACTGCTAACAATTTTACCAAAAAGCTGGACAATACATAAAATTGAGGAAGAATTCCTGGTTACAAATATATCGCGCGAAAAGTTAAGCATTTGGTTGAAACAAAGGGTGCGATGAGTACGCCTAACCCAAAACTGGGAAGTCCAATTTCGCCAGTGACAAGCAGTTTAGTAACATCCTTTTATGAATCCGATGACGTGTCTGTTTTTGAAAATGGTACTAAAGTGAGGAAAAATAAAAGACTTTTGCTTGGAAACTTAAGAGAAATGTACGCCTTATTCAAGGAACGACATGATGGAATAAAAATAGGTATTTCCAAGTTTTGCCAACTTCGTCCGAGGAATATAATTCTAGCAAATGCGAGTGGATCTCATAACGTGTGTGTTTGTACAAAGCATCAAAATGTGAAGCTGATGGTTGATGCTATAAATTTAAAAAAATTAACTGCTGGTGTTCCGAATTATCAGCTTGAATGTTACAAAGATTGTTTGAAACAAATGACATGCATTCCATCTTCTTCAAAGTGTCACCTACGTAAATGTAACAAGTGTCCACGAATTGAAAATTTAAAAGCAAAACTAAATCATTTACTAGAGCAGAATGATATTGATGAAATAACATATAAACAATGGGTAAGTGTAGATAGGGATAATTTGGAGACCATGATTAGCCAAACTGACGTTTTTGTGGATTCCCTATGTGAAAAGCTTGAAATTCTACCACCACATTCATTTATTGCAAAACAGCAGGCAGCATATCCGAGCGAAAGAAAATCAAATTTGGAAGAAAATGAGTATATAGCAGTTTGCGATTTTTCAGAAAATGCTTCTTTTACTATTCAGGATGCAGTCCAGGAACAACTCCCAGGCCACTTTATACCCAATTGCTATTTATTTTAAATCAGATGGAAAAACACAACATACAAACTTTATAACAATATCTGATTATCTTGTACACGATTCTGTAGCTGTTCACCTGTTCCATCGCTACCTGAATGTATTTTTGGAAAAAAGTTTAAAACAACCCCGAAGAAAATCACGTATTTTTCAGACGGTAAAAAGAACTTTATCAATTTATGTTATCATATGGAAGATTTTGGATGCAATGATGAGTGGCATTTTTTTGCAACAAGCCATGGAAAAGGCCCAAGTGACGGTCTTGGAGGTACCGTAAAGAGAGAGGCACGTCGAGCTAGTTTACAGCGTCCATTACAAGGGCAAATAACTACTCCAAAACAATTATATGAATGGTGACTGCAAAATCTTTTGAACTGTAATTTCGAGTTTTTAACTCTAAAAGACCACGAAGAAGAAGCACGGTTCCTTCAAATTCGTTTTAAAGATTTGCCTACTATTCCTGGAACTCAAAAGCTGCATTCTATTAAACCTGTAGATAAAAAAAAAATTAAATTCAAGCGTTACTCGGCAGATGCAGATTTTTGTAATTAAATAAATATGCTGCAATAAAGTATTTAATAATGATATGGAGGAAAAGAGTTTAAGCAAAGAAAATTCGAAAAAGTTCCGTTACATTTGATTTGTTCTTCTTTTTGTAGTTTGTCACCTTTTTATATTTTGGTACATTTCATGAAATACATAAACCTTCGCCTGCTTTTTTCTTAATAACTCATGTTGTAATGAAGACTCCACATTGAAATTTGGCAGACTTGTACAAAACATAATAAGAATTAACATGTATTTTTTTGAGATTTTTAAAAATATTGATTTTCGAGATATATCCTTTGGAAATTTTAGTTCTTTTTTTATTTACATTATCCTTGATCGAAAATTACAAAAAAATTGAATGGCGCATGTTTTTGTCTGTAAAATGAGCCCTTCATTATTAACGTACAATGAATACTTTTCGAGATATTAAAAACTGTGTAAAGGCATCTGAGTGCATTTTTTATTGATTTTTGTCAACTTGGAATGGCCATAATTCTGAAAGAGCTAGGACACTGAAAGTTGGCAAACGCTATTATTATGGTTAACTTTCCCTTCGTACCAAATTTCATATAATTCGAAATCGGTGCGGTCAACTCATTGGTTGATTTCATATGTTTTTACCCATACCGAACATTTTCGGTTTAAAACTGGGATATTTTCTACACTGTTATATTTTCAAGACACCTTTTTATTCTTATAAGTAGAACATTTTAAAAACTATTGCGCAACATTAGGCGCAAATTGAATAAAATTTGTATTCGATTTGTTTTTTGACCTTGTGGAATTACATTGTTATTTAAATAGTTTTAATACCTTTTACAGAGATTTACAATAATTTTTAGAATTTTATCCAGGGATGGGTACCTTTATATAAAGTAAATATATACCATAACTGAAGCACTATAAAAGTAAGAGTCGTACAATTGGTGTGGAATACTTTCAAAGCAAAATCGAGCCAAATATTGTCAGGACGTCCACGGCGTGGTAGGCTCAGCTAGTCGATAATAAAAATAATAAACAACCTCAAACTTAAAAATAAAATAACAAAGTAAGGTCAAATAAACTCTATCAAATATTTTTTTTTACTTTTTTCAGCATAACTTACAGGGGCACTGTAAAACTGCAAATTTCCACAGCCTCTATCCTCTTTAGTTTAAAAATAATACCAAAATGATATGCTCGGTCAAATATTTTCTCAATATCCCATGAAATTGCGACTGTGCATTATTGCCTTTTCAACACTTAAATTTGAATGTTCATTATTTTGTAAGGGAATATCAAAGCCGACCACTTCCTTAATGGGTCGACATTCATTATTTTACTGGGAACTTGCACAGCAAAAAATACTGCTTCGGCGTATACAGCTTTGTATGGGAATGACGAGTTGTTATTGCTTACAAACCTGCTTACGTATGACATGATATTTGTTCGCAATGTCCCACTTGGTAGCATTTCATTTCAAGTGATCAAGTGCAGCTTAGATGTCCTAAAATCATTCGGTATTAAGTTCGTAACTCGTCATAACTCCTCGTAAATTCGAAAATTTTTTATCTCTGCCTTGCAGTTGTGCTTTTCAGTATACACTACAGTGAGGGGAAATGGAAGAAATTCGTTGAACTGACCATTTTATGTCAGACAAAATTGCATTTATTTAGGCAAAATATATGTTCTTACTATTGAGAGATTTTGTATGGCAGAAAAGATTGTACTGCTTCCAAAAACCAAACCTAAAAGTTCATAAAATATTAAAAAGCCATTAAAGTTTATAGTTTAATAAATTACTTTTTATGATTAAAAAAAAAATAACCGCAAAACATTTTTTAATTAGCAATTAGATTAAGTTATTATTACATTTATTGAATGAAAAACAATTTTTATCTTTTAAACCAATCTAAATTATGTGAGCTTACAAGCAAGCGGCGTATTCATATAACTTTACGTTTAAATATTATTTTAATAAAAAAGCACTTTAGTTATAACTTGGTCCTGCTTCAATGATTTTACAGTTACAAGGTGTAAAACAAAATAATTTTTAAATAGATTTAAACAAGGTCAATATCAGTTTTAATTGAAATGTTTAATTGTTGTAAAAAAAAAATTAAAAAAAAAAATGCAAAACAATTTATGTTTGAAGGTTAAAGTACGGAAAATTTTCACTTGACCACAAATATTAAGGAAATTTTTGCTAAGAACTTAATTGTGGTTAAAGTCAATTATTTATTTAGTTAGAAATTAACTTTAAACTTAAAAGTGATTTTAATTAAAATGAAATATAAAATACAGAATATTAGCTTTGAGCTTAGCAAGCTTACTTGTGTGTACTTACACACAAAACGTTACAAAAATACATTAAATATCACTACCTTAACAAATCCACAAATCAACGAAATACTTTAGTTAAATTCAGTTCTTTGATCTCTGATCTTTCAGCTTTCATCATTCAGCATTCATCATTCGCCTTTTATATTTTATCATTTTTTTATCGTTTCTTGGCAACAAATTTTAATCTTTTATATGTTTCACAAAATGATTGATATTCGTTTGAGAAAAAACCCTAAAGCAAATGACGAAATTTGACGTTTTGTTTGTTTTTAATTTCATATCAAATATTACTTTTAAGTCAAGCTAAAATATTTTAATTCATTTTCATTTATAAAATATCTGTGGAAATAAGGAATAAGTGCTTAAGTCGACTTAACCAAAATTTAGGTTACTGGTACCTTTGTACTACAGAGTACTCATGTGCAAAGTTTCAATTATTTTGTACCATTTTTCAGGAAGTTAAAGCTAAATGACTTTCTGCTTATCTTTTTTTAATGTCTAATCGCATTTGGAAAAAGGCTTAAGAAACTACATGCTATTTTTTCTCTTCTTCTTTCACAACTTATTCATTGTAACGCCTGCGTACTTTTGGTAGATATAAGATGTTTTTCCAAAACATACGGCTGATTCCCATATGTAAAATTTAAAGATAAGCTATTTTTTTAAATTAAATTTAAATTGCTCTCCTTCAAAACATAAAAATCAGACTTAAGCATTTTTTCCTTATTGCTACAGATATAATCAGGTATGTGATGGAAAACGATTTTGAAAACGAATCTATTTTAAAACGATTTTGTTGTTTTGTATAAAAATGAGTTTGTACTAATTTTAAATTTTTTTAATATTTTTTTTCTAAATTCCTCATTATTGTTTGATTTTTATCTTTTGATATATTTTTCAAACCCAAATGTTAATAAATAGGTTCAAGAATAATTTTTAAAATCGATCGAAATTAGTCACACCCTTAAAGAACGATCGATCGTTTTCCATAACATTCCTGAATAAAAACATTTATTCTTATACATAGAAAAGAAATACTTACCATTGTTTCTATATGAAAACAACAAAATATCGTGTCACTACCGACAAACAGATGCATAAATTGGTTGAATTTCTATATCTCAGTACTCATTGACATATTGGGGCTAGTATATCAAAGGACGATCTTGCCTTATTGATTCTTCCATCAATATCTAAATCCGAAATTCCTCCTACATCGACCTCATATCCCAAATAACAGAAATTGGGAACATTGCTATAGCTTTGGTCACCTAAATTTAACGGTTCAAAAGCATCGACTCCTATATGCAAAATTTTGGTTTTATTGGAGTTTATTTTGAACCCCGTATATTGCATCTTTTCCTGAAGGCATAACGTTGTTTGTTTGAGGTCTGTGAGAAAGAAAGCATATATCGTCCGCGTATGCTAAATAGTTCAGATAATGACCGTTAACTCGTCACTTTATTCCTTGGCTTTTGTTTTCTATTGAGCTCAGAAGTTCTTCCATCACTACAAGGAAAAAAAAGTGACAGTATACATCCCTGACGAACTCCAGATTTTACCAGAAAAGGGTCAGACAGCTTGCCCTTGTGAAGAACGGAGCATCTGGGCTTGTCGTAGCTTTCTTCGATTTGTATATAAGTTTTTCTGGTGTTCCTCTTCTGCAAAGCGCTGACCATATATAATTTCGATTTATGCTATAAAACGCTTTTTCGAAGTCAATAAAAAGAAGATAAAGGTTGGAGTTAAATTCTACACATTGCTCAATAAAGATGCAAAGGATGTTTATATGACGAAAGCCTGCTTGGCTTGTGTTCTTTAAGTTCTTTACTTAATGTTCGTATTAATTTTTCAAAAGTTGGCAGCACGCATATACCTCTTCAGTTGCTGAAATTTTTTAAATCCCCTTTCTTAGCGATCTTAACGATAATACCATCTTTTCATTCTTTCGGGAAGGGCTCGGTTTTCCATGCTTCCGTAATAAGGGGCTGTAAGATTTCAGCAGTAACGGTTGGGTCGCATTTATAGATTTCGGCAGGGATACCATCAATACCAGCGCCTTTACCATTGGGTGTGAAGTCCTAATCCTTGGGTTTGTGGCAATAACTGAGCTAGTTGGTATGGGTAAAATTGTTAAGTACAATGGAAAAGTGTTCTTTCCATCTTTGATGTTGTTCTTAATTAGTATTGAGCAAATTGCCTTCAAGGTCGCGGATAGGATGTTCAGTTCGCATCTTTTAATCAGCCAGTTTTTTTGTCATCCGGAATAATGAGCGAGTATCACCACATTTTGCTGCATTTTTCGCATATTCTGCAACGTATCTTCTTTTGTCTCTACGCACTGCACGCTGTACTGTTTTATGTAATTCGAGATAATTGGCTTCTAGCATATTTTTTCCTTCATGTTTTGAGTTAAATTGAATTTTTCTTTTAAAACTTTACGCTCAACTATTGTATTTCAAGTATCATCGGACATCCACATTGCTTTTACATTAGGGGCTGTTCCTATAGAGTGATCCGCACATGATTTGAGTGTGTTTTTAACAAGATTTCATTTATAGTCAATTGAGCTGGCATATTCGTTAATTCCTTGGGTTATAACTCCTCGCAAATAGTTGCTGAAGTTGCTCGGACGTTGCTGTTTTTAAGTCGCCTAATGTTATATTTCCTAGGTCGTCTATTATTTTGTATGGCAGCGGTGTAAAGTCGAATTTTGACTACAACCAAATAATGATCTCGAGATTTTGGCCAGATGTCATGGGAGAAACAATTTAAAATGCCTTATAAAGAGCACAAATGTGCTTTAACAGAAAAGCATAACATAATTCGAATGACCCAATTAAATGTTTAAAACTTCAAACTTAATTTTTCTAAAGTACTACAAACATCAACAACTATATGCAGAGAAAAAAAATTTAAATAAAAATTATATTATACGACAACTTCATCATGAGCAACCGTAGTTTAATCGTAATTTAAAATATCTGAATCATCAAAATACTTAATGATCAGTATCGCATAAAAATCTAAACGTCATCATAATGATTATAATTTGTGATCGCATTAAGGCGAAAAAAGAAAAAGCAAAAAATTTTAATGTTTAAAAACAATTTAAGTATCAGCCTTTCAGGTTTTTTTTTTAATTGTAATGTTTTAAAACTGACCTAGTCATACATTAGTAATAATACCGTCTATTCTCCACACTTTTACTTTCACCAATGTATATCCGATGACGATGAAACGATACATCACCAATCATAATAGTGATCATTATTATAAATATGTATATCGCATTTGTATGCATATTTGATTTGGGTTGTTTGCCTCCTTAATTCTTAAACATTGATGAGTTTCAGAGCATGATGCTTCAACATATATGCGTCTGAAGGCTAGCGACTACAAGCTGTCAAAACTAAAATACACATTTTTATATGAAGACGATTATTCTGACACTATTCTAGCCACCCTGACCGCACGATCACTATTATAGCTGCAAATAACTTAAGCTGAAAGTCCATACCATGCGTTCTACGCGTTTACGCTATGTAAGCACCTGTCAAAAAGTAGAACTTCGAATTTTTTAGTAAAAAACTCCCTTTCTATGAATTTTATAAGTGATCACAGATATTTGTCAACAGAAAAAATTTGTTGCTTCTATTAACAGTTTTAATTATTTTCAGATACAAATTTAATTAATGTTTTAATTGACTCAATTATATAATTAATTAAGAATAAATTCAATTAAGTAGATAATTGAATTAATTAAAAATTAAATTAAAGTTGTATTTACAACTAATTAAAACTGTTAATAGGAGCAAAAATTTTTTTCTGTGTCCTTTTGCTTCTTTTTGAGTTACACAGTAAAACATGTTAGAATGCGAGAAGTAGGTTTACTTTTCACTTTTTTACGTTTCGCAAGCACCATGAATAAATGTCAGCTGTTATTTGATAGCCAAGAATGACAAAATTATATTCTATTTTTAAAGCTATCGATAAATATGTTTGTGTCGTAGATTCATTTTTTGGTTAAAGAATAAAGTTAAAGCATAAGATATAGCTGCCGTCTTCAATGTAATTACTAGTAGCTGACTACAAAGCGACGATTGTAGCCGATGGATTTTGTAGTCATGTAGTCGTTTGTTGTTTAAAGCATGACTATGAGGAGCAAATATGGAAAATTTTAGACAAAGACTTCAATGGAAAATATTACGCAACATCAAACTCAAAACGAAATTAATCCAAAACCTATAATTTCGTAAATTTTAAAAGATCCACTGGATTTGGACCAGTTATGAAGTTTCAAGAGCTATAGTCAGACGATGATCTTCATAAACGGATATTGATTTTAAGTATTCTGCTCCTTTTCTTTTCTGCGAATTACCAAATTTGTCAATATCAATTCCTTTATTCAACGAATCGTTAGTTCTATCCAGGGGGGTTATTACGTATTTCGATTCGAAAGAAATCTTTTTCGAAACAATGTTAAAGTCATACAAATTCGAATGATTTCCTTTTCGAATCGAAATACGTAATAACCCCCCAGTTTAAAGGACCTGATGTAATACCTAGTTTTGTAAATGTGCTCAATATAGAGGTTTTTGGTATATTTTTTTTAAATTATTCACTAAATGTTAGGCGAGCGAAGGAATTTAAGGACCATATATTCAAAATAATTATACATTTTTCTTGATAGTCCAGTTCTGAAATATAGGTCAATAATATGATACCGAATGTACAAAATAGATGTTGACAGTGTTGAATCTGTACAAAAAAATTATTTTGGGCTGCCCTCGTGGATTACGGTGGAATCATTTAATTCTTCTATCTTATACAGCAAGACTTGCACTTATTTAGCTACTGCCATTATTGAAAAGACACAGTAATGCTTTTTTCGCAATTTTTATTTATTGTATCTTCAATATAATTGCACTATCAATAATTACTCATATCTTAAGTCTAAATAAAAAAATAAATATACTTGTTTAGTCCAACCAGTACTGGACAAAAAAAATGTATGTTTCACGTTTACTGTAATTTGCGGGTTATCCCTCTGATGTACGGATGAGAGAAGCAGTGTCGCTCCTTCTTAGTCGAATGTAACCAGGTTCATTTAGTATGTTAGGGGCCAGTGGATTCGGATGAGTTTCAAGCTTCTTTAAATACCTTATGGCAAGTTTTGCTATTTCTGCTTTAACTGATGGGACGTTTAGATCTTTATGGATGTTCGAGTTTTTTATATACCAAGGAGCAGATGTATTTATACGAAGAATCTTATTTTGGCGCCTTTGAATTTTTTCTACGTTGGTAGCTGAGGCAGTGCCCCATAATTCAATGCCATAACACCATATTGGTTTTAGAATTGACTTGTATAATAAAAGTTTGCAATCTAAAGTTAGAGTAGAATTTCTACCAATTAGCCAGTTTAGTTGGACTCCTTTCAACTTCATTTGTGTTAACTTTGTTTCTATGTGGCGTTTCCATGTAAGGCGCCGGTCAAGATTTATGCCAAGATATTTGACGTCTGAAAGCTGAGGTATCGTTTGGTTATTTATCCCAATAGGGGGGCAAGATTCTCTACGCAGTGTGAAATTTATGTGAGTACATTTTTGTTCATTCACTTTTATTCTCCATTTCTTCAACCATTTTTCTAAATTAAATATGTGGTCTTGTAAATATTGTGATGCTACTTCGGGTCTTTCCTGAATGGTCAAAAAAGCTGTGTCGTCAGCAAATGTCGATGTGTAAACTCGGTTACTAGTTGGCATGTCTCATGTATACAATAAGTATAAAAAGGGCCCTAATATACTACCTTGGGGAACTCCGGCTTCGATTGGCTGGGGTGAGCTCAAAAAATCTCCTTCTTTCACAATAAACTTTCGTTCGGTTAAATAACTATCTAGCAGGTTATATAGGTTTACGGTCCAAATCAGTTTTAGCTTATATATTAGGCCGAATGCTTGAAAAACGTCGATAAAAAGCGCAGAGCAGTATTTTCTCTCTTCAAAAGTCTTCTTAACAACATTAACTAACCTTTGAGTTTGTTCGATCGTACTATGTTTTTTTCTGAAGCCGAATTGATGGTTTGGAATATATCCTTTGTAGCTTATTAACATCCTCTCAAACAGCTTTGACATATTTGATAAAAGGCTTATAGGTCTGTATGATTCAATTTTTGTGTGGTCTTTTCCTGGTTTAGGAATCAGTGTAACCAAGGACACCTTCCACTTTGTGGGAAAGGATTCAAGACATAAAATCGTATTAAAAATAAAAAGAACGATTCTGCGAGCTACACGGGGCAACTCATATAGCATCTTGTTACTGGTTTTATCAACGCCAGGGGCTTTTTTGGTGTTTAAATCCGTTATTGCCTTTTCAAGATCACCAAATTCAAATCTTATCGGCACTGCAGCACTAGCGTCGACAACTGGCAACTCAACTATATCAGTTGTTATATTTGGGGTAAAAACCCTTTTCAAATGTCCAGCAAATAAATTTCCTTTTTCGGTATCACTCCTTGCCCGGCCTCTAGCTGAAGTTCGCAAGGGAGGCTTACATAAGACTGGCCTTTTAGGTTTCTACAAGCACGCCATAACGAATAATCTGATTGAGTAGTTGCGTCTAGCTCTCCCAAATAGTTTTTCAGGGATGCTACTCTTCGAGATTCCAGCATCTCTCTTAGCCGGTTCGTGCATTCTTTAAGTCTGCTTTTGAGTTGAGGGGATCTCTGTGATTGTCATTCGAATCTACGAATCTTTCTTTTTTCAGCCGTTCGATATCTGCAGAATAAATTTGATTGCATCTAGCTAGTTGTCGGGTTATTGTTGAATGTTGTAGCAGTAATGGTAAGCGTAAGTGTAGATAATTCTATGCTTAGACTTGATATTTTCAAAAACGTACTTTGTTTTAATTTTAGGTGACCTTTTATGTGATTTTATGTAATTAGAATAAAGTACTTTTGAACTTAGAATTTTAACAGTTAACAGAACATGTCTGTAACTTCGGGCAAAACTCTGTCAAATAAACATGGCCCATTAATTAATCGAGAACAGTTAGTTCAAATACTTTTTCATTTCAATTAAACGTTATTTGTTGAAGCTTTAATATTCTGTGATATTATTCTATAACATGCATCTTCTCATTGTGTTTTGTAGAATTTTATTACTTATAGAGTATTTTTGGCTTCTCTAAAAGTAGGAAAAAGGTTTCCTGATGATCTGGCCTGAGCAACCAGTGAAATACGTATAGGGACTAGCTCTTTCCCCCAACAAATAAATTGCATTTTTATTATAAAACGTTATGGGTAATTAGCATAATATTGAATAATTAATATTTAAATTCCCAAAAATTTTATTAATAAACGTTATTTAGTTTTTGTGCTTAATTTTCGCTTACAAAATTATTGCAATTTATTTTTAAGTATGGTAACATTGTTGAAAGAATCAGTGGTTCCTAAAAACGACGATTCTTTATGTCATAACCCAAATCGTTAAGACCCCCCAATTGTGTTTTATGTTTTATTATATAAAATCATGTAGAACATAAAACTGAAAATTAAAATTATACAAATTGCTTCTGATGTATCACAGTTTTTCACAATTCGTGCTCTTTTAAGCCTGGTATTCTGTTCAGTTTTTCATGCGGAATACTGTCAAACTACATACATAAAATTTTATATGAAAAACTCATGAGAAAATGTTGCAAAAGTAGTACTCTGTTGTTACTGTGGAAAAACATGAAATATTTCTGGCAACATTTTATCAAAACTGTGAAATAAAGCAAATGAGCATTATTTCATGTGGCATTTTTTTGTAAAACTTTTTGTGGAAATTTTTTTAAAACAATGTGATATATTTAAAAGCAATAACATCGTAAAATTCTTCCAAATCGAGAGATAGACACCACATTTTAAATGTCAAATTTTTGTTGTGAAATAATAGATGTTGCTCAACATTTTCCACAAATTCCACAGAGTACTAGGCTTTACACAAAAATATAACATGTCGGAAGACTTCTGTGATCATGTCAATCGCCCTTAACTCAATACATTTACTAAATTTGACATAAGATACTCTTTATTTGTTGAAGATGGAGGAAGCACAGGAATAACCAGTAAAAATTATATATTTATATATCAACTTTGATTTTATGTTGACAAAACTGGAACCATGTAAAAATAAAAGCTCAACAAAGTTATATTTAAACAAGTATTTTTTAATTATTTTTAATTAGAAAATTGTTTTTATTTATGTTGTTGCTTGTTATTGTTATGCAGCATTTTTGTCATGTTAGCTGTACTGATAAACATACAATATCACTTAAATTTCCAGCCCCGAATTATTAAAATATCACTAATATTTACCGTGATCGTTGTAGAACAATTATAATATGCGAGCGCATACTTTTGTACAAATAGCTGTTGTTAAATGACTCAATTTCATGCTTTTTTATTGTTATGAAATTAAATATTTTTTTTAGGAATTTCAAATATACATACATGGTGTGTTCATATGTGTGTCTGCTAAGTAAAGAATGTTATGTGGTTCTTCCAATCACATTTATATTATTTTGTAAATTGTTATACATAAAGAAATATGGTTTCTTAGGAATGTTTGCATATAAAAGAAAGATATTGATTAAATTGGATTGTGGATTATAAGTAGTATGATTAAACACATAATAATATTGTCTATTGTGTCATTATGCGAATACAAATATATTAGTCCCGTATATATTTATGTATGTATGTTCTGTGTCCCTTATAAGTTTATTAACACTCTACCATAACATTAAATTTCCTGAAATTTTGTACTTTTTTGTACTTTGATTAAAAAAAAAAATATTAAAAATATTTATTATATTGTCTATTTTATGTAATAACTGGCTCAATTGCGTCCTTTAAGGCCCCATTGCGTTATATAAAGGGGGAATAGTGGATATTATAGGGATCTTCCACAAGTCTCACGCTCAGTTAGATAAGTGATTTAGGGTCCCGAAGGCAGTCTGGACTTGCAATCGCTCTAATCACTAAGGGGGCTTGTTTCACAGTCTTCTTCAACTCATGCTGTTAACTTTTGCAGATGTCACTATACGGATAATTGTATCCCAAAGATGTGCATCTATAATACGAGAGATACCTTTTAGGTAGAATAGGAATAATAATAAGGACGAGAAATAGGACAGTACGGCTAAGAAGATGTATCCCCTCCCAGATGCATCTTATCTAGTCCTGCTCATCCATCTGCAATCTGGAACCAACTGAATCTCCAGATTGCAGTTGGAACAAACTAAATCTCCAGATTGCAGTTGGTTCCAGTGTTTCAGTGGGTGCTTGCCAAGCTGGTTGTAGCTGTTGTGACATACAGCATCAATAAATTTTTTTTTGTATTTTTTATATTTGTACTTGGACATATTTATAAACAGTAATCAAAATGATTAGCATGGGAAAAGCATATCCAGATAGCTATTTCGCAATCTCATCAAATAAATTTTCCCAAATATTCTTATGCTTAGAACTTAATATACTAAATGAGAACTTTAATAAGTTTAGAAAGAAGGGATAAGAAGGGATGTCAGATGTGGCGATTTTTATAATACTTGGCGACTTTTTATTGACTTTTGTTCAACTTTTATAATTGAATTGAAGAATGTTAAAATGGATGATGAAGATATTGAAGCTCTAAGAGTGAATTGTTTATCATATTTAAAGATGATTTTAATAGAATTAAGAAATAGACTTCCTGAAAAATAAATTTATTTTAAGTCTCAGAACATTTTCCATTCGAAAATCTTACAATACGTTTTGTCACAAACAAAATTCTTCGTTTTCAATTTTTTAATCCCCATGAATCACTATTGAAAATATTACCTCTTGTTAATTTTAAAGATTATTTTAAATGTGTTATACCAACTAATTTACATCAGGTTTGTATTTGATGTGCTGGTACGAGTATTATTTTTACTTTAAATGGTTGTAATTGTCCTCCATTGAAAGAGAGCTTTCAATAATGAGTTCCACAAAAAATCCATTGCGAAATAGATTTTCCTAACGATATTAATTATATGAAGTCGAACAGGGAATGTTGAACTTCATCTGTTGATATGTAGTAATGTTGAATAAATTTAATTCTCATAAAATATATTATAAATAAAAACTCGGTGACGAATACCTTGCGGATGGGTATTTTTAAGTTTTCAATTTATTATAATAACGAAACTATTTTTAATTGTTTTAAGTAAAAATTGTAATTTTCTTGTCTTCCATAATTATTTGTTTTATATAAAAAAACAAAATATATTTTGGCGATTTTTTGCTTTATATAAAGATGGATACCCCTAGATTACGATGCAAAAATACAAATAAAAAACTAAATACTGCGCTATCTGTCGGACTTCAAACTACACAGAAACACTCCTCACGTCCCATAGAGCATGTATATAAAGTTTGGTCAAAATCGGTGCAGTAGTTCTTGAGTTACGGTGCAAAAACACAAAAAACTAAATATTGCGGCATCTGTCGGACGAACTTCAAACTACCCAGAAACATTCCTCACGTCTCATAGAGCATGAATATAAAGTTTGGTCAAAATCGGTGCAGTAGTTCTTGAGTTACGGTTCAAAAACACAAAAAAACTAAATATTGCGCCATCTGCCGGACGAACTTCAAACTCCACAGAAACACTCCTCACGCCCCATAGAACATGTATATTAAGTTTGGTCAAAATCGGTCCAGTAGTTTTTGAGTTTAGCGATCACGAATATACACGTCATTTTTATATATATAGAGATAGGCAAATTTTAACAAAAAAAAAACTATTTTGGTGAATAGGTGAATTGGTAAATAGGTTAAAAAAAAATCTGATAACCCTGCTAGAAAGCGCAACCAAGAAACCATAGAAACTATTTCTATTAAAAAAAGTTTACTTTTCCTTTTCTTACTTTCCTATATATACAATTGCACTGATTGTTGTTATATTTTTGGTTTACAGTGATGAATCCAGTTTTGATGTATTCGCGAAGACATTTCAGTCGATCAGATTGGAAAAACATTCAAGATACGGAATCAATCACACGACCCTCTTTTTCCACGATTGCGGGACTCCACTTTCCGATAGCATTTTCATATAAAATATTTAATGTAACCGTAGCCTCAGCTACTTCACGCACTTTATCATTTTCGATCAATTTTCTGAATTTTATCTCCGATTTCCAAAGTAACTGCCTAAGTTGAACGTCATGTACTAAGATCATCATTTGCAGCTGTATATACATATGGCCACGTGTAAATTAGTCTCTCCATTTGAGTCCTAAACGGTGTTGCGGATGTGCCATGAACTTCGTCTTACTCGACTTTCTGTTTTGCAAATCTGGAAATATTTTATTAAGCATCTAAACTGTTTCATCGGCTGTATGGTAATTGTCTTCGCCTTGTTGAATTTAGGCAGAAAGAATATTTCATCCTTTTCGCAGTTTTAGGTTCCAATGGAGCCATCAGCTTAAAATCAGTACCAAACATTAACACGCTTTGGTTTCATTTATTTTTTCACCAAACACATGTGAGTTCTCTGGACCCCAAGTGCACCAATTATGATTTTTAGCAAAGTCACAAATGTGAAAATATACTTTCACGCTTAGGATGAGGTATCAAGTTTAAGAAAAACATTTAATAATGATATAATTTCTGGAAAATAATTCTTGTTGGAGTAAACATCGAGGCCATATCTAATTGTCTGCTACTAAAATTATAATTTATGGCCAAGTGTTTTGTTCAGGTTTTCATGCGAAATGCTGTCAAACTACATACATAAAAAATTTGTATGAAAAAGACATGAAAAAATGTTGCAGAAGTAGTAATCTGTTTTTACTGTGGAAAAACATTGAAATGTTTCTGGCAACATTTTATCAAAGCTGTGAAATAAAGCAACCGTGCGTTATTTCGTATGGAATTTTTCAAACAGCTTTTGCTAAGATCCCTTTTACATTTGGACAGAAAATGGGCAGACAGACGAGATTTGTAGGCAAGGGGATGAAGAGGTAGAGTGTGTATTGCATATTTTTTATATAAATCTCGTCTGTCTGCCCATTTTCTGTCTAAATGTAAAAGGGGTGTAACATTTTTAAAACAATGTGGTATACTTAAAAACAATAAAACCGTAAAAGTCTTCCAAATCGCGAGATAGACACCACATTTTAAATGTCAAATTTTGTTTGTGAAATAATAAATGTTGCTCAACATTTTTCACAAATTCGAACAGAGTACTATGCTTAACAATACATAAGTACATATGTACGAACAAATGTTTTAATAATATCAATTAGCACTTCATGTAAGAAATGAATAAGATTAATAGATTTTTTTTTGAGAATGCAAAAAACGAAAGAAATTCGATTATTATCAACTTTTACTTAATAACTGTGAGTTTCCGTACTTAAATATAAATTATTTAAAAATTTAACAAGTTTGTGCAAATTAGATTAATTTTTCTCATATTTTTTTCATATTTTTTAATACAAAAGAATTGACTGTTTGCAATAATGAATGCCTTCATGCACGAACTGAACCTTAAACTTCCTGTTTTAACCAATCTCTTCTTAAAACCTTGCCGGACTCTGCCAATTTTAACGTCGAGCAAGGATGAATATTTTTTTTTGTGAAGCATACTTTCTCACCATTGTGTTTGTAATTAAAAAATTATTTAAAGAAAATATAATAATTTTAAAGCTGGAGAAAAAATCTTTGAATTGAACTGGTTTTTTTGAAAGTGGTATAAGTCCATTTTTTCATATCTTGAGATATTTAAGGGTTTGGGTTTGAATCAATTTAAAAATACTGGTCACCTTTTAAATGTTTTTGTGAAGTAATAATAACTAAAATTATTTGTAAAAATACACGTTTTTTGTAACTCCACATGGAGATAAAACAGAAGCAAATTTAAGTACATATTTTATAGACATAACCTTTGCTAAAGTGGATTTTTATGTAAATAGTAATAGTTTAAATGAAGACATTTAAATACACGAATAACCAAATTTATTAAGAGTTAATTTCAGTTATATTAAAAATGTAAAATGAAAATTACTTCGTTAATTTTATTCTACAGTTAACATATTGAAGTATTTATGGTGAATAGGTGGTATATAAAGTAATAAATGTCATATCGTTTTATTTCTCTCTTGTTATGCTTCTTGAAATTTTATGAAGTGACAACATATTAATTTTGCTAAGGTTTTTTGGTCTTCCCTTTTTCCAAATAAAATAATAAATAAATAAAAAAAAAATCTTAACCGCCGCTGTTGTTGTTTCGACTCGGCTTGTTCCTTTGCTTGAATTTAAATTTTATTTGAAGTGTGATAATGAGAAAACGAAATGTTATGTTACGTTAGATTTTTTAACAATCACAACAATTCTTATTTGATTTATTTATTAAAAAATCCAATGCAAATCTTAATACGTACATTTAATTAGCAATAAAAAATAATAATTGCAATAAGAAAATTGTTTTAATTATAATTATTAGGAATGGACTTATTCCACTCTCAAATGAAATATTTGTGCGATAGCATTGTACAGCAAAACTGTTTTTGTTTATTTTATGTCAAAATAGAACAATGGAAAAAAGGAGTCTATAGCTCATTAAAATTACCGTTAACTCAGTTTTCTTAAAAAGTGGACTTATACCACTTTCGAAAAACAGTTCAATTCTTAATATCTTTGTTCTATTATTTGTAATGTATCGAAACAGACCGCTACATTAACCTTACTTTCATTGAGTCACGTACTATTACCAGCCTTTACTCTTGACTTTAGCGATTTCAGACCGTCGACCTTCTTTCTCACCAATGAGTCTAGTAATTGCTAGCACTTTTAAGGCTTAGATCAATGAGGAAAAGTATTCTATATTTGAATCGAGGTACTAAGGTACCTCCAGGCGAACGCAGACAAAAATTCTATATGCACCAGCAACAAAATGTTTAAAAATTTTTTTATATACAGACACGGTCCAGTTACAGTTTTATTACATAGATATAGAATAAATAAAATAATGAAAATATACGAGTATCTCAAGTTGTTATATTATTTGTATAGAGATTTTAAACATAACAAATTGCCACTGTCTGTACTCTCTTACAATGACAGCATCCAAAGGACTCGTCTTACGTTTTATATATTTTAATGATCGTCATGTGTCATTTTATTTGCAATTCAATATCAAATATTTCGTGCATTTAATTGTTCGTTCATTTAAATACTCTAACACGCCTTTTGCCACTTCTAATCCATGCACACATGAAACATGTGCTTGTTCTTGTATTGGTGCATGCATAATCAACCCAGCAAACATTGCGGTTAAATATACATATAATTTGAATATTTTACCTTACGCACAGTGGTTCAAGTTTCTAAGGAAGGCGGTCATAAGTACAGGTAAACCTCCTACAACGCGGTGAATAGGTTCCTGAAAAACTCCGCGTTATAGGAAATCGCGTTGTAGGAGACTCTAACTTCATACAAAAATTAGAGTTTGGTTCCAAAGTAAAAAAATATTCAATAAAATATTGGAATTTGTATAGTAAAAATATGTGCTTAATATAATTTTGTGTACATATTTATTTGTTGAGTCATAACATACATATTATGTATTTAATAACACTTCATTTATATAAACAAAAACAAAATGAAATAAAATTTCAGTTCTACGTAAAATATTCAAGTTGAAAGATTTAATAAATTAAAGCCAAAATAGAACGATAATTTTCTACTCCTCCTCATCACTTAGTATGATTTGTTTCGAGCGTTTTGTTCGTACTAGTTCAAAATCTGAGCTTGATCCACTATCAGATTCGGGCATCCTTTCGACGACTATTGGTTTGAAAAAATCGTGCATTGAAGTTTGTTTGCTCTTATTTCGCAAATCTTTATGAATTTCTAGATAGGGAGCTAAATTGTTTTGAAGATTTCGTTTAAATATTTCTGCTCTGTCACTTAAAGGGTCGTTCTCCAAAATGTATTCTTCCAACTGCTTTGCCATATCTAAAACTTTCTCGATATTTTTTAGTGAAAAGTTTTTATTTTCAACATCGGAAAGATCGTCAGAGCTATCTTCAACTGATTCTTTATTTGTCATTGCCACTAAATCTGTTTCGTTTATTTCGTCATCCGCAATTAATTCTTGAATATCAGCCATTGTTATTTCATCAAATCCATCACCTTCTACTGCATGCGCCAATCTCACTATGTTCCTATATTCATTTTCTATTGGTGTAGAAACAGTACCCTGAACGTCTATTTCCGGTATTAGTGCTTTCCAGCAAGCTTTTAGCGTTGAAGGACGAAGTTCTTTAAGTGACGCATTAACAATTTCAACGGAATTTAAAATTGTAAATTGTTTCCAGACTTCTTTAACCGTAATATTTGCTGACTCCATCTTCTCTAATATTACCTCAAAGGATTTCCGAATGTAGTAAGCTTTGAATGCTGCTATTATGCCCTGATCTAAAGGCTGTAATAGCGATGTGGTGTTGGGCGGTAAAAATTCGATTTGAACATTAGGATGACTTAAATAAGTCGAATGGGATGGCGCATTATCTAAAAGTAGTAAAACTTTAAATGCTAAGTTTTTTTTTTTAGATAATTTTCTACGTCAGGAACAAAGCAATGATAAAACCAATCATTAAATAAACTGGCAGTCATCCATGATTTTTTGTTGGCTCTCCAATACACTGGAAGGTTGTTTTTGTTGCATTGTTTCATACATCTTGGATTTAATGATCGGTTAATAAACATTGGCTTGGTCATAAAATCACCAGATGCATTACTGCACAGCAATAAAGTTATTCGATCTTTCGAAACTTTAAAGCCAGGAGCTCTTTTTTCGTTTTTCGAAATAAAAGTTCTTGAAGGCATTTTTTTCCACCACAAGCCTGTCTCATCTGCGTTGAACACTTGTTCAGGTAAATATCCATTTTCCTTAATAATTTTTTCGAATTCTGCTGGATATTTTTCTGCTGCATCTGTATCTGCGGATGCACTTTCTCCCTGTATTTTTAAATTGTGAAGTGCATGTCTTTTTTTGAATTTTCCAAACCATCCATTACTAGCTACGAATTGATGATTGGCTTCATCGCTTGACGATTGTCCTGTTTCCTTTAAATAATTAAATATTTTTAGTGCTTTATGCTTAATAACGTTCCCATCTAAGGGCAATCGTTTTTTGTCATGTCTTCTATCCACACCATAAGCGATTGCTCCATTTTCTCCATTATCTGAGGTCTAGGACGAGCAGTTACTTTCGCGACTACAGAGGATCCAGATGCTACCGAACTTCTAATTTTTTCTTCGTTTTGTTTGATAGTTCTTATTGTTGACTCATTTAAGTTAAAATGTCTGGCAATATCACTTATCCTCTCTTGATTTTGAAGTCGATCCAAAATTTGAATTTTGAATTCAATGGATAAAAATTTTCGTTTTAACGGCGTTTTTTTTCATTCGGCATTTTTGTGGCTAAATTTAAAAATTTATTTGCATTTAAATAAAGTTACATACATACATACATATAAATAAGGTTTAAAAGAAACTTACTTGTTCACCTCTTAAAATAATTTTATAAAAACTCTTTACAAAAAAAACAACTGTTTCATAAATTTAACTGGAATTAGACTGAATATTTTTTCGCAATTTTTTACACGCTTTAGATTGATGCTTTTATTTGCAATGCCGACAACAAACTAACAAAAAAGTTATTACATCAAATGAAAGTAGCATAAATCGCTGTGTGATGTTAGAACCGCGGGGAAACCCCTTTTTAATTTTGTCGTTGACTACATTTACGTACATACATATTTATTTGCCACTTTCTAAACACATGTTCAAGTGTAGCGTGGCAATGCTATAAAAAATATAGGTATCAAAGTCTGGACAAAATGCAAGGAAATTTATTTGGGCAAGAAAACCTTTTTCAAATTAAAATAGTAAATAGTATTTGAAAAAATTTTCGTAAAAATCGCGTTGTAAGAGTAGCGTTGTAAGAATTTGTCCGCATTTTGGAAAACGCGTTGTAGCGAAAACGCGTTATAGGAAACCGCGTTATAGGAGGTTTAACTGTAGTTTACTCAGCTATAGTCTTCAAAATTAATATGAATATTTATGTTTACGGTATTTATGGGCCAAATAGTATTTAAATATAATATTATAATAATTTATTTACCAAAACTGTTAGTTATTAGTTAAAGAAAAAACAATAATTTTTTTTAACGGCAATTTAATACAACATTTGTACATAATTTTCAAAAACTTAACATACGCAAAGCCTCAGGTATTAGCGTAGACTTCTTCTTTTGTAGTAATTTACGCAAAGAAGAAATCAACGGGTCGGAATTTAGAAGTCTATAAAAAAGATCAGTGTTAGGGACAACACGAGACATTTTTCGCGTGTTGTCTCGTCTCAATTGCTTAAATAATTTATTACAAGATTCAGCGGCTTCCTCAGAGAGCTCGCCTATGGAAACTAGACAGTGATCAACTACTTCCGATCCATGAATTAACACTTTATGAACTGAAGCAGGCAAATTATACCATAGATACGTACTAATAAGCATTCGCGCGTGGTTCCTAACGAGTAATCTCTAAATTCTAACTATTAATTTTGTATCCCGACGATAGACATTGCAAAAGATGATGACACCGATCAATAACTGCTTGATCTAATCCAGTAATTTCAGCTGTTGTTTTTACTGTTTTAGTAGGTTATTTTTAGGGCATTAGAATAAATGAGAAAGGCATAAAATTTTACTATTTTAGTATTTTAGTATTAAATTTTGTTAATTAAAATAAATTAAAACAGTAATTTTTAATATTTTGTATTAATAAATAAAAAACAGTATAAATAAATCAGTCAAGTGAGAGTTAGACTCACACATGTAGGTACCGTACTATGTTTAGTACGACTTTAAAAATTCAAGTTGTTAATTTTTGCATGTCTTATGGGTCATCCTTTAATTTTAAAATAAAGGTCATATTCACGAAAATTGCATCACTATTGAAACACCTTTTAAGTGTTGTTATAGCGGTCATGGTAATAGACTTTCTATAAATAATGGGTGATTTTTTTGAGGTTAGGATTTTCATGCATTAGTATTTGACAGATCACGTGAGATTTCAGACATGGTGCCAAAAAGAAAGATGCTCAGTATGCTTTGACATTTCATCATGAATAGACTTACTAACGAGCAACGCTTGCAAATCATTGAATTTTATTACCAAAATCAGTGTTCGGTTCGAAATGTTCAAATGTGACAAATTTTGTTCAGCGATGAGGCTCATTTCTGGTTGAATGGCTACGTAAATAAGCAAAATTGCCGCATTTGGAGTGAAGAGCAACCAGAAGCCGTTCAAGAACTGCCCATGCATCCCGAAAAATGCACTGTTTGGTGTGGTTTGTACGCTGGTGGAATCATTGGACCGTATTTTTTCAAAGATGCTGTTGGACGCAACGTTACGGTGAATGGCGATCGCTATCGTTCGATGCTAACAAACTTTTTGTTGCCAAAAATGGAACAACTGAACTTGGTTGACATGTGGTTTCAACAAGATGGCGCTACATGCCACACAGCTCGCGATTCTATGGCCATTTTGAGGGAAAACTTCGGAGAACAATTCATCTCAAGAAATGGACCGGTAAGTTGGCCACCAAGATCATGCGATTTGACGCCTTTAGACTATTTTTTGTGGGGCTACGTCAAGTCTAAAGTCTACAGAAATAAGCCAGCAACTATTCCAGCTTTGGAAGACAACATTTCCGAAGAAATTCGGGCTATTCCGGCCGATGTGCTCGAAAAAGTTGCCCAAAATTGGACTTTCCGAATGGACCACCTAAGACGCAGCCGCGGTCAACATTTAAATGAAATTATCTTCAAAAAGTAAATGTCATGGACCAATCTAACGTTTCAAATAAAGAACCGATGAGATTTTGCAAATTTTATGCGTTTTTTTTTAAAAAAAAGTTCTCAAGCTCTTAAAAAATCACTCGTTATATCAGCCACCTACCTATTGCGGTTCAAAAAACAAAGTAATATACGTGAAAAACATGTCACTGATGGACCACCCTTTAATTTATAGTAATCGTCATAGCGGCCGTGGCAACACATCGTATCTTCTATGCAAATTATAAGAGTCTACCTATTACGGTTCAAAAAATAAGGCGTTATACATGCAAATCACACCACCATCGGAACACCCTTTAATTTTTAGGTTTATTTTTATAGACTTGTTTATAAAGCGAACTAAGTTTAAATTTTTAGTGTATGCTTCCTACAGTTCAAGAAATAAACACATATTCGTGAATAACACCTTTCTTTCGGAACACCCTATAAGTTTTAATATTTATTGCTATAGAGGCCACAGTTATTCACCTTCTGTGAAAATTTCAAGAGTCTACCTTTATGGCTTTATGGTTCAAAACTTAGGCCCTATACATTTAAACTAAGGGTAAAAAATCGAACATCGTCATTTGTCCCCTATGTCCTACTACGGAACCACTGTCTTAGGGGCAAATTAATGTAAAATTTGTATGCAACTTGTTTATTTATTAAAGCAGTCTAGTCTGCATGTTTTCACTAAAATATTCAAAACATTTAAAATTTCTAAAGATGTTATAGGAACAGAAAATAAAAAAGTGAAAATTTAAATAAAAAGTAAAACGCTTTTAAAGAAATTAGAAGAAAAATAAAATAATTGGTGAGATATAAACTCAATTTTATTATAAATAAAATATTTTGAATTTTGGTTAAACCCTCCTATGTTTTATTGAAAATTATTTGAGAATTCTATTGTAATTTTTTTTAATCTTTTTTGTAAACATTATTTTAAAAATTTTGTGTAAATTTTTTTTTTAAATTTTTGTAAATTTTTTTTTAAATATTTTTTGAAAATTAAAAAAAATTAGGAACTTTCTGCAATCTATATTGCGTTAGTATGGTCAGAATTAAGCAAACAAATCTTAAAAAAATTTTCCTCATATTGACCCCTAATAAGCCTTTTGACTGCTCCTGGTTACCAGTTACCAGGGCACCCTGTGGGTCTATTGATTACCTCTATATGTATTGCTTTCTTTAAAAGCCTTTAAAACAAATTAAAGCAGAAAAACCTTATCAACCTAAAATAACACAAAATCGGCCCTCGCAGGGGGTTATAGATCCCCCGAGATCTGTGTGCACTCATTGCGATCTACCTGTCGCGGTCTAATATTTATTTGACAAAAAAAGCAAAGAGAAAAAAATTGCAAAAAAAAGTGTAATATATAGGTGGGCGTGGTATTTTGCTCACAGCCTCCAAAGGAATGTTCCGATGTTGCTGAATTGCAATTCAAAAATTTTGGAAACTATGCCTGGCAGATTGGTGAGCATCTGTATCTTTTGTATCTCGTCTGGTGCCTTGGGAAATTACATTACTACCCGAACACGGACAGATGTACAACGCTTAAACAACTTTTCTATGTATAAGGATCCAGTATATATATATACATACTTTATGGGGTCGGAAATGAATGTTGTAGAAATTACACACGGTATGACAAAGTTATATGTATATACCCTTTCCACCTGTGGTGAAGGGTAAAAAAACTACGTTCGCTCTTTACTTTTGACACCGCAACGGATTGATTAAAGTAGAAAAATTGTAAAAAGATAAAAACGTAATCCTATTGTTTTCGCTACATGTCTGTAATAGGTACATTCTTGAAATTATCACACAAGTTGTGTTACTATGAGCGCTATAACAACAAATACTAAAATTTATAGGGTGTTACGAAAGTATCGCGTTTTTCGCGTATATGTTCTTGATCCGTAATCCGGGCAGACACTTGAAATTTTTACAGAAGTTGTGTTGCCATGACCGCTATAACAATTACTAAAAATTAAATAGTGTTCCAACAGTGGCATGTTTTTCACGTATTCTTTATTTTGTGAACCGAATAGGTAGACTCTTTAAATTTTCATAGCAAGTGCATTACCATGGTCGCTATAAAAACAAATTCTAAAATTTAAAGGGTGTTCCGATAGTGACGCGATTTTTGCGAATATGACATTTTTTTCTTTAACCGTAAATTTATACAGAGGTGTAAAATCATGTCCGCTGAGCAAAAAATATAAAAATTATTAAAGGGTGTTGAGAAAGTTACACAAATTTACGTGTAGCCTTATTTTTGAACCGGAATGGATATAAACATACTTTAAATCTACCTAGAGTATGTATAAATTTGTCCCTATAACAAGTATAAAAAGAAAACTAACAAATTTGTACGTTTTTAAATGAAATCGGGATAGGTAGCAGGACGCATTAATATCTCTCTTTTCCTTTTGTTTTCTTAGTTTTAGTTAGTCTGAGTTTAGACACGAAAACATTTAGTTTGGTAGCATGTTATTGATGGAGAAGAGAGTATCGTTTTTAACCGACTTCAAAAAAAGAAGGAGGTTATCAATTCGTCTGAATGTTGCTTTTTTTTTATGTTTGTGCCCGCAGAACTCAGTCATTTCTGAACCGATTTTAAAAATTTTGCACTATTAGAAAGGTTATGGCTACAGATTGGTCCCATTTTAAAAGAAGTTCAAAATTTTAAAAATTAAAGGGTGTCCCCATACAACATACATGTTTTTTACGTGTATTATGAACATTATAGGTCACCAATTTAAAATTAAAAAAAATTGCGAATCACAGTAACTCCCAACAACAAAAAGTAATTAAAAAATAAAATTAAAAATTAAAGGGTGACCCCATAGCTGACTTAATTTCACCTTTATTCTCCTATCTTTTGAACCGTTATAGACAAACACTTGAAAGTTGCACAGAATGTTCGTTACTATGTCTGTTATAATAAGTATAAATATTTAAAATTAGAAATTAAAGGGTGTCCCATTAGTTAGTTTATTTTGATATATATATGGCCAAACTTTTGAACCTTTATAGACAGACAGTTGAAATTTACAAAGTACTTGTATTGCTAAGTCCGCTAAAATAACAAGTGTAAAATATGAATTTGGAAATTAAAGGGTGTCCCAATAGTTAATGTAAAAGTAATATATATGGCCAAACTTTTCAACTGTTATAGATAGACAGTTGAAATTTACAAAGAACCTATATTGCTTAGTCCGCTATTAAAACAAGTATAAAACTTGGATCTATAAATTAAAGGGTGTCCCCAATATTGATGTTATTTGACCATTATGTCCTCATCTTTGGAACCGTTATAGACAAACACTTGAAAAATAGACAAAATGTTCACTACTATGTCTCGAATAACAACAAGTATAAATATTTAAAATTGGAAATTATAGGGTGTCCCAATAGTTGATGTAATTTGATGTATATGGACACAAAGTTAAAATTTAAAAAGAATCTGTATTACAAAGTGTTCTTTAAAAAGTATTTATATTAAAATTTGAATTTAAAGGGTGTCCCAATAGGTGACGTCATTTGATATATATGACCCTATCTTTTAAACAGTTATTGATAAACACTTAACAATTAGACAGAATGTACATTACTATATCGGTTATAATAAGTATAATTATTTAAAATTATAAATTACAGGGTGTCGCAATAGTTTATGTAATTTGATGTATATGACCAAACTTTTAAACCGTTACAGACAGAAGGTTGAAATTTACAACGAACCGGTATTGCTACGACCGCTATAACTAGTATAAAATTTGAATTCGGAAATTACAGGGTGTCGCAATAGTTACCGTCTTAAAGAAACATGCTTTTAAGTTTGTCTGTTTTGAAGTCGGTTTTTTTTTTGCAAGAATTATTGTGTTTGGTACTCGGCGACACGCTTTGTTGACATTTGCTTTTTGAAATTTCAATAAAATTACATATATTCAATAACAGTGTTGGGATTTGTGGTATAATAACCAGCTGCACATGTATAATAATTTTGCTTATAAAATAGGTATTTTGGCAAAATAATTGTTAATACATAAATAAGCAACACAATAACAGTAATTCAGGGCACCAAGTTCAATTGTCATTACTTTAAAATACCTTAGTATAATTCCCTAGTACAATGATTTATTACATTTTAATGTCGAGTCAAATTTTGGTACAATTTATGCTGATTTGGTACAATTTTATCATTGGATCAGTAGAATTTATACATTGTCAAATCCCAACACTGTTCAATAATAAAATGTAGTATGAAATAAAATAGAATCAATTTTATCCAGATATCCATTAAAAAGTTAAAACTCCTTAAATTTGTTTGACCTTAGAAGGTATAATATAGTTGTTTGAACTATTTAAAAGATAACCTATAGCCAATGAATATCAATTAAAAACTGGGTCATAAATTAAACGGTTCTCCCTCCAGCTGTACCCAAGCATAGCCAATTTCAAAACAAAACGTACGATTTATTGTTAAATTCCTAGGAGTGTAAAGCACGCTTTGCAATAAAGTAAAGGGGTTTTTAAAGCCTTATCTTTTGGTTATATACTGAAAAAAGACAACTCCATAGTATACAAGTGCCAGCCACATGTATAAAAAAGCTCATTTTCTTGGAATACACTTTTCTGTTTTGGGAATTCGATCTTAAAAATAAAAAAATATTTTCTTTTGTCTGCCGTTTGGTTAAAAGCCCTTCATCTATATTAGTTTAAAATGATATCTCAATCCGTTCAGATTACAAATATAATATTTTATTTTTCAAAATTTCGCTTTAACAAGAAATTTCCAGTTTTAACGGTATGTATTTTAGGATGGACAATTTTTTAAATAAATAATTTTTTTTTGTTCTCATGGCTAAATAAATATTTTATTAGTTTTTTCGTATAAAATTTCAAAATATTGCACACAATTTTATCTTATTTTGAAATGACACAACATTGAGAAAATCGGTATCGAGATTTTCTTTCTCGATATGCTAACGTTATCGAGAAAGAGAAAAAATGGAGTAATGATCACAGTGTGTCAGAGGGCGAGAATCTAATGCTATTTTTGGGTATACAATCACATTATTGCTTAAAAAAATCTCTTGAATTTTCTAAACAATTGAATGCCAAATTTTTTAGGGATTCCGTACCTAAAGGGTAAAAACATAACTTTATTGTTTTGTCTACAATTTCTGTCCGTCTGTCAGCAGCTTGTATCTCTGTAACCGTAATAGGTAGACTAAAGGAAATTGTATGGTCGCTCATGGAAATCTATGGTCGCTACAAACCCAAGTACTAAAAATTAAAGGGTATTTCGATATTTTTTGAACCGTAATAAGCAGATACTTGTAATTTATTCAGAATACTTAAAACTATGTTTGCTGTAGTAAAATAAAAATAATAACTAAAACTAAAGGGTTTTCCTGCAATGACGTTTCGATATATTCATATATATCGCCTTATTTTTAAACCGTTACAGGTAAAATCTTGAAATTCTCACAGAAATTGTATTATTATGGCCGCTTTTATAACAATTACTAAAAACTAAAGGGTGTTCCGATACGAACGTGCTTTTCAACAACTAGCAAAAATGAAAAAGTAATAACATAAAATTAGATATTAAAAGGACCCTATAAAAGACATGAAACCCCTGACAATTTGTTGAAAGCAGAAAAACGTGCTTCTTCGAAAATGTTGAGAGTTTTTTGTCTTGTTTTGTTGCATCTATTCTGCACTTTTGTAAGCTAAAAACTGCTTAATAGGGCAATTAATTAATTAATTGGTAATCAATTATAATTAATAGCCAATTAAATTCATCACTTTAAAAATAAATGGAAATTCATTACATTCGATAACGATTAAAAAACATTTAAAGTGGAAACATTTTTCAAAAGTGGAAATTTTCGTTTGCTGGGAGGCAACTGTTGTTTTTTTTTTTTTTTCTTTGAATACCCCAACGTTGGTATTTCGAATACTTCATAGAAGTTTGAATAAATAAATATTGTTGTGTATGAATGTATGCATCGTTCTTGTCCGTCTGTCTGAATGTCGATTGCTTCTGATGTCAGTTTTACTAATCATTTCTACAACAGCAACAACAACAACAAGAACACCCAAAACCAATAGCAACAATATGCCATGAATGTGTTCTGTGTGTGCGATTGCATGTATGAATGTTTAGCTAAAATAATAATTAAATAAAACGCGGTTGCTAATTTGTTTTAGTTCTTTAACGAAAAAAAAAATGAAATAAAAAATTATTTATCATTTATTGTTTATTGTTTACAACAATAACATTCGTTCATTCAATAGTGAAAACTAATGGAGTACGCGCGCGCCTTTCAATCGGAAGTATATTTCAGTTTTTTATTTCTACTGCTGCAGCTTCTGTTAAATTTGTTTCCCAACAATTCTTTTACTTATTTTAATTTTTACCCTGCCAGGGCTGTTTTTTTTGTTTGTTGTTGAGTGAGTGGTGCGCATATTTAAACGCCAATTTGTTTCCATTCTGACATAAAAACAATTCGTTTGAGTACCAAAATTGGAAGAATATAATCGTCATTACTAAAGGCACCATTAATAAATTAACATTAATAGTTAAAAAGTTAAAAAAAATTATGAACATAAAAAATAACGGTACTAAAAAATATAAAAAAACAATAACATAAAATAATCAAATGGATGTTAGAATTTCTACTGTATTGAAAAAATTTATAGCATGACATACTATAATTTCGAATTTTTTTTAAATGAAAAGTGTAAAAGTTCTTAAATTAAAAAAGGTGTATCATTTAATTGCTATAACATATTAACAATAAGTGAATATTTTAATATTTTAATAATACTAAAGATATGGACTATTGTATAAAACGTGAGATTATAATTAATAATAAAAATAAATTATTGAATAATTGTGTACAGTTATAATAAAACTTATTATTAAAGGATTGTGCACGGTTTCGCTGTGCTTAATCTACTCCTTATTTCTTTTTTCCAAACATGCATTTCCAAAAGAAAATATACGTAAAATAGTGAAAGTAAGTAGTGGTACTAAAAACTTGGCAGCACCTTTTAGACGCTATTTACAGAACTATTTACAGAGCTATTTACAATAATAGAAATTTGTATAAAACCTATCCAAAGTAATTGCCCAGAGATGGATACCTCTATATAAAGTAAATATAGAAACCATATATGTATGTAGCACTATAAAATTAAGAACCTTAAAAGCTAAAGGTAAATTCAAGCAAAATATTGTCAAAACGCTGACGACGTTGCGGGCACTTGCTAGTATGTATATAATAAAAATAAGTAATTTTAATCAGCATGTACATTGTAACATGTCGCTCAAAATCACAAAAGATTTTAATAAAATTTAAGACATTTTCTGACCCTTTATATAGAACCCAACTAATTTTAAAATATGTTTTCTTTGTGCATTCTTGGTGACAGACTTTATACATATATTAAACCCGATAGGTGGCGCTGTTTTCGAAATAAAATCAAATGTTTTATCTTCAAAGGTACTCATTCGATTTCAAAACTTGATTTTTTGTGCTTAGAAAGATCCTAAAGCTGAGCTCGGGTAACCCCGGGTAAAATAAGCTGCTATAAAATATAAAATATAAAAAATCAATAAACACTTGAAAGAAAATATGGCGAACCTTTTTTTTGCTAGACTATACGTATTAACATGACAATAATTTTATACTTTTTATGGGAGGTACCGATCCCACTATCCTAATTCAGTATGTATGTAGAGTATGCACGTTAGTGTGAGGGTTACTTGTGCAAAATTTCAAGACTCTACCTATTGTAATTCTCTAGATACAGGTTAATAATTTTTTATTTTGTATGGGAGGTTCCACGCCCACGTCGAATATCAATTTGTGCTTTATATATACATATAATTAAAACTAAAATTCCATTGTCACCTTTTGTTATTTGCTGCTAAATATGAAATAGGCTGAAACACCTATCGACAAATAAATTTAATTTTTTGCTTCCTTAATTGGTGGTGCTGATCTGCCAGCGTTAGCAATGCTTAGAGTATACGGCGATTTGTAAGATTTTATTTTAAGTTTTGAGCCTTATCAGAACATTTGGTAAAGCGGTGCACAGTGGGACCGATGGATATATAAAAGGTTTTTAATAAAATATCAGATTTTGTTTGAAATATTGAATATTGTTTATAAAAGCGTTGTTTTAAAGCACAGCCATTTTTGGATTCTGCTGGAGAAGTAAAAACAGTTTCCGAATCTCTTTTCCCCTCTACATTTTCTTTTATTTTCTGTGAAACTTATAATTGGAGGAATAGAGCCATTTGAGAATAATTACACTTATTTCAGTTATTGTAATCGATATATAACCTCAGACATTGGGGCAGATTGAAAATATTTTGGAAATAAAAGAATTTGCAGGGCCGAGGTACCCAACTTTGAGACCACATACCGCCACCCCTGGCAGCTGGATGGTGCCCACCGTCAAATCTTAAGCTGAGATACTCCTCTGCTATGCTATGCTCATGCCAAATTTTGGTTATTTCCAAAATATTTTAATTCTGCCCCACTGTACATTGTATGAGAAACTCGTAATATGTATTTAATACCTCAAATTTTTACCTTCAGCTATCTTCCTAGAACAATGCGAAAAATTTATTATTACATCGAAAAATCTCAACGCTTTTAATTATGCATGACATAAAATAAAGTGTAGTGAGTAAAAAGTTCACTTAACGTAAAATAAACCAATTGCATTGTTGGATTAGGGTTTAAGTCCACCGACATCACTACGTTAGCACTTTTAGTTTGTCGTGCGCTTTTGTACTTTCTTTATGTTGTATGAATAGTTATTTTTACCATAAAATCTTTTTCAATGGGAATGCACTTTCTTGATTCTATTAAAATTAGTGATAGGAAAAATCCACTGTGGCAGAGAAAATACAACTATACAATAGAACAGTCTATTCACAAGCTAATTAAATAAAAGTGTTTTTAAAGAAATCTTAAGCGATACAGGGAACTTCTGAATTGAGCAATACAAATTTAATTGAAACATTTTTATAAAATTGATTTTAATGTTAATGTTTGCATACAATTTTAAGATATTCTTTTCAATTTGGTACTAATTTTGTCATTATCACCCATTTTACCTCTTTACTTTATAATAATTCTTATAAAAAAACCGACTTCAAAACAGACAAACTTAAAATCATGTTCCTTTAATTATAATGGGTGATTTTTTTGAGGTTAGGATTTTCATGCATTAGTATTTGACAGATCACGTGAGATTTCAGACATGGTGCCAAAGAGAAAGATGCTCAGTATGCTTTGACATTTCATCATGAATAGACTTACTAACGAGCAACGCTTGCAAATCATTGAATTTTATTACCAAAATCAGTGTTCGGTTCGAAATGTGTTTTATCGACAAATTTTGTTCAGCGATGAGGCTCATTTCTGGTTGAATGGCTACGTAAATAAGCAAAATTGCCGCATTTGGAGTGAAAAGCAACCAGAAGCCGTTCAAGAACTGCCCATGCATCCCGAAAAATGCACTGTTTGGTGTGGTTTGTACGCTGGTGGAATCATTGGACCGTATTTTTTCAAAGATGCTGTTGGACGCAACGTTACGGTGAATGGCGATCGCTATCGTTCGATGCTAACAAACTTTTTGTTGCCAAAAATGGAACAACTGAACTTGGTTGACATGTGGTTTCAACAAGATGGCGCTACATGCCACACAGCTCGCGATTCTATGGCCATTTTGAGGGAAAACTTCGGAGAACAATTCATCTCAAGAAATGGACCGGTAAGTTGGCCACCAAGATCATGCGATTTGACGCCTTTAGACTATTTTTTGTGGGGCTACGTCAAGTCTAAAGTCTACAGAAATAAGCCAGCAACTATTCCAGCTTTGGAAGACAACATTTCCGAAGAAATTCGGGCTATTCCGGCCGAAATGCTCGAAAAAGTTGCCCAAAATTGGACTTTCCGAATGGACCACCTAAGACGCAGCCGCGGTCAACATTTAAATGAAATTATCTTCAAAAAGTAAATGTCATGGACCAATCTAACGTTTCAAATAAAGAACCGATGAGATTTTGCAAATTTTATGGTTTTTTTTTTTAAAAAAGTTCTCAAGCTCTTAAAAAATCACAATGATTATATTCGAGGAAGATTATATTCGAGGAAGATTGAAGCGGCATTTTTTAAATATCGTTGCACAAAATTTCAATTCAGATAAAAAAAATAATTTTGGAATTCAATAATCTAAAGCAAAAATCAGTTGATTTTCTACCAGGGGAGCAGTGCTTCCGGAGTATACAGGGGCACAAGAGCCCGGGTTTATGGGTTTTTTCAGGTCAAACCAATGCCCAAACGACTATCTGTATATAGCGGCTATATATAAATAGTTTGGCTATATATAAAATTACACTGTACAGGGATACCCTGTAATTTCCGAATTAAAATTTAATACTTGTTGCTATAGCGGACGTAGCAATACAGGTTCTTTGTAAATTTCAACCGTCTGTCTATAACGGTTTAAAAGTTTGGCCATTGCATAAACTATCGCGACAACCTTTAATTTATAATTTTAAATATTTATACTTATTATAACGTGTTGTTATACTAGACATAAAAGTGAACATTCTGTCTAATTTTCAAGTATTTGTTTATAACGGTTCAAAAAAGGGGACATAAAGGTCAAATAACATCAATATTGGGGACACCCTTTAAGTTCTAAATTCAAAATTTATACTTGTTTGTTATAGCGGACTAAGTAATATAGGTTCTTTTTAAATTTCAACTGTCTATCTATAAAAGTTCAAAAGTTTGGCCATATATATCAAATTAAACCAACTACTGGGACGCCCTTTAAGTTATAATTTTAAATAGTTGTACTTATTGTAACATACATAGTAATGGACATTCTGTGCAACTTTCAAGTGTTTGTCTATAACGGTTAAAAAGATAGGATCATAAAGGTGAAATTACGTCACCTATGGGCTCACCCTTTAATTTTTTATTTTATTTTTTTATGTTATTGGGAGCTATAGTGATACGCACTTTTTTCAATTTAAATTTAAATTAAATTGGTGGCCTATAAAGTTCATAATACACGTAAAAACATGTATGTTGTATGGGAACACCCTTTAGGTTTTAAAAATTTAAACTTATTTTGAAGTGGCACCATCAAATAAAGAAACAATTTTCAAAATCGGTTTAGAAATGATCGAGTTCTGAAGGCACAAATATCAAAAAAAGCAACATACAGACGAATTGATAAACTCCTTCTTTTTTGAAGTCGGTTAAAAAAGCAAAGAGAAATAGAAAGGGGTACACAGCTGCATGCGTTTACAATTTGTTTTGTCATTACTAATTATATACAATGCTTTCTGTAAACTTTACCTTAAAATAAATTAAAATCGAATAGTACCATATGAGTCGTTGGTGTAACATTGTTCCTTTTTTAGGTTCGAAATTTAAAAAGAATAGCACAATTGTACCAACTTTACCGAACCTGCTAACACATATAGTACTTGTACAAAAAGTATGTACTGAAGTTGCAACTTGCAAGCTCGCACAAACTTCGTCTACTAATAAATACAATTTTTTGATATTTTTGTCAACAAGTTATTTATGTAAACTTTGAGTTTTAGTTCTTACAGAAAATCTGTTCTTATGAACAAACAGTTAATTTTAAGAGCACAACGGTCGGTCTGTCATGAACAGCAATGTTAACTTATTTTAATTTTTTTTTTTTTCAATAAGAACTAATAAATTAAAACGCAAATAAAATGATATCACTCTTCCAGAAAAAAAGCATGACAGTTTGTTTGCAGCCAACTCCACTACTTAACGCTCTGTCAAAATCGAATTTTTCAATTACAAAGCGTTGATGCCGCGCTATTTAGATTTGCTTCATAAATTTTTCAATGTACCTGAGAATTTATGTCAGTTAGTTAGCGCTCAGCGCCCTTATTTAGATTTGGCTGTAAGTTTCTTTTTAAACAAAACGTTTGTCACAACACTAAAAGTATAAAAAATAATATGCTTTTCGTCATATGTGTCACACCCCCTTAAGACACTTTTCATGAGTATTCAGTGTCAATCTTGGTGACACATAAAGTGGGATTGCTGAAATTAATTTAGTTAAATTTATTTTATATAGAAGTAGAGCCAAACATGTAACTTTTTTCTGGAATACATTCCAAAATTTGTTTTTGTATACAAGCGTTACTCAAATAATGAAGACAATAGATTAGTTGGCAACTTTTACACAAAATATTTTTTTTACATTGTCAACCTTTGCTTTTAAAGTTATACAAGAAATTAAACAAAACAAAAGAAACCGACATCTGATATACATATGTATGTATTTACTTTATGTACGTATGTATTTACTTTATGTAAAATTTAAATTCTATTATTAAAATTACCTGCTTACAAAAATAAAAGGTGCTGCCAAATTTTTAGTATTTAATGGGTACAAGTGTGTACTTTCATGTTTTTGTCTGTATTTTTTCTCGGAAATGTGATAAAGGGTCTCATCCTTACTAAATTATGTCGCCTTAAAGTATGCATATCGGTATAATTGCCTACCTTCACTGCCTTTTGTCCACTTAATTTTGCTTAAAAAAAAGTATCCTATATTTGAACCGAGATACAAAGGTACCTCCTCAAAATTTTGTTAAAATTCATGGATTAGTTTTTACGTGATGTAAACACAGACGGACATACATATCGACAGATAGAAGGGCAAAAAATTTAATATTTGGTGTTTGGTATTCCCACATCGATATCTGCCACCAGCATCAAAATTTGCAAAAATATTTCATATACAGACACGACTCTGTTACACTTTTATTATATGTATGTACAGCGGTCAAAAAAAGTATTCGAAAGAAAATCTTATTTTTAAAAATCATTTATTTAGCTGTATTTTTTTATTGCAGTGAATGTATTCTCTTACTAAATGTTACAAAAATAAATAATATTTGAAGATGTGAGATAATTGTGCGTGTTTTATAAAAATTTAAATTGAAAAGCAAAAAAGTAGTCGACATCATTCATTTTTCCCCCTTTGCATTAATATGTTGAATATGCATATTGTTGTTGTAAATACCGTTAGGAGTTTAGATCGAAGCTGTTTTCAAGAATTATTTTCATTTAGTTTTACGTAGTTACAAAAATGGGGCGCAAAGGAGGAGAGGAAACTTCTATTGAAATAAGAAATTTAATAATCCACCACTTTGAATTAGGCAAATCGGAAAATTCTATTTCAGAAATCGTTGGAAGGCAACGGTTACTGTCCATTATATAATAAAAAAAAAACAGTTGAAAATAAGCCCAGGAGTGGTCGTCCGCGGAAACTTACTGAGGTACATGAGCGACAAATTGTGCGTGAAGTAAAAAAAAAAATCCCCGAGTTGCATCAACATTAGCCAAAAATACCCTGAAATATGCAGGCATATCAGTTACTCCTCAAACAAATAAGCACCAATTTCATATACGATCGGCTAGGAAGAAACCTCACATATCAAAGAAAAATCGAAACATCCGATTAGAGTTCGCAAAAAAGTACGCAAATAAGCCAGTAGAGTTCTGGATGAATGTAATTTTTGCTGATGAAAGCAAAAATAATCTTTTTGGATGTGATGGTAAGGTTCTAGTATATCGAAAACCAAATACAGAGTTGGAGGAAAGAAATATGGTGCCAACGGTTAAACACGGTGGAGGTGGTGTTATGGTCTGGGGATGTATGGCGGCATTAGGAGTGGGTAATTTATCATTCATTGATGGAGTTATGGAGCATTTGAAATACATTGACCTTTTGAAGGAAAATTTTTGTCCAAGCGCAGAAAAATTAGGACTTGCTGGCAAATTTAAGTTTCATCAAGATAATGATCCAAAACATTCTGCAATGAATACAAAACTATGGCTTTTGTACAACTGCCCGGAAGAGATAAAAACGCTGCCACAATCTCCAGATCTTAACCCAATTGAACACCTTTGGGGTCATCTGAAATCTCGCGAGTTTACAAATAAAAACCAGATGAAGGAAATTCTGCACGACGAATGGTATAAAATTAATCCAGGATACACAATGTCATTGGTAAATTTTATGCCTAAACGTTTAAAAGAGGTTATACGACGCAGAGGAAGACCAACTCGTTATTAGAATATTAATAAGAGTTTAATTTTAAAGTAATTTTTGAAATGTGGAATACTTTTTTTGTTTCTGATTTTAGCTTAAGTTGTAAATATTATGTCTTTTTGTATTAGTAGTTGTAAAGATCTCATGTTTTTTCTTGAATTATATTCTTTGTTCCTTCGTAAAAAAAATTGTATGTCAATTTTGACACTAAACAAAATCTAATTTGTTTTTATTGAAAAAAAAAAAAAATATAATAAAATTTTATCTATGTCGAATACTTTTTTGACCGCTGTATATATTCACCATGATATTTTTATGCATAGCTGAAAAATAGTTATTTTTTAAATATATAAATATTTAAATATATAAATAGTTATTTTTTAAAATTCCCAAAAAAATAATAGCGATGTTTTTTCTTGAAAAAAGATATTTAGTTTTTTTACCATTTTAATAAAAAAAAAATAATTTTGAATTGTTTCTAAAAAACACAGCTTAGCCTTATAAACGGTGGTGGTGTGTTCTTTTCTAAAAAAAATTGACAATGGGGCATTACATTTTTTGAACCATAAAAAACCACTGAGCAGGGGTTGCCCCGAAATGAAATGAATTTTTGTTTAAATACACATTTTTCTGTTTGTGATCATTTTAAATAATTTTAAATAAAAGAGATAAAATTGGACATTGCTGCATCTCTGATTTATCTAGAAATGTAATTTCTTCATTCATTTCATAAAAACTAAAAAGTAAATACTGAAGTGATAAAATATTAAAAATATGAGTCGGTTGTTGTCGGTTTTGTTAGTACCATGTAAAATTTGCGACAGCTACATTTTTGGAAAATATAACAGATGTGCCTCGTTTAATAAGGTAACCAGAACCTTCCCAGAACGCTGGGGAATTGCTTAATGCGAGCGAAATGGTGGAGGGAGGCTACTATGTACATGTAGACAGGCTCGAATGGTGCTCAAGGAGCTCCTTGGCAGGAAGGCCAGTAAGGTGCTCAGATATAATAGAGATACCTTAAGCTGGATAACTGCGTTAGTGACAGGTCATATAAAATTCAAGTATCATCTAGCAAAGATAAAAATCGCTGAGATGGCAGGGAACATTGTTTGTGAATGTCCAGTATAAGACGTAGAGCCATTGATAGAAGTTTGTTAATTGTGAGTGCCATGGGGGACCTGAGCCTTGGACAAATGTTAGCAATTACTAGAGACTGCGCTATGTAAAAGAGGGACGATAGTCTGAAATCACTAAAGTCAAAAGTAAAGCACGTGACTCATTGAAAATAAGGTTACCTTAATTTCAAATTGGTTGCTTATAATCATTGAGAGCGAAAGAGGGTCGAAAAGGCACCTATTAAGGAAGCGGGTGTTATAGAAACTTCAAAAAAGATATGTTTTCATAAAAATTATTTTAATTTCAAAAAATTTATTTTAAATATTTAAAATATTAAATGTTTCTACATTTTGTCTCCTGAAAATTAAAAGTCAAACTTTCTGTAGGTTTTAAAACAAATTACTTAAATGGGCTCCTCCCAGTAACACAAGATTCCTAAGCCTCCCCTAGTAGTATAATAATAGTCTTTAATTCACTTAATTTTAATAAAATTTTCTTTTCAAAACTTAAACGACAATTTTTTGGTTAATCGACATTCAAATACAACACTCTGTCGTAATTATTGTAATAGAACTGCAAACAGTGTTGCATTTCTTCGTTTTTCGACACTTATAATTATAATTTATTAAATAAATTAATTTACGTTACTCATAATAAGGCGAAATGTATTCTTTAACTGAGATGTTAAAATAGGACACATTATTTGTTTTGAGTTTTAATTTTTATTTTATTGCCAATAATATATTATATTTCCTTTTTGCTTTTTTATTCAAGATCTCAAAACAGCATAAATTAATTAACAGGTTTTAGTTCGTATTTTAAGAAAAGTATTATCTTACAACCCTATTAAAAATCATTTATTTAATTATAATTGAAAAGTTCGAAAAATCTAAATTAAAATTTATTATAATATTAGTAGAATCCAATGGGTGGCATCATCGCGGCTAAATTTAAAAATTACAATCGACAAAAAAAGTGTATAAATTCGTCATAAAATGAAATTGTCATACAATAAATCAAAACTATGACAAACAACAAACAACACTATTGCACATTGGTTTGAAATTTTTTTATTTTGGTACCAGACCTGGCTAGTTGAAATTTAGGAATAAAATCAATTATAAACATTTATTCATTTTTATTAGGGTTCCGTACCCAAAGGCTAAAAACGTTACCCTATAGGTTTCGCTACAATATCTGTCCGTCTGTCAGCTCGTTTTATTTCTGGAACCGTAATAGGTAGCCACTTACAATTTTCACAAGAGATGTACATATAACTGTTGCCGCTATAGCAACAAATACTAAAACTTATAGCGTGTTCTGCTATAGACGTGTTATTCACGTATATGTGTTTATTTCTTGAGCTGTAGGAGGCATATACTTAAAGTTTACAAACAGTAGTTAAAACTTAGTTAGCTATATAAACAAGTATAAAAAAAAACGTAAAAATTATAGGGTGTTCCGATAGAGTCATGATTTGCATGTATGTATATGGTCTACATTTTGAACCATAATAGGTTGACTCTTTAAATTTTCACAGAAGGTGTATAACTGTAGCCGCTATAGCAAAAAAAACTACAACTTATAAGGTGTTCCGAAAGTGACGTGTTTTGCGTGTATGTCTTTATTTCTTGAGCTGTAGGAGGCAACGACTTAAATTAATTTGCAAACAGGAAGTGTATTACTATGGCCACTATAACAAATAGTAAAAATTAAAGGGTTATCAGACAGTCTCGTGATTTGCACTCGAAATTTGTACAGAAGATATGTTGCCATGGCCGCTATGATAATTACTTAAAATAGAATTGTGTTCTAACAGTGGCATGTTTTTCACGTACATATATTGCCTTATTTTTTTACGTAATAGGTAGTCTCTTGATATATTCATAAAAAGGGAATTGCCATGGCCGCTATAACAAATAATAAAATTAAAGGGTATTCCGACAGTGAGATGATTTGGAGGTTTATGGCCTTATTTTCTAAACCGTAATTTTAAATTTCTGCAGTAGATGTGTTGCCATAACAATTAAACGGTGTTCCAAAAAACATGTTTTTCACTTATATTGCCTTATTTTTTGACCGCAATAGGTAGGCTTCTGATATTTTCACCGAAAGAAATTTAAAATAAATAAAAGGGTATTTCCTAGATGTCACGAATTTGCGGAATTAGACCTTCTAAACGTTATAGGCAGACACTTGATATTTACCCAGGGTATTTAGTACTATGCTCTAGTATAAAAAATAATTCAAAATTGAAGGGTGCCCTATAAGACTTGAAAAATAACAACTTGTTGTACTGAACATAGTATGGAACACTACGTGTGTGAATCTGACTCGCACTTGACTGATTTATTTAAATAAAACATGTAATTAAAACTGAAAATCTTCAATTACAAATGACGTGTAATTGTAATTAGACAATGCTCATTACTTGTAATTGAACACAATTCAATTACATTGGTAAAACCTTTAAACTAAGCTAACTAAGTGCAAGTCTTAGTTCACCCATGGCATTACCATTTACCAAGTTTCTACCCGAGATCCTAAGTCTTATGCTTGCAAGTGCTGGACTTTCACAAACAATAACATCTTAGCTAGATGATACTTGCAGTTTCCATGACCTGTCACTATCACAGTTAAGGTACTTCTATTATATCTAACCACCTTATGAGCCTTCCTGCCAAGGGCTCTTTGAGCATCATTCGACCCTGTCTACATGTAGTAGCTTCCCTTCACCTTTTCAGGATTAGTGTGTTCCGCCATTGTAGGATCTTTGTTTTGCTGGCCATTACCCAGTGCTACTCCTGGTTATGATTCATAGAAATTCACCTTTTTTTCGCTAGTTAGTGTTCGCAACGTTACCTTATTAATCGAGACACATCTGTTAAATTTTAAAAAACATTACAGCACTAGATTAGACTAGTTGTCACTTCTCTCATGCGTTTTATAACCGAATCCTTGGCAAGTGCAATGGGAATATTTCTTTCATGCACCTGACTTTCCAGCAGGTGATCCAACGCACGCAAAACCGAAGAAATTCTGCCTGGTAAACGGAGACGTACTCCTCTAAACGCAGGCTACAAAACGGGTTCAGCTCAGCTGAGTATGTGGCGGTTTCCATACGCTCATTGTGTATAACGCCTTGCGCAATTAGTGTCCGATGCCGTCTATGCCGACTATTTTTCTTTTGCTCATGCGTTCCATCGGCATTTAAAATTATTTAACCTCCTACTAACTAGGGCTAGAATGCTCTTATGCCCGATATTAGGCCCACAGCTATGCCAAATGGCATCGCTCTTCATACGCAAAGCTGACATTGCAGCCGTTGTCCTAATGAATAAGTTCAACAGCAGCAATCCCATCATTGCCACAATTGCCTGTGTTGACAACTAACTAAAATAAAATTTTTTTCCCAACTAAATTTATAAATATATCACCTAAACCTATATACATATGTGACCGCGCACAGAGAA
This sequence comes from Phasia obesa, assembly GCA_949628195.1. NCBI lineage: Eukaryota > Metazoa > Arthropoda > Insecta > Diptera > Tachinidae > Phasia > Phasia obesa. Next base: position 72,837,819 of record OX451218.1, read on the forward strand.
AGTCAAAAGCTGGTCTTTGTACTTGCTGGGAAAGTTAGTTCAGGAATTCTTCTTATTATATGATTATGATATCTGAATTTAGTAATTTCAAATATTTTAATCATCAATTTCATTAAAGACTTTTTTTTGTAAATAATTGCTTTTTTAATCACTTGTTTAAAGAAAACTTTATAAATAAAAAAATTTCGAAATTTTCTCTACCGCACTCCCACTTATCTATTTTAAAGCAAAAGTATGCTTTCGAAACTTCCAAAATATAAATGAAATACAATAAAAATACTATTGTTCTTATCTTAAATGGCTTGGACTTAATGAACTGAACCCTTCATAATCAATTATTACAATAAATGAAATACATAATATAAATAACAAAAGTTAAATACACCACAAATAAATAACGACATTCTGATATAAGAACGAATGAAAATCGAGTTTATTCAATAATCGGAGTTACTCTTTGTAACAGTTATAAGGTTGGGACTTCATGATGCGTGTCAGTCGCCAATTGCAAGAATAATTTGTAATCGAATAAAATAATAATAATAAAAACATAACAACGATTATTTCGTTAATTGAAACGATTAACAATTGGAAAACGCTTTCAACATCTACAACAATAACAATTTACAACAACTAAACATTACATACAAAATTAACGCAACAAAGAAATTAAAAAAGAGAGACTTGTGAAGCATGATGAAGTGCAAATTAATAAAATTAAAACAAAAAAAAAAAAAAAAAAACGTTGTGAAATGAAATGTTTTGCCGCACCCACCAAAAGAATAAATATTATTGCTTCTTTCAACATCGAAATCATTTTAATAAAATAATAAACAAACGCGTTTTATATTGGAAAAAGTGTTAATTTTGAAAATTAAATTAATTTAAAAAACATGGATTTTAAAAAAGTTAGTGTTTTTATAAAATTTTATAAAATTCATAAAATTTTTAATATAATCTACAGTTGCGAGCAAAAATGATAATAATGGAATCCAGTCCAGTTTTAGGGTTTCGAATCCACAGCTTGCTAACGGGACTCCTTTAAGCCGTAATAGGTAGACATCTGCATTTTTGTACAGCAGGTGGTGCAAATAATATAAATAATTACAATAAATTTTAAAAGTTATAAAAGTATGAGTAGCTATTCCATCCACGAATCATGTTTATTATACATTTGGATTACCCACGGGGGTTCCAATTGTCACTGCAGGAATGGCAAATGCTTTGACGCGGTTCACTCGGGGAAAATAGGGGCACCAGACGCTAGGGTTCCTAGAGCCTAAATCTGGAAGAAAAGGTCTCTTCGAGGCCCGACCAGTGCCCAAAGGACTAGTACCACGGGAATCGGTTGTCCCACAGAGAGCCTATCCTCTCTGTGACCGGTTATTGGTGAGGTCCCTTTTAACGTGGTTTAAGATCGATTTATGTAGGTATGGTGCACGGTCGATCAAGTGTGCTGTTGCACTCTCAACAGACGGAGTTTGGATAGTCTCCAAACCCCTAAGCAAGAGGTTATAATGTGGATCTAGGCTTGCCTTGGAAAGGCTTGCCATATTAATTAAATTGCTACTCATTGTGACTGTATCACAAACAAAAAGCGATTGATGGCAATCGTAAAGTGTTGTTATACTACACAATGAGGGCGCTAGTCTACGCCTAAGTTTCACTCGGTGGTAAGACCACCTTCTTGTTCCTTGTTCTTGTTCCACAATTATACATTTGGATATTTACACGATTTTTTGATTTTTTTTACGGGATATTTTGACAAAGTGTCTCTAGCAAATATTTTGATGGAATATATTAAACCGGATATTTTATAGAAAATTTTTAACGGAAATTTTTATAGAAAACTGTTACAGGTATTTTTTATAAAAAATTGTTACAGGAAATTTTTATAGAAAATTGTTACAGGAAATTGTTATAGACAATTTTTACAGTAAATTAAAAAAAAAATGTTTCCGAATATTTAAAAAAATTTTTTTTCGGAAATTTTGAAAAAACATTTTTTCCGGTATTTTTCTAGAAAATTTTTAACTGAAATTTTTACAAAATATTTTTAACGGAAATTTTTATAGAATATTTTTTTCGGAAATTTTTACAAAAGATTTTTAACGGAAATTTTTATAGAAATTTTTTACCGCATATTTTTACTTTACCAAACGTAGTATAGTAATTATTACCATAAGTATAGTAATTATAATTATATATAATTAAAAATCGATGTCGGGATTTCGACGGATTTATAAGTTTTGAGGTCTCCTGAATCCATTTTGGCACTATTTTTGTGTAGTTTGTACAGGTCATACCGTTTGACATATCAAATTTGTATGAAATTTAGTATGTGCTTGTGGTATATGGCGATAAAGAGCTGTATAAATTTTGGGAATAATCGGGAGGTAGCAAGGGCTAGTTTACTTACTCCCAAATTTTGTAAACGCTCTACAGGTCATACCGTATGACATATCAAAATGAGATGAAAATCTGTATACATTTTGGGCATAATCGGAGGGGCAAGGGGTAGTTTACTTAATACCCCAAACCGAAAATAATTAATGTTTCGATTAGGTCGCTTCTGATTTTTATAGAAAGTTTTTAACGAAAATTTTTACTAGGTCTTTTTATAGTAAGTTTTTTTTTACCGGGTGATTTTATAAAAAATTTTTTTTCGGAAATTGTTACATAAAATTATTACCAGAAATTTTTATAGAAAAATTTCAATGGAGTCTTTTTATAGAAAATGTTCACCGGAAAGCTTTTATAGAAATATTTAATCGGAAAGTTTTTATAGAAAACTGTAATCAAAAAGTTTTATAGAAATTTTTAACGAATATTTTTATAGAAACTTTAAGAGCTTTTATAGAATTTTTTTACCGGAAATTTTTGTAGAAATTTTTTATAGGAAATTTATACAAAATTTTTGGCGGATATAATAAAAAAACATTTTTTCCGGTATTTTTCTAGAAAATTTTTAACTGAAATTTTTACAAAATATTTTTTCCAGAAATTTTTACCGGAATTTTTTATTGCAAATTTTTACCGGAAATTTTTATAGAAAGTCTTTACCGGGAATTTTTATAGAAAGTTTTTACCGAAAATTTTTTGTAGATAACATTTTTATAGAATAATTTTCCCAGAAATTTATAGAAATTTTTTGTCGGAAATTATTATAAAAAAATCTTACCGGAAATTTTTATATTAAATAATTTTTACCGGAATTTTTTATATGTAAAAGTTTTACCAGAAATTTTTTATAGAATATTTTCACCGGAAATTTAAACTGAAAATTTTTAAAATTAGTTTTTTATAGGTTTTTGTAAAGACTTATTTACTTTGTCACGTACAGTAACTTTTAGTAAACAAATGATTTGTTTTGAAGTAGGGCTTGTGATTGTTTTATTTGCTCTGAGTTGAAAGAATATTTTTAAAAATTAGGTAATTAATTTTAAAGAAAAAGTAATAAAATTAAATACAGAAAATAAAACCACAAGTTTTCTTACAACAGATAAAATGTTGAGCAATTTGTAATAAACTGTGGAAAATATTTTGTTATGTTTATATTAAAATGTATATGTTTATAGTGAACCTACATCAAATAATCTTTGAAGCGAGTAAATGATTAAAAATATTTAATTATAAAACTCTTCATTGGAATCAAATCACAAAATCAAACTTTATAATAACTAGAATGTTAATGATGAAAATATTTTTAAATTCAAAAAAAACTGAAAAGTGTTCCACGAGCCCGACTCAACTGATAAGTGTTTCGTGCGTACGGCATTTAAAAAGTTTTTGGAATTTTTATAATTTCAAAACAACTTCAAGGCAATGGGATTTTTCTCAAAGGCGGCTTATATTGTTTGGGCTGTGTAAGTATTTCTCTTTTAATTCTTTACTTTATTAATTAACATTTTTCCTGTTTGAATAAATTTAACCTTGAACCTTAATTCATCAAACTTGTATTTTTGCAAAAGTTGTGCTTTACTGTTTAATATATAAAGTTAGGCCCGCATAATAATTAATTTTCATGAAATTAAATAGTATTTTGTCTGCACGAAATTTATGTTTAATTCTCTTTGCCGAAAATAGTAACAATCATTTTGATCACTCACACTCATCTTATTTAAATTTTTGTTTTGTTATAAAATATACTTAAGGGTTGTGTTTTCATGCAATAAAGAAAATAACTAACGCTTTTATCGTGGATGTTGTTAGACTTTCTCCATTCTTTTACTAAATTAGTAGAAAAAAAAATTAAATTTACTGTTATTTTAAATTCAGTTTTTGAATTGGTTGCTATAATCTGGAGTTTTGATCATATACACCTTAGTTTTAAATTGTAATTGAATTAAGCAACTATGGCGAACCATGCAAAAGTCGATTGTGGATATGACAATGGAAGGCTCTTTATCACGTATTATTAGAGTACTAAAACGGCAAAATATTGCTCTACAAGGGCAGACTAGAGGCCGGAAACTATTAACTGACGCGGACGCACGTCTTATGATGAGAAAGATAAGAGCTGACAAGTCTATAACGCTAAAAGCGACTACACAACCTGCTCGCATGACATATCAATCAAGATTAGATGTTTTTATTAAATAAAAATTCAAATTATCTTCTCATGCTCTCTTCTTAAGTAAGAGAGCATTCGCACATGTGCGGTACTTTGAAGATCTCTGCATCAGTCTGATGGTAAGCAGTATTGCTGGCGCCAGGAGACAATTCAACAATGCCATATTAAACAAATGATCAAGCACCTCGGTGTTATCGTCAATTTTTGTCATCAATTTTTTACAATGGATCACCATTCCACCATGAAAAACAACACCGAGGTGCTTGATCATTTGATTAATATGGCATCGTTGAATTGTCTCCATTTTTTTCTTAAACTCACAAACTCAATTTGGAGAAACTGCTTATAAAGTGTAAAAGCAGGATGCCTAGTCAAAACTCTCTATTTGGTGGTATTGGATGCCACCTCTTTATTTGGCCACTTTAATCAAAATACTTTGGAGAAAAAATTCCACAATTCCCAAAATAAAGACTAAAAATCCCAGAATTGGAATTTTTAGTCTTTTGCAAGAATTGGAATTTTTAGTCTTATGCCCATAAAGTCGGCATATGGACTAGGGCTCATAAAATACTTTCAGCAACAATTCGGAGCATATATAGCTTTATTACAGCAGTCTTCTTTTTCCGATTCCAGCGTTGGGATTTTAGAACATTCATACATACATATATTAATGTATAGACTAAATTCAAAATTTCGATAGAAAATAGGTCAAATTGAAAGATCTCTATCTTCTACAAGGATGATGAGTTTTATACGAAATTTGGCACATATAGTTAGCTATATACAGTAGGAAGCAAAACTGTCCGGATGTATTGCATCAAGGAACTAAGGTAATAAAAATAATACAAATATAGGTATATTATCAAATATATGTATGTTTTTTATTTAATTGAACATTATTCTAAATTATAAAGCACAAAAACTCATATGAATTACTTCAGAAAAATAAAAAAATTAACAAAAACCAAAAATTCATTGTTCGGACACTTTTGCACAGCTTGCACTTTTGTATACGGGGTTTGTTGAAACCCAAGCTACATTACGTCGTTTTTTTATATCATTTACCGTGGATTTACTTAAATTTAATTTTTCAGCAATTTTACGGCATGAATAATTATTTTGCAACAAATTTATCACATTGTTTTCAATATCAGTTGGCGTTTTTTTTTTCATTTTTAAAGATCTTTTAATTTTTTATTTAAAAATCAAGCTAATCACTTCACAGGTCAAACAATAATGCACAAATAGATCAATAAAACCTTCATAACGAGATGACAACAAACAAAAAAACGAACTACCGTTACATTTTAACAGAGCAATATCGTGATAATGTTTATTTATAGTACTGTGCAAAAGTGTCCGAATAGTGAATTTTTTGTTTTTTATTAAAATTTGTATTTTTTTTAAACAAATTATATGAGTTTTTATGCTTTATAATTTAGAATAATGTTCAATTAAATAAAAAACATACATATATTTGATAATATACCTATATTTGTATTATTTCCATTACCTTACTTCCTTAATGCAAAACATCCGGACAGTTTTGCTTTCCACTGTATATATATAAATATTTTATATGCACATACATATATTTCTTGGGAAAAAATTTTTATGAAAAAAAAAAAAACGTTGATGGCCCTTTTTAGACTAAAATACACAAAAATGCAATAATTTTGGACTTTTTAAATCGAAAATAGTCTAGTTTTTAACTCAGAAAAGATATACGAGACACATATTCATAAAAAATCAAATACATTTTAAATCTATTTTAGAACAAATTTTGCATACAAAAGTTGTTCTAAAATACATTTCAAATAAGTTTTATTTATTATGAATATGGGTAATAATCTTAAAATTTTTCCAATATATTTAAAAATTTGCTCGCTTACTACGATAAAAACTAGACAAGGGTAACGTAAAATCAAAAATTTGAGTTTTAAAACGCTTTTAAATCGACTATTTTAAAACATAATTTACAGATTAAAGCACTATTTTGTAGGTATTAAGACCATGTTTCCATGAAATAATTTTTAAAAATCTGATAAAGAAATGGCAAGCTATGAAAGAATTTGCTAGTGAGAGGAACCCAACTTTGAGACTTGATAGCGCAGTCACTTTTCTGCTATGCTCATTTATAATTTTGGATTAATCGGGCTAGCCCGATTACCTTTTCAAATGGTTGCGTTATTTCCAAAATATTTTGATTCTGACCCACCGTGTCCTCTACAATCACAAACTTAAATAAGAGCTTAACGTTAACAGTAATATTAACTTACATCTTTTTTTACTAAAACCCACTAAATAGTAGAGATAAACTTAAAATGTTATTACATTTCCATAAAAAAAATTGAAAAAAAAAAAATTAGGAAAAAGGTTTCCTGATGAACTTGCTCTTTTCCCCCAACAAATAAATTGAATTTTTATTATAAAACGTTATGGGTAATTAGTAAGAATATTAAATAATTAATATTTAAATTCCCAAAAATTTTATGTATAAAAAACAATTATAGTTTATTTGCGGCCAAATTCAGCACCTAAAGCTGTGTCAAAATCGGATTATCCAGTTATGTTATTTAAGGTATGCTTCATATATACATAAATACATATGTAACGAGTGATTTTTTAAGAGCTTGAGAACTTTTTTTTTTAAAAAAACGCATAAAATTTGCAAAATCTCATCGGTTCTTTATTTGAAACGTTAGATTGGTCCATGACATTTACTTTTTGAAGATAATTTCATTTAAATGTTGACCGCGGCTGCGTCTTAGGTGGTCCATTCGGAAAGTCCAATTTTGGGCAACTTTTTCGAGCATTTCGGCCGGAATAGCCCGAATTTCTTCGGAAATGTTGTCTTCCAAAGCTGGAATAGTTGCTGGCTTATTTCTGTAGACTTTAGACTTGACGTAGCCCCACAAAAAATAGTCTAAAGGCGTCAAATCGCATGATCTTGGTGGCCAACTTACCGGTCCATTTCTTGAGATGAATTGTTCTCCGAAGTTTTCCCTCAAAATGGCCATAGAATCGCGAGCTGTGTGGCATGTAGCGCCATCTTGTTGAAACCACATGTCAACCAAGTTCAGTTGTTCCATTTTTGGCAACAAAAAGTTTGTTAGCATCGAACGATAGCGATCGCCATTCACCGTAACGTTGCGTCCAACAGCATCTTTGAAAAAATACGGTCCAATGATTCCACCAGCGTACAAACCACACCAAACAGTGCATTTTTCGGGATGCATGGGCAGTTCTTGAACGGCTTCTGGTTGCTCTTCACTCCAAATGCGGCAATTTTGCTTATTTACGTAGCCATTCAACCAGAAATGAGCCTCATCGCTGAACAAAATTTGTCGATAAAACACATTTCGAACCGAACACTGATTTTGGTAATAAAATTCAATGATTTGCAAGCGTTGCTCGTTAGTAAGTCTATTCATGATGAAATGTCAAAGCATACTGAGCATCTTTCTCTTTGGCACCATGTCTGAAATCTCACGTGATCTGTCAAATACTAATGCATGAAAATCCTAACCTCAAAAAAATCACCCATTATATTTTGTTTGTTCAACAGAATTGTTGGCACTTAGTTATAATTTAAATTTAGCTTTCAGAATCTGGTTTTCACTAGCAAAAGTTTTACAATAGTTTTAGCAAATCTGTTATAATTAACAAACATGCTAACTTTTGATTTAATTGCTTTAATTAATAACAGATCTAAATACAAATTCATATCCTTAAACTATCTGTCTTTGAAATCTACGGCGTGCTTTTATGTACTCGTACATAAAAACAATAACATTTTTAATTCTATCATTAAGATTGTAAACAAGCGTTTTTGAACGTCTAAATTTTATTTGACCTTCTTTAGTTCAATACACTTTATATTTTTTTAATATTTTGTTATTAATTTTTAATATTTTATTTAGCACAAATGAACGTTTAAAATTTACACTTTTTAAATTAATAATAATTGTTACGGAAATGAGTAATTTTATAATTGATTTAGAAGGGTTTTTGTCGAAAAAAATATACATATATATATTCAATTTATATTAATAAATTAATTATTAAGGCTTAAGTTCTTAATTATAAAGAGATAAAGAAAAATTAGATACCAGCAAAGCAGAATGCATTTTCTAGACAGCTACGTCCGTCATCAGTACTCTTCGTATCGATCTACCCGGTAGTTTCAATTATTATTAATTTTCTATTTAAACAAACTTATCAAAGAAATAGAATATGAGAAATTTTTAATTTTACATTTATTTCATAGGAGATAGAGCTTTTTTTTTAAATTGTTTTACACCTGTAAACTCTATTTTCTTTTTATATTATACTACCAAGTAAACATTTTTGTTTATTTTTATTCTCTTTATATATTATATGAATTTTATTTGAACTATTTTTAATTAATAAATTAATTATTTAGGCTTAAATTCTTAATTATAATTTAAATAAATATAAACATAATAAAAAATAATTATTATTTTAATTTGAAATTTTTTGACTAATACTTAACATTATAGTATAACTTTCTTCTACCTTTTATTGTTAAAGCGAGTATAATCTACCATTTCATGCGAAAAATGGTTCAAATGCGAGTTACCGGTCTTAATAACAAAACATTAAGACATTTGAGCTTTAAATAAATCTACAGTAGCGAGCAGAAAAAATGCAACTCTATCATATGTATTCACCCTTATTCTATTTGGCGTCGGCGACATCGTCGTCACTTTTGAAACTACATCACCTTTTATCGACGTCGTCCTCAATTTAATTATAATTTATTATTCCCTAATAAACGATCTCGACGGCTTATCAGTAACACGGTTCTGTAGAACAAACTTCTTTAAACAAAAATTTAATAAACTAGAAGTTTTTAACGTATTAACGTATTTAAAATATTAGTCTCTTAATCAAGCGTTCACATTGGTACATTTCATCACAACTCGAGATCGGTTCATCCGATTTATACAAATGGGACACCAGAAGATTAAGGACAATATTGTCTTAAAGTTCTTTGAATACACTTTATTTGTCTGTGCAATAGTTTTGGAATTATTCGGAAATTAAATGCGGAAGAAAACTTTCATGCTAAATTAGGTTTTTAAGTTTTTTCATTATTCTTAAATATGGATATAATTCAAATTAATAAGTTATATTTCATCAAAATCGATGCACAAATCTTGTTGTTATTCTTGTATCTGAGTAAAAATGGATATGAAAAAGCTATCGGCAAGAAATAACCGTGATCGTATGAGCGTATGAAATTCATGTTGCGTCAACAGTTACATGTTGATGACCGAAAACGAAACAACAGCCAATGCAATGGATATTACCAGATGAATCTGCCTTTGAAAAATTAAATACAGTAAAATCGACTATATTTGAAATGTTGCTTCTTCTTGCTTAATTACGTGTATAAATGATTTAAAAGACTCTTATTAAATTATAATTAAAAATTTTTAAGCTGAAAGAAACAAATTTTTTTTTTTTTTACAAATTTCTACTTCTACTGTCCTTTGTTCTTTCTTTTTAGCCTTTTCGAGCAGGAGATTATGAGTTATGTGCCCATAGAAGAACGGAGTCCTCAGGGTTCGCCCATACTCAATTCACGTATGTTACAACGGGCACCACCACCATTTCGACGAGATTTTGAAGCGAAGTTAAGATGTTTCTATCGAAAATTGGAGTCCAAGGGCTACGGTCAAGGCCCACATAAATTAAAGTAAGTTCAATAATAAAAATGTTAATGTTATTATACCTTTCACAGTGGGTGGGGAGTTTCAATTATATTCATTTGTGATCCCATAAAGTTTATACATATACAGCTTGGAGTGCGTCTGCCTGTGTTTGCTTAATATACAAATCCTTAAAAAAAAAATAAAAAACCAAATGATGGAAATAAAAAAATTTTTTATACATACATATATGTATAACATCATATATGTATGTATAAAATTAAACTTGACAAAAAAATTGAAATTTCTCAACAAAAAAAGGATTCAATTTCGTCAAATCGACAAAAATTTAGATTTTAGAAACAATTGAGGTTATGCTCAAAATGTTAAATCTCAGCAAGAGATTCAAAAATCAAAAATCTAGATTTTCCATCCAAATAAAAAAAAAAACAAAAAAAAAACTACGAAAAAAAAGCGAAACTTCAGAAATAAGTCGAACATTTTTATATTATTGCATTCTAATAATTATAATCGTATCGTATAAATGATATTGGAAAACATGGAGTATAAACACAACTGGGACGAACGACGAATTACGCACCCTACGACATAGACCAAAATTCGTTAAATTAAAATGAATTTGTGTCAATTCAAATAAAAATTTTTTATTTGGATAATTTTGTTTTAAATTTATTTTTTGATAATATTTTTTCTCTTTTCTCATTTTTTAAAATATGGTCATACTATCAGCTACTAAATGTAAATAAAAGTGTATTTAAAAATTAATTAATTTATACAATTTTGTGTAATTTTATCATAATTTTTATAAAAATGGATATAAATTACACTATGGAACATTTTTGGGATTATTGTCTGGGGGTGAGAAATTCCAAGTCAGGGTGATGGTACTAGGTCAGTATAGTAAAACCCTCAAAGGGTTTGGCGTTCGTATGTGTCAGTTATTTTTTTATGACCTTTTAAATTTTTTCCTTATCTTGATGTTTTTTCGTTTAGTTGTAACATTTTGGCAAAAACGTAGTTTAACATAATTCGAGAACCACTTGTCCGATTTTGATGAAACAAATTTTGAAAAATTAAGAATTACAATTTTTTTTTTAAAGTCATAAAACATCCAAAACGGAAAAAAGGATCAAGTGTTATTAATTTCATGTAAAGTCACATAACCTATAAACAAAATGCGACATAGATCATAGAAATCGATTAACGCGTTCTGCTTTTATTTACAATTAAGTGAAGGTATCCCATTTTGACAAGAATATTGATATTTGTTTTTATTCAAAAAAGTGTCATTTATCGCCTTTTAAAATTTTATAAATTTTCCCCAATAACTCCAGACTTCTGGCCATAAACTACTAAAAAAATTAAGTAAACATTTTTATAATCTTTTATTTTTATTTTATTTATTTTTTTTTATTTATTTTAATAAATATTGCCTGGACTTTTTCGATGGTGGTTGTTCGGGACTAGTGGCATCGCATTTATCGCTATCATCAGTTTCTTCTTTATCATCAAGATCATCCTTGTCTTGCCACACAAGCTTACTCCACTAGCAAATTTCCGCAATTATTTCACTCGGCGACTTTTTGCCTCTATATCTGTAAGTTTTTGTTTTATTAAAATGAGTTTGAAAAAATAAAAAATCAGCATTACCTCATTTCAAATGGCATAGCAACTTGATGATAGCGTTCACCTTTTTCATCAGATTCGGTAGCCAATTGTTTGCTGAAGTAGTCCAGATGATGATGTGAATAATGGATTTTCAAGGATATGTGGACACCAATTTCCGAGAATGCTCTTAACATCCTTGCGACAGAAACATCGTAGTTGTTAGAACGATGCTTTCCCAACAAGCCTTCTATTACTTCTTTGATTGCCTCCCATGCATTCAATTCAGCGTCAATCAAAATATTGTTGAATGCGTCACTTTTAATCAGATTTCGTATATCTGGACCATTTAGTACGCCTGATTGGAAAAAAATAATTTGTTAAGATGGAAAATCATGGGAAATGAATGTGATATTATAACTTACCTTCTTTAATTTTACTTTCGCTGAGTCTCGGGTAAATTAATTTCAAACACAAGAAAACTTCATCTCTTCTGGCGACAGTTTTGATAAAATTCTTAACAATTCTAAGTTTAATATGCAATGGAGGCAGCAATATCTTCTCCTTCGGCACTAGAGGCTCACGAATAATATTGGCCGTTTGTAACCTGCTGTGCTCTCTGAGTTTCCATCCGTGGCATGCATATTGGTCACCGGAAAATGGTGTGTGTCCCAATCGCACAAAAAGCACATATATTTTATATAGCCGCTTTGAAGACCACAAAGCATTGCTAAAACTTTTAAATCTCAGCATATGCGCCACATATGTTTGGCGTAGTTAACCATTTTTAAAATATTTCCAGTACATCATATGTTTCTCTCGTTTCTGTACTATAGGCGATTGGAACTGAAGGTTTTTTATTGGTCTTATGCAGTAAAACCGCCTTCAAGCTGAGTTTTGAACTGTCAATAAATAATCTCCAGTCATCTACTTCATATTTTATTTCCATTGCGTCCATCAATTTTCCTACATCCGGGCAATATGCAGTAGTTTTTTCATCATTCACAAGGAATGAACTTTGGAGTGTTGCCTGACGACTTCGATAAGCTGTGACTTTCAAACCGGGTTCCAACAAATTGTTTGATTTCAAAATGGAAGCCAGCTCTTCCGATTTATGCTGTGTTAATTCCAACTTGGCAACAATTGAATCAAGCTTATTTTGATTTATTAAAATTGGCTAATTGGATACTGATGGCTCATATGGGGGATCATCACGTGCATGATATGTCGGAGCAGTCGTAGAAGAGAAAATATCTGGGCTAGAAGCTTTTGGCACAGGAATGTGGTCCGAATGAGGCAATGTTGTTGCGGCACTTGCAACACCAACGTAATTATACAATTTTCTTATCCTTTTTGCGGCTCCTTTATTCGCACATGCATAGCAATTCAATGGATTGTGACCTTCGCCAGGATTAGTCCAAGTCATTGGGATACCGAATGGCATACTTTCACGTCTTCTATTTTTCCAATCCATTAGACGGTTGTAGCAGCTTTTACACACTATATTTGGTACCCAATTTTCGTTCACTATAACATTTTGGTTGAAGTACATCTCGTATGTTTGAACAAAATCAGTACTGAAATTTCCCCTTTTTTTTATGTGTTGAGACATATTGACCACAGCAGTAGCAAAAGCTATTTATATCTGGCTTGCACAGTTCCATATTCTGTTCTCTTTTGTTCACTTTTAAAAAACTGGAGAAAAATTACTTTTACTGTTCGCGTTCGTCGGCACTTGTTGAATGACAATAATCACAGAACCAGTGTGAGAAAGAGATGAAGTATAATGACAATGCATGTTTTATGTGAACATTACAGACCCAGTGTTGCCATATCAATATTTCTCTTTTAGTACAGTAGAAAAATATGAGAGAGTTCGGCTTGTGAGTGTCAATGTTTTCTCCAAATAATGTTGTGCATATCTGGAGCAAATTTTTGAAATTCATACATTTACCTAATTGTGAATAAATGAGAAACGCGTGCATCGATTTTCATGATCAATGCCTTTTTTCTCATGAGTTATGTGACTTTACGCGAAAGTAATTAGTTTTGGCACTTTTTTCCATTTTGGATTTTTTATGAATTTAAAAAAAAAAATATTTAAATCTTTAGGCAAAACTTCGAAAGTGTTGCACATATAGGAAAACGGCATAGAAACAGATTAGAGAAATTGTAATTCTTAACTTTTCAAAATTTGTTTCATCAAAATCGGACAAGTGGTTCTCGAGTTATGTTAAACTATGTTTTTGCCAAAATGTTACAACAAAGCGAAAAAACATCAAGATAAGGAAAAAATTTAAAAGGTCATACAAAAAACTGACACATACGAACGCCAAACCCTTTGAGGGTTTTACTATACTGACCTAGTACCATCACTCTGACTTGGAATTTCTCACCCCCCAGATTTGCTGTTGTACTGTGTTATGAGAGAGTGAAACACAATGACTGTTGATATATTCTGGTACCAAAGAATATAAAAATAGAGAAAACCGGAGATCTGACAAATTGTTGCCACTTCTTTAAATTTTGTACATACAGTCTACGTATTTACTCAACGAATATTTTTGTTTCAGTTGTGTTTATTCAATATAGCACAATTGGTACAAACAAAATTTAAAGAATTTGCAATACTCTGCCAAAATTTCTGTTTTTTTCAACACAATTTTGTATCATTTGGTACTAGATAACATAAACGTTAATTTTTTTTCACTATTATGCATTTCTATTTGAATTATGATTAAATTACACCATTGCTTAAATTAATTACTTTAAAAATATTTCTTTTACATTTAGCATCTGATAGTGTGACCACATTTCCACATAAAAAACAAAAAAAATTAAGAGAAAAGAAATATTACAAAAAAAAAAAAAATTTAAAAAAATATTTTAATTGTATGCCCTCTGCACCAATTTTTTTGGGCGTTATTACTCGGCATAAGAAATATATATAAAAATCCCATCGAAGAGTCAATTACGAACGACGAACTTCGTTGACGCACTGATGTGTGCATTTTCGCAATTGTATTTTTTTTTACGAATATTCGGCACGAAAAATTCGTCCCATTAGTATTTATAGCAATAAAAGTAAAATATCTGAAATCACGATTGTAAAGAGTTAAAAAATAGGGAGTTATTATGTTATTTTGACACTGATAGATTTTTTCTGTCCGAAATTTTGACTATATCATAAATGCGCGGACCAAAATAAGACGGCCTTAACTTACAACAGCTTCGTCTTACTCCAATCGGACATCGAAATTAACCGAAAAATTATCTTTTCTGACTAGGTGCAAATTTATCTTAGCGACATTTCAGTTAACGGCTAGCGTTCTATAGCCATGGTTACATTTTTTAATGGGCTGAAATGGAAGTTATGACGTGAGATAATCTTTGTTTTCAGCACGTTGGGGTATCATGTCACGTCACACAGCTCATTTAACAATCTAAATTTTGCGCACTAAGTTCGGTAATTAGCCGTTGGCAACCCAGGTTCCTTTTAAACTTTTTCTTGTAAAGCGCCGATGATATGCGAAGAATCCAGAAACGATTCACACCCGGAAGTAGAATCAGAAACCGTTAACAAAGTCTTGGAAAATTGGACCGACAGGAAAAACTACTGCGAAGCCAGAACCGACAGTCACAAGAATAAAATCGTGTTCCATAAATAATTAGAATATCTGTTAGTTCTAATACAGCAAAAGAAATTAAGTTTAGTGCATTTTATTTAATTTTTTAAATGCTATTTGGACCAAGCGGTATCACATTCGACAGGGTCAAATATAAAACCACTTTTACTTGATTTTTGTTTAATAAAAAAAATTATTTCTAGATTGCAAATACGTCGCACACATTTGTTGGAAGATGCATTTCGTCGTATTATGTCAGCCAATAAAAAAGACTTACAAAGAGGCCGTTTGGCAGTTTTGTGGGATACGGAAGAGGGCCTCGATTATGGTGGACCATCTAGGTTAGTGTAAACAAAATTTTAAAACTTTATTTAGATTTGAAACTATATTTGAATCTTAGCTTCTAGTTTATATAAAATATTTAATAACATTTTTTCAACTATCTTTCCCCTTCCAGAGAATTTTTCTTTTTATTATCGCGTGAACTGTTCAATCCTTACTATGGCCTTTTTGAATATTCAGCCAACGATACTTATACCGTACAAGTGTCACCATTATCGGCGTTTGTAGACAACTGTCACGATTGGTTTCGTTTCAGTGGTCGAGTCTTAGGTCTGGCCTTAGTCCATCAATATCTATTGGATGCTTTTTTCACGCGACCATTTTACAAAGCTTTATTAAGACTTCCCGTAGCTTTAAGTGATTTAGAATCATTAGACAATGAATTTCATCAGTCATTACAATGGATACGTGATAATGACATTGGAACTGGCATAGACTTGGGCTTAACATTCTGTGTAACAGAGGAGCTGTTGGGACGAGTAGTGGAAAGAGAACTTAAACCCGGTGGCAAAAATATAATAGTCAATGAGAAGAATAAAAAGGAATACCTTGAGCGTATGATTAAATGGCGTTTGGAGAGAGGTGTACAAGAACAAACTGAATCATTAGTACGTGGCTTCTATGAAGTCGTTGATTCTCGTTTGGTTTCGGTATTCGATGCCCGAGAATTAGAACTTGTTATAGCTGGTACAGCCGAAATCGATATTAACGATTGGCGTTTAAATACGGAATATCGTTCGGGTTATCATGATAATCACCAAGTCATTATTTGGTTTTGGCAAGTGATTGAGAAATTTACCAATGAACAAAGACTAAGACTTTTACAGTTTGTCACCGGCACCTCTAGTATACCCTATGAAGGTTTTTCGGCCCTCAGGGGTTCCACTGGTCCCCGGAGATTTTGCATTGAAAAATGGGGAAAACCGAATGCTTTGCCCAGAGCTCATACCTGTTTTAATCGTTTAGATTTACCACCATATCCAACACCGGAATTACTCTACGAAAAATTATTATTGGCTGTTGAAGAAACGAATACTTTTGGTATCGAGTAAGTTGCAAATTTTAGAAACAAAAACATCAACAAATTTCTTGTTAGTTCAAAATTTGGTTTTGGGTTATTCTATAAATTTAATTTGATGAAAAGCATTATAACGATAGAGTTTCGTTAAAAAAACGTGATATTTTAAAAATGTCCTTAATTTATAAATTTTAAACTTTAACTTTGTGTGTAGGTGTATTAATTTATTTATTAAAATTAAATTATTTATTATAATATTAGATGTATGTGCCCAAGTTGTAGTGTTTAAATGTTATAGGAGTTGCATTATTTATTTATTTCTTTTTACTAAAATATAATTTAGAACTGAAACCTTGATTTGTGCCGGTAATTTAAAATTAAACTTATAATTTGAGGTTAAAAATGACTTGTCCTGACACAAAAATATTTTAAATTCAATTTGAGGCTGTTACAAATATTTTATGAAAAGATTTTTTTTCTTGTGGAAAAACTTTGATAGCAATGTGCCTTTGTTCTGTAAAGGCCATGATTCACTATCATACTGTACGATCTGTAAAAAATAGCATATGTGCTAAAAAAAGTATGATAGTGTAGATTAGAAATGTATGTGTGTGACAGACTTTTTGACAGATCTGTACGATTTGATAATATAAAAAGAAAATTAAATATTATTTTTCTATACGATCAGATTTGCAAAATCTATTTTTGTATGATAGTGTGGCACCTACAACGCCATTTTGAAACAATTTTTGAGTATGACAGAATTCTGTCAGATTCTTTTGTGATTGAATCGTACGATTGTGTAGGATAGGAATCCTGGCCCTAACTAAAGTGAGAATTTTCTGACATGAAGTTTTTATAGTCATCTTGTTTACACAGAGTGAACTTGAGCTATATCTAAAACATGATTACCTCTAGCGCAACCTGTAAAAAACAAGTTGACTATAATAAACCCCCGTCTACATTAGTCATCAACATGTCTTAACAAAAGTCAAACTTCATATAAAAAAGTATTAATAATAATGTTTTTTATTTTTTATAAGAATTTTGACTTTTGTTAAGAAATGTTAAGGACTTTATAGACGGGGGTAATTTTAAGTGAAAAATTTCTCACTTAAGTTTTAGAACGAACGCACTGGGGTCAAATTACTAACTGGCACAAATCAAGGTACTCTTGTTTTAAATATTATTTATTCTTGTCGTTTTAGTCATTAGAGTTTAGGTGATAGACATATTAAGTATATTTTTTACTAACTTTATTCCTTTTACAACAATAACAGAAGAAATCTTTATGGTCCATAGTTACTTATGAATAAGTCAGGAAAATAACTGCAAAGTTTCCAAAAGTTGAAATTGATTTACACATTTTGGTATGTTATATTTGAATTTACATATACATATAACAAGTAAAGGGTTTTCTTTTTCTCTCTTAAAACTTAAAAGCTTTTTGATAATAGCGCTGCAAAGTGGCACTAAAAGAATTAAAATTCAAGCTGTTGAAGAGAACTTTAATTTAATTAATTGTTTACGTTTGATATTTTAAAATTAAAAATAAAAAAATGGCACAATAGACATGTTCAAACTTAATTTTTATTAATGTGTTTGCTATTAAATTTTTTTACTTTACCATACGTAGTCTAAGGTAAAGTATAGCAATCATGACAAAAATCGAGTTCGGGATTTCGATGGATTTATACGTTTTGAGGTCTCCTTTTGGCTATTTTCGCGATGATGTCTGTGGGTATGTGTGTATGCCACTATTTTTGTGGAGTTTGTACAGGTCATACCGTATGACGTATTAAAACGGTATGTGCCTTTGGTATATGGAGATGACGAGTTGTGTAAATTTTGGTCATAATCGGGAAGGGACAAGGGGTAGTATACTTACTCCCAAACGCTCTAAATGAAATTTAGTATATGCCTTTGGTTTATGGAGATGAAGTATACATTTTGGGCATAATCGGGTAGGGGCAAGGGGTAGTTTACTTAACACCCCAAACCGAAAATAATTAATTTTTCGATTTGAATATACTTTGAACTTTTATTCTTTATGTAATAAATAAAAATAATGTTTTTTATAGAGGTATAGAACTTTAAGTTGGCATTACTTTTCAAGATGGCGACCGATTTAACAGCTGTCAAGTGATTTATTCTCAGTTTGGTTTGGCAATTCATCATGAATAGACTCACAGTAAGGCGTAGATTCGTCGAATGGGCCCAAAACGAGATTACCGTTGTTCCCGATTTTCATAATCGAATTTTGTTTAGCGATGAAGCGCACTTCTGGTTGAATAGCTACGTCAACAAACAAAATTGCCGCATTTGGAGTGAAGGTAATCCTCAAGTGTATGTCGAAAAACCGTTACATCCAGAAAAACTGACTGTTTGGTGCGTTTTATGGGCTGGTGGAATCATTGGTCCGTACTTTTTCAAAAACGATGGTGGCCAGAACATTACAGTCAATGGGAATCGGTATAGAGCTATGATTACTAACTTTTTTATTCCTGAATTGAATAACCATGATGTCCAGGAGATGTGGTTTCAACAAGACGGCGCAACATGTCACACAGCTCGTGCCACAATAGATTTATTGTAAGACACGTTTGGTGACCGCCTAATTTCACATTTTGGACCTGTGAATTGGCCTCCAAGATCTTGTGATTTAACACCGCTAGACTACTTTCTGTGGGGCTATGTAAAGTCATTGGTCTATGCGGATAAGCCACAAACGCTTGACCACTTGGAAGACAACATTCGCCGTGTTATTGCCGATATACGGCCTCAAATGCTGGAAAAAGTCAACGAAAATTAGACGTCCAGACGCGCCAGCCGTGGCGGTCATATGCTAGAAATCATATTTAAAATGTAATGCCACAAGATTATCTTTCGGATAAACAAAATTCATGTCAATTGAATAATTCATCGTTGTTTTATTGCAACTTAAAGTTCTATACCTCTATAAAAAATACCCTTTATATCCATAAAAATATCTGTTTCCATTGGGTATGGTAAAGTTGAGTATAGGCCACTCCAGTTTTAGTTTTAAATTAAAAAGGCAGCAGAACAGAACTAAAAAGTTAGTTTTTTTTTAACTTTTTGTGTTTTTAATATTTTATATATTTAAATATAAATGGCAAACAGAAGAAATTTTCGTTTTGACATTTTTCCTCCTTCCTTCGGTAACAATCCAAATTTATATAATTTGTAATGATTATTTGAAAATACGGACGAAAATTTAACAGACGTATGGCTCTCTAAAATTTTTGAAATTGTTCACCTCATCAGATCATATGCATATTTTTCTGACAACTTTTCAAAGGCAAATAGTGTAAAAATGACCCAAAATCAGCTAGATATAGCGCAAAAAAAGCTTAGCTCGCATTACTGATCCTTTTGAAACCAATGGAAAAAACTCAAAACAGCTGTTGTCATTTTACAATATTTTACTCCACACCAATGGTGTAAACGCAAAAAAATCAGTCGTAAGGTTTTTACTCTTATTTCTGAAACACCGATCACTTTTAATATTATTTTCTTTTGGAATATGCGTATGTAAAGTTGTATCGTCTAAACCACCCTTTAAAGACATGGTTGTGAGCAGCGTTAACATGCAAATGCTTTTTAATAAAAAAGTGAAGATTAAAAAACCTTATTTTCAGGAAAAAATACACACTCAAAAGTATTTTTAATCAAACATGTTGAAACGTAACTTAAACAAAACAGTCCTGTAAGTTAAATATGTAATTAATCTATTCATATAATAAAACTGTAACGGGACCATCTCTGTACATAAAGTAATTTGAGAAAATGTTGTTGCTGTTGCATATAGTAATTGAAATGGAATACAAAACAGTAATTTTTAGAATTTTTGTCTGTCTGTCTGTCTGTCTGTCTGTCTGTCTGTCTGTCTGTCTGACTGTGTTCGCTTCACGTTAATAAAATTATATGAGGAGGTATCTTAGTATCATGGCTCAAATACAGGATACTTTATTTGCGCAGAACTATCTCATTTCCATGAGAAAATATAGAAAGTACGCAATTTTTCCGATTAAGAGAGCTGTACATGATTTTTTTCATAAAGCAAAATTAAACAAAATATTGTAAGGTTGCCTACGACGTGGTGGGCTCAGTTAGTATAAAATAATTTAAATTAAAAAAATATTTAATTCTAAAAGTCTATAAGAAACTTTCACATTAACAGTAAAACTGCTAAAAACACACAACTCAGCACATTTAGCAACGCTGGATGTTAAATTTAAATTCGAGCCTTGAAACGAACTGTAATTTTTTTTCTTGGCAAAATATCGCTTCATTTATTAGTCTTTTCAGCCTACAGCTGTTAAGCAATTTCCATACATTTTCTTATTTTCCAATTTAGTAAATAATAAATGGTGTATATGGTGTATGTACACAAAACAAGAGAGCATAACCTCTCTCCGCTTAACAAGATGTAGCCATTATCTAGTGGAAACAGGACTTTACCGCCGGCCACCGCGAGTAGGTATAAGACAAACTTTTGACGGTACACTCAGTTAGGGCAAGTATATATCTATATATATATCTATATATATATATATATCTATATATCTATATATATATATATATATATATATATATATATATATATATATATATATATATATATATATATATATATATATATATAATACAAGTATATTTTTAATATTCAATAAACTGAACTTAATTTCTTTTGGTGTATTATTGCGGCTGGATTCGCAGCAACTTATCCTGTCAGTCAAATTTTTCAAGACTTTGTTACAGTTGTTGGTTCTATTTCACGAAAAGCTTGGATATTACCCTTAAGGGTGTGTGCTTATTCGAATAGCATTATCGGTATTTAACAACACTACACATGAAAAAGTCTAAATCAGTCAAATCGCAGCTCCGAGACGACTAATATACATCGCCAAGACGGCTAATAATACAATTAATACAATTACCTGCTTAAATCAAAGACTAACTATAAGTATATTTTCAATTTTAGACCATAAAGGTCTTGGTTGATAGAATTATCGTTTCCAGTGGAGTGATACCACTACTCCAAATTACACACCAAACTACCAGTCTCTGTGGACGCTTTTTACCAAATGCGGCATTTTTGTTTGTTGGCGTAGCCACCTAGAAGAAAATATGCCTCGTCTAAACGGGAAAGCGTTGTTTGCGCGTAAAGCGCTACTGATTGATAGTCAGTTTTTCGGATAGAAAAATTCTGCCAGTGTCAAAATAACATATTTATAATGATACTTGTGCAAAACTAAAATTTTTTGAACTTCTAAGTTTAAATATTTATTACTACTCACAAAATAAATATCAATGGTTTTTCTACATACAACAGTTCTCTATATCAAAGGCCCCCAACCAAAAAAGTTAGTTAAAATGAAAATGCATTAGTTTGCTAAATATTTAGCAAAGTGACACAAACCTACCTTGTTGAAAGCTGGTATGCTACTGATTTAAAATTTTCACATGTTTTGTTCTCTTTGTAAGATTATCGTTGAGATTGTGTATCTGCTAACAGACCCTTAGGGGTTTGCGTGGGGGCTCTTGCTCTATGTATGTATTTGAACACAGTTTTTTATTTTGTATCGGAGGTGCCACGCCTACTACTTTGACCTCGCAAATCGATTTCCGTTCAACAAGATTCAAGCACTCAAAAGTAAAACTTTTTATATCAAAAACATCCGAATCTATTTTTAGAACAGGGTTGTTATAATGTTTTGTTATAATAGATTTATTATTATTATTTATAAATAAGCCAATGTAAAGAATTGCCACCAGGTGTGATACTAATGTTGAATTACTTTTTTTTTTTTTTCATCTTTTGGAAACACTGTAGTTTTAGTCTCCTTTCTTTTCAAATTTGTTATGAAGAATTTGTAGTTTAGTTCAGTATATGATATTATATCTAGTTCTTAAATAAAACTTGCTTAATAACAAAAACAAAAAAAAAAAACAAAATAATAACAAATCATTCCATTCAAATGCATTTAAACAAATATTTAATAGGTCTTGAAAAAATTTTAACCTTAACATGCTTTGGTAATCCTGCCGTTATAAAATAATATAATTTTTAAATTTTAGACAAATCTTAATACTTTTAGGATTATTTTATGTAAAAATGACTTCTGTCTCTTTCAAACTACCTTTAAGAAAGACTTGATTTTATTTTAATAAAAAATTAAAGCTTTTATTGTTAATCTACAGCTTTTTTCAATTTTATTTTTATACAAAGCTTTTTAGTTTTCTCCTAAAGTCTGACTATAAACTTAAATATTAAACAAATTAATAAAATAATATAAGCAAACAAGTTCAATTACAAAAAAAAAAAACAATAAAATAAAATAAAATATACAAACAAATATTAAAAAAAAAAAAACGTAATTGTAAAATTTATTTAAACCCTAGAAAAAAAAATTACTCAACGGAAAGTAAAATATGTAGATGGAAAATAAGTAAAATGAAAAAAATAGCTAAAAATAAAATTTTTAATGTATTTATGTTAAAATAATTAAAAAAAAATTATTCGACAAAATCAAAAAGTTATTTGAGGTGTAATTGGTATATGGTTGATATTCGTTGTAATTCTAAATTGTTTTTTTTTCGTTTTTAAACTTTCTGATTTTAAAATATTTATAATATGAAAATATTACTCACATATTATAGTTTTGGTAACATTTAAAGGTTCCTGAAATTAAATTATCTTATCCGCTGTTTTAATGCTAAAAAATGCTAGTTGTGTATTGAACGTTACGCAAGCTTTCCAAATACAAATCGAAAATAAATATTTATATGTATATTAAAACAAAAGGATAATGAGAATTCTTCAAAAACATATTAAAAAAATATTTTTTTCTTTGTAAAACCTTTTTTTATTTTTGCAATTAATTTTGAAAATAATTACTGTAAAGTTTTGAAAAAAATTTAGAACTCATTTTATATAAATTGATAACCAATACAATCACCTTGAATTTCAATTGGATAAATCGTCATTAAAATAGTGTAGGTTTTTAATTTATTATTGCTTGATTAACGATATTCACCGGATGTTTTCCCATCTCCGCCGGATTTTTGCGATACATCTTAATCTCATACATCGCTTTTTGGGCAGAACAAGAAAGCGAAGAAAATAAAATGGAAGATGAAAAAAGTTTTCTTTGATAATTTTTTTCCAAGGCGCTTATCGATTGATAATCTCTGTGTTCTGGGAGGAAAAAAAAATAGATAGACTTATATAATGTGGCAAAAAATGGAAAGCAGTTTGCAGGTAAGCGTTGAAAGAGAATTCTATGCCCTTAAATTTGTATTGAGCGGCCTTCGTTCAAATCTGTCAACAAGAAAAGTTATTTATGTTCATAATATTAAACAAAAAAATTGAATAAATAAATTAAAATAAGGTTAATTTTCTGACGGAAAAACACTCTCTTTTCAAGAGTTTCATTCGAACTTTTTTTTAACTCTTAACTATGGAGATAAGGCGATTTTTTAAGATCACCATAGATTCTGAAAGAGCTCGTTAATACAAATCTATATATATACATCTATATATATATATATATATATATATATATATATATATATATATATATATATATATATATATATATATATATATATATTATCAAATGATATGAGAGTATATATCGCCCTTGACTCTAAAATTAAGAGTTTTTGAGTTAAATTTTTTTGATAACTATTATTTACGGTCCCTGCAATTTAGCTAACGAAATACTTTATTATAATCTTTGACGAGTTTTAAACTTTTTCTATATCCTTCTTGATTTTCTATTGTTGGTTTTAACTTTTTAACCATTAATTAATTTAAAGCCATTTTATTTTTAAGAATTTTATCTAAGTAACGTTCAATACATGTTTGTATGAGTTTTATATATTTTCACTTTACCATACGTAGTATAAGGTAAAGTATAGTAATCATAAAAAAAAATTGAGGACGGAATTTCCACGGATTTATACGTTTTGAGGTCTCTTGAATTCATTTTGGCTATTTTCGCAATAATGTCTGTGGGTGGGTGGGTGTAGTCCACTATTTTTGTGAGTTTGTCAGGTCATACCGTTTGACATATCAAATGAAATTTAGTATGTGCCTTTGGTATATGGAAATGAAGAGCTGTATAGTTTTTGAACACAATCGGGAGGGGGCATGGGGTAGTTTCCTTACCCCAAATTTTGTGAACGCTCTACAGGTCATACCGTATGACATATTAAAACAAAATTTAGTATGTGTCTTTGGTATATGGTGATGAAGAGCTGTAAGGGGTAGTTTACTAAACATCCCAAACCGAAAATAATTAATTTTTCGACTCGAATATACTTTTTATGTAACATATGCATACAAATATCTATTTCCATTGGTAAAGTTCTGTGTAGGCCACACTAGATTTTTTTTAAACACATAAATTTAATTACATTGTCTTCGCAGAGTTTTAACCAAAACTCTATAACAAAAGAAATCAGAAAAATTCTTGGTGCCGAATTATATTATGCAACTTTTGTCGCTGCAATTCTTCGTTAGTAGGCAAGAGGGGAGAAAGCAATTTAAAGGGGTACACATATGAATGTACTCTTGAAATTCGTTTTGTCCTCTCAATTGTGGTTTTAATTTTGAAGTTTAAAATGTAATCAAATGTATACATCCATACAAATTGCAGCAATAAAAATTGCACGATATAAACACAAATGCAATATTAAAGAAGAAACGAGAAAGATTGCAGCGACAAAAGTTGCATAATGTAATTCGACACTTGGTAATTGTAAATACAAATTGAGAGCGATTGTTAAAATTTTTTTTTAATTAAATAATCCGGAGGTGATAGAGGCCAAAAACTATGAACTCGACGATGGTATTCATAATATTTAAGCCCAAACAATTACAAAATTGGCTTAATCGGAGAGCGTAGTGGAAGTCATTTAAACAATGTGCTTCATTTTTAAAACCATACTTTTTAAAACACACTGTTAGTATTTTATAGCTGAATCATATTCTAAACATTATAATTTTTGTGTAATTAAATTTCTATTTCTGCCTTTTAACAATTTTCTTATGCCTTCCTATCCTACCAATTATATGAAAAATTTGCATGCGTAATTAAAATACTTTTACTTATTTTCCTTAAAAAATATATAAACACAACCTCGAAAATAAACATAACCTTAATTAATTTCAAATGTGATGTTAGCTTGCGCAATAATTTATTATAAGCAAAAAAAGAAAAAAATATATATATGTATGTATATATACATATACATATGTATATAATATATATTTATTATTTTATTTAATTCCATATTTATATTAAATTAATATTTATCAATTAAATTATTTTTAACCATATTTAGCCATAACTATATAATATTAAATATAAAATAATTTAAAATATTAAAGAAAAATTTAAAGAAAACAAAATAAAATTGCCTCAATAAATATTTATTAAAACAAATAACTAAATTAAATAAATTATGTCATTAATTTTATTACATAAGCAAAAAATTACAAGACTTTTTGACTAAATGTTATTGAATATTTCGTACCAAACCGATTTAAAAATTTATATTTTTGGCTCTCAGTTCAGTTGCAATAATTGATTTGTAAAAGGTTTATTTAATTAATATTGTACGGCAATTTGTTTTATAAATCTTAAAAAAATATTTTTTTATGAATATGGCCGTAAAAGTTAAACATATGAAAGCTTAGTACGTTAAAAAGAAAAATGTATACTTTTTAATCGACCTCTCTTTGAACCTCTTCTGCTTTTTATTTTTGTTTACCGGAATATTAATAGAACACATCGAAGGTGGAACGAAACTAAACGTTAAATAGACGTTTAGTTAATGGTTTTGGTTTGTGTAATGCGTTTTCTTGCCCCACAACGTTTGTTTGACTTCCGTTATGTGGCCTTTACATAAGGACATTAAGAATGTCGTTTTCGGTCTGTGGGTCTCACTAAAAACTGTGCTAATTTATGGTTTTATATAACGGATATTTTCTCTAGCTGCACGAGAACAAGCGATATCGATTAAGAGCGGAAAATGTCAAACAGTGTAAAACTTTTGTTCAGTACTTTTTGGCAAGTCATCATAAATCGTTTAACGCCAGAACAACGTTTCCAAATTGTGGAAATTTACTTTACAAAAATAAATCTGCTCTCGAAGATCATAGAACAATTCGTCCATTTTACCGTCAATTGTTGATCGTTTTCGCACTAATTTTACTCTATTTAAAGCCGTCAACAAGACTAAGGCAAGGAATGATACCGAAAAAGGCAAATTATTTGTTGAACATTTGAAAAATTTTTTTACTCCAAATGTATTGACTGATGCAGTTAATTTGCCAACTGTCGAAGCTAGTGCTGCAGTACCCTTAAGATTTCATTTTAGTGACATTGAGAGGGTAATAACAGATTTAAACACCAAGAAAGCCCCTGGTTTTGATAAGTAACCAGTAACAAGATGTTATTTGAGTTGCCCCATACAGCTCGAAAAATTATTCTTTTTATTTTTAACGCCATTTTACGCCTTGAGTACTTTCCTCCAGGTTGGAAGGTTTCGTTAATAACTATGATTCCTAAACCAGGAAAAGACCACACAAAAGTTGAATCATACAGACCTATAAGTTTTTTATCAAATATGTCAAAGCTGTTTGAGAGGATGTTAATAAATAAGCTGAACCCCCTTCTAAGCGACAAATGATGTATTCCGAACCATCAATTTGGCTTCAGAAAAAAACATAGTAAAGGGTGTTTTTTTAAGCCCGATAGAACTTGAAATTGTAAAAAATAACACAGAAAATTAAATTGTAATCAAAATTTTTTTTTATTCGAAAGATCAATACGTGACATTAACATTTGAAAATGATTTCGGGCATATGGGCTCCGCGGCTGTTCTTGACGAAGCGCATTCTGGACGTCCAATTTTGGGCCACTTTTTCGAGCACTGCTGGACGTATGTCACGAATAACACGAACAATGCTGTCCTCCAAGGCGTCAATTGTTGCTGGTTTATCAGCATAAACCAGTGACTTCACGTAGCCCCAACAGGAATCGAGAGGTGTCAAATCGCACGACCTTGGAGGCCAATTGACAGGTCCATTTCTCGAAATCAACTTATCGCCAAATTTTGATTTCAATAAGTCGATGGTTGCGTTCGCCGTATGGCACGTAGCGCCATCCTGTTGAAACCACATCTCCTCCGGATCAATGTCATCCATATTTTCAAACAAAAAATCATTGATCATGGTGCGGTAACGATCTCCATTGACCGTAACGCGAGCTCCGGCCTCATTTTTGAAGAAATAAGGTCCGATGATGCCACCAGCGTGAAATCCGCACCAAACTGTGCATTTTTCTGGATGTAATGGAGTCTGTAGGGTCTCTTGTGGATTGGTCTCACTCCATATGCGGCAATTTTGCTTATTAACAAACCCGTTAAGCGAAAAATGCGCCTCATCGCTGAACACAATTTTGCGATAAAACAACGGGTCAGTTGCCAATGCCCCCCTATTCACATAAATAACCAAATGATACCTTTCAGACGTGAAATATCTCGGCATACATCTTGACCGGCGCCTTACTTGGAAACGCCACATAGAATTAAAGTTGACACAAATGAAGTTAAAAGCAGTCCAACTAAACTGGCTTATCGGCAGAAATTCTACTCTAGCTGTAGATTGCAAACTTTTATTGTACAAGTCAATTTTAAAACCAATTTGGTGCTATGGCATTCAATTATGGGGCACTGCCTCAGCTAGCAATACAGAAAAAATCCAAAGGCGCCAAAACAAGATTCTACGGATGATCACTGTTGCTCCCTGGTACATAAAAAACTCGAACATCCACAAAGATCTAAACGTGCCATCAGTTAAATCAGAAATAGCGAAATATGTAGTTACATATTTACAGAAGCTTGAAACACATCCAAATCCGCTGGCCCGCAACATGCTAAATGAACGTGGTTACATTCGTCTAAGAAGGAGGGACATTTCTTCTCCCATCCGAACATTAGAGGGATGACCCGCAAATGATAGAAGCAACCGTGAAACATACATCTTTTTTTGTCTAGCACTGGCTGGACATAACAAGTATATTTATTTTTATTTTAGGCTTAAGATATGAGTAATTATTGTTAGTTCAAAAATATATTTGAAGATTCAATAAATAAAATATGAAAAAAAAGACTAAGAAATGTGCATACCGAAGAGAATATTGCTGCTGTAGCGCGAAGTATTGAAGAAGAAGCCGTAATAACGATTCGTATTTTTGTTTTTCAACTTGTTGGCGTTTTTCCTTCGACTATATGCAAAATTTTACGAAGAATCTCGTGCAAGACTTGAAGCCAAAGAGTTATCGTTTGCGTCTTATTTTTTCTGATTGAGCCCATTTAAAAGAATTTTTGTATCAAAATCTGTGTTTAATAATGCAGCTGTGGGGCCTAATCACCGCAGTCGATGTCGAGTAAACGAGTCGAGTAAGAAAATTATGCCATTCGACATGTATCGAATCATTATTTATATAAAATTTAATAGATTAATAATAAGTCAACATGTGAAAGAAAAAGAAAACACAGTTTAAAAACATTTCCTTTCAAATGAAATTACGATAATTTTTATTCGATATCGAGTGCCATGATACCAAAATGAAAATTTACGGGAAATTTTACTCGATATCGAATGCGGCGATTAGACCCCTGGTTAAATAGTTTCGTCAATAAGCAAAATTGCTGTATTTAGGGCGAATACAATCCTCAGGTCGTTAATTGACTGTTTAGTGCGGTTTACATGCTGACGGCATGCATCGGTCCTTATTTCTTTCGTCATTCACCGTTAAATTTAAGAAATGTAAAAATATAAGTACGTGGATCGACAGACAACAAAAAAATTCTGTATCAAATAGTAAATTTTTAAGGATTTTGTTTAAAATTTGTCGTTTTGGGACACTGCACAGTGGGGCAGAATCAAAATATTTTGATTCGATTTTTAAAACAAAAAAAGATTCACCTCAATATCATTTTACGTTCAAAACTATGTGCTTTTAAATATGAGCATTCCCATATTTTTCACACTTTTATCAGTTTATGTTAAATGTTAAAATGTTTGAATTTTCATTTTATTTGGCATTAATTCCAATACAAATGATTTATTTCAAATACAAAAATAACTGTATTAATAAAGAATCATCCTTAATAAAGGGACTATCGATCAAAGCACTATTAGGTATTGAGAAACCAGTTTCGTAATTGTCAAAATCTTGAGAAACCAAATCTGAAGAACGTTTTTTATTCTACAAATAAGAATTTGTTAATATTTTGCAATAAACCTGTCAGTATAAATTAAAAAATACCTGATCCAATATAGACATTTTATATTTAAAATTGTCACTACCTATTTCCTTGAACATGCCACCAGTATCTAAAATTATGCTGTTGCCTAAACTCAGTTGAGGCACCGAGGAATAGTCCTCCAGTTGTAGATAAAGATAATCACGATGTAAATGTTGAAAATGTGCTTTGATTTTAAAAGCTTTACCTGTAATTGAATATATAATTATAAATTTTTTGTTTCTTAGTAAAACTTTAAAAGTTATATTACCTCTAATAGAAAATATGGGACTTTCCATACTTAAACTGTTAAAACTTTTAATGTTGTGGGTAAAATTTTCCATGCGCCAATAGTAAGTATAGACTTTTACATCTTTATTTGTGATGAGAGTATTATTGTATTTTGAAATTTCTTTTTCTCGTACAGGTGTTGTTACGAAAGCGTTCCCTTCTTTAGCAGACAATGATTTTAATTTCGGTGTCAGATAATAATTTTTGCCAATTTCGTTAGTTTTTTCAATTGGAATAGATTGAAACTTAAGGGTGGATGGTGTAACAACGAAACTACCACTCGTACCAGCTGATGTTACAGGTTCCATCAAGCTTTCGTTAATGCTTTGTTTTACAGTTTCCTGTACCAGAAAGTGAGAGTGTATTTCTTGTACCAGTTTTTGTATATTTTCCAAATCTTGTCTTAATTTATTTTCCAAATCACTAAAAGCCTTTGACATTTCTGAAGATCCACATACACCTTTCAGTTCACGTGTAGTGAAGGCCTCAGCACTGGCCCGAACGTCACCAGATGTCACCGTGCATACAGCTTTTTGCACTTCACTAGGTTTTAATTCTTCAATATTTGCATCAGAGAAATCTTTGAAGTTTTTAAAAAATTAAAATTAAACTCAAATTACTTGAGAAATAAATTACCTGAATGTATTTTAGTTTCTGGTGTATGCCTTGTCTCTGTTATCTCATTTATTGGCCTGCCATCTGCCATATTATTTATGTTTATATTATTTAGGCAAATTAATAAAAGTATTTCAAAAACAAACATTTTAAGAACTTTAAATAGCTTTTTTCATTTCATTTTTATTCTAAAGGGTGTATCTAAATTTACGCCGAATAAAAAAAAATTGATAATTGCAAGGGCTTGATACTGTTGAACACTATTTAAAAAATAATGGAATCTTGTAAGCAAAATTAGCCCTAAGACACTTTCACCCTAATATATTTGTTAATAGTCATGCCACACAATCAAGACACACTTCAATTATTGCATTGGACATTTTCTTATCTCCTTAGATCGTGAGATTTACGAGGGCAGCTTTATAATTACGTAACTTTTTTTTCTTCAGCGGAGTAAATTTTAACGAGAGCAGTTTGATAATTACGTGACTGTTTATATTTTTAGCGCACATAACCTACGTTATAAAGGGATCACAAGGACCCAAATGAATCGGTTCTGAATTACAGAACCGGCTACCTGTACAAACTTATCCCTTTAAATGGTGTTTATTAGTGGACTACGGCTGCATGCAAAATTATCCTACGAAAACTCTCCCAGGTACACATAGTTTGCTAATATAAGTTGAAATGAATTATTTAAATTAATTATTCGGCCCTATTCCCGTTGGCGTTGTAGTTTGAAAATGAAAAAAAAAAACGACAATTTGGCTTTGCCGTTGGCATTAACGACTCTCGTCGTAAATATATCAGTTTCTCTATTTTGAAACGAAGATAGAAACTACAATAAAACATTCGTTCTCTGTCGATATCATAGTAGGAAACGAAATTCAAAGGACTAAAAAAAATTAAAATGAAAAAAGTGCATTAAGTAAATTCGAAATTTTAGTTTTTTAAATGGAAAAATATCCCGCTTTTGCTAAGGGTTTTCGAAAGGGCGAAACTGCCGAGAAATTAAATCCGTTTGGCCCTCCAGTTCTATATGTAGAAGGTTGGCATAAAGTAAGTAAAACTAAATTAGGAGAAAATATCCATTAAAATGTTTTTTTGTTTTATTAAAATAAATCGAGATAAAAAGGAAACTCTGATTCCAGAGCAACAGGGGAAGGATGTTATAAACAGGTGTGATTGTCACCATTGGAGGAAGCGGTATTAAACCTATTAAAATTTGAAAAAGAAATTAACCCGAAAGGAAATGTAGTGGTATTCGTCGACCACAAAGAATAGATCGCTACTAGTCGAGTTTGGCACTTAGAATCTGTGATGGCAAAAATGTTAACGTTCTGTCGTGGCATCTTCCGATGTATATTTATATCCATTATGTCATCATCATCACTTGAGCTTGAAAAATATAATTCAGTACTCGCTATTTTGTTAAAACTTACAAAGAAATAACAAACACTTTAGAAATTTATAAAATATCATAAATTACAACACAAAAACTTGCAGTGCTACCACACTTTATTAATTTTTCTTTTTGTTTTCGAATACGTTTTTTCATCGTTTCAATGTAC
Organism: Phasia obesa; assembly: GCA_949628195.1. Classification (NCBI taxonomy): domain Eukaryota; kingdom Metazoa; phylum Arthropoda; class Insecta; order Diptera; family Tachinidae; genus Phasia; species Phasia obesa. Next base: position 72,870,506 of record OX451218.1, read on the forward strand.
ATTCAAGAACACGAATTTTGGAACGAAACGACGATAAAAACTACAACGACGTAGAAATAAATTATAAATTTTTAATTAGTTATTGTAGTTTTTGACCTTTTTTTATATTTGAATTCTATTTTTTAACAAGCACAAGGTCTTTTTATAAAAATGTTTTGACAATTTTTATTTTCAATATTTCGCTACACCATTGGGTAGCATCTTCAGGAAATAAAAATAATAACAGTTATAAAATTTAAATGATTGAAAAAATTCAAATGAATGAAAAACAATTTGTTGTCAATCAATTTAAAAAATTTTTAACATTTCAATACATTCAAGAAACAAATAAAAATTAAAATAGAAAAATATTTTTTAAACATATACATGTACAGAAAATTTTTGATATTCAAAAACATACAAACATTTTAAGAGAAAACATAATAAATTTTCTAATTCATATACATAAATTTAACCGAAAATGTTACAAAAAATTAATGTTTTTATTATAAATATTTGATTCAAATTCATGTTATTTTTTATGCACTAAATGCCTATAATTTTGTGCAACATTTTCTGTATCTGCTTTAAAATTTATTCTTTTTTCAACTGGAACTTTAATTATTTGTAGCATTTGTAACATATAACGACGTTTATAATTATTTTCCAAATTTAAAATTGATACATTTTCAAAGTTAGAATAATGGTTACTTTTCGAACAGTGTGAAGATAATGCTGTTTTTTGCAAACTGATATTGTCTCTGTATCTCTGGTCTGATTTATGTCCAGCTATCCTGACTTTCAATTTATTCTTTGTAGTACCTACATAAACTTTATTACAATTCTCGTTGTCATTACCCTTACAAGGTATTCTGTAAACTAAATTAGACATATCTAACTTTTTTATTTTATCTTTTGGTTTGCTAAATAATCTATTTAATGTATTATATGTTTTGTATGCAATCCTATATTTATCTGTATCAAATATTTTTGATTTTTCTAACCGTTCTTATAAATCTGGTACATAAGTAATTGATTTATAAATTTTTGGTTCCGTATCATTTCTTCTATTTGGTTTTCTATTATTTTTATGTTGATTTAGTAATTTATTAATCAGTTGAATTGGAAAATTATTTTCGCTTAATATATTTTTTATCTTATCTATATTCTTTTTGTGAAACTCCTTGTCACTAATGGTTAGTACTTTTTCTATTAAATTTTTGCTGCATTTATAATTATATGTTTATTTTGTTTAGAAAAATAATTAATAATTCTATCCGAAGCTGTGGGTTTTTGGTACCAATCCATTACCAATTTGTTACCTTTTCTAATTACTAAAGTATCTAAATATGGAAGTTTTGAATTGCATTCTTTCTCTATTGTAAATTTGATGGAATTATTAAATACATTTAATGTTTTTAACATATCGTTAACTGCTGATTCGGAAATAACACAAAACAAATCATCTACATATTTGGTTATTATACTTGGTTTTATATTTAATTTTTCAATACAAGTATCTATCAGTTTCTCTATAACTATATCCGCTACAATTGGAGAAGCAGGTGATCCCATTGGAAGTCCCTTTTGCTGTATATATATGTATTTTCTCATTATATTGAAAATATCTATTATCTTCTATTTTAATTTTTATTTGTTTCTTGAATGTATTGAAATGTTAAAAATTTTTTAAATTGATTGACAACAAATTTTTTTAATTCATTTGAATTTTTTCAATCATTTAAATTTTATAACTGTTATAATTTTTATTTCCTGAAGATGCTACCCAATGGTGTAGCGAAATATTGAAAATAAAAATAGTTAAAACATTTTTATAAAAAAGACCTTGTGCTTGTTAAAAAATAGAATTCAAATAAATTTTTAATGTTAACACTTTGCTGTTTAAGCTAAACTTTATAACTACTTTTTATTAGTGATAATTTTTTATATCGTTTTCTTTATCATATAAAATCGATCAAAAATGGGTGATCTTTAACCGACTTCAAAAAAAGAAGGAGGTTATCAATTCGTCTGAATGTTGCTTTTTTTTATGTTTGTGCCCGCATAACTCAGCCATTTCTGAACCGATTTTAAAAATTTTTTCTTTATTTGAAAGGTAATCCTTACAGATTGGTCCCGTTTTAAAAACAGTTCATTATTTTAAAGATTAAAGGGTGTCCCCATACAACATACATGTTTTTTTCGTGTATTAAGAACCCTAAAGGGCACCAGTTTAAAATTTTAAAAAATTGGGTATCACTATAGCTTCCACCATTCGATTACTATGACCTTTATAATAAAAAGGATAAATATTCCAAATTAAAAATTAAAGGGTGCTCCAATAGTTCATTAAATTTGTTGTATATGACCATACTTTTGAACAGTTGTACACCGACCGTTAAATTTACAAAGAACCTTTTTTACTAAGTCCGCTATAACAAAAAGTATAAAATTTGAATTTCGAAATAAAAGGGTGTCCCAATAGTTAATGTAATTTTATGTATGTGGCCAAACTTTTGAACCGTTATAGACATACAGCTGAAATTTACAAGGAACCTGTATTGCTATGTCCGCTATAACAGGTATATAATTTGAATTTATAAATTAAAGGGTGTTCCCATAATTGATGTAATTTGACCTATATGGTCCTATCTTTTGAACAGTTATAGACAAACACTTGAAAATTAGGCAGAATTTCCACTACTTTGTCTGGTATACTTGCAAGTATAAATATTTAGAGTTATGAATTAAAGGGTGTTCCAATAGTTCAGTAATTTTCTGTATATGACTAAACCTATAAACCGTTATAGGCACACAGTTGAAATTTACAAAAAATCTATGTGGCCAAGTCCTCTATGACAATATGTCTTTAATTTAAAATTGTAAATTAAAGGGTGTCCCAATAGGTGATGTTATTTGATTTATGTTACCTTATCTTTGAAACCGTTATAGACAGACATTTTATATTTACGCAGAACGTTTATTACTATGTCCGCTGTAGTAAAAAGTATAAAGTGGGAAATTAAAGGGTGTACCTAAAGTTAATGATATTTGATCTATATGACCTTATCTTTTGAACGCTTATAGATAAACATTTAAAATTTTAACAAAGCTAATATCTCTATGTCCACAGTAAAAAGTACAAAAAACTTAAAGGGTGTCCTCATAGCTGACGTAATTTGACTTATATTGACTAGTCTTTTGAACCGTTATAGATAGAGACTTATGGAAATGAGAGAGTGTCCCTATAGTTAATGAAATTTAATGTATGCCTTATCTTTTGAGCCGTTTTAGATAGACATCTGAAATTTACACATAATGTGTATTACTATGATCGCTATTACAGCTATAAAAAATTAAAATTAAATGGTGTCCCCATAAAAGACGGTTGTTGGTGATAATAGCTTAACTTTTGAACAGTAATAGGGAGATGCTTGAATTTCACATAGTCTTTACTTCTTTTCCTGCTAACTTTGACGCATTTTGTTTATCTTTTATTTGGTTTATATATAGTTCTTACAGATTACTTCTTACATTTTTAGTTTAGAACTGGTACCCAACTATCTGTTTTGAAGTCGGTTTTTTTTTGCAAGAATTATTTACTAAAACATTTGGACAATTATGAAAAATCGGCAAAAAATATAAAAATTGATTATTCTCCAAAAACGACGAAAAAACACCCAACATTTTTGGGTTACTTTTCATATGAAATATTACCCAGTTTTGTATGAAGATTTCTTGTGCATTTATGGTTTTGGGCGATTTTTCATAGGGTCATTTTGCATGCAGCCGTGGACTACTACTGTCCAGCACGCTGTCTGCCATTGAAAGCAGATTACATAGTAAATTTTAACGAAAACGGAAAAAAGTGAATTTCGTGTGATGATTATTTGTAACGTTAAAAAACTAACTCCGTAACCAAGGAAAGGCTTGATAGAAACACTGGGAACTTTGTACTATCAATTCAAAAGAGGTTCCAGCACAAATGATGCCAAACGTTTAGGGACATTGAATGATATTAGAGTCTGTAGCAATTTTAACCAGGCGGGTACTTCACATTTTATACAAATACTTGAATATGAAAAAGCTATCCGGGTGATTGGTGCCGCGATTGCCTCAAACTTGACCTTAAGTGCAACCGCGTGACCACTTCGAAGTATATATACGAATGAGTTTTTGTACCGTTTTGAAACTGTCACAACACACCAAAGACCAATGAACAACTAATTGTGCACTAAAGAAGTCACAATATCGTAATCAATGCAATTAGACACAGATATGAAATAAAAGACAAATAGAGATTAATTAAATGGCAAAAAGTAATCAATGCAATATAATGACAATTTGTAATATAATGACAATTTGTCATCAATATAATAAATATTAGATATACAATAAGAGAATTCGGTTATTTTTTAAGAGACTTATTGGCTGCAAATTATGATGTGATCAGTGCCTGGCGTGTTGCCTTAACCTAATGGTGATCTTACAACTGGATGAAAATCATGCGTCTACCTCGGGGACGCATTTTGTTTTTTTGTTTTTTTTTTTTGTCAAATGAGGGTGCTGTTTGGTTATTTGCCACTTTATTCAAATATTTTTATTTTACGCTGACGTTGACGTCAAATATCGGGTGGTTAAATTTTAAGGGCCGATGTTGAATGTTAACCTCACCTAAACGTCAAGTTTTTTTCTGCATTTAATTTGACATTTCTCAAGGCACATTTTCACCTTAGTGGATTCGCCCATATTTGGGCGAATGATAATCCAAAAGTGATTGTCGAAAAACAAATGCACCCACAAAGAGTGACCGTTTGGTGCTGTTTATGGGCTGGCGGCATCATCGGGCTGTATCTTTTCCAAAATGAGGCGGGTCAGGCAGTTACTGTGAATGGTGTTCGCTATCGTGAGATGATAACGAACTTTCTATGGCCCGAATTGGAAGATATGGATGTGGACGATATGTGGTTTCAACAGGACGGTGCCACTTGCCACACAGATAACGAAACAATGGCTCTTTTGCGCGAAAAATTCAATGGCCGTGTTATCTCACGTGGTGGCGATGTCGTCAATTGGCCGCCAAGATCATGTGATTTGACATCGTTGGACTTCTTTCTTTGGGGTTATTTGAAAGAAAAGGTGTACGTCGATAAGCCTGCAACATTTCAAGAGCTAAAGGATGAGATAATTCGTCATATTAATGGCATAAAACCTCAATTATGCCTCAGGGTCATCGAAAATTTGGAGCATCGGATGGAGGTGTGCCTCCGAGGTCGCGGCGGCCATTTGGCCGATATTTTGTTCCGTACATAATTGAACGATACTAATATTATCAAAATAAAAGGAAATGACAATAATTTCCTAAATAATTTGTGTTTTTGTTTCAAAATCAACATCGGCCGATAAAATTTTACCACCCTTTACAATGACAAAGTGTCATCAATAAGAAGACGAGCAGTTATGTTCTGAATTGCTAAAGTGTTTTGTATGTACAACTGTTCCCACTTTGTTTCTAAAAAGGTATGCAGATTAATTTACATTAGTGCTGGCAAAGTATTGAGTAGTGCGTATCGAGTACCGAGTATTTGATAATTTTTTTGAATACTCAATACTGAAAAGTAGTTACTCGATACTTTTAACGTTATAGTTTTGGTAACAAATTAAATAAAAAATTTAACGACTTCATTAAAACTCCGATTAACAGTTAGTTTCTGTTATGTAAACAAAAGTATTGTATTGAGTTGTATCGAGTAATTAAAAGTAGCAGAAATTGCCAGCAATAATTTACTTACATATGAATTTTCTCAAATTAATTATGATGAATTTACATCAATACATTTTAGTTTTTTTTTTTCAATATAAAAACACTTTAAAGAGCAAAAATTATCAATACAACAATCAAACTTAAATTTAAATGCTAATGGAAGTATAAGAACACATTTTACTTTTTTCTTGTATAAATATTTTAATTATTAATTAATAATTTACAAAATATGGCATCGAGTTGAAGACAGTGATTAAAAATGCTTGACTATTTTCAATGCATATGTTATTGCAAAATAAAAGAAGAGCAACTCATTTGCTTAAGCTTGCTATGTGTCTCTTTCTGCAGCAAAGCAATTACTTTAAAAACATTTGCTGTTGCTTAAGCAATAAGTTGTTCTTCAGTTTTATTTTTGGTTATGCTTAACTCTTTACTTCGAAGTAGTGGCTGACTACGATTGCTGTTTTTTGCTGTTACTCGCAGCTTCAGTCTTAAAAGTGGTTTTACACGGCGTGTATTTGTCATATGACTTGTCACTCTTCCATGTGTAAATTCTAAACACGTCGTGTGAACCCTTTCAAACATAACATGTGTATTTTCCATGTGTACATTACATATGATATTTTTCATTTAGAACGTGTTCTATTTTGATGTGACAAAGCATCTGACATCCTGTAATGCCAACTTGATATTTAGCTATTTTAGGTTTTTCGTGGTACCAAAAGCACTAAAAGCGTGGCACTATAAAAGCACTATATCTTTGCATCAGCTGAGGTTGGAAATACAAAACTGTGTGGCCGAAAAATTATAGGTTATGTCAGATGTAATTACACATGTACGTTTGAAAGCAAAAATTATAAACCTTATGTAAAATGCCTATTTTGACAAACACATGAAATTACATATGGGTTATCAAACTGACAAGACATATGACAAACACACGTCATGTAAAACCATTTTAAGTAAGAAAATTCTTTGACAGTGAGAGATTAAAATTACTGCGCCACGTGTATGTAAATCGAAAAAAAAAAAACAAAATTTTGAAGATCTGCAAAATAAAGATTTTCAATATTGTTTTACAGCAACAGCAAAAGAAGAAACAGACATTAACTTATTGCTTAAGCAACAGCAAACGTTTTCGAAAAATTGCTTTGCTGATTGCTTTGCTGCAGAAAAAGACACATAGTAAGCTGAAGCAAATGAGTTGCTCTGCTTTTGCTTAGCTTATAACAAAAAGTTTTATAAATGCTGAGGAATTCAGTTTTTTTATTTGCTGAAATAGATGTAAGCAAAGCAAAGATTTTAGTGCTGTTGCTATTTTTAAGCAAGCAATTCAAACCCTGGTTGAAGATATTGTGCAGTCATGACATAAATGACACCCAAAATATAACAAATTCCTATGATGACCTTTATTATTACATTGATGCCAGTCATTGCTTACATTTACAAACTTTTCTATCAGTGCAGGTTGCGTAAAAAAAATACAAAAGTCACGGAATTATAAAACTACCCTCGTAACAACATTGCATTTATTTTTCATTTGTAAATTTTAAGGCAAAAGCTGAATCTATAAAATACAGACAACTTTGCGCCACATAATCGTAGAAAATTTCGATATAGGATGCTAGCAAAGTTGTGGAAAACCATTTGCCCAGTGTGTTGTTCAAATGAGAACTCAGTACTATCTCCTTTATACAGCAATAAAAAATGGATTATAGAGAAAAACTGTACTGTAATTTTTACTTTGTTCAAATTTTGTGTAAATTTTAGGACATTCTTTTTTCAAATCACTTCCATTATTGTTTTAAATTTGTTAAGTGGTTGCTCTAATATCAATATTTTATCACATTATTGCAATAAAAAAAACATGATTAATTTTATTTCATTTATTTGTTTAATTTTAATAGTTTTAATTTTATACCATAAAAATTTTCCAAACAATTTAAATTTATTTTTTTTTAATTTTTCACAATATTTGTTAATTTTTAACCATATTTATTTATTGATTGTCATAATAAATTTTATTTATTTTTATCCTTCGAAAAAATGTTTTAAATCCCTTTTACTTTAAAAGAAACTTTATTTTGTTCTATTTTTCCATTATTTAAATATTTAATTATTACGCTTTCAGAGTCAAAATTAAACAGAATCTTTCCCACAATACGTGGTTCACACAACTAACTAAGTGGTGGATTATTATTTAGTTCGTCTACGTCTGTCTGATATTTTTTTAATAAATAAATCAAAATGTGAACATAAATAATGTTAATGTTCTCATTTGTGTGTCTTTATTTTGTTTGGTGTCGCCTTTTTTTTAATTTCAAGTAAATAAAAGTAAAAATAGATCACCAAAAGTGTTATACGTCTACGTTGCTAGTTTCTTTACGTTGACAAATTTTTTGTTTATTTTTGACAAACGGTTTCAATACGTTTTCTGTGTGTTTTCTTAACAACAATTATGTTGTCTACCATATGCGCCCATATGCATTTCCGCAATAGTGTCTTTATTTGCTTCTGAGAAAGTAAAAAACATAATGAATTTACAGTGGGTGGCAAATATAATATAGTTTTAATTGAATTATTCGAAAATTCCCGTTGGCGATGTAGTTGAAAACGAAATAAAAACGACAATTTGGCATTACGGTTAGCGTTAACGACATAAATATATCGGTATTCTCTATTTTGAAACGAAGATAGAAACGACAATAAAACATTCGTCCTCTGCCGTCATCATTGTAGGCAACGAAATTCAAACGACTACAAGAAAAAAATTTAAAATGAAAAAAAGTACATTAGGTAAGTTCGAAATTTTGGTTTCTTAAATGCAAAAACATCCCGCTTATGCTAAGGGTTTTCTAAAGGGCATAAAACCCCAAAATTTAGTGATTTTTGAAGCGAAACTGCCGAGAAATTAAATCCGTTTTGCTCCATTTCTTGATTTAACAGCTTGACATGAAGTAAGTAAAACTAAATTAGGAGAAAATATCCGTTAAAATGTTTTTTTTTTATTAAAATAAATCAAGATAAATAATTACGATTGTCACTATTGCAGGAAGTAGTGTCAAATGTATTAAAATTTTAAAAACAAATTAACCCGAAAGGACATGAAGAAGTTCGCTACTAATCGAGTTTCGTACTTAGAATCTGGGATGGCAAAAATGTTAACGTTCTGTCGTAGCATCATCCGATGTATATTTGTATCCCTTATGTCATCATCATCACTTGATGACAGTACTCGCCATATTTTGTTAAAACTTACAAAGAAATAACAAACTTTTTAAGAATTTACAAAAATGTCATAAATTACAACACAAAAAATTGCCGTGCTACCACACTTTATTAATTTTTCTTTTTGTTTTTGATAACGTTTTTTCATCGTTTCAATATATTTCAAGAACACGAATTTAGGAACGAAACGACGATAAAAACGACAACGACATAGAAACGACTATTAAAATTAAAACGTCAACGGGAACAGGGCCGATTGTTTTGTGGAAAAATTGTTTTTGTTTTCAATATAAGGTCGACTTTTACAAAATAACCATAAATAATTTTAATAATAAACTTGTTATTTATTTTTAATCGTATTAAGCTTTCAATTATTATACTTTAATTCATTAATTTTAATAATAAAAAAATTGTATTTAAATGGTATAAAACATTTATTATAATTATGATACAACATTATTACAAATTAAAAGAAATAATGTAAAGAAATTCTTAAAAGAATGAAACACAAACCTAATAAAATATTTCTAAGAGAAAATGTTTCAATAAGTTTATTTAAATTGGATTTAAAAATGTTACAGAAAAGTAAGTACACATATATATATATATATATATATATATATATATATATATATATATATATATATATATATATATATATATATATATATATATATATATATATATTTATTATCGCATCACTTAAAAACGGCTGCACCGATTAGGCCAAATTTTTTTTAAATCCTAATTATAATCCAACTTAGGTTTTAACGGAAAGAAAAATTGACCACGTCCATTTTTTAAGAATATAATGAACTATAATAGGTTTGGGAAAAAGAAATCCATTATTTTTACTGTAGATGGCTGTAGATATCTCGTAAAGTATAGATCAAACAATTTCAAATTTATGTTCGTCGTCAAGGTGACATTTTACACTAAAAAATCGTTTACTGTTTTTTGTTTGGTCCAATGAGTTGTGAGTTACAGGGTGTTAAGACGAACGCGAACAAAAAAAAATTGGTACATTTTACAGTTTTTCTTTCATAAAGGCGAAAATGCAAGCCACAATATTATCGTATTTGACCTATTTCTCATCCCCAGTCACCATGCGTTTAAGAAATGAGTCAATATTCATTTTGTTTGGCCGAGGATTTGCGGAAATTCGTGGACCCAAACATCGAGTTTCTTTTTGAATAAACGTTTGCGCAAATGGTTTATATTTTAAACTTGGATAAAAACATCGATAAAACCATTTGCGCAAATGTCGATAAAATCACGACGACGGGCCTGCCTGTGCGAGGTGCATCTTTAACATTAAAAATGCCTGAATGGAAACAACGAAACCATTTTTGCACGTAATTAGCTGTTACAGTATCGGCACCATAAACACTATTCACAATTTCTGCCACCTGGCTAGCATTTTCGCCTTAATAAAAAAAAACTGTTAAATGTACAGTAAAATAATAATAAGTCTGATAGTTGAGGCGGATTCGCATAGCGATTACCTTTTGTTGTTTTGTTTTTAAAGTGTATTGTAAATTATCCCCAAATTAAGAGACATGCTAATACGATAAAATGCAGACATTTAACGTGGCTTCCTTAATTGTTCTCTTTAATGTATTTTTAAATGTTTGCCTTAATAGTATATACGTTAGTATCTGACAATAACATCCACTTATGTCAGCATCTAATAATCGGTTAAACTAAAGCCGTCCACTGACTTGCCTGGTGTACCTAAAGGCTGAGAGCATAGGGGTTTTGAATAAATAAATCTATGTTCTTGTTTAAACTGTCAATAAAAACAACTCTCACACGAATAGTTGCGTACCACCGTACATTAAAGATACCAAAAATAATGCGCTTAGGTAGTTAACAGCACTAATTTTTAAAGAAAAAAAAAAGAAACAATAAAATGAAAGATTCAAAACACTTTAAAATTGGGTCTTGCTTGGAGACACTATAAAATCCACTATCTAAAATCAAGCGTTTATCTATGCGGTTCAACGTTGAAATCTTAAACGTTATAATCCCATTTTGTGGGACCTCCTTGATTACCTTTTTAGGTTTATAGAGTTTTAACATTTCAAGACCTTAGATCTGGTTCGACTCCCACTTCTGTATTCGTTTCCTCGCCCATCCTTACTATTTAGGGTTTAAGTTAGAGGAACTGACGTCTCTATCGTAGATAGGTTCGTCTTTTTCGGTTACAATTACCCCCCTTTCCACTCCACAGATTTGTATGTCGACCCCTTGGGAGGCGTCTATATATGTTTCATTTAATTACGTTCAGTGCACTGTAGAGAATATTTACCATATTTTCACATTACGAAATGAATTTTGTATCGTACTCGACCACGACTGGTAGTTAGAGTTCGCATACTAACTCCTCTTGACCGTGCGATCTTTGGGTTATGGTGGTTCCGTTAAAAGAGTGATTTTTAAAGACCTTTAGTTATATATATATATATATATATATATATATATATATATATATATATATATATATATATATATATATATATATATATATATATATATATAATATATATATATATATATATATGTATAATATATATATATATTTATATTTATATTTATTTATACATATATATATATATATATATATGTATAAATAAATATAAATTAGCGATTAAAAAACTAAAATTAAATATCAACCGTTTTCATTTCCAAAAATAATTAATTCAAATAAAAATACATACATATTTTTTTACAAATTTGTAAATACTATTTTTATTCTTAAGTGCTTCCTATTTGTTCCTTGATTGATTAATAATAATAAATTATAATAAATAAATTAAAGAAATAAAAGTTATAATAAATAAAACTTTTCAAATCCATGCAGGTTCTTATTAAAAGCAAGCAGGACAATAACAAACAGCTGACAAATTCAATTAAGATCGGGTAGTGAGAACAGGGTAATATGAAATAATGGTAATTTAAAAATAAAAACCCTAATAAGCAAAATATAGTACTTTGGTGTGTTGGGTGCATCTTTGTTCGCATTAAATAAATGTTGCATGCTTTAAGGCAGTCATAATTATTTATTTACAGGGCGACCAATATTCGTATTAAACCACAATATCGTTAGCTAAAAAGGCGCAACTAAGAAATATTATTTCACTGGAGAAGCAAAAAACTTTTGAAATGAAAACTATACTTTGTTTTTTGTTAATAAAAATATATTTTTTGATCGAAGAAGTCTAAAATTTTGCAAAGACTAGAAGTTTAATAATAATCTTTAAACTCGATTTTGAAATTTTTCTTGATTACTTTCATATATTACACATATATATGTAGATAGCCAAGTAAAATGTTAAAACCAAAGTGTCTTGTCAAAAAGAAGTCTAAAGCAGCATGGCCACACATCAAACTGCTGCTTCAAACTCGCTCTTTTGTGATTGTGTTAGTAAAAAATACTCACAAGAAAATCTAAATACTTTTGATCTTCACTACCGTCGCCATAGTAATTTAAAGCCAGTTTGATGTGTGTGCGCGTAATTACTTCAAATTTCATTTTTACATAATTTTCAAAGCGACAACATCTACTACTTTTTTTCGCAGCGGTATAATCAAAATGGAGGAGAAAAATTTAATTTTATAGTAAATTGAAGTTTATATGGATTTTCCTGCTTTATGGCAAGTGAAAAGTGAAGAATACAGTAATAGAACTGAAAAATCATATATTTTGCTAATTTTTAACCAAAAAAACAAAATTAAAAAAATTTTAAAAGATTTTGCGTTTAAAAATTGTTTCCCTTTGCAAATCAACTTTAAAATGAAGTTTGATGGAATGAGTTTGATGTGTGGCTGTGCTAAGCAAAATTCAATATTACCAACACATACACAAATTTTAAGAAGTAGTTTGATGTGTGACCATGTCTCTTAAAAATGTATTGGTAGACAAAGGTGTATATCGTCACCTAAAATGCAAAAGGCCGTAACTACACTTTTTAGTTTTTTACAGGAGAAGGAATAAACGTTATAAATTAAAGACTATTAGTTTTAATTTTTTACAAAAATTTAAACTAAAAAACAATAACGCAATAACACACATTGAAAGATAATCAAAGCCAATTTTGTTTTGATTTTTTTTTTTTTTTTTGGAAAAGTGCAGTTACGGCTTTTTGGTTTAGTTGACGTTGCAGTTACGGCCTTTTGTTTTTCACCAATAAAGTCGTTATTTTTGGACGTATACATGTAAAATTTGCTGTGTAGATGTGTTTCGGTTAAGTTCGTCATAATCAATCAAAAAGTAAATTTTGAATTTTTGAGTAGTTACGGCCTTTTGCATTTTAGGTGACGATATGTTGGTTTTTAGAAATAGTTTCCCTCAGCACCTGAAGTGCACATAGTAGCACTCAGTAGTAGTAGTAAAATGTTTTGTAAAAATAAAACATATTTTTTACATTCAATTTCAGGTGTTAAAATAAATACTTCTTTCGGTTTTAAATAAAAATATAAATTTTGTATTTTTGCTGATATTCATATTTATATGCGAAAAACGTTGGATACTAATTTTAATTATTTTGTATTAAAAATTTTCATCCCCTAAAAGACAAAAATATACAATACCACCACATTTTAAATGCCAATTTTTTCTTGTAAATAATAAATGTTTCTTAACATTTTTCACAAATTCAAACAGAGTAAAGGCTTAAAAGACAAAATTATACAATACCGTGAAGAAAAAAAGTTCATCGAAAAAAAAATCAACAAAATTAATTTATTTTGTGTTAAAAAATTTAAAATAAATAAAAATGTGAATTAATATTAAATTCAAAAATTGAAAATTATATGAATAATTGGGAAGTGCAACTATATATCGCGCAATGGTGACTAAATGTAAGTCAAAATTATACTCCCCTATATGTGTTGAATTCACACCATATCCGAAAGTGTGAAGACATTTATAGCTACTTTTTTGACATTTAGGGAGTTGGCTATCTACATATGGGGTCTATGGCTAATAATATACTCACCTTTTTTAAATGTTATAATGTAATATACTCACCTTTTTTAAATGTGTTTAACAAAATAAAAAAAAACTTTTTAAACATTAAACACTTTTTTAAAGTTTTTTTATTATAGTATAGTTATTAATAAATTTTTCATTTAGATTAAATTATTAGATAAATTTTACATTCAATTATATTTAACTAACTAAATAAAGCTAAAATAATGAAAAAGTATATATCATCAAGTTATAACTAAAAGTTTTATTTTTAGCAACGAGTAACTTAGGATGTTGCGGAATAGGCGGGTATTGTGGAACTCTTCTTTATTTTACAAAGTACACATAATTTAAAAGTGGACATCAGTGTTGCCAGGGCAAGACTAAAAAAAATTAATCTTCATTTCAATAAGTTAAACTTTTACATTATATAAAGCTTTAAGGCTTTAGGAACACGATAATAATTTTTCACTTTGTAGGAAGATACCACGCCCACAATTCCAATTCAGCCTGTGTTTAGCTTGATTATGTACGTTAATATGGGGGTTACAAGGTGCTTCCTAATGCAGGAGGTACCAAGTCCGCTATTCCAATCCAGTCTATCTTTCTCTAAACTATGTAAGTTAACATATAGGTTACGGGTGTAAAATTTCAAGGCGCTACACGATGATAAATATTTACTTTGTATGATTGTATGAGGGGTGCCACGCCCACGTCGAATATCAAATAAATAAGTACCCTATTTTCCCAACCGTAAACCCCCGGGGGTTCCAATTGTCACTGCAGGAATATGGCAAATGCTTTGACGCGGTTCACTCGGGGAAAATAGGGGCAGCAGACGCTAGGGTTCCTAGAGCCTAAATCTGGAAGAAAAGGTCTGCGATAAACATTGCGAGTCCTATTGGAGGCCCGACCAGTGCCCAAAGGACTGGTACCACGGGAATCGGTGGCCCCACAGAGAGCCTATCCTCTCTGTGACCGGTTATTGGTGAGGTCCCCTTCGGGGGTACACGTGGTGGTTGTGGTTTAAGATCGATTTATGTAGGTAAGTTGCAAGGTCGATCAAGTGTGCTGTTGCACTCTCAACAGACGGAGTTTGGATAGTCTCCAAACACCTAAGCAAGAGGTTATAATGTGGATCTAGGCTTGCCTTGGAAAGGCTTGCCATATTATATAAATTGCTACTCATTGTGACTGTATCACATACAAAAAGCGATTGGTGGCAATCGTAAAGTGTTGTTATACTACACAATGGGGGCGCTAAGTCTACGCCTAAGTTTCACTCGGTGGTAAGACCACCGTGAGGTTAGGCCGAGTAGGCAGGTACTCACGTTAATCTTGTTCCACAATTTCTCAACCGTATATCTAATAACAAACTGGTGTTAGCAGCTATAGCTTTCCGACAAACAAACAAACACATTTTGTGCTTTATATATACATTAGTATATATAAAATATGTCACCGAAGTGCTTAATATTACATGTCTCTCGCACATAAATCAGGCAGAATTTGACAGATAACAAGGATTAAGTTGGCTTTACATCTCATCAGTTTACATTACATCCACGTTAGGTTGCCCAGGCCCTCAAAACGCTTTTGCAGAATGCCTAATGCGGCAAAAGCTGTTAGGGCATCCTCCAGTTGTTGCCCATATTATCCAAATTGGGTCAATAAAAGTAAGAAATCAATGACCTATAGCGTTTGCAATTGATGGTGATAGCCTGGCCAACGTTGTTCCCAAAGAAATATGGACCGAAGACGCCGCCAGCCCTATATCCATGGATCTCATGTGAATTCATATCGTCTCAAATTCAATAATTTTGTTTGCTGACATGCATACATATTCATCAGAAAATGGATATCATCCCTGAAGATGATTTTTCGATGAAGGTTGCCCATTTTGATAAAACAATTTTATCATTTGGATGTGTTGTTGAATGCTCTATTCGCCCATCGTATATTTAGCAAAACAGACTGAATAAAAAACATAAATAATAAAAACGTCCGTTTAAATAAATAATGAAAGACTCTTTACTGAATTAGTCAATCGATTAAAAAATCTGGTGAACTTTTTCAAATGCTTTTTAAAACGTATATAGGGGTTCGTTCCATAATACCCAAAGTTACTCAGTCGAAATTTGTAATAAAAATATGGATGAAAATACTCCACTTCTTTAATAATTTTGTTTTATTTGGTTTGTCCTTTAAATTGAAATGAAAATCCCAAATCAAACTTAAACAAATTTTTAAATATTTTACGATCTTTCGAATTAAATTTTGTATTGCTTCTTAACACTATCATAAACATTTTTTTTTTAAATTTAATTATCAATTTAAAAATTTTTACAAGTAAATTTTTTTATCTCTCGCTATATAACATTTCTCTATTTATCAGGGCTGTCACAGAATCCAAGTCAGTTTTGCTTTTTATCGGTTTTGCAAACCAATATTGGTTTAGTTTGCTCTCATGAAACCAAGTCGGTTTGGTTATTTTCGAATGGAAATAAAACCGATATTCGAATCAGCTGTTGTTTGTCACTTGCACATTTGTTTACCATTTTATTATTACAAAAGGGAGAAAATAAAACCGACAACTGATTGGTTTATTTCCAATAAAAAACGATAATATTGGTTTTTGTGACACCTAAAACCGACAATAATTCAAGTCCGAACTTAAAACCGATAATATTGCATTTCATGACACCAAAGTATTTTTTTTTGTTGATTTAAAATCCAATTCCGACAACATTGGATTCTGTGACAGCCCTGTATGTTTGTATGTAATTAATTTAGAGCTTCTTGACTAATGCTCCTAAAAGTTTCCAAATCTATTTTATTTTATTTTATTTTATTTGTAAGCTTTTGTGTAAATATTATCTAAAATTTTGTTTAAAATCCAGTCATTTAATAATATAAATATTATTGAACAAAATAATTAAATTGGAACAGTATATTTTTATAAATCTTTAAATACATCGAAAAGTTAATAAACTAGATTAAAGGAGCAAAAACGTCAGCAATTATAACTCCCATGATCACTTAAATTTACTTTGATAAATTGACACATAAAGTTTAATATTTTTATTATTTCAACGATTTCATTTTGTTTCTTCTTTAAATTTGTTTTGTAAACAGTAACAGTTCATATTCTTTAAGTGATATTTTTTTTTATTTTAAAATGATTTGATATGTTTGAGCGACGTTTCTTTTAATTATTTGTAATGAACACACATCAACATTAATTCAGTTAATTTTTTTTTTAATTTGATTTTATAAATATGTATTTCATTTGAATATTTTTGTCTTAAAATCTAGAGGTTAAAATTTGGTTTTATTAAATATGCAAGTTGAATATAGTTTTATATACAAAAGTGAGTGTATAGCATGGCTCCGCCGTTGTCCTAAAGAGATCATTAGCTATAAGTAGAGGTACAAATAAACATGCCGTAGAAGTCACAAAACAAGTTGGCATCTGTCAACTTAACCTCATTGTTGGGGGTGCGGGGATATCAGTTGGTTCATTTATGCACAAATCTATTTGAAACGTTACTTTAAGGTAATTAAACCAATGTTGTCAACGTTTACCCGTATCTGTACGGGTTCTTTGCTTAGATTTATTTAAGTATCGAAGTAGGTATAGATATTTTAATTATATTGGTATCGGTTATAGCATTCGAATTCCTTAGACAATGATGTCATATAGGCGAAGTAAACCAGTCAAAAAATTATTTAGAATAGACTGCGTTATGACCACCGATTGTGCCAGATATGATTTTGATGATTCCGAAAACTGCCTTCTCATTATTTTGACTTCATTTCTAAAAATATTTTCCATAGTGCTAAATATTTATAAATCATTAAATTAGATATAAATATATATCGCACTTGATCAACAAGGGGGTATTAACTCGACATTTTTAGATTTTCACTTTACTACTATCTACTGTAAAAATTTCAACGTATTGTGATTACTCTTTCAGCTCGAAACCCACATATGAGACCATTTTCATGATAGTGTCTTGAATAACTTTATACCATCATTTTGAGTTAATAATAAAGTTAAAATACATCCTATACATCCTACATTTTCATAAAAAAGGTATTGTTTTGATTTTAGCCTTTATTCAAGTTAAAAGTAATAAAATTGTTTTATTTAAAACTAGCTATCCCCGGTGCGCTTCGCTACACCCATCCACAAAAAATACAATAAACACTTGGAAGAAAAGTTTGACCAACCTTTAACGCGAAAACGCACGCTATTCTCTAGTCAAAAATGTTCCCATCCAACTTTCAATGGGATGTGCCACTCCCAGTATTCTTATCCAGTCTGTATTTTGCTGGACTATGCACATTAGTATGAGGGTTACTTGTGCAAAGTTTTAAGACTATACCTATTGTAGTTCTCTAGGTACGAAATAATAATTTTTCACTTTGTATAGGAGGTACCACGCCCTCCATTCAAATTCAGTCTGTGTTTCTCTACACCATGTATCTTAATATGGGGATTACTATAATAATTTTTTACTTTGTATGAGGGATACCACGCTCACTGTCCCAATTCAGCCTATGTTTTTCTAGAGTATCCGCATGGGTATAATAGTTCTCTTTTAATATAGTTTATTTGACCTTTTTAATAATTTGTATTTAATTATTTTTATTTTCAAGCGTTAGGTTTTTTATTTTTATTCTCGATATTTCGCTACTCCTTTGTGTAGCATTTTTCCTGATGATGCTACACAAAGGAGTAGCGAAATATCGAGAATAAAAACAAAAATAATTAACGACCTAAAGCTTGAAAATAAAAATAATTAAATACAAAATATAATAGTTCTCTATATACACAATAATAATTTTTCACTTTTTATGGTAGGTACCACGCCCACTGTCCCAATTCATTCTGCAAAGTTTCAATTTTTTACTTTGTATGGGCGGTACCACGCCAACTATTCCGTCTATAACTCATGGCCCAATACACATACAGAGACCGTTTGTACATAAAAACTTGGTATTGACGTCACCTATCATATAAACTTTGCAGAAACAAAATCGGTTCACGCATTCCAGAGAACATCAATTTCTAACACAATGCAACTTTTTTTTATATATACATATATAGATTGAAAGTTGATTGTATTTTGAGTTGATACTATTTTGTTGATAAAATCTGTTTTACTTTATGATTTTAATTCGAAATGAGACTCTTTTTATGAAATAATTCAAACCTTCTTTTCTTTTAACCATTTTAATGATATCTTGTTTATAATACATTTACTTTAAAATAAATATTAGCTGATAACGAAATTGATTGCTTATTTCAGTAATAATGAAAATTTTATATCGTACGAGCAAGTAATAGTTAATTAAAATTTAATATGACGAGTAAAAACCTACAACACTATTATGTGTCTTTACCTCTTAGAGGATATACATACATACATACAAAGGGACAATAAAAGTTATAGCTATGCAGATCCATTCAGCTCTGAATCGAATGACAATTTCGGACATGGAAATAAAGTGGCTGATGGAAGTAAAAAAACGTGCTTACAGTAAAATTTAAATCGGGTGTCGGCAATTAAAAGAACCCAATGTAAACTTAAAAGTAACAATCGGTCCTATTCCCGTTGGCGTTTTAATTTTAATAGTCGTTTCTATGTCGTTGTCGTTTTTATCGTCGTTTCGATCCTAAATTCGTATTCCTTAAATATATTGAAACAATGCAGAAGCGTTAAGCCTAGTACTCTGTTCGAATTTGTGAAAAATGTAAACCAACATTTATTATTTCACAAGGAAAATTTGACATTTAAAATGTGGTGTCTATCTCGCGATTTGGAAGAATTTTACGATTTTATTGCTCTTAAGTATACCACATTGTTTTACAAATGTTAACAAAAGCCAGGTAATCAGCTTTTGTTTGAAAAATTCCGCATGAAATAATGCCATCAGCTTTGATAAAATGTTGCCAGAAACATTTCAATGTTTTTCCAGAGCAAAAACAGAGTACAACGTCAGCAACATTTTTTCATGACATTTTCATAGAAATTTTATATGTATGTAATTTGACAGCTTTCCGCATGAAAATCTGAACGGAGTACCATGCTTTATCGAAAAGAAAAAGAAAAAATTAATAAAGTGTGGTAGCACTGTAATTCTTCGTGTTATTATTTATGACATTTTTGTAAATTTCTGAAAAGTTTGCTATTTCTTTGTACGTTTTTAGCAAAATATGGCGAAATATTTTTCAAATTCAAGTGATGATGATGAAATAAAGGATATAAATATATGTACGTCGGAAGATGCTGTGACAGAACGTTAACATTTTTGTCACCCCAGATTCTATGTAAAAAACTCGATTAATAGCAAACTAACTTCTTCAAGGTCGGCGAATACCACTACATTTCCTTTCGGGTTAATTTGTTTTTTAAATTTTAATAGGTTTGACACCGTTCCTCCAAATGTTACAATCGCATACAGCCTTCCCCTGTTGCTTTGGTAATGGATATTTTCTCCTAATTTAGTGTTACTTTATGCCAACCTTCTCCATCTAGAACTGGAGTCCCAAACGTTTTTTTTTTTTTTTCTTATAGTCCTTTGAATTTCGCTGCCTACAATGATAATGGCAGAGAACAAATGTTTTATTGTCGTTTCTATTTTCGTTTCAAAATAGAGAATACCAATATATATATTTACGACGAATGTCGTTAACGCCAATGGTGATTCCAAATTTGGTAAAAATTGTAACCCATATTTTGAAAAAAACTGGACCAGCGCACAGTGGCCAATTTGGCTTCGCTAGCGGCATTTTATTCATAGCTTCCAAAGTAAAAAAGATATCTTCAAAATTATTTTTTCCTCAATTCAGAAAAAAATGAAACAATTTTTGGAAAAAAAAATTAAATTTTTTTTTATTTTTAATTTTTTTTTTAATTTTAAATTTTTTATTTTTATTTTTTTTTTAGTTTTTTATTTTGTTTTTAATTTAATAAACATTTTCCACCATATATAAAAAAAAATTGTTAACTCAAAGAGAAACCATATTATAAAAGAAATATTAATCATATTCTTCAGTATCAGATTCAGAGAAATCATCTTCAAAATGATGCATTATAAGCAAGCTTTTAACTTCCTTATCGAAACTAATATTTCTGGAATAGGAAATTGATGAGCCGTTGGACAATGAAGATATTAAGGGATCAGAAGAAACAAAAAGAGCGTTAATTATATCTTCCATTGTATTTTTCCTGTAATTTTTTCTGGTATTATTTTCACGGATGTTCCGATAATCTTTATTTCTGGCTTCAAGCGCTTCCTCGGACATCATACCAATTGGAAGCGAAAAATGATTGATTATGTCTGCTCCATGAATTAAAATTCTGTGAACAGACGAGGGCATGTAAAACCAAGGGTATAAACTAACAAAAATTTCGGCAGTTTCCATTGCGTAAAGTCTAAATGCCTCCGTGTTTATATCGTATCCACACGCAAGTGCTCGTAAGACGACGCTGAATCGATATATTAAATTTTCGTTTACTCCAGTTATACGAGCGGCTACATCGGGTTGTTGAAAGAACCTTCTTGCCGTATTTCCGTTGTTGGTATTTCCAGTAACAGCCATTGGTATGTCGACCAACAAATTCATTTCTTCTCGTAGCTTCTGCTGTATATTTGTTCTATTTTGTCCAACAATATCCTTGTCAGCACCACGAGTTTGCCACTTTTTTATTGGTATTCTATAGGATATGTGCAAAATACATTCAAAAAACCTTATCCAGGCGTGGAGACTGGATAGCCCATATTGAAAGAGGTTCACTTTAATTGGAAAGCTCTTCACCAAATTTAAGTCATTCATATTTTTCGGTGTTGCGTTGCAGATTCCGCATATTTGCGAAGAAGATTCTGAAATGACGCTGAAAGTTTTACCATCAAGCATGGTCATGTGAAATTGGTGATCAATAATCAATGTGTTTACATATGTTGGTACAATATTTAATATTTGGCTCTTAATATTTTCAATTTCCCTGCGACTCAGGTCCGCCGTTTCCTTCTCGCAAAGTATTTTGATTGGTCGACAGTATCGTGTAGAAGAAGGTCGATTGTTTTTCCATAAAACTGCCGGTCCGTTCTGCACTTGCAGTGGTACAATACAAATTGAAAATAAATATTGGTCTCTCATGTTTCCTTCGCAGTCGTTAAATTTTTGCCTATATGTGGAATGGCCGCTGCTGCCATCACAACCCCATTTGTAGACAGCAGTTAAATGGGTATTATTATTACTTGTAGATGGGATTTCAAAACTTTCAGGGTGTGCTTCCATGATCCTATTTATTGTATGGTCCACAAGACTTTGTAGTGGCACTTCAGCATAATAATCAGTGACTGTAATGTCACTAGGATAGCACTTTTTTTGGCGAAGAGTAATTTTTCGTAGCATGGATATATATCGGCGTTTTGGTTTCTTGCTGCTTTCTTGTTCAAGTTCCTAGTGTATCTGGTATGTCCAAGATCTACAAATAGTGCAAGCGCTTTATCGTCCGAAAATTTTGATGGAAGTGGCTTTGGTTTTTTTATATTTTTTATTACCTTTCCGCTAAAATCCTCATCGCCTTTTACCATTTCTACAACTTTGGAAGCACTGCGCTTTCCAGCTTTATATAAACTGCAGCTTGCAGCTACCAACAATCCTTCACATGACACTTCCTCTGTAAGCCCTGACATCTTTTTGACTTGCGTTTTTTTGCAGCACCCGGAAAGCTCTTTTTTCGGTCGTCCAATATTTTCATTTGCTTTTTTTCCCAATAATACCAAAGGTGTATCTAGCCATTCTTGGTTAATTTTTTCGAAAAACACCTTACTTCTGCCACAGGTCTTCCACTTTTGGATAAGCCTACTAGCAAAATTTCGCAGTTTCCTTCCAATTTCGCACTGCTCCTTCTGAGTATAAGTAATTTTGCTCAAAACGGTACCAAGAACATAATTTTCCACGGCGAGAAACTTCTTGGTAGGGATCGCTTCTTCATGCCATATTAAAAAAAGGGTGCGTTTTGTCACTGACATTTTGCCTAAAAAGTACAATAAATTGAAGGCTCGCAGGTACTCGCAGTAAATTTTGGACATTTTGGACACACAATGGTTTACACATATAGGAAAATTTACAATTAAACTGAATGCAGGTGAATTTTGTAAGTTCTACTCCACAAAAGACAGGTGTACGTTACAATAGGCGAGTTGCTAATACACTTAAACACGATTACGTTTTATAAATAACATAAGTATACACAGATCACAACCACAGTTTTTTTTATATAATACATACCTTGGCGTTAGTATATAACAAAACTTTTAATAAAAATAATAAAATTTGCAAGTTTAACACGAATAGCAAAACGATGATCAAAAAGGCGGAAATATTTTGCACAACACTTGCAGAAACATATTCTGACTTTGACAACTCACAGCTGTTCATCACCTGCAAGCTGAGCTTTTAAAAATCGATACAAATCTAGTGAATGTATTTGTTATCGATTGTTAAAAAAAAATTAACGGTTTTTCAAATTTGAAAATTTGAATTTAATACCGCTAGCGAAGCCAAATTGGCCACTGTGCAGCGTTGCGAAAAATCAAAAATTGTATTTCTTAAAATGCTTATAATTTAATCATTTTAAATTAATATTTGCAAATTTAGATACCATTTTGTAGGTATTGACAAGACCTTTAAGACCATGAACTGAAGAAATGGCAAACTGTAAAAGAATTTCCAGGTGCGAGGTTCCCAACTTTGAGACCACATAGCGCCTCCCCTGGAAAGTGTATGGTCCCACCTTTAAAACTTAAGTTCAGATACTTCTCTGCTATGCTCATGTCAAATTGGATCATTCGGCTTAACCGTTTATAAATTACTAGGTTTCCAAAATATTTTGATTCTGCCCCACTGTGCATGGTTAGAAACTATGAAACTAGAAATGTTTATTATTGAAGGAAAAAGTAAAAATATTGATTAAATAAAAAAAAAATTATTAAATAAATTTTATATCAACTTGTACGAAAATAGCATGAAGTGTACCACTGAATTGTCTATTTTACCCAATTTGGTACAATTGTACCACAAATTCTAACACTGACTCGTAGCTGTATATCTGAAATTTATTTAAGATATAAAAAATGTTGAGCTGAACCCATCTTGTTGATAAAATATCACTACAAGGTAAGATAAAAATAGATTTTTTCGAGTTAATATCCTTTGTCGGAAAAAAAAATTTTGAAACTTCATTAAAATTTCAACTTAAGGCCAGTACGCAGCTCACCTGAATTTCAGTTTCCCATGAGAAGTATGTGTAAAAAAAAACAGTCTGAAATTCAGGTTTTAAACTTTTCAGGCAACTTTCCGTTTGGCAGTACGCTGCTAAAAAGAAAACTAAACGGAATTTTGGATTATTACAGGGATGTTCTAACAAAAAGTGTAGACTTTTTTTCTTCAGCTGAAACAAAAATTAATGTTCAGGCAATTGTTTGGTAACGGAATTTATGATATTTCATTTTTTTTATACATTTAAAATATTTTTTGTTCATTTCTGTGTTGATATAATGTTATTGTGTACAATAAACAATAAAATTTAAAAAGCACGTCTACATGATTTTTATTTCTACAAACGACCACATGATGAATTTTACTTTTGTAGAAATAAAGGCAAAAAAATCAAAACTGAAATTTCGTAGGGCTGCGTACTGGGTTGAAATTTAGGTTTGAAAATTTGCAGGCAACTTTCCGTTTGGCAGTACGCAGCTAAAAAGAAAACTGAACGTAATTTTTGACTATTACAGGGATGTTCTAACAGAAAGTGTAGATTTTTTTTCTTCAACTGAAACAAAAATTAATGTTCAGGAAATTGTTTCGAAACGGAATTTATGACATTTCTTTTTTTTATACTTTTAAAATTACTTTTGTAGAAATATAGGAAAAAAAATCAAACCTGAAATTCCGTAGAGCTGCGTACTAGGCTTAAAGCGTCACAACTCAAAATAACACAAAAAAATATATTTATGTATATATGTACATACCAGACTTGGGGGATATCAATTACATTTTGTAATTAATTACACATGCAATTACTAATTACAAGTAATTGTAATTGAAATAGGGACTAAAATCAATTACAATTACTTGTAATTTGTAATTGAAAAATGTCAATTACAATTACATGTAATTAGTAATAGGAAAATTAAATTACTAATTACATGTAATTGTAATTGAAATTTTTCAATTACAAATTACATGTAATTGAAAATTTTATGTAATGAATACTTTTTTTTGTAATTATTGTCAAAAAATATTTAATTACAAAAATGTTCAATT
Organism: Phasia obesa; assembly: GCA_949628195.1. NCBI lineage: Eukaryota > Metazoa > Arthropoda > Insecta > Diptera > Tachinidae > Phasia > Phasia obesa. The sequence continues at coordinate 72,895,799 of OX451218.1, forward strand.
ACATATAAATTATAAAAAATAATAACAATCCTATTTGAATAAATAAATTTGGCGCCTTAGTGTTAAAATAATACTAGCGAACAAATATAACCTTTCAACTGGTGCTGAAGATGTTAAGGGAGTATTAGACCGTAAAAAAGCCTTTAGTATTGTAGGACAGTTTTTGAGGTAATTTAGAAACGAATTTAGACCACGCAAGTAATCTAAAGTGCAAATTTCAAACTATTTTCTTTTTCACAATGTCAATGTCTACGGAATATTAAATGAAAAATTGTATATTTGACCGCAAAGTTTTCAAAATTTTGTAAGCCATAATTACCTTTATGAAGGTGTTCACCGTAATTGAAGATGGATGCAGTTTTCGTATTGCTCGTTTGAATAATACTGTTGATCATGCAACGCAAGATAAGCTTGAAATTTTTAGGCATATAATTGAATTTCGTTCAATTGGAAGTAATGATTACTGCCTAATTACAATTACTTGTAATTTGTAATTGAACTTTTTCAATTACAACTACATGTAATTAGTAATTGAAAATTCCCAATTACTAATTATAACTAATTGTAATTGAAATTTTTCAATTACAAATTACAATTAATTGTAATTGATTTTGTCCCTGATTTCAATTACAATTACTTTTAATTAGTAATTGGAAATTTTCAATTATTAATTACCTGTAATTGTAATTTAAATGTAATTGAATCCCCCCATGTATGGTACATACATATGTATGTCTCTTAAAACATTGATATTTATAGACGACCGCCAATTATTTAACTATTTTTTTTTTCTGTTTTAGTTCTCTATCACCCTGAACTTTTTTTTATTAAAGTTTAAATTTAAGCCTTCAGTTTGTTTTAAAACCTAATTCTTAATTATTTTCGCTATATTTTTTATTTTATTTGCAGTGATATTTAAATTTTAAATATCTTCTTTGTTACGACATTAGTAAACTTTTAAATAGGAAAAAAAATTGAAGAAAATAACAAGGCAAGGTCTTAAAGGTAGAATAACTTAAATAAGGAAGATTTTTTTTAATTAATACTATATATTATTCCCATGCGCGGTGTAAATCGGAGCATCGAAGTGTTGGCAAGTCCAGGCCATAGGTCGAATAGTTTTGTAATTGTTTAAATTCACCTTCTAAGATACTTTTGAACGTCACAGCAGTAGTCTTTGATATTATAAATATGAAACAGACGGTGCCATACCAAGATACGACTCCACATGTCATATATGTAACTACATTCAATCTGGGTTTTTGCTGCATAAACAATTATAGCTTTAAAAATCAGAAATACAAAAGTGTCACCAATATTGAATTTTTGTAGCTTTTGTCATTATGATATTAAGGCTTATAATGCCAAATGTTAATTGAAGCTCTTTAGTATATTGTATTTTATATTTAAATTATTTCTAGTAATGTTTAATTACATACATATGCATATTTAGTTAAAACTGATTATAATAAATTTTATTGATTGGATGATGTGATTGTTTTTTCTTTCTTTTCGCTAAATGTTTAATATGTGAGTTCTTCTAGATATAATTTTCATTTTAATTATTTATTCGATATAATATTGTATAATCTTTATTATCATTTAATTGTCCAATTTTTATTCATTTAGTTTATTATCATTTTGTTTGTGCGTTATCGATTAATTTGACGACTTGTGTTTTTTTTTTTTTTTTTGTTTTAGCCTTTTAACACTGAGCAATATTTTAGTGAAATATTTCAAATATTGGTTAATATTTTGCCACAATTTAACTGCCAAAAAGTTGAGAATAAAGACTATACGTCTTTATTCTCAGACTGTACGTCTTATTTTTTAGTATAAAAATGTGTTTACAGAAAGTATTAATAATTGAAATAATTGTCGATATACTAAAACTAACTCAAGTGCTAATGTAGAGTATTTTTGTTTTAGAAAGCTTTGGAAAAACGTAATCCAATATAATTCTTGCAAAAAAAAAAAACCGACTTCAACACAGATAGATGGGCACCAATTCTAAACTAAAAATGTAAGAAGTATGAATTAGATTTAAACCAAATGCGCCAAAATTAGCGGGAAAAAAGTAAAGACTATGTGAATGTCAAGCATCTCCCTATTACTGTTCAAAAGTTAAGCTATTTTCACCAGTATCCGTCTTTTATGGGGATCAATAACGGTTTCAAAGATAGGGCCACATAGATCAAATAACATCACCTATTGGGACACCCTTTAATTTACAATTTTAAATTAAAGAGCTGTTGTTATAGAGGACTTGGCCACAAAGATTCTTTGCGAATGTATGCATGTATATGGCAAAAGTTTGGCCATATACATACATCAAATTACGTGAACTATTGGGATACCCTTTAATTTATAATACCAAATATTTATACTTGTTATCATACCAGACAAAGTATTGCACATTCTGCCTAATTTGCAAGTATTTGTCTATAACGGTTCAAAAGATAGGGCCATATAGGTCAAATTACATCAATTATGGGGACACCCTTTAATTTCTAAATTCAAATTATATACCTGTTATAGCGGACTTATCAATACAGGTTCCTTGTAAATTTCAGCTATCTGTCTATCTCGGTTAAAAAATTTGGCTACATACATATATTACATTAACTATTGGGGCACCCTTTTACTTCCAACTTCAAATTTTGTACTTTTTGTTATAGCGGACTTAGCAATACAGGTTATTTATAAATTTCAACGGTTGGTGTACAACTGTTCAAAAGTATGGCCATATAAATAAAATTAAATGAACTATTGGAGCTCCCTTTAATTTATAATTTTGAATATTTATACTTTTTATATTTATTTATATATAAATTATTTCCCAAATTTTATTAAAAACATTATAATGAAGGAGATATGTTACAAGATTAATAAGTACACCAATATATTACGCAGACTACCTTTACGTGCATTAATTTTTATTATTTTGAATTTTATTAAAAAACTCAAATTTACAAATTATTTATTAAGTTTTATTTTTAGCTTAAAAAATAACAGTTACTTTTTGCGTTTTATTTTTGACTTGAAAAATAATAATTATTTTTTGAGTTTTATTTTTTGCTTGTAAAATAACTATGTATTATTTTTTGAGTTTTATTTTTTCGATTGGTAAATAAAAATTACTTCTCCAGATTTATTTGTTGCTTTAAAAATAAAAGTAAATACTTTTGATTTGCATAAACATACATACATATATACTCAATCTAACTACTTCCACTAATATTCACTAAAACTAATATTAACTGATTTACAGTCAAAACTATCTCCAGAGTCCGCACATAAACTCTTATTTGTTTAATTAAACTAAAAAAAATGTATGCAAAAAAATTTAAAAAAAAATTTTATTTTCCAATCAAAAAAATTAAAATCGAAAAATAATTTTTATTTTTCAAGCTAAAAATAAAGGTCGAAAAATAATTATTATTTTTCAAGCAGAAAATAAGACTCAAAAAATAACTTTTAGTTTCCAACCAAAAAATAAAACTTGAAAAATAACTATAATTTTTTAAGCAAAAACTAAAACCCAAAAAAAAGCTTTTATATTTCAAGCAAAAAATAAAAATTGAAAAATAATCATTAAAAAGTAATTTTTTTAAACAAACTTATAACAGATACGATCCCTGATTATAACGGTCATAGTAATTGGCATTCTGTTAAACTTTCAAGGTTTTATCTTAGACGGTTTAAAAGATACGCCCATAAAGGTCAATTTACGTCACCTATGGGGACACCCTTGGTGCCCTTTACGGTTCTTAATACACGAAAAAAAAAACATTTATGTTGTATGGAGACACCCTTTAATTTTTAAAATAATGAACTGCTTTTAAAACGGGACCAGTCTGTAAGCATAACCTTTCAAATAAAGAAAAAAATTTTAAAATCGGTTCAGAAATGGCTGAGTTCTGCGGGTACAAACATAAAAAAACAACATTCAGACGAATTGATAACCTCCTTCTTTTTTGAAGTCGGTTAAAAATAATCTAATTCATATTGAATATTTAAAATTTTATTAGTCGAACTATTTATTTACACGCAAATGAAGTTTTAAAGTCAGGTCAACGTTTTATTCTCTCTAAGTTTTAGGATTTTTTTTTTAATTTATACAAATTAGGGGATTAATGTTAAAGAAAAAACGGGAAAATTTTATTTAGATACTAGTAGAATGCAATTTCTGAATCGTTATATCCGTCTTCAGCATTCTTTGCATCTATCACTTTGGGTATTGTTAGTTGTAAACAACATCTATTTAACGAACCAAACACAGAAAAAGGAATACGAGAAAAACTGTATTTCATTATCTATCGTCAGTTGGTGAAAATCTTAAAAAACGTAAAAGATTTATAAAAGGTTTAAAACACCATTTCAATTTATTTTGGGTTCCTCTAACTGTTCTAGAAAACCAGTTATGTCACAATTCCGAAAAATAAATGCTAAAAATAGCAAATAAATTTTTTTTGAACGTCAGAAATCAGAACAGACCAATAAAAAAACTCTGTTAGTAGAGGCGAGGAAATTTTTTTTTAATATTATTGAAAACTGGAAATTGTTTATTTTCATAAAAACCACACATAGTCGTACTTGCAGCATATATTAGGGGGTACTTTGCAGCCGTTTTTAGCAGTATTGCGTTGCCAAAATTAAGAAAATGTGCTTAATAAAAACAGAAGCACTACACGATAGCAAGGCGTGCTTTCAATAAACAAAATTCCAAAAATGATATAACAGTGACACTTGTCGTCTTCAGCAATGTCCAACTTGATGGGCCATTTAAGTTAGGTCCGAATTTCGGCATTTGGGGTTCGAAGAATACACATCTGATTGTCTAAAAATGCATCTGCATTTCTGATTTTTAGCTCGATGCATTATTAAAATAAATATGTTAAAAATTGAGGCTGGTAAACCAGTAGTTGTTACTGATATTCAATATCGAGACATGATCAAAGTCCTGTTGGGCCTAAACTAGATGATATTCAAGTAGGCGACATATTATCTATTCGTTTATTCTCTCCCCTATAGAAAGTGTGATTGACGACCACTTAATTTATTTTTATACAGGTTTTTGAAGTCACAGGTTTATGAAAAACAGCTCACAGTTATCTGCGTATTGAAAGAGGATATTTAATGTTGCATCAACAATTCAGTGACGGTCATCTCTACACATCGTACTTGTTCTGAAATGCCTACGAAGAATGGCGCATTTGTAAATAAAGAAAGGGGCTACTGTGCATTCTAAATCTAATTTTCCTAATGTCGTAATGACACTCACTTTTTTTCGTCTTTTTAAGTTTTTGGAGAACAGTGCAAATATAATACACTCGAATATAGCGATTATACATTGTACTTTTTCAACTTGGCGAATGAAATTTGTGGAATGAAATTTGTAGAATGAAATTTGTATATTTTTCTTCTAACATTAGCTATTTCACTCTTTCAATCTTAGATTAAGAAAAGGCGTAGAAAAGTGAGTGTAATTACGGCTTAAAGAGGTCGGAAGATACCCAACGTCTCCTATTATATCTAGAGGTTCCGATTACTGCTACTTTCGTTTTCAAATTAGTTCTAACTGACTATTTTTTACTGCAGGTCTTGTTCAAACAAAAGTGCGAATTCGTCTGTCTTCGCAAAAGTTAAGATTTACTTTGATTTAGAAACAAACATTTTTAAAAAATAGTGATAATAATTAATGATTATATCCAAATACAAAGATAACCGAACTAGTGTTTTATTTATTTCACTTTTAATTAAAATCAATTTCAATCCTGTATTTGATATGAAAAATTCTGATTTTAATTTATAAAATCCTGATTTTAGGTCTAATTTTGATATTTTCTAATTTCTTTTTAAACTCAATGCAAAAGCCCAAGTTTAAAGTGAAAACCCATATATTAATAAATTACTAGTTATGTAAACCAACATGATTTTTGAATTACGAATGTGAATTCTATTTAGAGAACTCCAAAATAAGTGGATAGCTTTAAAACAGAAGGAATGTTAAAAACAAAATTAAAAAACAACACACTTTTTATTCAAAAAAAGAGATGTTTAAAATACAATGAAAAAATCTTATTTTGTAGTTTCTAGTCCCAACATTTTTCAATAGAACCGTTGGTTCATAGAACTCTATAATTCCAAAAATAACATATTCAAACAAAAATCTTGGACATTCAATCAGAGGAATCGTTTGAATGTCCAAGCAGATCACTACTTCCGGTCCTAGAGCAAGAATATCCCGGGCAATGACTTTTCAGATGCCTCTGAAAGTTAGGTAGAGTGAAAAGGCGCCCAGCCATGTAGCCGGAGGCAAGTAGGTAAACTACATGAATGTTTGCTGAAGCATGACTGCAAAGTGGGATTGGACATATAGATAGCAGTCCTATCACCAATCTAAAAAAGGAGAGCCAGCAACCCACTTTTCTGAAATACAATTTGCTAACGAATCGCTTATTTGGCGCCCTATGCTTCAGTGGGAGTTAGAGAAATAAATAATAAAAAAAACAAAAAGAAAAATCTAGCACAGGTTCAGTGTATTTTATGCCTTTAAGGGCCAGTTTTTGACTTCGTATTTAAATGCGAATTTAGTTAATTTTCATTTAATTTAAAATTGTATTTAAATACAGTTTCAGTTTATCAGTCTTATTTAAATGTTCTTAGTTAATTGTGGTAGCAATATGGTAGCACCACAAAATACCAAAACAATTGCAGATAATTTTGCAGAAAACAGCCGTTTAACAAAAAAAGTTTATTGTTTTTGCAGACAAAAAATACAAACAACATAAAAAAATGCTTAAAATGTACTTAAGGGCAGTTTAGACAGTAAGACTTTACGTACGTAAAATCTAAGAGAAAATAAAATGAAAATCAATCCGTATGAAAAAATAGAGATTAAAAATCGTATGGTTTTTTTCTTACGTTTACACCATTGGTGTTAAATAAAATGAAGTAAAATTGAAACAGCTGTTGTTAAAACAATAAAAAAGTGAAAACAAATAAATAGAGTGCGTACTTGTGAAAAATATGCCAAATTTAAAAAAAAATAACAAGCAAAGGTTCTTGGTATTGTACTAGCCATTGCCATAATAAAAAAACTGAAAACCAACAACTAAAACAAAATTAAAAAATGTTCACGTTCCTTTGCCAAAAGTTTTTTATTGTTTATAAACTTATTTGTGATGCCAACTGGATCTATTTTGCACTATATTCAGCGGTTTTCTGTTATTTTGACGAGTTTTGTCTTTGAAAAGTTAGCATTAATAAGAAAAACGCAACCCTGATGTAATGAAGTAGAATAGTTTTTGAAAAATTTCAAAACATAAAGAGAGCCGTAAGACTGTCAAATTTCCATCCGTATTTTCTCTCAATGTCGGACAGTTTCATTACATATTATGTTTAGACGATACTACTTGTACTCTTCTACACAAAAATTTGACATGTCGTATTACTTGTAGTATAATGTAAACCGCCCTTTAAAAACAGCAAAATTGCTGAAATACATGTAATAATAATATTTTTATGGAAAGGAACCAATATATGTTAATTAATTTATGTAAAATAATAAAAATACTGTCATTCATGGACGAAATCAAGCTGATAAAAACATATGGTTATGTGTAAGTAACTTAAAATAGACTTTAAATTCCCAAGAGTGGTCATTTAAGTTTCATGTAAGTGCAGGGTGAAAAACTAATTTTCATATTTAAATACAACTTAAAGATAACTACGAAGTCAAAAATTGGCCCTAAGTGTTGTGAACTAATTGTAGAATCAGTACAGTGTTACTATGTATATTTAATTAGATTTTCCCTTAATAAATGTTTACATTTGTATAAATATGTTTTGTTTATTTTTTTATTGATTTTTCATTACATGTTTATTTGTATAACATTTAAAATTTTCTTTAAACTTTAATTTTTAGCAAAGTTATAATTATAATATTTGATAATAATTATATAATTACTAAATATTTAATTAGTAGTGTGGGGTTGTTTTTTTAACTTAAAAACAATAAATGAAAACTAAATAGTATAATTTCTCTTTTTAATATTTTATAAATTAATTAATAATTTTCTTATAATTAATTGTATTTATTTGTATTGTACATTTAAAGAATTTAAATACAAGTTTATTTTTATAATCGTTTAACATTTAGCTAAAAATTAATTATGTTTAAAATTAAAAAGATAAAGAAAGAAAAATATTATAACATCGAGGTGTTTTTTATTGTATTGTTAACACATTTCCATTTTTAAACTATAAAATAAAATCAATCATAAAAAATGTTACTAATAAATAAACTCAAATGGAACATATAATTTTTATAATGCCATTAGATACACAAAAATTTATTTTAAAATTTTTCAGCGTAGAAAAATAATAGTTTTTTCTTTTAGATAATATTTTAAATTAAAAATTAAATTAAAAAAACACAAGAAATTATAAAAAATAAAATGCATGTTTTCATTAGCATACAACTTTGATTCTTTACCTTTCACAAAGGCGCTAAAGGCTGTTTCACACAATAGTATAAGATTATCAAAAATTTTTATTACAGAGAAATCAAATGATTATTTTCGTGATTGCCAAAAGTTACATTAAATTTTGCTTCACACTATTATTTTTTTTTTTTAATATATTGTAAAATTTTAGAATATTATGACAATATGACATGATAGTACACCTTGTGAATCCCCCAAATTGTATTGCTGTTTTACACGGAACACAACAGGAAAGAATCAAAAGAAATTGATGCAAATAATGAAGCCGAGGCGGAACTTTGAGAGGCGGCGACTGAGAAAAATATTGAAAATTAAGTCGCATATATTTTTTGATAGCCCCCAAAGTGGCCTATTTGACGTGAAGTTTCTAGTCTAATTTAAAAAGTAAAATAATAAGATAACATGTATGTATGTATATCATTTTAAACGTTTAATTTTACATGCCGCCCGAAAAATATTTTTTTTGCAAATACGCCTCGGAATAGAAAAAAACCTAGTTGTACGCCTTTATAAGTAAAGGATGGACTTCTCTCATGTTTGGAATTCGAACTAGTGGTTATTGATATTCAAAGATAAAATGTCAATTTTGTCTAAAACGTCAGTTTTATGTTTGACATTTGGAAAATGCAATATATTTTAACAAAAAAATGGACAAACGTGAAAAACTTTCTAGCAAAGTATTGGGTCGAGACACCAAACTGTAAGAAAATTTAAAAAAGTTCTTTAAGACAGTTTATATATCATTTTGTGAAAGGAAGTCGTATAACTTAAAGAACCCGTTTAGGTTATCTTTCAGTGCGTGAAAATCCCTCGCACATTTCTCGCACTTTGCAAAGGATTTTTTTTATAAAAAACTAGATATGTGGGCTACTCATTACACAGCCAAAGTAATAGTTGAACCTTCGTCACAGTTTTCGAAAATCGAACAAAATTCTAATGTTATTCGGAGTTCGGCTCATTGTTCAAAATTCGGATGTTTTTTTTTTTTTGTAGAATTCGGCCGTTTGCTAGCTTTGTATTATAAAAATAGTCTAACGAGTAGTTAACACTACGCCTTGACGAGCCATTGATTTATTTGCACATGAACAAAACGTCGACACAATAGGGAACAAAAATTTGCTAAATTTCTTCTATGTGAAGAAAACGTATTGATGTGCATGTTCCAAATAAACATAAACCTCCGTCTACATTAGTCATAAACATATCTTAACAAACGTTAAACTTCATATAAAAAACAGTATTACAAATAATGTTTTTTTTATATGAAGTTTGACTTTTGTTAAGACATGTTGATAGCAAATGAAGACGGGGTTTAATTTTCTGTTTGTCGTCAATATTGTTTGAATGCTTATAGAACAGAAAATATAATTTAACGCTTGGTCGACAGATGGCGTTCTATAAAAGTCAAACTTTCATACTGAAAACAACATTTGATGGCAGACATCGTTGTGTGACATCAACTACGATGGTGTTTACATCAAATTGTTCAATGGTTGAACAAATCAATGGCTCGTGAAAACGTAGTTAAATACAACGTTAGCCATACGAAGACAATTAGAAAATCTAGGTTGTCAATCATGGAATTTAACTTCAAATGATCGAAAGAAAACTTTAAAATTGGGTTTATTGGATGGTGGACTGCTACAATCATTTGAATGATGTTTGGTGTGTCATTCGTAAATGCAAAGTATCTATGTATATTTCTTATAACCTCATAATTCACAAATTATTTTGTAGCCGATTGAAATTCCAAACGAAAGATGGCCCACCTTTTATACATATATTAACTTAATGAAAATTTAAGTTATTTCAATAAATAAAACTGGCATTTTTTTTCAATATACTTAATTAAAGAAAACTAATATAATTTATTGAGGGATAAAAAGACAAAAAAAAAAAAAAAAAACAAAAAATATAAAGATAAAAAATAAATTAAAATTAAAAGAATTATTAAAATAAAGACATGAATTACACAAATAAGAGACCGTTATAATGAGTAATTAGTAAGTAGGATGTGAAAAAAGTGTTCATAGAAAATAATTAATTTCAAGGACCAATAATTACCACAGGACGTTTCAAACCAGGGACGAATTAAGGTTTCAATTTTGTTTTTAAATAATTTGAAATACAACAAAACATTATGAAAAAAAAACAAAATTATGCAGCTGAAACAACAACATCTTTACAACGTTTAAGGTATAACTTTTTTTCTTTAATTCTTTACTTAACAAAATGGTGGTGTACAGTGTAAAAACTTAACTTTTAATTTTATTCAAAAACTTTAGTAAACCAGCTAAAGTTTTAACTTTTCAATGTGCTTTTTCTTAAATATTTTAACTTCTCAATAAGATATTTAAAGTCTGTACTGACGACAATAACTCTGAAAATAACATTTCAGTTAAGTCGAAATATCATTAAATGCCGATAGGCATTAAAAAAGACCACAGAGACTTTAAATTTCTAACCCGGGTTTCTATTCGGAAACATTAAAAAGTAACAGGCTCTAAAAGAATTTAGTTTAAATTTTAATAACGCACAACATTCCAGATTTTCTATTTTTTATCTTCGTTAAGTTGTTATATAATTTTAAATTAATCTTGACTTCTCGTTTTATAATCATTATTTCTATCTTCATAATTACCCCGTTAGAATTATTTTACTAGATAATAGCGATGTTACAACAAGTACAGCAATACAAAAACAACATAGCTTTGAACATTGAAATGTCAAAAAACCAGCTCCCGTGAATAGAAGAAATTTGAAAAGATGTGTAACTATTTGTTACTTATGTTGTTGTTTCTTACTTTAAATACATAGTGCCTTTGAATAACATTAACAACTTTTGATATATTGAACTACTAAAATAAATCTGCCTCAAAAGGAACCTTTTTGGTTGGCAACTACATAAATAATTGTGGATTTTTTAGACAAAGACAACAGTAGCTAAGAAGCTTCTCGATGGTATAAAAAATATTTGATTGTACATATTACTTTTGAAAATGCAAGAACGCATCACAAGCGCTACAGAAGCGAATCAAGAATTAAAACAAAGGCAGTGTCATAGTTAGTTCAGATTTCGTGCTGGTGGGCAGTATTAGCAAATCGTAAGGGTGTTAATCCTCCATGAAAATTCTCACCCAATATTATTGGAACTGTGTTGGGATGTGTTGCCAGCCATATAACGCTAACCTTGCGCCTTCGAATGACCATTTATTTCGTTGCATGCAGAATTTCTTAAATGATAATTAAGTTGATGAGGTTAAATCATATTTAATTCAGTTTTAATTCAAATTAACTTGTGAATTATTGTTAATTTGCATTAGCAGACTTAATTCAAATTAACTTATGAATTTATACTGAATTCAGGGACCTATCACCACATTCGATATCGAGTAAACTATCGTATCGAATAACAAATTCAATACGAGTCGAGTAAGCTAAATATGCCATTCGACATCGAATAGTTATTTATATCAAATTGTAATAGATTAATAATAAGTCAACATGTGAAAGAAAAAGAAAACACAATTTAAAAACATTTCCTTTCAAATGAAATTAAGATACTTTTTATTCGATATCAAGTGCCATGATACCAAAATAAAAAATGACGAGAGATTTTACTCGATATCGAATGCGGCGATTAGACCCCAGCTATTTCAATATTTTATTATTATTTAATTAATTATTAAAAAAATTCAATTATGGTTGCAGAAAAAGTAATTTCGACTTTCTTTGAAATAAATTTTGATTTTTCACCAATAGCATAACCGCCAATTGCCCTTGCTTCCTTCTATCCATTTATCAAAATATATGTATGTAATTGCTAAATAGATTTGTTTGAAAAACAAGGCTAAATGCATATAACTGTCGTCTGTCAGGATAAATTTTTAATTCACATTAGTGAACTTTTAATGCACATTAACTCTGTCGCCTGTTTACGCTATAAAACTGCATTGATAAAAACTGATAATCCCTACCTTCAAAAAAGTTACATTTTTACCATATTCATAAAAATATTTTTAATATAAAAAAGGTTTATTACACGAAATTCTATGCAACACTTGCTTAATGAACCTTTTTTAAATACAAAATTATTTTTTATGTAAATTAGTATTAATAATTCAAACAATTTTTGTTCCAAATGTCACACTCGAAATAGTTTTCATGGGATCTTTTAATTTTTAACCTTTATATACTATTTCTTCTTACAACAGATAATTATTCATAAGGTGATAATGCATGTGATCAATTTCGATATAATCGACCTAAAACTATGAAAGATTTTATAAGGAAACTTTTTTTGGTTTGGTTTCAATTACCATTTTGTTCCAGAGAAAAATTAAATTGATTTGCTATAAGATGCAAACCTTTTCAAGTTTGATTTATTTTCAAATTAGAATTTTTTTTCGAATAACAAAATTATATAAAAGCCGAAACGTTTTTGATCAGATTACTTTGCCAACATCTAATAACAGGGGGGCTACTGCGTATTTCGATTCGAAAGAAAAATTTTTCGAATTTGTATGTCTTTTACATTGTGTTTCAAACAATTTTTTTTTTCGAATCGAAATACGCAGTAACCCCCTCAGGATAATTTTTTCGATCTTAGCAATTAGGATAAAACCTTCTATACACTAACACATTTTGTCACTGCGAGTATGGCCAAGCTATAAGATAAAAAAAAATTAAGCGAATAAGATCCTCTGGTAAATGGACCAATAAATGGATGTCTGCTTAAGCCCTTGATTCACTATCATACTCAGTCGTACGATCTGTCAAAAATAGCATGTGTGCTAAAAAAGTATGATAGTGCGGATTAGAAATGTATGTGTGTGACAGACTTTTTGAAAAAATTCATAAAATAGTATTTTTCCATGCGATCAGAGTTGCAAAATCTTTTTTTGTATGATACAGTGGCATCTACAATGCCATTTTGAAATGATTTTTTGAATAGGACAGAATTCTGTCAGATTTTTTTGTAATTGAAAATTTCAAACTAATATGAGAACAAAATATTGATCACATTAATTTAAAATAATGTTAAATGTTTCTTTGGTCCTTCATCTTTTGAAAGCAATATTCAGAACATGAAGTTAAAGAAAGAAATTAAAAAACATTTTTAACATAAACTAATTTAAGGCAATATTTTCTTTGTATTAATCCGGCAAACCTTTCAATAAAATGCATTTTAATGCTTTTTCTTATATAATTCTTATATAATCAAAATTAATTAAAGGTTTTAAAATGTTCTGCAGTAAAAATTTTTATACAATTCTCTCTGCCTATATCACTTTAGAATTACTCCGAGTTCCACTCGGCCAATGACCGTCAAACTATGAGAAGAAATTTGAAGCAATTTTTCTTAACTTTTAAAACTTAGTTAAATTTTAAAGCATATTTTCCTAATTTTTAATTAAACTTGTCTCATTCCTGTTAAGAAGGCAAGTGATAAACTAACAAAGAAAGCTTATAAGCTTTTATAAGGCCCAAAATTAATAGAAATGAAAAAAGTTTAAGTTTAGAATGGTTTAAATCGCATTGAAAAGTGTTTAAGATTTTTATTCAAATAAAGTTTATTCGTTTTAAATAAATTCTTCATATTGTACACCACCATCTGAAGAACAACATAAAAAGTAATTAAAATACTTTTTCTTTTTTGTTAAATAACTAATCGTACTAAGTTTATTATTATTATTATAATTATTATTTTTTTTATTATTATTACTACTACTAATATTTTTATAATTTTTCACCCTATACTACATACAACATAAGAAACGATGAAAGAAACTTTTGGCATTCCTTCGCGCCCTAGAGGCCCTTAGCTAACAAATAATACCCTGATCTAAACTTAAACCATTTGCTGAAGCGGCAGCGCTCTTAACCACATCATGATGATGTAAATGATGATGATGATGGTGCTGGTGATGAGGATGATGATGCGAATGATGTGAATGCTGCTGTTGCTGGTGTTGGTGGGAATTTAGCAAATGCTGAGAATGCGAATGTTGATGTTGACCAAATAATAAAGCTGTTGTTGACGATGAGTTGACAGCAGAAACGTTTGCTAATGTTGTTGTTGTACCATTACTGCTGCTTGTAGATGTAAGACTACCATTGCTGGTACTGCCATTGATTAGGGATTTTGTGCAATTGCTGCTTAGAGACGTTGTGGAACAAGAGTTTTTTGTTGCTGTTGTATTGGCGTTGGCAGCAAAGGAGGTGCTTATGTTGTTTGTTGAGGAATTAGGATGCCAGCATCCATTTCTAGAGGAATTTGTACAGGAAACACAATACACGCATGTTGTCTTGTAATTTTGAGCAGCTGAAGCTGGTATTGATACTGGAGCCGATGAGCAAGTCAGAGTTTGTTTTTTGCTTGTGTGTATAGCGGTTGAAGGCTCTGAAGCTCTCCTGGCCGAATTCGCAATGGTAATGGCTGAAGAATGTGCTAATGTTGGTGGGGACATTGAGGGTCTACCGCAATTTGCATTATACTTTATTTGACTTGGATTGTGCGTTTGCTGTGGCTGTTGTGGATGCTGTGGCTGCTGTTGCTGATATTGTGCCCTACTGCCATTGGTGGCAAATTCGGGTGATGCCAGGGCTTGTTCGCCGCCTTCAAGTTGAAATTTTTTAACTAAAGCCTTAACTGAGGTGGGTGATGTGTCTGTACTTGGTGTCTTGCGTATAACTTTGGGCGTAGTAGGAGCATCTGGGAATAAAGAATGATGGTTACCATTGCTAATTGACGACACTTTATCGTTTGTTACATTTATAGCATTTGAAGTGGGTAATGTAATGGTGGCCACTATATTGGAAGCATTGAGAGTAGCTGAAGGTGTAATGTGTATGGTGGCGGTAGCCGATTGTGTGACTGCGTTAGATGGGCAGGATAAAGAAGAGGAGGATTTCTTTAAGGTGGCTGAGCTACCATTGTAATTGTTGGCTGTTATTTTCTTGGTGGTTAGAAAAGTATTTTCTTTGTTGGACTCTGATGAATGACGTCTGGCTGGTATGTGTAATAATTCTTGTTCTTGAGGTGTATGTTGCTGTTGTTGTTGTAATGATGATGTTGGCTGTACACTGCACAGTGGTATGGTAATAGCCTTTGTAGCTGGCACATTATGTACAATAGTAGAAGTTTTTGTTGTAGTGGCGTTGGCTTGTTTAATATTTGAAAGCTTAATGCATTTGTCGTGTTGCAAATCATTATGCAACTTGTTAAAACTATTGGCCGAATGACCTCTAGTTAAAACCGATATGTGACCATTAGAATGACCATTTAGAAATCCATTTGTATGGCCATTGCTAAGACCACTCGTACAGCCATTTGCAAAGCCATTGCTAAAGCCGTTCGTGTAAGCAGTTGAGTGACCATTGGCATGACCATTAGCATGACTATTTGTTGTTTGATTCAAAGTATTTTGTGTCATTTTATTAAGTGAATTATGTAAGATGTTCTCTTCCCCATCTGAATTGTCAACACTAACAGGTTGGGGTTTATCTTTAACTAATTGTACCTCATCATTGGCTTCTACTTGAAATTCCTCATCAACTTCCTGTTCATGACTTTCATCAATATCAATATCAACATCGTCATCGTTATCATTATCTTCATTATCATGATCGTCTTCATCATCATTACCATCTTCATGTGCATGTGCATGTGCATTTCCATCTCCATCTTGTTTCAATTGTTGCTTACTTTTTATCGCATTAAAAATATGTCTATCGATGTTACATTCGTCTTTAAGCCAAATGTGTTCGAGACACCCTGCAGCAGTCATGCGATCACTAGACAATCAAAACAAATTTTTTATGAAAATTATTTTATTTAAATTTGCCACAAAAAGGTTAATTTGAAACTGAATAAGAAAAAAAAAGGAAGAAAACTAAACTTACTTTGGCTTTATTCGCAATGCTCTGCGTATAAAATCAATGGCTGCCGATGAGACGCCTCCAAATAGTTTATCCGGAAATGTCAATGCACATTCGGATATATTAAGAAAGGTTTCCTGTTTTGTATCAC
The DNA here is from genome assembly GCA_949628195.1 of Phasia obesa. Taxonomy (NCBI): domain Eukaryota; kingdom Metazoa; phylum Arthropoda; class Insecta; order Diptera; family Tachinidae; genus Phasia; species Phasia obesa. The sequence continues at coordinate 72,912,341 of OX451218.1, forward strand.
CACCGAATGGCGAGAAACCCGATAACAGAACATAAGCCAAAACACCCACCGACCATATATCTGTACATAATGACAAGGGCTCATATTGTAAAACTTCAGGTGCTACATAGTCGGGTGTACCAACGATCTCACGCACATTGGTACCTTCGGCTACCACACGCGAAATTCCGAAATCACACAATTTCAAACCATCTGCGTAGGAAAATAATTTAAAATGGATTTTATTCTTTAGGTTTATACAAATTTCAAAAAATACTCACCTTCTATGTGTTCGCCGGTCAATAAAATATTTTGTGGTTTTAAATCTAAATGCACTATGGATCGTTTATGTAAAAATTGTAATGCTTTAAGTACTTCACGCATACAAATGCGGGCCTGGGCCTCTGTAAGACATTCTTCATTATCCAAAAAAGTTTGTAATTCTCCACCGGTCGCTCTGACAAAAAAACAAAAGAAAAACACACAGTGAGTAAATTAAGTTTTGCTTAAATGTCCCGTTCCACACTTGCAACTTTTGTTTCTGCAACACATGCATTTGTTGTTGGGAGATTAAATAAAATGTACAAGAAACTCTGCTGTGACTCTCTATTGTTGTTGTTGTTTGTTCTCTTCGACAAACACAAATACAATTTTTGAAGTATGGACAAAATGTTTAGAAACAAAAATTGCAATTGTGGAACGGGAATATTAAAGCCCCCGACGTTGTCATATTTTTTGTATGATAGTGTGGCATCTACAACGCCATTTTGAAACGATTTTTTAAACAGGACAGAATTCTGTTAGATTTTTTTTTAGGGTTGAATAGTACGATTGTGTAGGATAGTGAATCATGGGGTCTAGTCACCGCATTCGATATCGAATTGGGCTAGTTCAAAAATTATTGAATATACAATAAAATAAAATAAAATTATTGAAAATACAATAATAAACGAACAAAAGAATCGAGTAAAACCTCTCTTAATTTTTCATATTGGTTTTTCATATTCGATATCGAATAAAAAGTATCGTAATTTCATTCGAAAGAAATGTTTTTAAACCGTGTTTTCCTGGTCACTTGTTGACTTATTCAGGTATGTGATGGAATACGATTTTGAAAACGAATCGATTTTAAAACGATTTTGTTTTTTTTATAAAAATTAATTTTTAATTTTTATATTTTTTTTTAAATTCCTCATTATTTTTTGATTTTTATCTTCTGGTATACTTTTCAAATCTAAATATTAAGAAATTCATCACACCCTATGAAAACGATCCTTTTAAAATCGATCGTTTTCCACCACATACCTGATTATTAATCTTATTACAATTTGATATAAATAACGATTCGATACATGTCAAATGGCATAATCAGCTTACTCGACTCGTTACGAATTAGTTATTCGATACAATAGTTAACTCGATATGGAAAACGGTGATTAGGCCCCCTGGCCTTTAGTTATTATTGAGTTCAACTGCTACAAACTGTTGGGTTCGACAGAAACACATTTTTTGGGCTTTAAAGAAATTTTGTATGGCGTTGCTTTTAAACAAACATATTGACAGGTTATTCTACGTTTCTTTTAAAGCTTTTCGCCTCCTCCAGGCTCTACAGCTCGACCTAAGCTTCGTATAGGAAGTCCGAATTCCCAAATGCAGCATTTGTTACTTAAATTGAATTTCAAATGCTGCTCCATCAATGAACGACTTTTGTTTTAAATTTTTAGGTTATAAACGATTTATAAAGCGTAAGCTTTATTGGATTGGACATGGAACGAAAATAAGACATATGTACTTGTTTAAGTATTTTGCTGAGTCCACAACTTAAGGAAGCATAGCTGCAAGCTAACGGGCGCCTCTACAGGTTGCGGATAGTTGAAAGATTCGTAGATATGCGTAGGTCTCCTAAAAAATTTTGAGTCCCACGATACTTGGAACGAAAAGGCGAGTAATTGGCGCCTTTAAGTAACCAATAGCCATTTATTACAGCGTCTGTTCCCCATGATAGGGGCGGTTGAAAGCGTCAGATATTGCAGCAAGCGGCTCGCTGTATAAACATCAAATAAAGTCAAATATAAGGTGGTAAATATTAAAGTAAAAATTTTAATAACCAGAGGGAAGCTTTAGGTAGAGGTAGACACCGGTCTCACCAACTGACGATGAATGATTGAACGCGATTTTTCTCGTATTCCTTTATCTGAGTTTGGTTGGTTAAATAGATGATGTTTACAACTTAACACTACCCAAAAGTTGATAGCTACGAAGAGTGCTGATGAAGGACGTAGCTATCCAGAAAATGTGCATTCCGCTCTACTCGTGTCTAAAAATTAAATTTTCCTAATTTTCTTTAATATTATCACCTAATTTCTTAGAGAGAATAAAACGACTACACATTTTCATATGTATATAAAGCTCTTAAGCTAACCCGCCTGGAGGGCATCCTGGCAGCCTCAGTTCCAGGATCGTATGCAGAAGCCCAATCAGCTACTCATCTTAAACCAAATGATAACCGAAATCTTATTGAGGCCCTATGAACAAGAGGAACTAATATATACGGGGTCTGTTCAAAAGAAAAGGACAAATTTTGAATTTTCGCGGGCGGTGTACATTCGATTATCAAACTTTTTTTGTTTTGTTGGTACACATGTGTTAGTCATATGTTGGCATTATCCGCCAATTTGTATTAGTAGTTTATTGTTGACAACACTGAAAAGGTTAGTCACGTTTGTGTGTGTTCTTCTGTTTGGGTTAAAAATAGAGTTAACTCTTTGTTACTGCTAGCACTTAAATTTGTAATCGTGTTTGCACGACATAACTCTCCTTGATCAGCTGTTGCGGCTGCTAAAAAAATATCATGATGGAAACAATGGCACCCAATACACAACTGTTGTTTTAAGCGGACCTACTGAAAAATTCGTTTCCATGCTATGATGCTATGATGGCTGTTTAAAAATGTATATACGTTTTCATATACACTCAAACCTCGTTTTATGCAAATATTTTTTATGCGAATTCAAATTTGTGCGATTTTTAATTTTTTTTGCACGCTTTTGTATGTACAAATTTTTTTTTGGTTGTGGCAACACTGCTAGTAAAGAAAGATTAACGGTTTTACTATGCAGCAACGCTTCAGGAGATAAAATGTTAAAACTATTAGTCGTAAATAAGTTTTTAAAACCACGGGCCCTTAAGGGAAAAGACTTAAAACGTTTGCCAGTTCACTGGATGGCAAACACTAAAGCTTGGGTAACCTCTGCATTATTTAGTGAATGGTTTTACAAATGTTTTGTACCAGAAGTTGAATCCTATATGAAGGAAAAAAGTCTTGAGTTCAAAATTTTACTTGTTATGAACACTTACTTGTTTGGAACATTCAAACATTACAATTGAATTTTTGCCACCAAATACAACCAGTATTCTTCAATCACTAGATCAAGGAATAATCTCCACCTTTAAGAAATATTATATAAAAAGCACATACCAATTTATTTTAAATAAAATTGAAAATGAAGAATTAACATTGACCGAGGCTTGGAAAAAATTTAATATTTTCGACTGCATATTTTTGGTTGCATCTGCAGTATCTAGTATACGACCAAAAACATTAAATGGGTGCTGGAAAGCTGTATGGCCCGTTTGTGTTCGGAGTAATACTGCTGATGAAATATCTGTATTTTCTGAAGAAATTTTAATGCTGGCTCGACAAATTGAAAGCGATGGATTTGATTATTTGAACCATAATGATATAAAAGAGCTTCTCGTAGATGTTCCGTTATCTGATGACGACATTGTTAGTCTAACTGCTGATAATATGGAAGATAATAATTGCGAAAGTGATTGTGAAGAACTTGTAGAGTCCCTTACCTTAAAAAGATTGATAAAATTCTTAAAACAGTTAAAGACTTATAGAGCGAAATTCTTAATGTGGATCCTAATACGGAACGGGAACTAAAAATTCAGAATGGGCTTAACAACACATTTTCGGCATATCGAGAGTTGCAAAAAGAGTTAAAAAAATCGACATCACAAAAACTTAGACAAATTATTTTCAACAAGTACCTAAGGAGAAAGAACTGACTGAAAACTTTGATGTTCCTTGCAGCCAAAGCGAGAACATTTGTAGTGATAAAAATAGTAATCTACCCATAGATGTGTTTGTTTCCTCTAGTGATGAAAGCGATATAGAGCCAATACAAAAACTCGACACACGCCATATTAGTGATTCTGATTATGAGATATAATTTATTTCTTTAATGTAAATATTTTTTTCTTTGTTAAGTACGTAGTGAATTGATGCTTATTTGTTTTTTTTAATAAATTAATTACTTTTTTGTTGACTTTTTTATGCGATTTTGTTTGAGTTTTAATGCTTTACTTTGTTTTTATGCGTTTTTTTCAAAATTCAGGGACGAATCATTAATTTTAGTATGGAGCTAGTGTATCGTTTTATGCGATTTTCTCTGGAAGGGATCAATCGCATAAAACGAGGTTTGGGTGTACATTTAAGTTTTTTTTATTTATCTTTATATATATTTTATTGAATCATGAATATATCTACGTACATAATAATAGCACCAAGGCGAATTTATAACAGATGATTTGCATATGTTTTAAATCCAATTTTCAACAAAAATTTTGTTTCTTTACATGGAATATGACACATGAGTAGGCGTTGGAAATGCCTGAATTCGTCTGTGCAACCGTCTAGTAATACATATAAGTTCTTTTTTTTAGGTTAATATATTTTGTTATTTAACCCTAAATTAGCATTAGCATAACAGCCCCAAGGCAAATTCATAACATATGATTTTCAGTAACAGTAACAAAAAAGCTCACCATATGTTTTTAATCCAAATGTCAAAAATTATTATTTTAATTTTTTTACAAGGAGGAGTAGGTCGCGAAAAACCCCTAAAAACGCCCTGCAATCGCCTAGTAGTAAATTCGCCTTAAATGGTACATAGCATTGGGAAATTTAAATTAAACTTACAATTCCAATAATAGCGCTGTATCTGAACGTGATTCGTGAACTGCATTCAGTTTGACAATATTATCAGCTTCATTACACAGCATCAAAACGGCAATTTCATGTTTAATTTCTTTATCTGACGACTGGGCTCGACGGCGGCGTTTCAGAAATTTCGCTGCAAAATGTGTACCCGAATTTTTGTGTATTGCCCGACGTACAGCAGCGAATTTGCCTCTGAAAGAAAGAAATTAAAAAAAAAAAAATTATTTAATAAATTTTTTGATAATTTTTAAAAAAGAATTTTGTTTTTTGTTAAGAGCAACAAATAATTTTTTTATTTATTTGTTTGTTCATTTCAACCCACAAAAAGTTCATTGATGTGTGAAATGGCCAAAAACATTATTCATTCATTCATAAAAATTTCTATTTGTCCACAAATTTAGAAAATTTTATATTTTATTTTTGGGTTACATCTTGATTATGACGAACAACAAAAACAAAAAAAAAAGGCGTCCGAAATAAACCGGTAAAAATTATATATGAAGCGTATATTTTTTTTCCTATATCTTTGTACAGTATAATGTAGTTATAACGAACACCGGTTATTAAAAAACGACTTAGACAATTTCTACGAAAGGTTTTAACTGAGAAACTGATATTACTGCTACCCCTACCTACTTGCCAAATGAGAAAGAATTCAATGATTTATCAGCAAATATTTATGCACTTCATTTGTTAGATCGATGTTCATAGCAATAATATCGAGGCTATTAAAAAAAATGGCTTATATCGGGTGTTTTTTTTTTAGCTGTATGAGAACTTAAAATGATAAGACAACACAGAAATATTGTTGAAAATTGTTTTATTATAATCTAGTAGATAACTTTTCCAATAAATGGTGGCTTGCATTTTGGCTGCTGTTACTGCTTTGACGTCATAAACCATCCTTAAATCGCACGAAGGACCGGGCCAGTGAAAAGGACCACTTCTGGATTTAAATTTGTCACCAACATAATTTTACAATAAATCTATTGTTAAACATCAACCTCAACTGAAACACAAGTTCAGACAGCATGGCTCGATAGCGATTCACCGTTATGACAGCTCGTTTATCAATCCGAAAGTAAAAAGGAAGGATGATGCCGCCAAATGATGCGGTCAAAATATAGCACCAACGACAAATTGTAGTTTCATTTCAATAGAAAAATAAATGGTAGATGAGTCAAGAATTGTATCATTTGGAATCAAGAGATCACGTTCCTACGTAAGAAGACCTCCGAACGCAGAATTCAACCCAAAACTTACAACTAAAACCATAAATCACGGTGGATCTAGCGTAATGGTATGAGGTAGTTTTTCTTACTATAATGTACAAAACCAAAATAAGAACATTTATATTGGTAAACTCGGGGAAGTAATGTTCCTTTATGCTTCTGAAGAAATGCCATTGGTGTGGGTCTTCCAGCAAGAAGCACTCAAGCAAGCTTGCGACAAAGTGGCTTCGGGACAATAAAGTCAATGTAATGGAATGGCCCGCTCAGAGCCCAGACCAATTAAGAATTTGTAGACACATATAAAAAAGAGTGTCTCAAATGCAACCAACGCGCTGTCCAGCAAATCTGTAATAAAATGCCAAAGGAAAGATGCCAAAATTCGATGCCAAACGTTGTGCAGACATTACAAATAAAGGACATGCAACAAGGTGTTAATTAGAATATACAAATCATGCTCAACGTAATAAATGCATCATTTATAATTCTATTTAATTTGTTCTTAATTTAGTATTTCATATTAGTAGAAATTGAAGTGAAGTGCTATTTTTTGACTGATTGTTTTTCAAGTTTTTTTTTTTAAATAAAGTATAAATTTCAAAATAAAACAATTTTGAAATGACCGCAGCTGTATATCGCACCAAGTAGTCAAAAGGCTTAAGGATTGTCTGGGGTCCAAATACTCCAGTTTTGCTTATTGACAGAAATGACCTTTATAGTTTAATACAATTCTTTGATAAAAGTACTTATAAATTTCGCGAACTGATTAATTTTCCACAATTCCACATACTATACTAAAATCGATAGTTCTCATGCAGATTATAAAGCATGCTATAAATATAAGATGATAACTAAATAATTGAAACAATAGCTAAAAGTAAAATCTTTTAAATATATTTTTCAGACCGTCAAGTTTCATTTTTGTTAACAAAAACATCAACCATGTGAATAAGGAATAATTTAAAATTTTTAAGTGCCATTACAGTGAAATTATTTGATACAGTTACATATATGAAATTACTTTTTTAACGGACTATAAAATGTTCGTTCTCTTCAAATTCGTTATAAACGTAATTTACTGTATTATTTCATTTTGGCAAGTTTTCCAAGTTTTTTTTTTGGTTTTAATTTTTACGTTATTCCTTTGTTTTGCCAGCTGGACTGGACATTGGGTTGTTGTTGAATGAATGAAAAAATTGTTGTTTTCGTTTAGCTTGACTATGAGTAGTAGCGGTCGTTAATAGCAACAGTGTTGGTTTCAATAATTTGTGTAAAATATTTAGGCGTCATGCCTGCAATAATCAACAAGTTGTTGCTTATAAATACTATTTGTTGTTGCATTTTTAAAGTTTTTTTTTTAATAATTTTATATTTGCTGTTGGTTTGTTTATTTATTAGTTGGGGCACTAAAAACAAGAAAACCAGACAGTTTGGGATGTTTTCAAATTGTTTACATACATATGTATGTGATGAAAGAATCAGTCGGCTCTTTTTATACGTTTAAAAATTTGTCTCTTTCTTTGGTCTTCTTAGCGGCTAAAAGTTAATTAAATTTGTTTTAACTAACAATCATCCGTATTACGGATGACGTTGTCAGAAATCGACAACGATAATATTGTAATAGATTCAAGAAAACAATCAGAAAATTCTGATCTAGGGGTGAATACAAAGTTATTGCATTTTTATCTAGAATTGATACGAACATGTTCAAAAAAAAAAAAAAAAAGAAAAAAAATAATATTTCGTTTAAAACTAATTTAATAAAAAAAACTAAAATATGTATATTCTGTTATTCCACATTCTCTCGAAAATGCAATATTATCACAGGTGCCTCGGTGGGCTAGTAGGTAGTGTGCAAGTCTATCGGTTAGGGGTTGTGGGTTCGATTCCCACTAAAGACTCTGGAATTTTTCACTACTCACTACAAGTTGGTAGAAAGACCAAGAAGGAGCTTGAATAAAATCTGGGTGCCTACAAATGGTTAACTGTGTTAGTAAAGGTCACCAACTCTCAAGTATTATCTGGGCAAAAGTTAAAATCGTGGTAATACGATACTTGCAGACTGTGTTCAGAAAAAAGCTAACATAAAAAAAGGCTTTGGACCACGGGCAGATACATACTATATGGAGATGCTGTGGAGACCTAACCTTAAGCAAATGTTAGCAATTCCCATAGATTCTGTGATGAGGAAGAATGTCGACATGTATCAGTCGCCAGTCTGACATCACTAAAGTCGAGAGTAAAACGCTAGTAAGGCAGCACAAGACTCAATGCAAGTTAGATATTCGTAAATTTCCAGTCGGATACAAGAAATCATTAAGGAACGAAGGGAGTCGAAAAGGGACCCCTGATTTTAATGGTCTCTTTCGGTAACACCCCCCCCCCCCCGCAAAAAACAAAGTATTATCACAAAGTGAAATTCATAATACAAAAAATGTGTGGAAATGGAGTTACGGAATATGCCCGCATATTCGAACTTAAGCTACCCAAACACGACATATTTTTTACATATGACTTTTTAACTGAGTAAGTCAGATGTAATTCGGTATGTCTGTCAAAATTATTGTTTTACAGAAGACTTTTTAAATTTGGTCACAAACGCACATGTACAATTACGTCTGACTTTTCACTATACAGACACCCAAGCCTTTCGGTTGCAAAATATCTTGTTGCCACCCTGAATTATTTTCGTGTGCGCTACAGAATTATTTTTTTTTTACTCTAAATGTAAAGAAGTTAAGTTTGCATTAAATGATGATACATGATTAATCGAACATACCAACGAATACGTTTACTTGTTGTAGTGAAACATACAGAGTCTTTGGTAGGAATCGAACCCACAAAACTCATATTGATGGGATAGCAGGATAGCATACTTTACACCATAATTGGGATATTTTAATTGGCATGGCAATATTGAATACAATTACAATGACAACAATTTTAAATAACATTTAACGCAACTGATTTTTTTTTCAATTACAATTGTTTTTAACAAAGTTAACAAAGGCAATGAAAAGAAAAACATGGTGGTGATATGGTCACAATTATTATTATGTTCTCTATAACAATATATGGTTGCGTTGAACAAATAGTATATGCTAAATGGACAGACAATTTTTTAAAACAGCTCAGCCGTAGTGTTCGTAATCTTTGCCGTTTCTTTCTGGATATTTTGTTTCAATTCAACCAGAAAAATTAGGACTGTTAGTTTGAAATAGTTTTTAGAGTTTTAATGATGTAATATTGGGGGACGCTTGTTTATGTGTATTTGTCCAAAATTCAATACTTCAGGACAATTTTGAGAGCAATCGGTTAACGATACGTTACGATATCCTTCTGAGACGATAATGTGAAAAAGTTGTTAAACTTGACTATCGAAATGAATTAACGATAACTCCGGGATTTCTTTAACTCCAACAATGACAATTTTGCCTATTGGAATGCTAATAGTCATTCTAATAGGTGAACATGTTGTTCCTCTGGGAATAACATACTGATGATAACGAAAATTCATCATACATTTGGTTATTAGAGTTAAGCCTCTCTGCTCCACCCCCATCAGTTCAATTACGAGCACCGAATTTTCGAAATAGAATACAGTTTTAATTATTTTTTATTAAATGAACAGGTATTAATCTCATATTCCTCAGTGGGGCTAGAAGAATAAAGAAATATTTAGTCTATTTTGTAAATTGAGCAAGATTTTTTTTTAATTTTTATTTATTATTTTTTATTTATTTATAATTATTTATTCTTAATTAGATTATTTTTCTACAATTTCATTTTTTTTGACAGAACATCGACACTAAGAACAAACACAACAAAATAGATAAACAAGAACAACACACGACAGTTGTCACATAACCAGCAATAAATTATAACACAAAAAAATTTAAATTTGAAATTCTATGACTACAATACCACTTGCATACTAAATCATTCGGTGTCTAAGAAATTGAAGGAAAACAAAAAATATTTACCAAAAGTTGTTTAGTTGACTTTGGCCCGAAGAACATGAAAAGGTTAGACAGCTCACATTGAAACCATAAATTGTTGACAGCAAGAAGAAAAGGAACGAATTACAAACTAAATTCATTGATTTTTCTATAATTTATTAATTAAAAATTAGCAGATATGAAAAGGAATTAATTAATTACTAAAATGAAGACATATTAAACCAGACGCAATGCAACAAAAGTATTGTCTATACATATATTAAAACTGTAACTTTCCGTGTCTGTCTGTCTGTCAGTCCGTCTATCTGTCCTTTTTTACGTCATACGAACACTCGCAAAAATTACTGGATGAAATAAAATTTTACGGGGAGGTACCTTAGTATCTCGGTTTAAATATAGGATAATAAAAATTTTCAAGAGAAAAAGTAGTAAAAGTATACAATTTTACTGATTCAATGGTACGGCAAACTTGGCAGCACCTTAAATTTTTTGTCAGCGGGAAATTTTAATCACTGTTTACAGTTTTCTACAATAATTTTACAATTTTATATAAAGCCTATGTTCTTGAGTTATTACCCAAGGATGGCTACCTTTATATAAGGTAAATACATGAGCCATATTTGAAGCACTATAACTATACTTTCAAAGCAAAATCGATCAAAAGGAAGCTGACGAAGTGGCGGGCACGGAAAGACTAAAATAAAGTTCTTGCCTTCAGAATCGTTTAATTAAAATATTATATATAATACAGTTTTTTTCGCTGCGTTGCTGCGTTGTCCGATCGCGTCAAATTTTATTTGGACCACGGACTTCATAGCTTACATATACCTTTGAAGTATGCTTCGTAGTTAAAACACTATTAATGTTTAGATTATAAAGCACTTAACTGTATATTTGCTGCTTTCTCCAAGGGTACATGTAAACATCTATCACCTCCTAACGTGAATAAGAAGTAACATTTTTGTAACTATAAAAAGTTCATTCTCCTCAAAATGTAAATTGCAGTCGTGAAGTTCACGTGTAATAAAGGGTGATCCATTTCGAGGTACTTTTTTCAATAGCTTTTTTTTCAGATCACGTTTGAGTCGTGTCAAGCTGTCATGTTATTATTGTTTAGTATTGTTTAACATTTCATAATGGATAACCGACTATTTGATGGGTGAAATTGAAGCGCGTGATCTCGGCGACATTTGGTTTCAGCAAGGCGGCGCCACTTCCCACATATCGCCAACATTTAATAGACATAATCTTCAAAAAATAGATGCCAAAGAATGTGCTTTCAAACGATAATAAACATTCTCCCTTAAATTTGAATTTTCTGTTTTTTTTTCTTTAAAAAAAGTAGGGAACCTCGAAATGCAAAATATGCCTGAATTTTTGGAGGCCCAGTCTAATAGGACCATTTAGGATATACCTGAATAAGGTTTTGATATTGTATATAATATCCTGTAATTCCTATAAGGAACATAGTTCAACAAAGTTCTTCCAATAATCTCTTTCATTTGCAATATGTTTAATTTCGTTCCAACTGCGTTCTGACATTCTAATTTCGTTCCAATACGTCGATGAACCTGGGTGGTTTTCCAAAGATTGTCGTTGCTAATTTACGGGAAATTCCTGAGACACTACAGTGCAAAACACTAAGAGAATAATTTAATTGTTTATCAAGAAAAACAAAATAAAGGGTGGAATTAAGGCTAAAACGTAGCATATGTAGTAGTTTTTTTGTTTTCTTCATAAGTAATTGATATTGATACGAGATATGTATATCTCGTGTTTGCTAAAGGTGGAGAACTTTAAACTGGTGTCATTGTTTTCTGTAACAGCTGATTTGACAATTGTCGGTTATGTACTACAACATATATAATACAACAAACTCAGGGCATTACGTGCTTTTTATCATGCTCATAATCGTCCATCAAACCGATTTATTTGAGAAACCAATTCATAGTTTTTTGCAATACGATTACTCTTAAGGCCATGATTTACTATCGTACTTAATCGTTCGCTCCGTCAAAAATAGCATAAGTGTTAAAACAGTATGATAGTGGGGATTTGAAATGCATGTGGGTGACAGACAGACTTTTTGACAGGTCTGCACGATTTGAATATCTTTTAAAAAATTTATTAATTATTATTTTTCTATGCGATCAGAGTTGCAAAATATTTTCTTGTATGATAGTGAGGCATCTACAACGCCATTTTGAAACGATTTTGTCAGATTTTGTAGGATAGTGAATGCTGGCCTTTAATGATATTACGCATCCCGAAAGACGCCGAACAATGCTTACAGAACAAGCGATTGACCGTGTGCAGCACAGTGTATTGATGATCCAAATTTATCATTTCCTCAACAGTGTGCGGTGGCTCAATTTCAATGCAGACAAGTGGTTTTTTCAGGTCGGCACGACATGTCACAATGCACGCGATTCCATTAATTTACTAAGAGAAACATCTAGCAAAAGAACAATTTCAAGAAACGGACCTGCTAACTGGCCACCTCGTTCATATGACTTCACTCCATTAGATTATTTTCACCAAAAAGGACCAAGCACTTGGAAGCAAAAAGTCCATAGTCAGCCTGATTTACTGCGGAGGGTGTGCGAAAACTAAACCTTCCTGTAAGCGCTACACGCGGCGGCCACATGCCCGAAATAATATTTAAACGTTAATGCGATAACATTATTTAATTGGATGGATACTAAACAGTTTTTCTGTGTTTTATTTAAATTTTAATTTCTCTGCCGCTATAAAAAACACCCTTTATGACGGTACATATTTTAAGATATTAACCCACCTATCTGTTTGTGTAACATTAAGCCACCTTACCGACGATGGGTTAAAATCCTAGAATTCAGATGTGGTAGGACAAGAAAGAAGAGCACAGAGCTGTATATTTGTTTCACAAGGAAAATGATATTAAGGGTGGAATATAGGGCAGGCCGTAAAAATGTATCAAATCATTTGTAGAGCAAGGGTAAATCATATTTCTAAAATTCTATTATATATTTATAATATTTTATACGTTCTTAAAGACAAAGCAAATAATGAACTACTTTAGAATTGCAATAATAATCAAGAGGCGTTTGAAACTATAGCAAAACAAGGAACCTAACCAATTAGAAAATACAAGACTGACTTTGACAACACACAAAACAACAACAACCATAAATAAACAGATTTAAAAATATGTATTCCTGAGTACTATGGTTCACTACTGCAAACGTTTGCTAAAGTGTCTCTACGACTATTAGAGTCTGCATAATTTGGCTGACTGCTCTGCTCTGCTCGTTTACCTAAATGTCTCCCGTATTATTTGTTTGGTGTTTCTATGTTGCAATGACCATTTGCTTTTCTTGTTGGCTATTTTTTCTACCCATTTCATTTTTAAATAGACACTTGTGTAACCATTATTTTATGGGCTCTTAAAAACGTTTCCTTTAAAGCAATTACGTCTGCCGGTTGAGTAAGAAAAACTCCTTCATATTTGTTGGGGCTACAACAACTACTAGATGGCTGGCTGGCTGACTGGCCGACTGTTTATGCATTACAACAAACAACAAGCAACAACATTTACAACTATTTGTCTTTTCAATTTCGAGTTTATTTATTTATTGTTGATGTTGATGTTGTTGTTGTTGTTTCGAGTTGCAAACTTCTTGACGAGGAGGTGGAGTACTGCTATTGTATTGTTGCTAATCAATGTTTATTTTATTTTCTTATGCCCTGTCATAGAATACAATAGAAGGAATGAAATATTATTTCTTAAGCTTCTACTCCCAAGAATCTTCTCGTTTGTCTTGGCCAGGCCAGCTTGTAAGAATCTCTTTTTTTTAGCACAGACTACTTTAAACAAATGTAGTTGACTGGTTGCTTGTAGTTGTGGCTGTAGTTGGTTGTTGTCGTTGTCAAAAGTATTCTAGTAATAGTAATTGTTGCTGTAGCAAATGTTATTTGCCGGAAGCATTCAACACTTAGTCGCCGCTTTATTAAGGTGGCACGTACTTTGTCAAAGGCGTCGCGTTTGTCGTTTTGTTTGTGGCAACAAACAACAAAACAACTAAAAAAATGTTTTGCTTTCTTGTACTTGTTATTGTAATAGCCAGTTAGTTAGCCGGTCTGCTTGTTGTTCACTAGTTGTAGTACTTTTATTGTTGTTGTATTTTTTTAACAAGAGGTATTTACGATGCGTCATTCATTAGAGCAATGGAATCTATTGCAATGGCAGTGTTTGAACTCGTATGCATGCATGCATGTATGCCTTTGAGGAATTAATAGTTGAAAACACTGAAAGAAATTATGTGTCATAAAAAAATAAAATATTTTTGAAATAGAAAAATACTCGTATAGAAGATTTGCATCGATAAAGAACTCATGCATTATAGTCACAATTTCAGAAGCCGGTCAAGCCGAATTTTTATTTCTCCTGCTTAGAGAGTTTTTGGTGCCGCTTTCGCATGTTTTAATGGTTCGGTGTCGGTTTAAAATCGCAATAAAACTGAGCAAAAATCAAGAGTACAATGCTTTGCTGACTGGTGGAGTACCATTAAAACTCGAAAGGCAATTGATTGGAGACAATTAAACTGTAGTAAGGGATTGTAAATTCGACTGATTGATGACATGGTGTAGCTTCAATAAACAAATAAGTTTGACAATGGTGGAGGACAATAGTACTCAGGTAAAGTATAACAAGTAATTGGAACTATGTGTTGCCGAACGACGTTAGCTTAAGTTGTGTGTGAACGCCAAATGCAGCATACCACTATCTACAGACAATAACTGTCGCTGTTTATTATTGTCCACTTACGGTTACTCGTGTGCAATGAACAGACGTGAATTCCTGGAAATATTACAATGAGCGTCTTATGAGCTTCGGTTTTTATTCTTATGCTATGCTTGTTTTTATATTCTATATCGATTACTCTTTGCACCAGCAACGTGTACAATTTTATTATGTGTATGATTTTTTTTTAATTATCACAATTATCCATTTATTTCTTCAAGTGCTTTCTTAGTCTTATTAACTTTTATTTTACTTAAAAACGTTTTTAGTGTTTTGAGACTTCTTCAATTTCTTGTCTTTAACTTTTTATTTTTCACGTCAAAGTTATTTGTGTGTGAAAATATAACTTAATTCTCGCGGAAATTAATTGTTTTTTAAAATTTAATTTAATTCTTTCAATTTTTTTCTAACTTACGTTAATTGCTTGAAGTTTTTGTTGTGGACGACTGAAATTGCTGTTCTTTTTATTTGCCGTTTGAATTTTTGTTTGGGAGTTAGGCAAGACTACAAAGAATTATTAAAAATTTCTTAGAAACTATTATTTCATATTAAAGAATGAGAAAAAGTTGTTGCGGTGAGAATAAAAGTTTAATTATTTTGCTATTAAAAAATTTTTAAGTAAACTTAACGTTTTCAAAGAAAAATTATTTTTTAATTTCAAGACAAAATATTTTACAAGTCAAGTGTTGATAATGAATCAACATTAAAATATATATTTTTTTAAATATAGACCCCGTTCGGAAATCCATTACTGCCCTACATCTGATCTGATGAATCAACTGCTGCTGATACGCAAACCAAAAATTTTAAAAAGCGTTAATTCATTGGTTTTGGAAAATGGAAGGAAGCTCAGCCACATTTATACGTATTAGTCATAGAGTATTTCGACAAGTATCGGAATATGTACTTAGGTAAAAATTTCCATTTGAAACAAAGTTATGAAACCACAAAAAATTAAAAACCCAATTCTTATCAAGAACGTTTCGATGTCAGTTCGTATTAAACCGCTATTGGCAATTATGCGGCTTATCCAAGAAATCCGATTATACGCGGTATCCGCACCAGTCAATTCCGCGGATGATAGGATATTTACTGTAATTTTATGCTTTAATTTGTATTGCATATCATTTGCATATCTTTTGGATTATATATTTACTGGAGAAAAATTGGTGGTCTTTGCAAGTTTTGTGTTTTTTCTGTTGTACCTATGTTGTGTTTATTTTTTGTTCTTTAACTTTGTGTGGGTACAAAAATTAGTGTTGTGAACTATTTAAAAACACATAGGAAAAAAGAAGCTACACAATATACAATTAAATATTGTACGGTAATCCGGAACCCTTTTATTTGACTTTTTGATTTTTTTAATTAAACACCTTTTAAATAATTATTGTAAAATTTGACCTTTTTAATAATTTTATAATTATGTTATTTAAGCTTAGGGGTTTTTTTATAAAAATTTTAAATTTATTTTTATTTTTATATTCAATATTTCGCTACACCACTGGGTAGCACCATCAGGAAATAAAAATAGTTCTATATTTCCTGACGATGCTACCCAATGGTGTCGCAAAATATTGAGTACAAAAATAAAAATAAATTGAATATTTGTATAAAAAACACCTAAAGCTTAAAAACATAATTATAAAATTAAATACTTTTTTAATTAACGAGTCATATTAAAATAAACAATATGTAATAAACAGTATTTTGTACCTTTAAGAAATTTATTCAATACTAGCTGTGCCCGCCACGTCGTGGCCGTCATGACAAACCAATTGAAGGACTCTTACTTTTATAGTACTTCAGTTATGGTTTTTGTATTTAATTTATATAAAGGTAACCATCCCTCGATAAAATTTTAAAATTTATAAAAAATTCTAAAATTCTAAAAATTATCGTAAACCTCTGTATGTGGTGTTTAAAATATTTTAATAACAATGTAATTCCACAAAGTAAAAATACAAATTTTAATCAACTGGCGCCATCTGTTGCGTAATAGTTTCTAAAATATCCCAGTTTCAAAAATAAAAAGGTGTGTGGTGAAAATGTTACCGTGTTGAAAATATCCCAGTTTTAAACCGAAAATTTCATCACCTTTAAACCGGAAATTGCATTTTTCACTGCTTTTTCTTCACTTTCTCTTGGAAATAAGATATTTTAGTGGAAAAAAAGTATCCTATATTGGGATCAGCATGCTAAGGTACCTCCTCATAAAATTTTGTTAAAATCCATCCAGCAGTTTTTACGTGATGCGAACACAAACAATGAAGGACAGACAGGCAGACAGAAATGAGTTACTATTTTATAATATGTATAGACTAACCATTTCAAACAGAAATACATGTTTAAAATTTTCCAAACCCACAAAAATATATTTTTTTTTTACAAATTTATTCTCTTTTTTAATTTCTCTACCAGTCTAGTAACTTATAAAAAACTGCAAACTAATGCAGAAAGGAAATGCGTGACTTACTTTGTTTTCTTAAACAAAAAAAAAAAAAAAAAGTATATCCCAAAACCAAAAAAAGCTATTAAATAAATTTAACCGGTCTATACATATGATTTAGAGATGGGCACTGCTCACGTGATAGGCATAGTCACTAATGATCGTCATTAATGTTTTGTTTTACTCACGCAAGGTTAGAAACATCATCGTTAGTGAACATAAATGAGTATAATTTTTACGTGATCGGTCCGTTTTTTTTTGTTGCTTTTTTGGCTTTTTTATAGTATCTTTGTTAATTTTTTTTTAATTTGAGAAAAAAAAACTATTATTTTACCGGTATGCATTTAGTTATACTCATATTTAAACGGAGTAAAAGCAACACTGTTTTTACTTGCGTTTTCTATCATCCGTTTGTTTGTATTATTCTTTCGGTCATGAGATGCCGAATTTAACACTACTATTAAAAAAATTAATATTCGCACATCAAAACCTCTCCTGAAGGCCGTCGTTGCCGATGTCATGTTCTTGTTCATACAGGATTTGTTTGCACAACGATGTCTGCCATAAAATGTTGTTTTTAGTATGAAAGTTTGACTTTTACAGATCGACATCTGTTGATCAAGCGTGCAAATGCTATTTGCTGACCTTAAGCATTTAAACAACATTGACGTCAAACGCAAAATTGTGTTAAGTCGGAACATGCACACAGAAGAAAGTAATCAAATTATTGTTCCCTATTCTGCCGACGCTTTGTTCATGTGCAGGCAAAACAATGACTCGTCAGGACGTAGTGCAACGATTTAATGATAGAAAAGTTTTGAGAAAATTTTATTTTCTTAATTTTACTTGGTCTTATTCTCGAGAGTTAAACCTGAGCGTTAGTTTTTCTCATCGTAACTATTGCTTTTTTTACTTTTCACTCACGCACCCATCTCTAATATAAACCAATTCATTCATTTACATTTTACCAAACAAGTGAGGAATAAAGAATTGTTTGACAAACAAATTTTGTACGTTTTAAAAGAAAAAAAAAAAATATTTCCGAATATCGCATGTTTAAGATGATGATATAAAACCCATTTACGGTAGAAGTTAATTAATAAGTTATTCAAAGTAATCAGCGAAGAGATGTGCAATATTTAAATGTGTCTTAAATACGCCACGCAAAATTGCATTTGTCAACAACGTTGTTTATCACAACTTTTAAAAATGCTGACGATAATCATATTTTTGTTTAAATTGTGCTGATGGCCATACCTTGTTTTGCTTAATGTTCATATATGATTCGAGTTGGTATAAACTTTATACTATAAACTTTATATATATACTATAAACTTTATACTATAAAGAATGTTTAAAAATATCTTAAAAGTATCAAAAATACATTAATGTCATTGATGTGTCACATTTGTAGTGTTTATACGATAGATACAAAAATATATGTGACAACTTCTTTTGAAATATTTTTTAGTATTGGACAAACAAGTTGGTTGCTGATCAAAAATTTAGTTAAACGAAAAATTTAATACTAAGAAAGAAAAGTCTTTAGCCAACATACGAGGGGTAGTAAATAATAAGTTAAAAATATAATTTTACCATCGTTCATTGATTCTTAAAATTAAACATTTTAAGTGTTCCACAAAGCAATGTTTTGTAAGCTAATATAGGATTTCATTGTAGAGATTGATTACTCCTTTGATTCGAATATTTTTTAGCCTTGTCATTAATTTTTATTTGGAAACAGAAAGAAAATGCTAGGAGCCAAATCTGAAGTTCAAGATTAATGGGATCGAAACTATACACAGGGTGGGCAAACATCGACTGTCTGATTTGAAATGAAATCGCCATCGTGTCTCTTGCGATATGAGCTATAGTTCCACCTTACTGGAATCGTCAGGATTATTGAGAACTACTGGACGTAAAATATTATCCAAATGATTTGAAATCGCCATCGTGTCTCTCGCGGTATAAGCTGTAGCTTCATCTTGCTGGAACCGTCAGGATTATTCAGAACTACTGTACATATACTGGACGTAAAATAATTTTGCAACATAGTCCAATATACCGCTCCAGAGTCAATAAATCTATCAGTCATAATTCCACATCAAACCGTGCATCCGTATTTGTCACTGATACACTGCTCAAGGATTTTGAATACCCTAAATTCGGCAGTTTTGTTTATTAACTACGCCATTTAAATAAAAAAGTGCTTTATCGTTCACAATGAGATTGTTCAAGAAGATGTTCGATCCGGAAACATAATTTAGTTAAACAAATTTTTGTTTTAATTAGTTTCGGTTCCTGATGTATGTTTCATAAACCCCCGGGGGCACTAATTGTCATTTTAGTTTATGTCCCTACCATGACGCAGTGCTGTCGGGAAAAATGGGGTCACCACACGCCAGGGTTACTGGAACCTAAATCTGGAAGAACAGGTCTGTTTTATAATGGATTCTTTTCCAAGCCCGACTAGTTTCCAAAGACCGGTACCATGGGAACCCGTAGCCCCACATAGAGACACTCTTCTCTGTGACTGGTTGTAGGAGAGGTCTCATTTGAGAGTACACATGGTGGCTGTGGTTTTGATCAATACATGCTGAGATGGTGCAAGGTTGCACTCTGAACAGAAGAAGTTGGAATGTCTTCAATCCCTAAACAAGATGTTAGGATGTTGGTCCAAGCTTGCCATATTCTATAAATTGGTACTCATTAGCGAACGTATTGTTTAGAGCTTGGCATTTGATCAATTTTTGTTTGATTTTTAAAAATTATACATTGTCTTTAAGGTCTACTTAATACCTATAAAATGGTTTAATGGTTGAATCTATAAATTATGTTTTAAAATGAGCGAGTTATGAGCATTTTAAAATTAAAATGTTTGATTTTTCGATATCCTAGTTCAGTTTTTTCAAAATATTTTAAACAATTTTCAAAATTATTTTTTAAATTTTTTCACATAGTTAGAGAGCAATTTTCAATATTGTGGAAAAATTTCAAGATTATATCTGTTTTTAGTTGAAAACTAGACGATTCACAATTTAAATATTCCAAAATTATTGAATTTTTGTGTATTTTAGCCTAAAAATGGCCGTCAATCATGTTTTTTTTATTAAAAAAAAAAAAAATTCTTAAGGTATAAAAAATAGAAGAAATACCAAAGAAGAAGTACCCAATTTTGAGACTACATAGCGCCACCCCTGACAGGTGTATGGTATCCAGCTTTAAAACTTAAGCTAAGATTAACCTCTGCTATGCTCATGCCAAATTTTAATCGGCCTAGCCCTTTACAAATGGCCGAGTTATTTCTAAAATATTTTTATTCTGGCCACTGTCCACTGTGCGATATTGTGCGATGATGGGATAATGGCATTAGGTCGTGCTATTGTCGCTTCAATGCGGTTGTATTGTGTAAAGTGTGGTATTCATATGACGCAATGGGGGTGCTGGTCTACATTTTATAAATTCATCCAGTGGTAAGAACACCGTCAGATAAGGGCCAACACGGCTAGGTGCTGACGTTAATTTTGATCACATTATATGTTTCATAATTTTTATAAAAAAATTGAGAACGCAAAATTTTTTTTTATAAAATATTTCATTCCAAGATGAACGTTGAAAATCCATTTTGAAAAGGAAACGATTTGAAATAGAAAAAAAATAGATTTTGAGCCAATTTTTTTATTCATTTTTCAAATTGATTCTTTTTATTGTTCGAACTGAATTTTGAACAATTATAAATTAAGATAAACACAAAAACGATTCAAAAGAGTCAGTCAGTCGACTAGATACAGACATAATAATACAGACATAATAATCTACCTGATAAGGTTTTAACTAATACTGAATACTTAGTTTATTTCTCTCGGAGCTTCTCTTAAGGTGGAGTCGGGATTTTAGTACTACTAAAAAACGCGGTTTGATAATGATGTCCTCATATAGAAAGCGCTCATCAATCGTACCAAAGTTGAAGAAGTAAAAAAATATTTCCAAAATAACAAGATCTTACGCCACTGTGTGCCCTTTGGTTTATTTGAAGATTGCACAAATCTGTTTTATAACCATGTATTGCATACATACATACATACATACATACATACATACATACATACATAAGTGTTTACTGTAGTTTAAACATTTTATTATTGATTGATAAACCATGACTCGGCAAGAACCAGAAGATTAGATGGACAAAAAAGATGAACGAAAATTAAATAAAAAAGTACTTAAGGTGGAGAGAAGTAGTACTTGTTTTAGCAGACTCAATTATACAGCACAGACCACGGATGGAAACTGAAATTTTTAAATTGCAAAAAATTGGTTTTGGTGTAAATTTGTGCATACAATTTTTTTTTGGCAATAAATTTGTCATCACTTAGGTCCTATTTAAAGACAAGGAGTATGAATAGAACGGAGTACACACCTGTATGTATTTGAAATTAGTTTTCTTTTATCATTTATAATATTAAATCCAAAGTTAATTGTGTACATAAATGTGAAAATGTTTGCAATTAAATTATTTTTTTTAGTGAACTCAAAGACAACTTTACGAAGACGAAGAAAAATTGCAGTCTTACATAATCTGCGAACCATGTTGAAAGCGTCATAAGTCCATTATAAGTAATAAGTGTAAAACGCATTATAAGCCCCGTAACTTGCCATGTTTACAAATACACTTCAAAGAACTAAATATTTGTATTAAAAAAAGTACTAAAACTAATAAAAAATTTTACTTCGTTGTTTGTTGTATTTCACCTCGTATGAGGAGGTGGTAGAACTGTTAAAGTAACTTGCCCATAGTGGGTAAAAAATCTTATTAGGTTTTAGAAATCAATAGGCGTCCATAAGGTTGAGTATGCCGACGATCTAGCACTTAGGGTTGGTGGAAAGTTCATCGATACCATTCAAGGATGTATGAGACAGGCACATGGCATGGTTCAATGACCAGGGACTAACCATAAATGATAGCAAATCTGACGCTATGCTCTTCACTCTAAGAGGTTGGATTCTTAATGCTTTTCAGATCGGAAATCAGTTAGTCAAGGAAGGTGAGTTATGTAGGCGTTACTCTGGATAAGGAACTTACCTGGAACGAACATATTGAAATGAAGATACGAAAAGCAAATAGGATCATGCCTCAGTGTCAACGAGTTTGTGGCCGTAAGTGGGAATATTGCCAAAGGCTGCATACTGGTTTGATGGCCAAGTCTCTCAGATTACAATTAAGCGTAAATTAGATGGGGTTCAAAGGATGGCTTGTATGTGGCGCAATGTGTACTACTCCAACACAGGCAGTGCTGGAATTGCTGCCGTTGTACTTATTGAAGCTGCAATGTCTGCTTTGCGTATGAAGAGCGATACTATTTGGCATACCTTTGGGCCGAACATCGGTCATAAGAGCATTCTGAACCTAGTTAGTAAGGAGGGTAATGCAGCTCAAATGCTGATGGAACGCATTAGTAGAAGAAAACAAGTCGAAAGACAGCATCGGACAATCATTGCGCATGGCGTTATACACAATGTGTATGGAGAACGACATCAGCATTTTTTCTGATGGTTCTCTTATGAAAGGCAGAGCTGGAGTTGGTGTTTACTGGTGAACTTGTCCTGTAGTCTGCGTTTGGAGGGGGAGTAGGGAGTACGTCACCGTTTACCAGGCAGAATTGCTTGGGTTGCTGCACCTGCTGGAATGTCGGGTGCAGGGAAGAAAATTTTCATTGCACTCGATAACCATTCGGTTGTAAAACGCATGAGGCAGGTGAACGTGTACTGGAATGTGTTTTAAAACTTAACAGATGTGCCTCGCTCAATGAGATAACATTAATGACGGTTAAGGCTTCATCCCAGGTACAGCTGGCGGATCAACTAGCAAAAAGGGGATCTTTTGTGAATTTCTGTAGACCAGAGTATCACTGGGTAATGGCCTAATACGAGCGTAGGTGCTATATTGGCTGAACTCACTAAACCTGAACACGTAAAGGGAGGCTACTACATGTAGACAAACTCGAATGCTGCTTAAAGAGCCAGCAAGGTGCTTAGAAAGAATAGAGGTACCTTAGGCTGGATAACTGCGTTAGTGACCGGTAATGGAATGTTTAAGTATAATCTAGTTAAGATGAAAATCGAGGAAGACGGTAGTGTGTGTGAATGTCCAGTACTAACTAGCATAATACTTAGGACCACGGGCAGAAGTTTGCTAAATGTGAATGCCATGGGGGAACTAAGCCTTGAACAAATGATAGCAATCGCTAGAGACTGCTTGATGAGAAATAATGCCTATATTTACGAGTCGACAGTCTGAAATCACTACAGTCTAGAACCATGGTACTTGCCAGGTTAGAAATGTACCAACAATATTACCTTTGTATCAATTTTGCCAACCCTGGCACAAGCAATGTAGCTGGCAAACCAGCATTAAAATATCTTAGGAATGAAAGACAAGATGAATGACATCTCAACATTAAGGTGACTAGCTATAGAGTTTCGGTTTTCCTTTTTTTTGTTTTGTTTTTTGATTTTGCAATATTCTTGTCTCATGTGAGTCTTGTTTTTTTTACTTAAATCTAATTGGACAAGGTCTAGAATTAATGACATTACGTGATGATGATGAAGTTTTTTTCAGGTTTGATAAAATTAAAAGTTTTAACAACAAGAAATTACGTAACGTGGTTTAAGCAAAAAGATTAACAGGTGAGAGTAGGTGGTTGTAGACTTGTTATAAATGATTCTTATAATATTTTTTGAACACAATTTAAAAAAAAACATACAAATATTGCGAATTAATATGCTAAACAATCAATACAGCATAAAACATTGCTGACGTAAAAACTCTGCTGACGTATGTAAGTTTGCGCGACGTAATTTAAATTCTTGGCTGAAGAAAGCCAAAGTTGGCATTAAGAGATCTATATTTTTAAAAGAACTGGAAATAAATTCTAAAGTAAAAACACAAGAACCATCTACTTTTCCACCCACAATTTATTTTTTTTTTAATTTTGTAATAAAATCACAAATTTACTTGGTGATAAAATAAAATACATTTTATCACGTTTTGCCATTAAAAGAAATAAATAATTTATCAATAACAGCAACAACAAACAATGGCAAATATTACAACCATAAATGGCTAGATTTAAATATTATTTTTTTTTTTAGATTTTAAAAACAATTTTAAAGCTTTAACAAAATATAAAATCGAAAAACATTTACTAATTTTCTATCTAAATAAAGAGATTAAATCGCTTGATTCAATCCAATTCAACTTCAATCCGAAGCCAATTGATTTTGCTCGCATGCAATTGATTTAAGTATTTTTTTATTCTAGTCTACTTTAAATGGAAAGATTTATTTAATACACGTAGTAGTATTTCTTGGATGTTAAAATTTCCATAATTTTTTCATGATTTGTTTGTTCTTAGCCAGAAATTGTAATTTTTCATTCTCTGTTATTAAATCGAACCATAAAAGGCAGCATAAATGTATATTTTTTTCTTTAAATCCTAAGAACAATAGAATAGAATTAAAATAAAATAAAATCACAATAATTACATGTAAGATTAAAAATAGAAAATGTTGTAATTATTTTTGTCTTTTGATTATGTAGAATGATTTATTCAGCTTCACCTGTCCCGGGGTGTTG
Source organism: Phasia obesa (assembly GCA_949628195.1). Taxonomy (NCBI): domain Eukaryota; kingdom Metazoa; phylum Arthropoda; class Insecta; order Diptera; family Tachinidae; genus Phasia; species Phasia obesa. Next base: position 72,937,381 of record OX451218.1, read on the forward strand.
GTCAACTAATCTTGCAAGTTAAATTTGACCAACTTCCCGGCTTCCAACTGAGCTGAAATTTGGCATTCACCTGAAAATGCAAAATTATTATCAGAATAGTAGAATAGTATGCCACGCCCATTTAATATAAAGTTTTTAAATAATTTTATGCGTTACTAATACTTGTCGACGGCGTTTTGAAAGGGTATATATTGTCAATTTTTAGTACTGCGGCATATGAAACATTTGACTTTATCCGAAGACAAAGCAATTGACGTTTTGGAAGTCAACCAAACTTAACATTAATTTATTTTGACAATACTATACAAAGAAAAGTATGCGGAGCCATGCTTCTATACATATAATAAAGCTGTAACAGGACCATGTTTGTACATTAAATATATTTTTTGAAAATTTTATTAGCCAAGGAATATTTAACAAGATGTCAGCTCTGATATTAAGAGACTTAAAAAACATTTTTTTACTTCACCATACGTAGTATAAGGTAAAGTATAGTAATCACGAAAAAAAAAATCGAGGTGGGGATTTCGATGGATTTATACATTTTGAGATCTCCTGAATTCATTTTGGCTATTTTCGCGATGATGATGTTGGGTGTGTATGACACTACTTTTGTGCACTTTGTACAGGTCATACCGTTTAATATATCAAAATGAAATTTAGCGTGTGCCTTTGGTATATGGAGATGAAGAGCTGTATAGTTTTTGGGCATAATCGGGAGGGGGCAAGGGGTAGTTTCCTTACCCCCAAATTTTGAGAACGCTCTACAGGTCATACCGTGTGACATATCAAAATGAAATTATGTATGTTCCTTTGTTATGTGAAGATGAAGAGCTGTATAGTTTTTGGGCATAATCGGGAGGGGGCAAGGGGTAGTTTACTTACCCCCAACATTTGTGAACGCTCTAAAGGTCATGCCGCATGACATATTAAAATGAAATTAAGTATGTGCCTTTGGTATATGGGTATAAAGAGCTGTATAAATTTTTGGCATAATCGGAAAGGGGCAAGGGGTAGTTTACTTACTCCTAAATTTTGTAAAAGCTCTACAGGTCATACCGTATACCATATCAAAATGAAATTCAGTATTTGCCTTTGGCTTATGGTGAAAAAGGGCTGTATACATTTTGGGCATAATCGGGAAGGGGCAAGGGGTAGTTTACTTAACTCCCCAAACTGAAAATAATTAATTTTTCGATTGGAATATACTTTGAATTTATATTCTTTATGTAATATATACATAAACATGTCTGTTTCCATTGGGTATGGTAAATTTGAGTGTAGGTCACTCATTAACAATTTATTTTAAGGGTAAATAAAATATTTTTTACTATCAAAAACCATATAATAGAAAAAACTCTAACTTTTTTATTTTACGCTCTCTTCCGCTGCTATCTTGTTAAACATGCCTTGATAGTAATCGATATGGAATACGAAACAACAATTTTTGGTCTGTTTATAAGATAAGATTGATAAAAAAATGAAAGCACCCCATTTTACCGATTTAATAATACTGAAAACTTGGCAACACCTTCTATTTTTAGACACTACTTGAAGAACTCTACAATAGAATTTTATATAAAACATATGTTGCAATTTCCTAACGATATACCCAGAGATGTGTATCCCTATACAAAATAAATATGTGAACCATATTTTCAGCACTATAAAAGTGGATTACTTTCAAAACATAAAGCAAATTTGACGCGGTCACTGCTAGTGTACAATATAAGTACCACTCCTCAACATTCACTGGTAGTCTATACATATAATAAAACAGTAAGTTATTTCCTGCCTGTCTGTCTGTCTGTCTGTCTGTCTGTCTGCGTTCGCATCACGTAAAAACTACTAGGTTTTAACATAATTTTGTGAGGAGGTACCTTAGTATCCAGTTTCAAATACATATAGGACACTTTTTTTCGGCAAAAATATCTTATTTCCAAGAGAAAGTGGAGAAAAAGCAGTAAAAGTACGCAATTTTACCGCAATTTATATAAAGTAAAGTATAACTGAAGTAAAATCAAACAAAGAACGAAGAGGCTGGCACAGCTACATATTATACGAGTAAAACTCTTGAACCGGTTCTATTCAAATTTGGCATATATATTCCAAAATAAGCCAAAACAAGATTATGAATATAATAGTAGGCAGAGCCATGCCCACACAAAATAAGTATATTTTCTAAGAATTTTTTTAAATGGATTCTATTGAATAAATGAAATGGGGTTTTTATATTTTAATCCCTGTCAAACAGATCTTTCATATATGTATATGTGGACAGTGTTATAGAAGTTCTTGACTTTTTGTATGTATACTTCTAGTCCAGTAACATCAAACTAGACTACAGTCGAATTCTTAAGTTATGAAAATAGCAAAAATGAATTTCGTGAGCTGCTTAAAAAAAATGAATTTATGTTAAAAAGACATTATCGAAACCAAAGAAGGCTTGATAAATACTATGGAGATTCTGCATCATCAATAGCAAAGGGATTGACACATCTAAAATGTGTCTTAACAGCACGAATGACACCAAATGTTCAGGACGCCCAAAAGAGGCCGCCAGAAATAGTCGATAAAAGCTATGTAGAATAATATCGAACGATCGGAGAATGAAAGAGCGTGAAGGGGGCTAAGGCTTTAGAATATTTTGATTTGAAAAACCTATCCTAAAGCTATAGCTATAGATATCTGAACCTTAAGGAGAGAAATAAAATGCGTTGTATAAACATTTGGATACGAAAAGCTATTTGTGTGATTGTGCACATTCGACTAAAATCGCAACCATATGACCTCTTCAAAGGAGGGTGAGTGTGAACAGTTGTTGACAGATGTCCAATAGTCCAACTGTGTGACGAAATTAAAAAGGTTTTTTGCCTCGTTTTGTAAAACCATAGATCAAAAAATATTTAAAACAGTGAGTTTCATCGGGTGAAAATGCACCAAGGAAAGCTAAGAAAGCTGGTTATCGTTCACATCGATTACTTTGCAAAAAAAAAAATAAATAAAACGATTTCAATATTATTTTAAAGGAGAATCGACCTAAAAAATTGCTGTTCCTTCAAGACAATGCACTGAACAGGGCTACCATCTATTACTCCATCCAGGTTGGACGGCCCTGTTTCTAAATTAAAAAAAAAATGTTGGGTGGAAAGAGATTTTGGTCAAACAAACGTCTATTTTTAGGGCCTTGTCAAATCGTATTATTTAGAGGGAATAAACAAATTTAGAAATATTAGAAAACAATATTGAGAATTAAAACGTTTTTTGATGGAAGCAGGTATCGTGTATCCAAAATGTCCTCGTATCGAAGTAATTGTATCTAATATTTTTAAAAGACTGAGTGCCTCGATAGACTGATCGGTTGTGCGTTAGTCTATCAGTATGAGGGTTGCGCGTTCTATTCCCATCAAAGACTCTGTATTTTTTTCTGCATACAAGCAAAAGGCTTCGCAGGCGATGTATTCTTAAAAAAAACCAATTAAAAAAAATAAATAAATTAAAAATTTACAAGGAGCTTTGTTTTATAATCTTCCGTCAATTTTTAATAAATTTTTATAATTTCTTATTTTAAAACAATCCCACAAAAATAAAGAATAAACGCAAGCAAAGTTAGTGGAAAAATTCACACACAATTATGCACAAAAATGTTAATAAATCACGTTTTTCAAAACAAACAAAAAAAAAAAAAAACAATATATGTAATTGTTTTAATTAAATTAACATTAACAATCGGTTTTATTTTCTGCGGTACATACATATTTTGTTTTAGTTACTTACGCCACTAAGATTAAGTACCAACAATTAAAATTTTTTCGAAAAAAAAAAAAAAAAACAGAGAACTGGGTGGGTGTGTTCCAAATAATTATTTATGAATATACGAGTACGAGTAAATAGGTTTTTTTCAAATTTTAATTCAGTTTTTTCTTTTGACTTGCGGTTTATAAGTTGTTGGTTTTATCAAACCACTTTCAAATGCCACAAAGATATTGATTTGCGAGAGATTTTGCAAATACATTTATGACATTTAAGTAATCGTAAGTAAATAAAAAGAAAAAACAACCAATAAATTACAACAAAATAGACGCCGTTGACGCTCGACTGAATGCATTTATGAAAAACAAGTTTGGATAAGCATAATGTCTCTTTAATTAAACAATAACTCAACAATAATTTAATAATACTTTCTTTTGTATGGTAGAGAGTTACTATTGGTTTTTAAATTGTTTGAAGAAACTAAAATTAATTTTTATATATTTTGTGAACCATCTTTAACGTTGTTCAGATCGCGATTTTTCGCAAATTAATTTTAACACATGATTGTAAATATAATTTTTTAAGTAATTTAACATCCTTTTAGGTGAATTATAGGTGAATTTTGACTACCAACTCAGCTCAAAGTTTTTAAAAACTGGTCGGACTTCATTGTCACTATCTATTAAAACATTCGCGAACGATAAAAATTTCACAAACGCAAAAATAAGTATTAATTCTATTCAGCCAATAGTTGTAATAGCTGAATAGCATTCATGTTATTTTGAAAATGCATGCTATAACCACTTTTGTTATTGGTTTACTGGTAATTTTTTGTAAGATTTTCATTTTCAAGATTGAGTTGTTGAACTACTAGATACGACTCTGTGAGATTAGAAGGTTTGGTGAGGTCAAATATCACGGTAATTCTTTTTTAATTTTTTTTTACTTTACCATACGTAGTATAAGGTAATCATGAAAAAACGAGCTCGGGATTTCGACGGATTTATACGTTTTGAGGTCTCCTGAATCGATTTTAGCTATTTTCTCGATAATGCCTGTAGGTGGTTGGGTGTGTATGCCACTACTTTTGTGGAGTTTGTATATCAAAATCAAATTTAGTATGTGCCTTTGGTATATGGAGATGAAGAGCTGTATAGTTTTTGGGCATAATCAGGAGGGGCAAGGGGTAGTTTCCTTACCGCCAAATTTTGTGAGCGCTCTACAGGTCATATCGTATCACATATTAAAAGGTATTTTAGCATGTGCCTTTGGTATATGGAGATGAAGAGTTGTGTAAATTTTGGGCATAATCGGGAAGAGGCAAGGACTAGTTTCTTTATCCCCAAATTTTGTGAACGCTCTAAAGGTCATAACGTATTACATATCAAAATAAAATTCAGTATGTGCCTTTCGTATATGGAGATAAAGAGCTGTATTAATTTTGGTCAGAATCGGGAAGGGTCAAGGGGTAGTTTCCCTAACACCCCAAACCGAAAATAGTTAATTTTTCGATTCGATTATACTTTGAATTTACTGTCTTTATGTAATATATCCATAAAATATCTGTTTCCACCATTGGGTATGGTAAAGTTGAGTGCAGGCCACTCCAGATTTTTTTAATTTCAAGCAGCCGATTTGTAACTTACTGAACTAAAACGTCGGCGAAGTAAAATATTAATAAAATGGCTATACAGCATTAAAATAAATGTGTCTATTTGGCACTAGAGTCGCTGCAACACTTTTCTAGAAACAATTATGATGTGCAATTGCAGAGTCGTGAAGTTTTGGCTGACTTCCAAGATGCATCAATACAAAGTCTGTATACATTTGTGCTACCGTATTTAAAGCATGTTCATATGCAAAGTGTCGAAACAAAGCATCAACTTTAAAGCTGATGCCTTAATTGCTTGTTTACTGGTGTTACTAATACTTGTCGACGCCGTTTTGAAGGCGTATACATTGTCAATGTTTTGTACTGCGACGTTATGAAACACTACACTTTGTTCTAAAGCCTAGTATGTTATGTTCGAGTTTGTGAAAAATGTTGAGCAACATTTATTATTTCACAAGGAAAATTTTACATTTGGAAAAATTTTACGATTTTATTGTTTTTAAATATACCACATTGTTTTACAAATGTTAACAAAAGCCATAAGATCAGCTGTTTGGAAACTTCCGCATGATATAATGCCCATTTGCTTTTTTTCACAGCTTTGATAAAATATTGCCAGAAACATTTCAATGTTTTTCCACAGTAAACAAAAAGTAAGAGTGCTACTTCTGCAACAGTTTTCCGTGACTTTTTCATGTATGTAGGTTGACAGCATTCAGCATGAAAAACTTAACAGAATGCTAGGCTTAAGACAAAGCATTTACATTTTGGAAGTCAGCCTATCTTTCTTATTTCATCACCTGTCTTATCTCTACTCTATCCCTTTCCCAAAGAAAGTAACATAGTTAATTGTACGATATACATATCGCAATTGATCAACAAGAGGGTATTAACTCAAAATTTTTAAATTTTCACTTTTTGCAAGAAATCAACCAACAGCATCAATATCCATCTACTGTAAAAATTCCAATGTATTCTGATTACTCTTTCATCTCGAAACCCGCATATTAGACCATTTTAGTGATAGTGTCTTAAGTACCTTTATATCAACAAAAAGGTATTTTTTTTATTTTGCAATAATTGCAAAGATTTTAATCGAAAAACAGTGTAAATATATTATTAAATGGAATTTGCTTACTATAATATCATCGGATTTTTAAATTATCTTAAAATTTAACCACAAACAGTTTTTTACCTCTACTGAAAATTTTAAAATTTTGTTGATAAAGTGCGAGTGTTACTTAAAAAAATATTATTATTATGATTTAATTTAGTTTCTATGACCATTTCGCTTTGTACTTAATTCAGCTCGTCGGGATATCTTCTCCGAATTTAAAAAAAAAACCTTATAATGCGTGATCCATGTCGAGGATCCCTACTTTTTTAAAGAAAAAACACAGAAAATTCAAATTTAATGGAGAATGTTTATTATCATTTGAAAGAACATTCTTTGGCATTTATTTTTTGAAGATTATGGCTATCAAATGTTGACCGTTGCTACGTCGCAGATGGTTCATCCGTTAAGTCCAATTTTCGATGACTCGTTTGAGCATTTCGACTGGTAACTGGCGAATGACACGCGTGATGTTTTCCTCCATGGCCTGAATCGAAGCGGGTTTGTCCGCATAAGCTTTAGACTTTACATACATAGACCCACAGGCAAAAGTCTAACGGTGTGATATCACACGATCTTTGTGGCACAAAACGTGAAATTGTGTGCTCACCGAAATGTTCTCTCAATAAATCCATTGATTGATGCGCTGAGTGGGAAGTGGCGCCGTCTTGCTGAAACGAAATCTCGCCGAGATCACGAGGTTCAAGTTCAGGCATCCAGTAGTCGGTTATCATGGCACGATCGTCATGACGGTTGTCATTGAGGATTATGTTCGCACCGGCATCATTATTAAAGAAATATGGAGCGATAATTCCACCGGCCTACAAACCACACCAAACCGTTGTTTTTTTCTGGATGAAGTGGCAGCTCTAGTATCTTTTCAGGTTGCTCTTCGTCCCAAATGCGGCAATTTTGTTTGTTTACATACCCATTGAACCAGAAATGGCCTCATCGCTAAACAAAATTTGCCTCGAAAACGTAGGATCTTCTTGGAGCTTTTCAAGAGTCCATAGAGCGAAGCGATTCAGGCGTAAGTCTTTCCATTATGAAATGCCAAACAATACTAAACAAAAATAACATGTCAGCATGACACGACTCACACGTGATCTGTCAAAAAAAGGCTATTGAAAAAAGTACCTCGAAATGGATCACCGATACTATAAACTTATTTAACTAAATGAGAATTAAGTCAAGGAAGATGGAGCAAAACATTAAGAAATACATAACATTAGATTATTTATATTTTTTGTCGTATGCTCCATTTTGTCGTAGAACTTAATTAACTTGATGTATTTATCTTCACTCATATTTTATACTGCAATTTTACCAATTACCAAAGAATGTTGTTTAAGGCATATTTCATAATAATGGTATAATGCGAACAGTTTATATTTATAGAATTATCTATGTATGTATGTCAATTATAAAAGAAAAAAAAAAAATGTTTAGAAAAAACAAATAAATAAAATGCAAGCCCAACAAAGTTCAAAGAGAATAACGAAATTTTTTTTAGGAAATGATTTAGGTCATTCATATTAAATTTTTTTTAGCATGAACTAAATGCAGTGACACATTATTTAAAAAAATAATAAGAAACTAGATTAGTTTTTCATTCAATTATTAATATGGTGTTACAAATTATTTTGTTTACTATAATGCTTTTTAAAGAAGTGTTCTTTTAAATTGCGGGGTGTATAACACAAAAATATTAAAAAAAAGAGAAGTTATTAAAGTTAAGGCATCACTTGAATTATTCTTAAAATATTCCCCTACTGTTGTCTCTATATTGAACCCCGCATCTATATGGAATCGTATCACGACGACAAAAACTTGCTTCAATTGGTTCAAATATAGAAATTATCTCAGTAGTTATTGTTCGGCATATATAGTGCGCTAGAGATAGCAGAAGACAAGGAGCTGTGTATTATTGATTTTGATTAAAACCTCAAATTATTTGCAATAAAATTTATTCTATATATGTCGAACGTCTGTTAAATGAAAAAAAATCGAAGGGGGTGACAATATCAATTAAAAAACTAGACTAAAAGAAATTGTGAAACGGCCAAGACAGCTACTAGAATCCTAAAGACCTGCACCCTGGCCCTGGTAGACCTTGACGCTACTCCACAATCAGATTAATAATTTTTTTGACATACAATAAAAAAAAAAACTTAGAAGAGTTGTTATACGTAAGCCTTCTTTTCATACTTCACATGGGCTTTGAGCAATAAATATGCTACCGAAGAAGAGAATCTATTTACTACCCAATTGAAAAATGTATTTATCCTGAATATATCTACCGATATGATTAAATTGCCACCCGAAGTTGATGATGCAGTACTAACCCTTAGATTTGGCTTTTGAGATATTAAATGGCCAGTTGCTGCTTTAAATCCCAAGAAGGCCTATAGTTTTGACGAAACAAGTAACATTATGCTAATGGAACTTCCTGTCGTAGCGGTTAAAATAATTTATCATTTTATTTTTAATGCTATTCGACGCCTTGAGTACTTTCCTCTGGACTGGTAGTTTTTTTTTTTGGAACACAATGATACCTAAGCCAAGAAAAGATCACACAAAGATAGAATCATATAGACCCATATAAATCCTAAATTCGGATTTAGAAGACATCACAACCCTATGCAAGTCTTGCAGAGCTGGGTAGTTATAGATAATCTGTTAAACTAATTATTCCTCCTCACAAGATAGTTTCTGCAGCTCTCACTACGACAAACGTAGAACCATGACATGATGCCAACTAGAAGAGATATTGAATTTTTTGCTGAAGGCGGGTAGTGCTACGTCCTTTCCTTATTATTTGAGGATGAAAAATTATGGACAATTTGCATATACATATTTCATAGACTACCTGCGAGCAGTTTCTTTTAGGGACCAGGCCAGGGGATGTTGATGTCCACCTGTGCATTTACCACGTCCAGGTTAGTCGCACATTAATCGGCCATCTCGTTTCTACAAATGTCCTTATGCTCAGGAACCCAAACTAACCTCACACGGTCTAGTTCAAGAAGGGCCAGAGATTGAATGCACCATTTTCGAATCAAGGGCCTTAAAGGTGGCTAGTCTGTTGAGAAAAATATCAGCAGTGGTCGCCTTCATTGTAAACTCTACAATTGGTCTTGCCACTACAAATATAGCGCATATTTCAGCCTCGAACACGATGCAGATGTCCGGTAGACTGAGTGAAAAGGAAATTTCAAGATCTGCAGAGAATATCGCCATATCTTCCCTAAAGCCATGCGTAAAGATCGAAACTGCATTGGCTCTCGGAGTTGTCCTTCCACTCGTCTCTGCTTGATATTTTAACAATAAAAGATTTATCGAAGTCCATAACAGGGGTCAAATCATCATTCGGGTCTACCAAGATATTTCCATTGTAAGTTTTTATTTTTGTTTAATATTTTAAACTTTATTTAAGTGCAAAAACAAGTTTTTAGTTTATACACAAAAAATGTTTAAAATTCATGTCATTTATTTCAAACCTATTTTTTTTTGTTCAAAAAAGGTTGCCTAAAAGAGCTATTATTTCCGCTCAATAGCAAAAACAATAAAAGAAAAAAGTGTATAAAAAGTAAGATTGTAAAAAGAAAATAAAATTTTTTTACGATTTGAATCTAGAAGGTGTTTAAATAAACAAATTTATGTTCTCATGCCTCTTTACGTTCGGACTTTTAATAAAAAAAATTGTTAAACTACAGATGTTTTAAAAAGTTGCCTGCTTGCAACTGAAATTCTACTGGAACGAACTCCAAATAAACAATTAGTTTATTAACATAATAGAATTCATTTCATACGTTTAATTGTTTAATAATTCAATAATTTGAATACGACATTTTCAGATGACAATTGAATACGGCTTTTTAAAAATAAAATACTCACGTGTATTTTAAGATTTTATTTCGTCTTTAACTTGAATTTTTATTGTTTTAAAACTCAAGTTAATTACAGGTTTTTAGATTTTGTTATGTGGACAGCTGGAACACAAGCCCGAACCTTAATGTTCAAATAATTTTTAAAATTCCATAAGGTGCTAAAAGCGTTTTAATGATTTTTATTAAAATTACGATCAATTTGTAACTGTTTGTAATAAAATCAGAAACGAGAATTAACTGTTAAATATGTTTACAAATTTCTTATTGTAAGAGTTAAATTTAAAACTGTAGGATAAATAATAAAATTAAAGTTTAAACCTCCTCTACGTAAAGTAAGCCACAGACATTACAACTCTAGCGACGTTCGTATCAACTTGATTATGTTGTATGCGAGTTGTACACAAGTTGAAACGTTTTTGGGCTTGTTGTATTTAAGTTGTCTGTCGGGTGTACGAAAGATCAAAAAGTTTTGTTTTTTTGTCAAGTTGTAACAACATATCGCAACGTTTTTGTGCCTGTCACATACGATTTTATGTAGTATTTATAGTAATGTTCTGAACACCTTGTTGTTAATATTGAATGTTAATTAATATTAGCAGACGGCGACAATTATACCATACGGGAGAATTTTAAACCCCATCTTACTTTGAGAGAGCTTTGAGAGTGTGGAACAAGCATACAACTGATTCCTAGAATTGTTGTTACAACCGTCGAAACGTCTATACCTTGCTTAATATATTGAACCCGGGAATATAATGCAAATGAACTTGGCAGATCTGGAACCTGTGTAGGATATCAGGAGATAGCCAACTTTTACAAGGAACTACTTTGAGCCGCACAGACCAGATGGTCCAACGAGGTCACGTTCTCTAGGTCCTAAGGGCCTCGAATGATTGCAAAAAGACTGTAAGACGGCAGAGGACCCCTTGAGAACAGATAGGCGCACTAGAGGCTGTGCTGACAAAGCATTGCGTCATTGGTATTCACGTTGAAAGATTAAATCTCCCACATAGACTTCTGCAGCAGCTGTTAGGATGATGAGGAGAAAGGATCGCTGCCCTTGGCAGTCTGAGGCAACAAGACTTTGCAGATTTATCAGGCTGAGATATTACGAGGACAAACTCATTTATTTGGGCTTCGGGATGGTTTTGCACTAGATCAAGTGTGAATATGCAGGAACATTTAAGGATCTTTTTGCTCATCTCATTTTTAGGCATCAAAAGAGGCCATAAGAATCCAAGTGAGGCCGTCTTTAAATACAAAACAGATGACCTAACCTAACCTATTATTCAAAAAACTGTCTCACACTTAACAAACACAATGGAATATTTTTGTTTAAAGTTCCACACTTCAACATACATTTGTTAGATCTAGAAACTCTACTAATACTATTTATTAACAATTTAAATCGCTTTATTATCACGAAAAGACCTACGTCAGAACAAAGTTTGAAAAATGGAAAATTTCAAAAATCCTGTTTTTTTGCTCAAAGGGCATGTCAATAAGTAAAAGTGAGGTATTTGGAGTTAGAAAAATCCATAAGAGATTTACCATGCATTGTTACATATGTATACAAAGAAAAAATCATTGTTTGCTGCACTTTAAGGGCCGGTGAATTTAGAGGTCCGCAGTGAAATCGTTTGATATTAAATTTTTTTCACTACGTGGTCAAGAAATTATTAGAGTTTAAGAAAACAAACCAGCAGCTTTGGTCAAATTGGAAGACATAAATGTATACTATTGCCGAGATACGACCCACATGCTTGAAAAAGTGTTCAATAATTGGATTTACATCCAAGTCAGCCTTAATCATGAGGGTTCTCCTTTAACCTTAATTTGCCCCCGAGATCGTATGATGTAACAACTTCCAACATAAGATGCGACGCAAAATAATCGACATCATAAGCTTTGCAGAACTGGCCACCTAAAAATTAATGTAGACGCTCAAACGCTTCAAAATGAACAAACCCGGGGATGGAAAAAAATCGAGTGCAATAAAAATTTCTCTTATTTTTTTAAACACACCTCGTAAACTATACTCATGTGTTTTGTTCAAATATTCTTTTCTGAAAAAGTTTTTTTACCTGTCTCAAGTTGTCACATTTAAAACTTGAAGGAATTTTTTTTTACTAATAATAACAGGCGACAACAAAACATTGTATTTCCTTAAAACAGTTTTCATTTCCCCTGTGCAAGAAAAAAACGTACGTTTTTCTGTAAAAAGAATCATAACAGAAATAAACTTAAAACAACAAAACAAAAGATGCTTCCGCTAAAAATGGCAGTTTTTTATTTAAAAAAAAACAACAACAAATGTACAAAAGTCTATGATGACGATGAGTTACTTTTAGTTGCTGCTTCTTATTCGTGCTCGTTTTTATTTTTAATACAATGTTGCAGAATCTGCCTTCTTGGTTTTTTCTTAACCAACATTTAATGACTGTTCGTTTAAAATCCAGACTCATAAAGCGTTCGATAATTTTTGAAGTCATTTTGTTAAGCATATGTACATACATCAACATTCGCAGATGATACAGTGCCCAAAAAATACAAATATATATCGCTCCTTTAATGCAACAAAGTCCTATCCAAAAGAATCAAAATTTTGAAAATCACAATTCAGCTAAATCGAAGTTATAGACAAATATTTCTTTTTATAAACTCAAACCCTAAGAAGTACATTTTTAAAACTACAACAGCCTCTTGCCAAGTTAGATTTCTTTGAGATATGATTGCCACTCAAAGCAGCGATATGTCGTCGCGTTTTTTCTTAAACCACTTAAGCGCCATTTTTTCGAAACTAACTTGTTTGGTTTTTATGGTAGAAAATAACATTTGCCACCAGACTACATTCTCATCTTAGTGCCGAGTTACATTATGCAACTTTTGTCGCTGCAATTCTTCATTAGTAGGCGAAAAGGGAGAGAGGAATTAAAAAGGGTACACATATGCATGAAATTCGTTTTGTCCTTTTATTCGTAGTTTTAATTTTGAAGTTCAAAATGTAAAGAAATTTATACATCCATGCAAACTGCTGCAATAAAAATTGCACGATATTAACATAAAAAAGATTGCAACGACAAAAGTTGCATAATGTAATTGGCACTTAACAACTTTGTATGAAAAAATAAAGCTATTTTTAAAAAATTAAATTTGTATGCAAAATGCACTGGTTTTTATACTTTTTTTTTGGTAATTGATATGAAAAGAAATCTGGAAAGTTTCAGACCATTTGGAGTATTTTTGGTAAAGTTTAAAGTTTCTTTTTGATAAACATAAGATTAAATGTTAATATACACACAGAAATTAGCGTTTTCTGATTTGACAAACACCATAAATAGCTACAAAATTTGCAATTTGCTCTTTGTGCCAAAATCAAGTATGCCAGGAACAAATTTTTTAAACAAGTTTCTGCATTCTTTAAATAATCGCAGACATGTTTTGCAAAAAAAAAAATATGTTGAAAAATAATTGCTTGGCGCTTACGCGGTTTAAGAAGATATGCGATGATATATCGGTTGGAAAAATTACTAATACCATTGAGAATAAAGGTAAACGGAGCAAAATGCAATTAACAATTGCAGAGTTACGATTTGAACAATTAGTGTTAGTTCAATTAAGATACAATAAACAATACATCCAGTTTGTCAAAATAATATCATAATGTAAATTTGTGCACGATTTTTTACAGGCTTAATTTTTCAAATGGCCTCAAAATGAAAAATATCCTAATGTAAACTTGTGCACAATTTTTCGCAGTATTCTTTCTTCTTTCGAATGTATTTATTTTAACATAAACGTTTTGTCGGAAAACGGTGAATCTGAGGTGAATAACACACTTTTTAAATTTTTTGTTTTGAACATTTTAAAATCATCCATTTGAAAAAGGTTTTTAGTTAAATGAATAGACTGGTGCAATATCTATCTGATTTTTAAAAAAATTAGTAACAAAATATTTTTTGAGTTACCATGTACGGGTATAGCACCAAAACTATTTTTTTGTTTTAATATTTTACGCTATTTTACGCCGATAGTACTTTCCCCCCAGAGTTTCTTGGATAATTATAATTAATCACAAAAAATTAATCTTAGATGCTCAAAAGACATAAACATGTCAAAGTATTTTGAAAATATATTAAAGATATTTTTAAGTTCGCTTCATCTAATTAACGTCGGATTTTCCCGAGGGAAGTTGAGTCCATCCATCGAAAATTTTTAATGAAATTTGTCACGATATTTACAAGACAATATATTAGGTTTAGAAAAATTGTGGCGTTTACTAGTAGTAAACGCCATGTATACTCGTCTGATGTTTGAAACACTCAGTGTGCTTTTTTGTTTAGTAATTGTGCAGAACTTTTGAATAAGGCAGGGTTTCAATTGCTTGCTTAAAAATAGCAACAGCAGTAAAATCTTTGCTTTGCTTACGTCTTCTTCAGCAAATAAAAAAACTGAATTCCTCAGCATTTATATAACATTTTGTTATAAGCGAAGCAAAAGCAAAAAAAAGAAGAGCAACTCATTTGCTTAAGCTTACTATGTGTCTCTTTCTGCAGCAAAGCAATCAGAAAACCAATTTTTTTGAAAACGTTTGCTGTTGCTTAAGCAATAAGTTAATGTTTGTTTCTTCTTTTGCTGTTGCTGTAAAACAATATTGGAAATCTTTATTTTGCAGATCTTCGAAATTAAGTTTTTTTTCGATTTACACGTGCCACCATAATCTTAGTCTCTCACTGTCAAAGAATTTTCTAAAACTTAAGACTGAAGCAGAGAGTAACAGTAAATAACAGCAAAAAACAGCAATCGTAGTCAGCCACTACTTCACAGTAAAGAGTTAAGCATAAACAAAAATAAAAATGAAGAACAACTTATTGCTTAAGCAACAGCAAATGTTTTTAAAGTATTTTCTTTGCTGCAGAAAGACACACATAGCAAGCTTAAGCAAATGAGTTGCTCTTCTTTTATTTGCTTTTGCTGCACACTTTTTCTAAGCAACAGTTAAGCAATTACATATGCATGGAAAATAGTGAAGCATTTTTAATCACTGGAATAAGGCTTAATGCCATGATTCACTATCATACTCAGTAGCACAATCTGCTAAAAATAGGATGTGTGCTACAAAAGTATAAAATTCATAAAATTATTAATTATTTTTCCACGCGATCAGAGTTGCATGATATTTTTTTTTTATATGATAGTGTGGCACCTACAACGCCATTTTGAAACAATTTTTTGAGTGGGACAGAATTCTGTCAGATTTCTTTGTTATTGAATCGTAGGATTGTTTAGGATAGTAAATCCTGGTATTTAGTGCGTTTTGCCTGCAATGTTTCCTGTATTTCATTTAAAATGAAAACTATAAAATAAGAGTAATGGTTTTAAAAAATTCAGCCCTATTACGGATGTCAATGTCACACATCGAAAACGATAATATTGTAATAGATTAAAGAAAAGAAACACAATTTTCTGATTGTGATTATTTTCTTTGGCTACACCCTAGGATATTACAATGTTAAAAAAGTCAGTTATTTTTAATAAAAATAATCAAGTATCAACTACTACTGATTACAAAATAGTTGGCTTAAAGTGCATTAAAAGTTAGTTGATTGCTGATAGGGTAGCGACCGAATTTTAAACGAACACACTTTTTATTTGTACTTGTAATGTTGTTGGTGGAAATATATTTATCTCTATTATTTTTATAAAAATAAATTTTTTATTCCATAACATTGCAAGAAACAGAAACTTAAAATACATCTGTCTTGTACAAAAAAGCTGACTAGAAGCAGAATTTGTGAAATATTGTAAACAGAAAAGAAAACAAAAACAAAAATGAAGAGAAGAAGTTGGTTTACTTTTGTTGTTCTACTGTTATGTTTGTTTTTTCATCGTATACATATTATGTACATACGTACGTACATATGTTGCTTTCCAAGTAAAAAAAGGGTTCATTAAACTATGTTTTTCGTTGTTTCATCCAGTACATATTCAGTTTTTTTCAAAACAATTGGAGAAATCATTAAATTCATACATTTTTGTAGTTTCTTCTTTTCAATCTTAAGTTTGGTTTTGTTGTTATATTTTATTTTGTAGTTTTTGTGGCAGTGGTCGTTGATTGTATAATGTCCTAAAAGTGCAGGAGGTTTTAAACTAAAAAATACCGGAAGTATGAATGTACTTAATATATGGACAGAGGGCTGCCAGATAGTTTTGGTCAAAGGTTGGCATATCGCACCCGAAATGCAAAAGGGTCAAAACTCAAAATTTGCCAAAACTGCCCTTTTTCCATAAATTTATTCAGAGTACATATCTCTAACTACTGCAAAAATTTCTTTCACATCACAATCTTCTTTAACTGGATAAATACAGTTAGAAGGAGGTTATCAATTCGTCTGAATGTTGCTTTTTTTATGTATGTAACCGCAGAACTCAGCCATTTCTAAACCGATTTTAAATTTTTTTTCTTTATTTGAAAGGTTATGCTTTCAGGTTGGTCCCATTTTAAAAACAGTTCATTATATTAAAAATTAAAGGGTGTCCCCATACAACATACATGTTTTTTACGTGTATTAAGAACCGTAAAGGGCCCCAAATTAAAATTTAAAAAAATTGCGTCGCTATAGCTCCCAACAGCAGAAATTAATAAAAAAAATTTTAAATTTAAAGACTGTCCCCATAGGTGACGTAATTTGACCTATTTGGGCCTATTTTTGAACCGTTATAGACAAAACCTTGAAAATTTGACAGAATGTCGATTACTATGACCGTTATAGTAAAATGTATAAATATTCAAAATTTTAAATTAAAGGGTGCTTCAATAGTTCATTTAATTTGATGTATGTGGACATATTTTTGAACAGTTGTACACAGACCTCTGAAATTTACAAAGAACCTGTAGTCAGCTAGTCAGCTATAACAAAAAGTATAAAATTTGAATTTGGAAATAAAAGGGTGTCCCAATAGTTAATGTAATTCTATATTTGTGGCCAAACTTTTGAACTTTTACAGACAGACAGCTGAAATTTACAAGGAACCTGTATTACAAAGTCCACTTTAGCAAGTATACAATTTGAATTTAGAAACTAAAGGGTGTCCCCATAAATTATGTAATTTGATCTACCTATCTTTTGAACCGTTAAACACAAACACTTGAAAATTAGGCAGAATATCCACTACTTCCTCTGGCATGATAACAATTATAAATATTTAGAATTATAATGTAAAGGGTGTCCCAATAGTTCATGTAATTTGATATATATGGTTAAACATTTTAACCGTTATAGACAGATAGTTGAAATTTACAAAGAATCTTTGTGCCCAAATCCTCTATAACAACAGGTCTTTAATTTAAAATTGTAAATTAAAGGGTGTCCGAATAGGTGATGTTATTTGATCTATGTGACCCTATCTTTAAAACCATTATAGACAGAGGCTTGAGTGGTGCCCCCATAAAAGACGAATGCTGGTGATAATAGCTTAACTTTTGAACAGTAATAAGGAGAGCCTTGACATTCAAATAGTCTTTATTTTTTCCCCTCTAATTTTGGCGCATCTTTTATTTGGTTTAAATCTAATTCCTACATTTTTATTTTAGAATTGGTGCCCTTCTATCTGTTTTGAAGTCGGTTTTTTTTTGCAAGAATTATATATTAAGTGTGTTGCTTCTGCATATAAAAATTTTTTGTCTCTCCTGAAAATGTTAGTATTTTGAGTCGTGACTCTTCTGTATTTAGGGTGCGATATGTTTAGCATATGTTTAGCCCCGTTATTTAGCACCGAAACCAAAATGTAGCTTCTTAAAAAGGGGTTTAAGAAATTTGTTATTTCTAATGATTTTAATTAAATCGTTTAGAAAAAAAACTGTTCTTCGAAAATCCAGTCGCACTGTGCTAATAAAAAGGTAAAAACATCGAAATGTCATCGCTGCGATGACATTTCGACATCATCATAGAGGCCTGTGGCCTCTATCTCTTGGATTGCAATCACCATAGTAGTGGAAGTAGATAGACTTCGTTCTTACCAACATTAGATGTTTAAATACAATTTTCTCGTATTTTATTAACTTAAATTTGTTGGTTAAATATATGATGTTTACAACTAAACACTACCCAAAGTAGATATGTAGATCTGAAAAAGGATTTAGCGATCCAGAAAATGCATTACATTCTGCTAGTGTCTAAATATAATTATTGTCATTTTTACAAAATTAATCTCCTAATTTGTAAAAAATATTCTTTCAACTTGAAGAGAATAAAAGGAACTTAGGCCTTATTTCAGGAATATTTTTTTTTTTGTAACCGGCTAATTAAGAACACTGAAACGGAGTGGGTGAATCCAGCTTAACGGTTTCTTTAAGCTGGATTCACTCACCCAGTTTTGTCGGAGCAAAATGGGTGAATCCTGCTTTAGTTGAACAATAGATTGCAAATTTCATATGGCTCATAAATTTTCTAAAATTAAGTAATTTATTATAAATCTATCTGTATATCCATATATAAAGCTCAAAATATATACGTTTGTTTGTCGGAAATCTACACCAGTGGACGGATCATCCTGAAATTTTCACATTTTGTTACCAGATATGCGTTGGGACAAATAGGGTAGTTATTTTTGATAATTCACGTGGGCATGACACTTTCTATACGAAGTAGAGGCCGGAGCACATAGAATCATTCGTCATACGTCGTCTTTTTCAACGTACAAGAAAGTTGAAATAGAGGTTTTCTAATGAGTGTTGTCACTATGAAGGCCGGGGCACATAGAATCACTCATAAGTTAGACTTTAACGTACCCAAATGAAATCAAAGTAACAACGGAAGAGGTTGACACAATGAGTAATTGGATGACGGATTTAAAAACTTAAAAAGCTTTTTTCTCCTTTTTACTTTATCAAATTAAATTATTTTGTTGTATGTTGTTTTATTTTTTCTTCCACTCTACATAAAAATATTGAGAGAGAGAAACAAAGAGAAACCAATTTATAGCTCTCAACAGCTCTCAACGTACTACCTCGAAGTTATAGTCACCAACGTTCACATATTGACCCAGTCTTGTTTCTTTTATCTTTATTTACTACCAGACCCACTTTCATCTAATATATGAAAATTTTTTTCCGCAAAAATATTTAATTTCCAAGAAAAAGCAGTGAAAGTCCGCAGTTATTTAGTAGGGGTGACACACCCTTTATAAAGTAAATACATAAACCATAACTGAAGCACTAACCAATATGCTTAAACTATGCATATCGGTTATGGTTTATGTATTTTCTTATTTCAGTAGGGATAATAACCTTAGTAAAGTAACTACATAAACCACAACTGAAAGGTCTTTGGTGTGGATTGCTTCCAAGGAAAAATCGAACAAAATATTGCAAGGGCGATTACGATGTGCCGGGCACAGCTAGTATTTATAAATAAACAAATTTAATAATGCAAAATGTGAGCAATGAGAATTTACATTTCTTAACCTTAAAAAATTTAATTGTTTTTTTTTTCAACCAAATCATGATTAATAATGACTCAATTATATTCACCGAGAATTAGTTAACATTAGTTTTGGTTATTATAATTATAAGTTACTATTATTATTGTTTCCTTGTCTCGTTAACCAAAATTGGTTAATTGAAAATCTCCTCTAGTAATGATTACAATACACCCATGTAAAAATCGTAATATTAAAAATAATTAGTTTAAAATACAGCCCCCATGCCGAAAATAAACAAATACAAAGAATAATTAGTGAGTTTTAAAATAAACAAATACTCAAAAATATATACATAATTTAAACAACAAAACAGTGTAGTTATTTTGTTGTAGTGATATTATTGTTGCTTACGATTAATTTACTAGGTCAACAAAACGGTTATTGACATTCAAAGTAATTTATACCGCTTAAAAAAAAGTAATTTCATAAATTCACTATTAAATCTCGTAGATGCAGCTCGTTTTATTTATTAACTAGCTGTGCCCGCCACGTCGTGGGCGTCCTGATAATATTTTGCTCGATTTTGCTTTGAAAGTATTCCACACCTATTGTAAGACTCTTACTTTTATAGAGTAGCACCTATAATAGCAAAATGCAACTAAACTAAGTCACATTCACGTCGTAGTATTCTTACCAAATTTTAAAAATTGACGCTAAATAAGAAAAATAATGTAATCACATAATTACCTAGCAGTACTTAGTTCCTCCTTAAAATATGCTACATATAAGTTTATGTGTTTTTTTTTACTTTATAAAAAATAAAGTATTCATATCCGGTTAGTGAAACTGCGTATTATCACTGCTTTTTTTTCCACTTTCTCTTGGAAATAAGACAGTTTTGCGGAAAAAAAGTATCCTATATTGGGACCAGGTTACTTAGGTACCTTATCACAAAATTTTGTTAAAATCCATCCATTAGATTTTACGTGATGCGAACGTAAATGAAAAGCAGACAGACGGACGGAAATGAGTTTATTATACTTATTTATACTTTATTATATGTACAGATTAGGTGGCAGCTTCAGTAGCAGCAGTAGTACGTGGAAGCTCTTATTTCATCATTTTGTAGGAATTGTGAAAGCAAACCTTGATTTAAAGCACCCCCACAGTTATTTTCAAAATCATGAAATGTTGCTAATTCTAAACAAATTGTTTCAATAAACAAATATTTGCAACAACAAAAAAAAAAATATTTTTAAATGATTTTCAAATGAGTTTTGTTTGCCAAGTTTATTTTTAAATTATAGATGTTTATGATTTTCCAATGTCACTTCCTGAAGTTTTTAAATTGTGGTTACAGCTACCAGTAGTTAGTTATATGAAGCAGCCAGCAATGAAGCAATAACTTTTATTTATTTTCACATTTATTTGTTAAATGTAGTTTTGTTACCTCAAAATATTGCAAAAAACAAAAAAATTAAATAAAATGTTTACAGAAACAAGGTGTAAATTGTACATTTATTTCGTTTCAGCTGTTTCAGCAGCGAACAATGTAAATTGTCTATATTTGTTATACTGACTGACACCAGATCAGACTCACTCCATTCCGAAATGTGTATGTTTGTCTGTCTGTCTGTCGCAATGACTTGCGGGTGGTGTTAATTTGTAAAAAAAGGTCATTTTTATTATTGTTTCATTGATCTTGTTTTTAATTTACAATTTTATTTCAAAGAAATTTTTTTGTTTCAAAAAATTACATTTTAGTGAGAAGAAAAAAGTTGCATAAAATAATTTCAGTTTTTTAATGTCATTTTTAAAACTCTACTGATGAGGCAGATAAATGTTAACAAGGTCAATGTCAATTAATAAAAATTGTATTAAAAGTATTATTCACATTTCGTTGAGTGTTAAAATTTTTAAAATTGTTGTGGCAGACACAAGGCCTGCCGCAACTGGGTGTACTCTAAGAAGTTCGACTTATGTATATCTCCTCGCGGTGGAGACCTTTATCATGCTCCTAGTTGTCTTTACAAGGAGGCTTGCTAAAATAAGTGGAGCGGAGAGAAGTTAAAATCCTTTATAAAACAGTTACCCTAATCCACCGTGGAAAAGCATAAATAAATCAGGGACTCATAGCCATGAGGGACCATGGTTGCTAGTATGAGAACTCTATTTTTATTTAGCCTTATCTCTCCGAATGGAGCTCTGAGTGAATAGACAGACAAGTTCTCTCCATTAATCGTGAGGAAAAAATGTCCACCATAAAGTATTCGACAGGCATGAGCAAGGAGGTCCCGCAAGAAGTGGATGTGTGAGGTGATGGTTCTCCAGGAAAGTTTCAGAGACGTTATCGGAAAACGAGTCGAAATTAGCAAAATCGTCAGAAGCAATAGTAACTGCTCTTTACGAGTATAAACATTATTACCCATTTAGTTCTCATGTACGTTGGCCATACAAAAATGTAACAAGGTGTTGGGTGTTTTGTTTTAGCTGCATGAGAACTATCGATATCGATAAGGCAAGTCATCATGAATCGTTTAACGCCAGAACCACGTTTCCGAATTGTGGAAACAAATATGTTTGCAAAGATCATAGAGCACTTTGTCCATTTTTAAGGTCAACATCATCGGCCTAGAGAGCAAGCAATTTATGCAGTTGTTTATCGTTTACGCACTAATTTTACTCTTCACGATTAAAAACCATCAACGAGACAAAGAAATATGCGACCCGAAGAGAATATTGCTGCTGTAGGGCGAAGTACTGAGGAAAACTCTGAACTGTCGATTCGTCGTCATTCTCAGTGTTGGCCTCTTTTGAAGCTGGCCGAAGATGAGCATTTTTATAAAAGAAGACACTTCTCAAGCCATTGAATCATTAAAATTGACTATTTGGTGCGCCAGCGTATATCATCGGTCCTTATTTCTTTCGAAATAAGCAAGTAGCTGCCGTTACAGTAAATGACGAGCGCCATCTAGCCAAGCTGACGGAATTTTTCTACTTTATAAAGAGATTTTATATGTCAAACGACAGGTTCAATAAGCTAATAACTAACTTCAATGAGTCTACGAAACGCGAGAGCTATCAAAAAATAACCCTAAACAGTTTATTCGCCGCTGTGTTTTGTTTTATTTTTTCGCAAACATTAGAAATTACATATTCTTATGGATGAAAGAGGTTCCAATAAAATATATAGTTGATGTTACAATTGAGATTCAGCACGAGCGGGGTGGAGGCCTGCTCTACTCATGCAGATCAATGAGGATTGTGAGGATTGTGAGATTTTACCTTGTTTGTTTTTTTGAAAGGGGTTTCGTTTCGTTGAACATAAATAAATATATATCTAAAAGTCACAAACAATCGGTAATCTTAAAACCATCATAACCCATGCTATCGCTCAAATTCAGCCATTTATATAGAATCAGAGTCATCGAAAATTGTATCATTCAGATAATTGCTGCCCAACGAAATAGCTATTTGAACACTCTATATTTAAAGAACCCTTTATATTAATAAGAGTGTTCTGCAAGATTTAATACTTACTACCAGATCTTATCATAAGTAGTGTCAAAGGAACAAGTTTATTTACCTAAAAAGAGAAAAAAGAATTTACAATTAAATGATTTGAAAAAATAAAAATACTTATAGTTTTAATAATAATTATTTAAGCAAATTATTTAAATACAT
This sequence comes from Phasia obesa, assembly GCA_949628195.1. Lineage (NCBI taxonomy): Eukaryota > Metazoa > Arthropoda > Insecta > Diptera > Tachinidae > Phasia > Phasia obesa. Next base: position 72,960,857 of record OX451218.1, read on the forward strand.
ATAAATGTTTCTATAAGACTTGTTAATCCTTACATCCTTTAACCTCACACGTACTCGTATTAAACTCTTGACATTTCAATTAAATAAAAACATTAAGTAAATCCTTTATCCCTTTTTTTAATTTAATAGAATTTATGCCATTTGAAATATTTAGAGAAACAAAAATATGAATAAAACAAGCAACAATACAGCAGTGATACATTTCCTGTTTATTTTTTCATACTTTTTTCATCTCAATTATTTTTTCATAAGTTCTATTCAAATTCAAAAACCCTTCACATGTGATGTCAGTAACTGAAAATGGGTTAAAAAGTCTAACAAAGACAACAACAAAATAATATAAATAAGACTGACCCACCCACTAGGCAATACAATTTAAAGCGACAGCAAAAGAAAAACTCATTTACACCTTTTTCTAAGGAAATAGAAATACACATTTTTTTGTCATGAATAGAGAAATTCTTTAGATGAATGTGACAGTATATTTTCATGCAATTTGTAGAGCAAACAATTATAACAACATACGAAGGCGTCCTAAGAATTACACTGTTTAGCAACATTTTTTTGGGATATCATTTCTCATCGAAAGAGACATGAACAAAAATGTGATGGCATTATTTTGTGGTGTCGACGACAATTTTATCGTCTCGGTCTTTATAAATGAGTTGAATTGCTACAACATTCAAAATGGAAAATAATAAAATAACGAATTCGGAAAATAAGTAACAGAAATGGAAAAAATATCCTTCTTTGGCAAGATGGATGGTCTTGGTACTGCATTAAATGCCATTGGCGCTTCATCAAGATCTCATGATGGGTGGCAAAAGGAAAAGGGAAAATATAGAACATATAAAGGAAATTATAAATGCTAGTTGGGGTCAAAGCTATTCCGGGTTGAATGAATAAACAACTAATGCCTAGCCCGCTGAAAGAAGCTGCAGCAAATTTTATACAATTCCAAACGCTGCTAAGCCCTGAGTGTGTCGTGCAAGAAATACGATACGAATATTATGGCAGTGAGTGCGAAATTCTAAAGAATGCAATGGAAGTAGAATTGACCGAAAACAAATAAACAATATAAAATAAATATTTGGGCATGTTCTGTAATTCCACAACTAATCGAAAGTGAAATATTTTTACATATTTGACATCATGTTTTATATAGAACTAGCTGTGCTCGCCACGTCGTGGGCGTCCTGACAATATTTTGCTCGATTTTGCTTTGAAAGTGTTTCACACTAATTGTAAGACTCTTACTCTTATAGTGCTTCATTTATGGTTTATGTATTTACTTTATATAAAGGTACCCATCCCTGGATAAAATTCTAAAATTTATAAAAAATTCTAAAAATTATTGTAAACCTCTGTAAGAGGTGTTTAAAATATTTTAATATCAATGCAATTCCACAAAGTACAGATCAAATAGAAATTGTATTCAACTGGCCCCATCTGTTGCACAATAGTAGAAAAATAACCGAGTACAAAATATCCTAGTTTTAAACCGAAAATTTCAAAAATAAAAAGGTGTGTTGAAAATATAATCGTGTTGAAAATAATCCAGTTTTAAACTGAAAATTTCAGTACCTTTAAACCCGAAATTGCGTTTTCACTGCTTTTTCTCCACTTTCTCTTGGAAATAACATATTTTTGCGGAAAAAAAGTATCCTATATTAGGATACTAAGGTACCTCCTCACAGAATTTTGTTAAAATCCATCCAGTAGTTTTTACATGATGTTAACACAAATGAAAAGCAGACAGAGAGCCAGACGGAAATGTGTTACTATTTTATTATATGTATAGATATTATATGAATGTGAACCACAGAACACCAAAAATGTGAAATTATTTCACTTTCTAATCAATGTGGAATTACAGAACATTTTCGATTAGTTATGTATATTTTATTTGACTCAAATTATCGATAAACTGTCGATGTCGTCAAAAGACTCTTTGAGAATAACAAATTATAACTGTATTGAAGACGAAGTAGATACAAAGTGCTGTCAGCTCAAAAGTGAGGACAATGTTGCCGGCGCCAAATAGAATAAGAATGTTTAATAACATACAAATGAATTGTTAAGTCAGGCTTAAGTTTGTTTATTCTCTCTATCAACTCCATAGGGTTATGAGAATATTTTTTACGAAATGTGAAAATTTTTATTTCAGACACTAGCAGAATATACTGCATTTTCAGAGAACGAAGTATAGACGACCTAAAGCTACCATCTATGGAGTAGTTAGAGAGAATAATCGAATATAAGCCTGACTTAATAATTAATTTGTATGAAAGCGTGGGTTTTCGCCTAGAAGTAAATAAACTTCAGATTGTGTCGGCTTAGTCGTTTTATATTTATTTCCACTTTATTTCAGGTCACTGTGCAATGTACGTTAATGCACGTGAGTAAAAGAAGTTCTCCTTTTGCTGATAACATTTTTAGCATAAATCTATACAGTGATAAAACTGTAATAGGATCATTTTGTACATGAAATATTACTTCAACATTTTGTTGCAGGTGCAGTTAAAGTCCAGGCTTCACTATCCTACACAATCGTACGATTTAATCAACCAAAAATCTGACAGAATTCTGCCCTACTCTAAAAATCGTTTAAAAATGGCGTTGTAGATGCCACACTATCATACAAAACAAGTTTTTGCAGCTGTGATCGCATGGAAAAACAATATTTTATGAATTTTTTCAAAATATCAAATCGTACGACTTGTCAAAAAGTGTGTCACACACATACATTTCTAAGCCACACTATCATACTTTTTGAGCACACATGCATTTTTTGACAGATCGTACGACTGAGTATGATAGTGAATCATGGCCTGTCTGTCTGACTGTTTTCGAATCATGTAAAAACCACTGGATGAATTTTAATAAAATTTTGTAAGGAGTACCTTATGATCTTCAATCAAATAAAGGTTCTTATTTAAAAAGCAGTGAAATTATGGAATTTTACCGATTCATTGACACTGCAAACTTTAAAGCACCTTTTTTCGTCAGCGGGTTATTTTTAATACTTTTTACAAAGTTTTACAATAATTTTAGAATTTCATATAAGGGGTCTATATACCCAGGGACCATATCTGAAGCACCATAAAAGGAGTCTTAAAATTTGATGTGGATTACTATCACAAAATTTAACAAAATATTGTAAGGACGCTGACGAAATGGCGGGCACTGCTAGTTTTGAATTATTATGCAATAAAAGTAGATTTTATATTTTTTAGCTCTTAATTTATTTTTTAGCAATTGCTGGACGAAATTTGTCGATTTTTGATATAAATCCTTAAACTTATCTACGAATATAAATATAATAAAACAGTAACTTATTTCCTGTCTGTCTGTCTGGCTATTTGTCTGTCTGCGTTCGCATCATGTAAAACTACGGGATGGATTTTAACCAAATTTTTGGTGGATACTTTTTTCCGCAAAAATATCTTATTTCGAAATGAACATGAAACAAAATCACTAAAAGCAAGCAATTTTACCGATATGCATACTTTAAGGCGCATATTTTAGTAGGGATGAGACCCTTTATATAAAGTAAATACATAAACCATAACTGAAGCACTAAAGAAGTAGGATTCTTTGGGGACTAAGTGGCGGGCACAGCTAGTCTACAATAAAGTTGTCACATTATTACTGAAGGCGGGACACTTTACAGACCGCCGTCGGTACAAAATTTACATCTACATACATATGTTTGTATTTATAACATATGTAAGTACGAATGCATATTAAAAGGATTTCGAAAAGCTTAAAGTATGTCATCAAGCCTTTTTATTCTGGTTGGAATGACTGAATATTTTATATAAAAAAAAAACAGAAAGAAAAATCTCATTAAAATGAAGGATGTTATTTATTTTATTTGAATTTAAATTTAGATGTTAAACATTTTACTTAAATTTTAAACATTCCAAACATTTTTTTTTTAAATTAGATTTGCGATGAAATTCGTGAAAAATTAAATGCTTTTAATTATTGCATTTTTTTTTCATTTAAGATTTATTTGCACTGTTGACTGGAGCTGTCATTTTACATTTGTTATGTTGGCTTGAAGTCTGGCAAATATGTACATATTTATTTTAACTGTCCAGTTTTATTGTTTAACAAATTGAACTGGAACGAAACCCAAATAAATTTTTTTTCCAATTTTGTTATTTGTTATTGAAACTCTATGAGTCGTTGGTGGTGGTAGAAGTCGTTTGTAAAACATAAATACCCTGTCATTTTTAATTTAATGCTTAAACGGAACATAATAAAAAATAATAGATAAAAAATAAAACGTTACATTTTTTTAAAGGCCTCATAAGTTCTTATAGATTTAACAACTTAATTGTTATGCTTGGTTTTCATTATGTCATATGAACTGTCAACAAAAACTGCCTCAAATGAATTGTCGTCATTTTGCGTCAAATGCGTTTTCACTGCATTTTAAGAACTGACAAAAAGTCGGTAAAGACAAACAAAAAAGTTGACAACTTGTTGTCAAATCTACTTTAAGAAAAAAATGATTCCATATCTGCTGACAAACTAAAATTTGGCGTTTTCACTTATTTGTCATTTAAGATGGCAGTTGGTGTGCATAACTGACTGCAAACATAGATGGCACCATATGACAATCCGTTTTCATACAATTGCCAACAATTTGGGCAATTTGACAACAAAAATGACATAGTGAAAACCAAGCATTACTCAACCATTAATCAGAGACTGTTTTAACTGGGGAAAAAATGTTTATGCAACATTCAACGCAATGACTGTTCGCTTTCTAAGCAACATAAGGTTTTTTTGCAGTTCAGAAATAATGTTAAAAATAATTTCAATAGAAAATATAAATATTCGTGATACAAAATACCAGAATATAAAACTGTTTTTTTTTTGTTTTTGCTAACATTGCCATTATTGTTATAATAAAAACTGGCCGTTGCGTTGTAAAGCTTCGCGTTTTAAAGCGCTTTTCTTTTTCACTTGGTATGATGCCATCTTTTTGGCTTCGGCTAACTCCTAAAACTAAAACGTTTCTTTAGTATACTTGTTAGGTTAAATTATTCCACCACAAAGGGTAAAAACATCACCCTACTAAAATCGCTCCGACCGTCTATCACAGCCCTTTGTCTCTTGTTCCATAAACGCTATAACAACAAATAACAAATACAAAATAATGTTTAAAATTTTATAAAAGATCAGCAGTGCCCGCCAATTCGTCAGCGTCCTTGCAATATTTTGTTCGATTTTGCTTTGAAAGCCATCCACACCAAAAACCCTTACTTTTTTAGTGCCGCCTTAAACTATGCTTCAGTTATGGTTATGTATTTACTTTGTAGAACAGAGCCATCTGTTAGTGGTTAGTGCTTCAGTTATGGTTTATGTATTTACTTTACTACTAAAATAACTGCGTGCTTTAACTGCTTTTTCTGCACTTTCTCTTGGAAATAAGATATTTTTGCGGAAAAATGAGTCCTATATTGGAATCAGAATGCTAAGGTACCTCCTCACAAAATTGTGTTAAAATCTATCCAGTAGTTTTTACGTGATGCGAACATTAAGGAAAAGACAGACAGGAAATGAGTTACTTTTTTATTATATGTATAGAACAGAGGAGAGAGAGAGAGAGAGTGAAGTATTGTCGAAATTTCGACTTGATTTAAATATACCCTCTGATGCAGTCAGCATGTAGATCCGAGTAATGCGCGTAGGACAGTATTTAGTTTATGAAGTCTATTAGCTTTTCGGGAATGACTTTGCGAAGGAGTATGTTTGATAATATATACGCGAGCTCGCCATTTTTCGATTAATGTGATCGATGCATGATCGCTATATACTGAACCCAGCTTGATCAGCTCGTAGATTATATTAAGTTTTGTAAATAATTGTGTTTGAATTTTTCCATCAAAATCATTTGATTCAGTGAGATAAGAAGGATATTGCAGCTGCAGTCCTAATAAAGATTATCGTTATCGAAAACAAAAAGAAAAATTAATAAAGTGTGGTAGCACTACAATTTTTTGTGTTGTTATTTATGACATTTTTGTAAATCTCTGAAAAGTTTGTTATTTTTTTTTTTTCAACTTTTAACAAAATATGACGAGTACTGAATTTTATTTTTCAATTTCAAGTGATGATGATGACATAATGGATGTAAATATACATTGGAAGATGATAAGACAGAACGTTAACATTTTTGCCATCCCAGATTCTAAGAAACTCGATTAGTAGCGATCCAACTTCTTCTGTTTGGCAAATACCACTACGTTTCCTTTCGGGTTAATTAGTTTTTTTTAAATTTTAATAGGTTTGACACCGCTTACTCCAATGAAACAAGTGCACCTGTTTATATCAGCCTTCCCCTGTTGCTCTGGTTTCAGAGTTTCCTTTTCATCTTGATTTATTTTATTGAAAAGGCATTTTAATGGATATTTTCTTCTAATTTAGTTTTACTTTATGCCAACCTTCTCCATAAAGAACTGGCGGCCAAACGGATTTATTTTCTCGGCAGTTTCGCTTCAAAAATTACTAAATTTTAGGGTTTTATGCCCTTTCGAAAACCCTTAGCACAAGCGGAATGATTTTCCATTTCGAGAAATTAAAATTTCGAACTGCCTTGATGTACTTTTTTCATGTTGAAATTTTTTTTCTTGTAGCCGTTTGAACTTCGTTGCCTACAATGATGACGACAGAGAACGAATGTTTTATTGTCGTTTCTATCTTCGTTTCAAAATAGAGAATACCGATATATTTACGACGAGTGTCGTAAACGCCAACGGTAATACAAAATTGTCGTTTGTATTTCGTTTTCAATCTACAACGCCAACGGGAATAGGGCCGATTATTTATAGAATTTGGTTCCAATTAGTTCTTTTAGATGAAGTAGTGGATGATTCTGCCCTTAACTCACATTTTACTTGGAATTTTAACCCCAATTCTGTGGCTTCTGTATTTTGGAGTTAGAACAGTTTAATATTTTGATGCTGGTTGTTATTAAATTTTTGTCTTTGCAGTTAAGGATATTTCTTTTTGTTTTGACTTTTAAAATAAAAAATAATATTTCGTGCTACATTGCCATAAATAACACATTCAAATAAATGAGTTATTACCCTGAAGATAACGTGACGTGAAGGGACTACGACTAGTCCAAAGGTAACCCAGGTGTATAGAGAAAACATGATCCATTTAATATTACGATGTCCTAGGGCTGGACCATATAACCCAGCTTTGCATTACATGGGAGTAGTTTCAAAACTACTCTATGTCACTACACGATGGTACACACTGTACGAATTGTACAGCTCTTGGCAACACTTTATGCAATCGTTAAAACGCGAACACTTGTCGTTTAACAACAATCTGCATTACATAGGACCATTTCAGTTAAAATGGACTACGTAGCGCAATATTATTTGCAGGGTTAAGCTGGATTCACCCATTTTGTTTGGACAAATTTTTTTTATATGTAGTTTCACATTTCTCTCAGAGAGTGAGAGAAGTGATTTTGTCCAGACAACTCTCAGCTTGATTTCGTATAATTTTATTTTTTTCCGGACAAAATTGGACAAAAAAATTTTTTTTTGAAAAAGCTGAATTGAGTTGCTTATAATGAAAATGAAAAAGCCCATAAGAGAATGCATGTACGACATGAGCAATAGCTCATATAAAAATAGTCATGTAAAGCAAAGTATTTGGACAAGAATAGCTAACGCTATTAGAATTGAACGTAAGCAAACGAAGTGGGGTCCATGCGATGAAAATTAACAAAGAATTTTACATCATTTAAGCCCATCTCAGAAACCAATGCGTGTTAGTAGACCATTGCTGTTCTTTGTTTTAATATTGAGCAATGGCTCAATCGTGCTGTAGAAAACTCTCAGAAAAAAAATAATTGTTCTCACAGAAATTTTGTCCGGACAAAATGGGTGAATCCAACTTTACAAAAACAAAATATAAAAGCTCAAGTCGTCTTAAGCAGTCATTTTTGCTACATTTGCACGTGAAGTGAGGGTTGATATTTTTCGCTGCTAGTGTGACTGAAGTAGTTAAAAACAACAGCTTTTAAGTTCATGTTTGCACAACATGTTGTTGCAATATTTTTTTCATTTTTTGTTGTTGCTTAAAGTCCTAAACTGTTCTAGGTACGAAGCTGTAAATGTTGAAATCTATGTCAAAGTATATCTGACACTACGTACCTTCATGTGTGTATGTGTTGTATATGTTTTCATACATATATGATTGATATTTAATCCCAGGAATCAAGGTTTTAATGTCTTTAAAATAAAAAGAAAAAATAATAAAACTAAAACTGTTGCAGTTGGTCTAGTTTTAGTTTTATTATTTGACTTTATAGGTTTGTTTTTGTGTGCTTTATATATAAGGAATTCTTGTCGTATGTTTTGTTTTGTTATTTCTAAAAGAACACTCCCAGATTTATTTTTTTTTATTATTGGCAACAAGAAATATTCGCTTATGGCAAGATTTTAAGTCCGCATATTTTATGACCAAAGCTTGTGCAAACATACATACATTTTTGTTTAAGTTGTGCAATTTTTATTGTTATTTAATTTTTTATTTTTTTTTTCATCTTATGTATTTAATGTTTATCTAAAGAATTTTGTTGATTTATTTACATCAAGATGGATTTATTACTGTTTAAATAAAATATAAATTGGTAATAATTAATTAAAAAAAAAAAACTGAGAAAAAATATGTAACTTAGTCATAAATTGTTGTTTGTTGAAGGTTGCTTGAGAAATATATAAAAACAAAAATATTAATTTAAAATTAGTTATAAAAATTAATAGTTAAAAGTAAAATACTTTTTTTAATATTCTTTTCTCAAAGTATTAAATTATTTTTCTAATATTTTATTATATATACGGAGTGGTGCAAACAGAAGAAACTTTTTAAAAATTAATAAAATTAACATTAAACATATAGACGACACCAGGCTACCGATTACAAGCTATCATGTCATAAAAACCAACACAAAAAATTGCAGTGCTACCACACTTTATTAATTTTTCTCTTTGTTTTCGATGACGATTCTTCATTGTTTCAATATACATATTGCAAGAATACGAATTTAGAAACAAAACGACTATAAAAAGTAAACGGCATAGAAACGACTATTAAAATTAAAACGAAAACGGGAATAGGGCCGATTAAGTAGCTGAATACACGGAGACGATTGTAGCTGACGGCTTTTGTAGTCGTGTAGCGATGATATTTATTAAGTCCTGCCAGCGCTAGACAAAAGTTTGTGTGTTTCACGGTTGCTGGTATCATTTGTATGATAAGGCAAGCGTATTTGGATGGCATTTCGAGCTTCTTTAAATACGTTTACTATTTCTGCTTTAACTATTACAACGTGCAGATCTTTGTGAATGTTCGAGATTTTTATATTTCTGGGATCAACTTTCGTAGAATGTTATTTTGGCGCCTTTGAATTTTTTCCTCATTGTTACCTGAGGCAGTGCCCCATAATTCTATAGTAGAAGTTTGCAATTTAAGCTGAGGGTAGAGTTTCTGCCAATTGAAGAGCTTAGTGGGACTGTTTTCAACTTTAGTTGTATTAACTTTTATTCTATACTAAACGCAAATGATCCTGAGCGAATTGAGAAATCATAGATGGCACTGTTTTTTTTGTGGCGTTTCGTACCCAAAGGGAAAAACGTAACCGATGTCTATCCGTTACGGATAGACATAGGCATAGTATATCCGATTGCCTCATCTATTGAACCTTTATAGGTAAACCCTACCAATTTTCATGGCCGCAACAGCTACCAATCTGTTTTAAAGTGTTAACCTATTTTTTTAAGTTAACATTTTGTGGGAAATTGAATGACAGTGGTCTCCCCTGAACTGTTTCTGAGGTTAAAAAAATAATTTTTCAGTACGAAATTTGACTACCGAAAAAAGGAAAAATCGGTGATATCCGTAATTTCCGAGTCACACTAGTAATAAACGAGAAAAAAAGGTAAACCTTTGCCACCATTTTTGTGAAGTCTCTACAGGTCATAGCGTTTGACATATCAGAATGAAATTCAGTATGTATCTAACTTTGGTATATGGAGAAAAAAAGCTGTATAGTTTTTGGGCATAATCGGGAGGGGCAAGGGGTAGTTTCCTTAACCCCAAACCGAAAATAAATAATATTTCGATTTGAATATACTTTGAACTTATATTTTTTTATGTAATATATATGTACACTAAAAAATACTCTCAAGTTTTATTTTAAATCCGACAGTGTTTAGACTCAATTTTCTCATTATCGATTATAACTTTCTTTAATAAAAAATATTTTTATTTGCCTAAATAAAGATTTTTTTCGTTCTTTTTTATAAACATAAAATGTGTAAATATTTCTTATTTTTTTTTATTAATGAAGCTGTTTATATCTAAAGATTTTTGAACTTTAAAATCCTTCCTTAGAATCATTTGCGCATTTCAAAACAATAAGACAAAATATGTGGAAGCATTTATGTATTTTTGTTTGTTCAAATAAAAAATTCATTGTTGAAGAAAAAGTTTTTTTTTTTTTCATTATTCACTTAATGAATCATTAGAAATTTATTTTTTTTTTTTGTTAAAAAGTTCTCTCTCATATATCAACTTTAATAAATTTATGGAAAAATTCCGGAATAAGTTTAAAAACATAAAAATCCATCAACTTGAAATATATTTTTAGTCCTTTGTTTTAAAACTGTTGTCGTCAGTATTGTCATCAATTAATTTGTCATTATTTTTTGTAAATAAAATACTTTTAACAATAAATTGAAGTTTATTAACAAATTTTCAAGGTTACAATTTTTTATGTATTTTTCATTCGGTTGTTTGCCGACTGGTCTGTTCAATAAGAATGAGAATTATTGGTTGTTGTAAATTTCATTAAGTTGCGTCATCCATCTTGAAATTAATGCTTAAAACCAAAAAATTGTAATAAATTTTATTATTTTGTTTAATTCAGAAAAATCTAAAATAAAAATGCTTTATCATGAAATTAACAAAGTTGTTGACAAAAGTTTTTTATTTTGAATTGATTTTCTAGTGATTTGTTTTTTGCGAGAAAGGGTTTTTAGTGCGTTCAAAGAATGATTGACATCAATTCCGAACAACGTTGCGTTATCAAGTTCTGCTTCAGACTTGGACACAGTGCAGCAGAAACATTTGGAAAACTGCGTCAGGCCTATGGAGACAGTTCCCAGGTTTTTTAGGTGGTTTAATGCATTTTCAGAAGGAAGGCATTCAATTAAAGACGAGCCTTGCAGTGGAAGAGCCGCATACATAAAATTACATTAACTATTGGGACACCCTTTTATTTCCAAATTCAAATTTTATACTTTTTGTTATAGAGGACTTAACAATACAGGTTCTTTGTAAATTTCAACAGTCTGTGTAAAACTGTTCAAAAGAACGACCATAAACATCAAATGAAATGAACTATTGGAGCACCCTTTAATTTAAAATTTTGAATATTTATACTTTGTATTATAACGGCCGTAGTAATCGACATTCTTTCAAATTTTCAAGGTTTTTGTTTCTGTTTTTGGGAGCTATAGTGACACGCAATTTTTTTAAATATTAAATTGGTGCCCTTTACGGTTCTTAATACACGTAAAAAACATGTATGTTGTATGGGAACACCCTTTAGTATTTAAAATAATGAACAGTTTTTAAAACAGGACCAAACTGTAGGCATAACCTTCCAAATAAAATACTTAAAAAAGCAACATTCAGACGAATTGATAACCTCCTTCCTTTTTGAAGTCGGTTAAAAATGTAATCCGACAATAAGGCGATTTTACGTATGTAAGGGGTGGTTTAATTTTAAGGGCCGTTGTTGATTTTGAATAAGACACAAATTATTTAGGAAATTATTGTAATTTCTTTTTATTTTGATAATATTGGTATGGTTCAAATATGAATGGAACAAAATATCGACCAAATGGCCGCCGTGACTTCGGCGGCACAGCTCCGTCCGATCCTCCAAAGTTTCGATGACTCTGAGGCATAATTGAGGTTCTATGCCGTTAATGTGCCGTATTATCTCATCCTTTAGCTCTTGAATTGTTGCAGGCTTATCGTCGTACATTGTTTCGTTAGCTGTGTGGCAAGTGGCACCGTCCTATTGAAACCACATATCCTTCACATCCATATCTTCCATAAAAACATATCTTCAATTAAACTTATACTTATTAGGAACTTAATCGCTCAATGTTTGAAAATTTCGTTTCCTTATTTAGGTAATTGGCAGTGTATTTTGTTTGTTTCACTAGAAGTTCTTTATTGCTAAATCTTTAATCTATTTTGTTAAGTTTATTTTTAAATTTTTATTACATTTACGCATTTTGATATTTTTGGGTAACCCATGTTAATTATTCAAAATTCCAAATCACACTCGTGCTTTATTATTCACAGCTTTTTTCTATTTATTTATTCAATTGGTCGATTATTTACAAGTTTGGAATTTTTTCTTAATCAGTTTATTTTTTTTTTTTGTTTATTTTAGAATGGAAGCTTTTAAATTTGCTTCATATTTTTTTTTGTTGGTGTTGGGGCCATTATTAACACTAGTTCTATACAAAATTAGATAATTTTAATATACAGAAAATAAGGTTGGTTACCGCAACAGATGCAGTCAAAGAATACGTGTCATTGCATATTTTATGCCCGCACACAATTACCAAAAAGAAAAATAAGTAATTTATACATATAATAAAATAGTAACTTATTTCCGTCTGTCTGTCTGCTTTTCGTTTCCATTCGCATCGCGTAAAAACTACTGGATGGATTTTAACAAAATTTTGTGAAGGTACCTTAGTATCCAGGCTCCAATATAGGAAACTTTTTTTTTTCAAAAATATATTAGCAAAAATATTTTATTTCCAAGCGACTTTACACCGGAAACGCAATTTCCGGTTTAAAGGTACTGAAATTTTCGGTTTAAAACTGGGAATTTTTCAACACGTTTATATTCAACACGGTTATTTTTTCAACTCACCTTTTTATTTTTGAAAGTGTGTGGGATATTTTAAAAACTACTGCGCCAGTTGTATAAAATAAATATTTAATTTATATTTTTACTTTGTGGAATTACATTGTTATTAAAATATTTTAAACATCTCTTACAATAATTTTTTGATTTTTAATTTTTTTTATAAATTTTAGAATTTTATCCAGGGATGATTACCTTTATGTAAAGAAAATAAATAAACCATAAGTGAGGTCAGGACGCCCACCACGTGGCGGGCACTGCTAGTGTAATATATATAAATTTACATAAATTTAACATATAAACTTAAACTAAATTACATTAATTTTAAAGGAGATGTGAGACATTATTAAATTTTATATGACCCAGAGTTGCATTTTGTTGTTCCATACGAAACCGTTAAACACATTTTAAGTTTTTAATTGTAAACTTTAAGGTCAAACTTTTCAGTTACAAAAAGACAATAGATTTTTTCTATGGCGATAGATTTTTATTATTTTGAAATAATTTCTGGAATTTATTTTTAAATTGGTTCCATATATTTCTGATTTTTATGGACCTTTTTCCTTATGCAAAATATTATTATTTTTATTTAATGATTAGTCACATGTACAGATAAATGGCTCAAGCATAAAGACTAACAAAAAAGTCATAAAAGACATCACAGAACTTTTAGTTCTGGACAGATAGAAAAAGCCATCATGAGATAAAAAAGAAATTAGACGATAATATAACTGTGTCAACACATTACATCTTAAAGTTGGAAAAACGACTTTAAAAGCAATAAAATAAAGAAAAATAAAGAAAATAAGTATTGCGTTGCACTGCTCAGCAAATAGTTAAAGTGACAAGAATCCAACAGTGAAATAAAAAAAGATGTCAGGGAAAACACAAAATCATAATCGGCACAATTCCCGTTGGCGTCTTAATTTTAATAGAAGCTTCTATGTCGTTGTCGTTTTATCGTCGTTTCGTTCCTAAATTCGTCTTGCAATATGTATATTGAAACGATAAAGAAACGTTATCGAAAACAAAGAGAAAAATTAATAAATTGTGGTAGCACTGCAATTTTTTGTGTTGTTATTTTTGACATTTTTGTAAATTTCTGAAAAGTATGTTATTGCCTTGTAAGTTTTAACAAAATATGGCGAGTTCTGATATTTATTTTCAAGTGATGATGATAACATAATGGATATAAATACACATCGGAAGATGCAACGACAGAACGTTAAGATTTTTGCCATCCCAGATTCTAAGTAAGAAACTCTATTAGTAGCGATCTACGTTATCTTTCGGGTTAATTTGTTTTACAAATTTTACCTGTTTATAACAGCCTTCCCCTGTTGCTCTGGAATCAGAGCTTCCTTTTTATCTTGATATATTTTAATAAAAAAAAAATTTAATTTCTCGGCATTTTCGCTTCAAAAATCACTAAATTTTGGGGTTTTATGCCCTTTTGAAAACTCATAGCATGATCGGGATGTTTTGCCATTAAAAAAACAAAAATTTCAAACTTAATGTCCTTTTTTTATTTGAATTTTTTTTCTTTTAGTCGTTTGAATTTCGGTGCCTACAATGATGACGAAAGAGAACGAATGTTTTATTGTGGTTTCTATCTTCGTTTCAAATAGAGAATACCATAAGCCCTAATTGCGTAATTAGAGAATTTACGCAATTAAGGGCTTACCATACGAGAACTCAATTGCTAAATTGAGAAATTAGTACATAATTGAGTCACTAATTGAAAAAAATACGAAATACAACCCTGTTGTATGTTTACTGAGAAGTATGTTCAGTAGTCGCAGTACTACAACAACAAAGACCACATGTAAGATTTTTTTGCAACTAATAAAATTAATGCCATTTCTAAACCTATTGAATTAAATGAATATACATAAATTCATAATTTTTTTATTAACCGACTGTAAATAACCATATTTTCTCGTAAAATATTGCGGTTAAAATGGACTCTCCATGTGTATTGTCTAGGGTCACTGCTATTACAGAATATATGTAAGCAGTTTTTCCAAATTGGGTTTGTTAGTTTAAACACTTTGGCTGCTAAGCATGTTGGCTCGACTCGCCGGGTTCGTATCCCAGCTGCGACAAACCATTACAAACAATTTTTTCTGATATATATTAGTTTTTTTTCTATTCTAGTATATATGTACATATATCTAGTATATGTGTATATATAGTATATATTCTAGTATATATAACAGCCGCCCTCCTTTTCTTTTTAGGATACTGTAAGAAAAAGAGTGTTGTTAACTACCTTAAATATAGAGAGGAAACTTTAAACAATTTAAACATCTACTTAAATATATAGGATATTCACAGTTTGTTGATTTATTTTATTTTAGTCATCTGTCAATCTGGGTAATTCCAAAATTTTCCTTAAATAAATATCCCTCATGGAAATTTGGGAAATAACTGTTATTTTAGAGCCAGGAATTTAATTTGGTCTTCCATTCTTGTGGAATAGACTCTGATACTAAGTTTTTATAATTTTTAATAATTCTAACAAAAAGTTCTTAAACATTTTTACTTTCGTAAAGCAAACAGAAAAGTATGTTAAACAATTTTAATTTGCACGTTAAAATTATTTCATTATATTTTTTCAATTTTATTTAAACGTTCTTGTTTTCCCTTGGTTGTTTATACCTCTTCACGATAAACAACAAAAAAAAAGTCATGCAACTAATTTCATCGTGTAAATGAGCTCTAACAAAAGCTTATTAACATAGCTTTACTTTTGCTCCACACTGTGTGTGTTGCCACAGTTCAATCACTTTTACGCTACGTTACTCTTAAGAATAAACTTTTTTTTTATATTTCTTGTTTCTATTTAAAATTCAGCAAGATCAAAATAAAATTTTCTATGTTCTTAACGTTTGTAGCCAGACACAAGCTTTGACCAAACAAAATGTAATACCAACGTCATGAGTCATCGTCTTGTTGCGAGAGTTTTTTTCATAAGCAAAAAATAAAAACAAATAAAAATAAAACTTAAAAATAAGTTTAATGGAGTTCAGTTCGAAAAAAAAAACACTGGTTTTCTTAGGCAACAAATTCTTGACCATGTTGTGGACATCACTTGATGATCGATAAAGATGAAGCGGCTGAAATCACGTAACAGAATTGGTACGCTGCTACATACATGTCTTAAAAATGATATATGCATTCATAACAAAAACGGTTTAAAGTTTTATTAAGTTTTCTGCTGAATCGAATACCCAACCATTTAGTTTGGCCAGCAGGCTAAATGGACACACCCTTAGCTAACTGCTGTTTTTTTTTTGATGACATGCAAACTGAACCTGCACCGAATTCAAATATTTTTAAAATTTTAAAATTTATGCAACTTTGTCCCTCTTTATGAGAGAATCAAAACTATTATGTTGGTACCTACCTGTACATTAACAACGATTTAGGCAAGTGCCTTAAAGCCGTTAACATAAATTATGTGGAAAAGCACATGAAAATAAATACTTCGAATAAAAATATATTCCAGAGAAGGTATCCTAAATGGAGTTGAAGTAAAAAAAAATTTAAAAAAGCTTCCTGTTGGGAGTATGTTTGAAGGATTCAAAAATTATTTTTTATTGATTGCAAAGCATCCTAAAATATAATCAAAATCTATCTATACATATAATAAAATATGTAACTTTTTTTCTTTCTGTCTGTCTATCTTTCCATTTGTGTTCGCATCACGCAAAAACTACTGGATGGATTTTAATAACATTTTGTGAGGAGGTACCTTGATATTTTGATTCAAATATAGGATACTTTTTTTTCCGCAAATCTATCTTATTTCCAAGAGCAAGAGGAGCAAGAGCCGTGACAGTGTGCAATTATACAGATATGCATACTTAAAGGCGCCTTTTATTTTTAAAAGCGCCATATTTTAGTAGGGATGAGGCCCTTTATAGTATACGTATAAGTAAATATCGGGTGGTTAAATTTTAAGGGCCGATGTTGAATGTGAACCACACCTAAACGTCAAGTTTTTTTCTGCATATAATTTGACATTTCTTAATTTCAGACTAACTCAATTTGAGCCATGCAAAGATACACAATCGAGCAATGCGTTAAAGTTATGAATCAAAATGCATATCGTGCAGTTCGAGATTTTTTCGTGTGCGTACAATCGGAAAAGTCGTGCAAAAATTTGAGGAAACCGGGTCGGTAGGAAATGTGAAAACACCTCGTGCAGCTCATGCTGCAGAAAATATTGCTTCTGTTCGCGATAGTGTGGCTGAAGAGCCGTCCACCTTAACTCGTCGTCGTGCCCAACAAATGCACCTCTCACGCTCGTTGTTTATGAACATTATGCATAAAGACTTGCATTTACACGCTTATAAGGTGCAATTAACTCAAGAACTAAACCCTCTTGATCATTCCAAACGCAGTCAATGGTCAGAATGGTGGCAAAAAAATGGCAACGTTGGATGGTTAATTTTCGAAGAAAATCATCTTCAGTGATGATTTTCGAAGCATTCGCTAATTCAAGAGTGATTGTCGAAAAACCAATGCACCCACAAAGTGTGACTGTTTGGTGCAGTTTGTGGGCTGGCGGCATCATCGGGCTGTATTTTTTCCAAAGTGTATTACTTACTGCCATATAGCCAACTGCAGAAAATTTGTATTTGATTAATATTTTTTACTTTGTGAAATTAAAACGTTATTAAAATATTTTAAACACCTTTTACAGAGCTTTACAACAATTTTTAGAATTTTATCCAGGGATAGGTACCTTTATATAAAGTAAAATTTGGTGTGGATTTACTTTCAAAGCAAAATCGAACAAAATATTGTTAGGACGCACACAACGTGTGTGGGCACAGCTAGTTAATTATAAACTTATATCATTTGAACATGTTACTCCACGTTGTAAAATACCATTGTTATTTGCCTTTATTAAGTCGAAAATTACAAATTACTCGTATATATTTATAAAGCACATCTGATTATTAGTTCTACGATAATTACAACAAGAAAACATAATTTTGTTTTATCTAGAATTTTATATGCCATAATAAAATGCCTGTTGTTTTTGTAGTTGTTGTTAACCTACTAAAACCTTTTTGAATAAATCTCTTAAATGAACAATAAAGTTCATGAGATACTTAACTCTAAAATACATGAACGAATGTAACCCCCCACAAAACAAGGTTACGCAAATGCATTCAGGTCACAAGTGCATACATATTCTTTTTCTTTACAGGATTAAAACCTCCGCCAACAATTTTCACTTTCTTTTTGTTGCACAGTTGAAGTTGGAAAAAACCTTGAGTTGTATTTTAGTAAAATTACAAAATAATCGGCTTAAAAAATAAAGATCCCTGTATAAGGATTTTCTTTTGTTAAAACACACCACTTAGGGTTGAATGTGATGAATGACAGTAAACATCTTCAGGATAAAAAAAAAAAATAAATATAAAATTAAAAAAAATAATAATCAGCAACACAAGACGGCAACAAATATATTGAAATAATAAAGATTTTATTTTTACTTAACAGTGGATTATCAAAAAGGGACAGAACTATCACTCAATTTATAACCTATTAAATTGTAAGTTGTAGCTCTTGAACCACTAAAGATATCACAATAAAAAGGAATAAAG
Organism: Phasia obesa; assembly: GCA_949628195.1. Lineage (NCBI taxonomy): Eukaryota > Metazoa > Arthropoda > Insecta > Diptera > Tachinidae > Phasia > Phasia obesa. Next base: position 72,979,478 of record OX451218.1, read on the forward strand.
GAAATATTCTTGTATCCCAAATGTCTTCATATTCAATCCTCCATTTAATAGTTTTTATTTTAATAATTTAAATTATTTATTATTTTAAATTTTTAAGGTCTGTCTCAATATTTCTCTATAATACTAGCAGTGCCGACTATATAATACGACTTCGTATTTATTATAGTGCTGCAAATATGGTTTCTTTATTTACTGTGTATAGAGTTATCCATCTCTGGGCAATTAAGCAGGATGTTGCAACATAGGTTTTATATTAAATTCTATTATTACAGAGTTCAGTTAATAGTTTCTAAAATTCCCCGTTTAAAAATGCTAGTGCTGCCAAGTTTCAGTGCCATAACATCGGTGCTTTCACTATTTTATCTCTACTTTCTTGGAAAAGAGATTTTTTCCGGGACAAAATCTGGGCTTAAATATTTTTTTCCACTATTTGAACTGAGGTATTAAATTTTATTTTATTCTTGTGGAATGCGTTTTAAAACTTAACAGATGTGCCTCGGTTAATGAGGTAACATTGATATGGTTTGAGGGACACATAGGTACAGCTGGGAATGAAGCATCAGACCAAATAGCAAAAGAAGGGTCTGCTGTGAATTTCTGTGGACCAGAACCGAGAGTGTAACTGGGTAGTGGCCTAATACGAGCGAAGGTCCTACAATGGCTGAACTCACTTAACCTGAAAAAGTGGAGGGAGGCTACAGCATGAAGACATTCTCGAATGGTGCTCAAAGAACCCCTCGCCAGGAAGGCTAGCAAGGTGCTTAGATATAATAGAGGTACCTCAAGCTGGATAACTGCGTTAGTGAGAAGCTATGGAAACTTCAAGTATCATCTAGCTAAGATGAAAATCGAAGAAGATGATACGTGTAGTCTACCTGGAAGACGTATAGTCTACCTGGAAGACGCAAAGACGATAGCGCATATTGTGTGTGAATGTCCAAGGGGAGAAACCTGTTAAATGTGGATGCCATGGGAAAACTAAGCCATGAGCAAATGCTAGCAATCACTAGAAACTTCGTGAGGAGAAACAAGACCGACAGTCTGAAAACACTAAAGTCTAGATTAAAGGCTAGTTGTAGCACATGACTGAATGAAACTAAGGATGCCGTAAATTACAAGTCGGTTTTCTATAATCATTTAGGGCGGTAGGGGGTCGAAAAGGGACCCATTTAGGAAGTGGTCTGTTTCGATATTCCTCCCACATTAATATAATATTGAGCACAAAAAAGTGCAAAAATTAGTATTTTGTATTGCATATCGATTACTATCTGCACCAGCAACAATATTTTCAAAAAGTATTTGAAATACCCATATGGTCCTGTTATACTTTTATTAGATGTACATGTAGACAAAGAGAAATTATTTTAAAAATTTGCGTTACTACCGTTCATTGGGTCATTGTAATGTCGAGGGGAGCGAAAATGGTTCGGCCATGAACTCTAAGACGAGAGAGAACGATCAGTTTCTATTAAAGTAAAACTTGATAAGAGAACTGATCAGTTTTGGTAGAAAGCATTGCCTGGACCAGACTGGACATTATATCCAGGTTTAAGCAGGATAGTCAATAGTAGTAGGTCGTACATTTTAATAGATGTACGAACGGATATTTGTTCGGTTTGTTTATGGAAAAATGGCACTGCTGATTTTTGAAGGTTGTGCGAGGACTTGACGGAGCTAGAAAACCTGGAGCATGCATATTAGATGTGGTCAATGTGGATTGCGATTCCACAATGGATTAGACGATATTGCAAGATGTAAGATAATGATACTGCGGTCATAGTCATTATGGAAATCAGTTTAAGATTAATGACAGGTAATCAAACCTAATAAAAAAATCGTACATATATGTCTGGGAATACTTGTAGGTTTTTAATTTGCTATTTTAGCTATTGCTAAATAAATTAAAATGAGTTTTACTTTATAACGGAAAAATTGTTAAAAATAACTCTTAACTAGAGAGATCGATTTTTTAAGATCACCATAGATTCTGAAAGAGCGCGTCAATACAAATCCATTAATATATGACAGTATATGTCTCCGTTGACTCTAACATACAGAGTTTTTAAGTTTTTTGATAACTGCTATTTACGGTCCCTGCATTTTTTTTAAGAGAAGTAACACTCAGGCAATTAATGCCAATATTATTTATTTTTATTTATTGTAAAAATTAACTTATAATTACAAATTATAGGTTAATAGGATTGGAGCAATAGCTGCTGTGGCCTTCAGCTCTAAAAATTATATTACATTAGTTGTAATAGATAAAATTAATCTAAATCAGCTTATATATGTTTGTTAGTTTTAGAAATTTAATTATATTAATGATATTTTCTTTATGTGGCAAAGATAAAGCGCTTAGTGGATTTGAATTCTTAAATATGAGTTTTCTTTCGTAATTAAATTTAGGGCAGTCCACTAGGAAATGCAATGGGTTACAAATGGGGGTTAGGCAGTTGCAAGTTTGGGGTACAGTTATATTCATCAGATGTCCATGAGTTAATGTGCAGTGTCGAAGTCTTAAACGCTCTAACATACAGAGTTTTTAAGTTTTTTGATAACTGCTATTTACGGTCCCTGCATTTTTTTTAAGAGAAGTAACACTCAGGCAATTAATGCCAATATTAATCGTGTTACTTTCATTGGAAATGGATAGGAGTAGATGATTAGTGTGATAGTAAAACTTCGCTTATGGCAACTCTGCAATTTCACGTTGTGATTATTTTTGGAACAGTGTTGCAAGCGCCTCTGGTGTTATTAAGGCGAATTAGTTTGAAGCCAGCATAGCCAATTTTGCCGGCGATTTTCTGCTATGTGGTAATACCGGCGAAGGAGGTCGCTGTGATATGCATTATTATAAAGAGAAATTAATATATATATTTCAGAAAAATTGATGTTGCCACGGCTGAGAATTGAACTCGTCACTATTGCTACCACTTAAGCTACAACACCCTAAACAAGACAAGTTAATTGAATTTGTTTCGCCAGTAAATGAAATACAGTCGTCGTACTTAACAACATATATCGAAAACTAGAATCTATTTTACAAAACAGCATGTAGTTTTGAATCCAGCGCCAGGCTCAAATAAGCGAGAAAATATCTTTTATTGTTTAAGCGCCTCTATATCTTAAAATATATAAAAATATAGTTTATTTTGCACAATGGGAAGAGTTAGCACGGTTAAAAAAATAAACAATATATATTTTACTGTTGTCATACCTTTCGGTGAAGACTGTCGTCACTGGCTGTTTTTTTAGTACGTTTGCGCTTTCGATGTAAAGACATAATTTTCAAGCCGCGTTTAAAATAGCGTAAACAGCATTTTATTTACTGCCGGAACAAATCCAATCAATTTAATACCAATATATATTTTGTTAATATTTATTTTTCAAAAAAACTTTGGCATGATTTTCAAAACGTCATAAAAATGATATGACTTTCAAAATCAGTGCCTTCAAAAAAGCGTTAATTTGGTAAAAACAAAAAAAAATGTGCCCAAAAATTATAATAGTGTGCTTAATATGCAGCAGCAATTGCTACATCAGCTTAAAAGCATTTTAACGAAAAAAAGGGTGAAAGTGATGCAAAATTGTTAAGTGTGCTTTGCCTGGCCTGCCTGGCTGTCTGCCTGCCATTCCTCAATGGTCAGTAAGTTTTTGTGTTAAATTTCTGCACTCATACAATCAATGTGCATTGAGCCAGGTTTGGCTTCGCTGCCATCGTCTTAAATGGACATACAAAGTAAAAGAAGCCGCTTTTTTTTTAAACCAAATTTTTGTCCTCCAATCTAAAAAGAGAAATAAACTTATGTTTACCCACTAACATCAGCATATATTTTACGCTTTTTTTTAAATTTATTATTTTGTCAATACCAGTCATGTTAAGCACACTCAAGCATATTTTTGTTTTAATTTAAAAAAAAGTGTGTGAACTTTTTGTCAGTTGTATTTTTTGAGGACATTCACTTAATGATTAAGTGTTTTCATTTAAGCTGGATATGTGTATTTTTTTTTTGAATGTTCCATCTGATTCTCATAAATATTTTTATTAAAGGCCATCATCATTTAATAGGTTTGTTGTGTCATTAAATAAAAATATTATTTCGTTGTATTTTTGTAGCAAATTTGTTAACATTTTAAACACTTTAAGTATGCATGTGTGTGTATGTGTGTATGTTAAGGTGTTAATTTAAAGTTTAATTAAACATTTTTATTTCTGTTGTTGTTGTTGCGGTTTTGTAAATATATGTAATCAATATCTACCTAATTGGAGGTTGCTAGTCAACATAAAGTATTTTAAATAAATTCTCATACAGACTACATTTGAACTCAAAAATGCGAGGGGTAGTCAACAGGTCTTTACAAAATCATAGAATAAACATTTTGTTTGCAATTGATTCTCGATACACTTAATCATAGTAAACCTTTTGAAAGATCTTTAAAACTGTATTTTGTTGCAGAAATTAAATCCTACTGCCTGACTACGATGTCACTGAATTTGTTTTCGTTTTAAACGTAATTGCGCGAAAGAACGAATTCGTAAGATATCATGTTTTTGACAAAATGAAACGTCTTTTTATTTCTTCGTTAACTTGGACCATAATGTTATATAATGTTGATCATTAATCGATTTTCCCTTCGTGAAGAAGATAATGTAGATAATTCTATGCGTATCCTAAAAATCTGTGGCCATAATCTAAAAACCAGTCATTTTATGGTCTTCGTTTTTTTTGGTGGCGAATGCTCCTGGTAAAAATTGTACTGATTATTGTTTCATTGTGTATAGTAGTAAATCCATGTCTAAACAATATTTACGGAACGGAGAATAAATCCAGTAAGATCGCGAGAGAAACGTTGTAAGCCAGCGAGTGATTCAGTTGCATATGGTCTGTGGAAGAAACTGGTTTTCACACTTCAACTCGTGGGGCACTTAAATTTATATCACGAACTTTATCGATAAATTTTAAAGTAACTGACCTAAGAGGGCTGCCTACCTGGGGCGTATTGTCTTGTTGACTTCAAGCATCTTGACGTCAATGCTTCCAATGTGACGATGTTTTCCCAGCTGGGGTACAACTCACCGTTGCCAGTACGTTCTCTTGAGGAAGAAAACTCGACTCGTCACGTCAAGTCACGTATGATTTATTACTATTCTCTTAAGTTTTACGTACAGATTTTTAATTATCTGATAGCAAGTTTTCTTTAAACGAACATGCTGCCTGCAGCCATTTACCGCAGGCCATTCTCTCGACGTTGCTTTACACCAAACTCCCTCAGCACTATATACTTACTCTCTTTGCTAAGTCATCTTGCTATATGTCTGAGATAGCACTCCTGCGGGATACTACAGGAGTGCTAGGGAGTGTAGGAGACCTGCCTACAAAACTAGGTAGGTCTGGCTGTGTAGAAGGTTTAGGCAGGCTACACCATATCAAGATATACTGTATTGTATCTCGCACACAATACATCTAGTGAAGTATTGAATCTGCGGGATACTGCAGAAACAATACAACCTCGCGCTTAGATCAGACAACGGTTACTATTAAGCTCAATTATAATCTCCACGATACCACGGAAAATAATTGTCTTACCTCGACAACCGCTGTACCACGACTCTGGCTTATATGAGAGCACCAGACCCCGAAGCTAGTAAAGGCTTGAAATAAAAAAGGTTTAAAATAAATATCTTCAAGGTGAAGCTGAAAGTGGAAAATTAAAACCTGAAAGTGGAAAATAAAAGCCAACCAGTGTGCAAAAGTATTGTATCACGTGAACCGGTAGTCCCAAATCTCCTTGACCACTCATCGCAGAGGCGCTTCGTTGAGTAACGTTGTGACTGTGGTTTGGACCTAAATCGCAGGAAGGGCGATTTAGTTCAGTGTGTTGCTGTACTTCAGGAGTTTAGATAGGCTCTCTAACTCCTAACCAAGGGATATGAGTATGATCCTGCCAGCCATGTTCTAAAATTGCTACTTGTTGTGTCGCTATGCACAAATTGGTTAAGCTGGCGTGGATTGGTGACGTTCCATATACGACAATTTGGCTTGCTTACATATAAAATCAAAAGTCGACGATAAAGAACCTCGGTGTTGTTTTATCGGTTGTATTGTGTTGTTGGTAATTTTTAATTTAAAATGTTAAATACAATTTTACATTTCCATTTTACATGATTTATAAATTACATTTCAATTACAATTAAAATTACAGGTAATGAGTAATTGCAAATACTCAATTAGATATTACAATTAATTGTAATTTAAATCAGGGGCTAAAGTCAATTACAACTACTTTTTAATTACACATTACATGTAATTGTAATTAGAAATTTTCAATTACAAGTTACAAGTAATTGTAATTTTAATTAGGCAATAATCATAACTTCCCATTAAATAAAATATTCTAAAAATTTTTCAAAACATGTAATTATAACAGAAATTTTTTCAATTACAATTACATGTAATTTGTAACTGAAATTTTTTAATTACCAACTACAAGTAACTGTAATTGAAATTTTCAATTACAAACTACATGTAATGTGTAATTGAAAAATTCCAATTACATATAATAGCGTAATTGCATCTACATATAATTAATTACAAATTGTAATTGACATCCCCTAGGTCTGTTATAAATATTGTATTCAATTATGATGCTATCAATGTGGTGAATTTCTGTTTTCTAAAAAGAAGAAGGACAATACAAATAAACAAACCAACCGAAAATTAAAATCGCAAATTATGTGTTAAGTAGACAATTAAGAATTAATACAATAATGCAATAAGAGTTGAATGTTTACAAAAAGAGTGTAATTCAATACATAATACACAATACAAGGGACGTTGTGAATTAAGCAATTTTTACAAAAGTTTTTTCATTTTAACTTCCTAATCAATCGTGTAATTACCATAGTTTACAGCTTTGACAGACGCAGTCAAAGCAATTTGGCTGCGACAGACTGTCAACATAGACAAAATGGTAACTAAAAGACGAATTTGTGGCTTCCTCTCTAATGGATTTCTTTTCATAATATTTTGCCATAAATCTTGATTTCTTAACAAAATTTTGCAGCAGTTAATGTCAGATACAGCTTTGTCATTTTTAAATAAAAAAAACGTATTTCAGCTCTTCCTTTGGCATTACTATTTTTATATGCAAATCTTTGACGGAAAAATTTGTGGTTTAAACCGCTGCCTTTTTAAAACCTAAAAAAAGAAGTTAAAAATAAAACAATATTTTCTAACATAAAATTGAGTTCCAGTAGGTAAGTCGGCAGGCAGCCATAGCATATTGAACTAATTCTGTCAATCAATTTAAAGAAAACATAATAGTAAATGGGTGTGTACACTCCTCTAGAAGGTGGCAAATGGAGGTAAATAATAAAAATAGTTAAGTCATATGCTAATCATCCATCCATCCATCTATCAATTATGGATTTGTTATAAAATTTTACTCAATACCTCAGAAACATTGCAACAACACTTTTATTAAGACATGAAACTTAATAATAAAAAAAATATTTATACCAATTTTTTATTTAAAGGTTGCCCTGACGGCATACTGGCGGCGATATCATTAAATTATACAGTATGGATGAATGTCTAGAGGTAAAGTAAGACGACGCAAATATGTAGTGAAATAATCTCAACCACTATTTTGTTGAATATATATTTTTATTTTTATACTAATTGACTTTAAATTTTTAAGTAAAAGTAAAATTATCAAGTAAAGTTTAGAGTATTTATTAAGGTTTGCAATTAATCGAGTTTCTGCTGTAATCGGTTTCTAAGAAACAACAACAAGATTTTTAACAGCATAACACAATTCTTAAGAAATATATATGAGCAATTTTAGAACCGATTTTGTTTACTTTTTAATAGAAACATTTTGGAAACTATATTCGATTTTAGTTATTTAACAATGTGATCGTAGACTAGAAGAAATTGCTGGACCATGTTCTTAACCCTTTCTTAGGGGCTCGAAGGCCAGCCATCTCCTCAATTAGTGTCAAATGCACCATCCCCTACAACACTGGTTGCAACCCCAACCCTCCGGTAGCCCTTCGAGGTAAATCTCTTTACCTCGAAGGGCTACCGGTTTCTGTTGTACCAGTCGCTTGTTCTTCCAGATTTAGGTTCCAACAACGCCATATTTTTTTCAGGAAATAACACTCAGGACCATTATTATAACTTGCCAATAGCGAAAGTTAGGATTTTACCGAAGAGATAAGTAGTTTTTCGTTGTTATAAGAAAGCTAAAACCTGTAACCTATAACTATAACGTTCTTTTAAGGGAAGTTATAGAAACGAGTCTTACCATCGTTATTTTTTTCGTTGACTTTAGCAAAGCTTTCGATACTCTGTCTCACAATAAACTATTAGAAAAGTTAGAAAGAATTGGAGTACGAGGTGATTGTTTACTATTCTTTAGAAGCTACTTGGAATGCAGAAAATTTAGAGTAAAAATTAATAATAACATCAGCGAAGAAGTAAATATAACACACGGTGTCCCTCAAGGTTCAAAACTTGGACCTCTTCTTTATTTGATATATGCGAATATCAATATACTCAAAAATAGTAATGTCTTTGCATATGCAGATGATACTGCCATCGTTGTAAATGACAAAAGTGTTGCATTGGCAACAAAAACAATGTAAAATGAGCTGAACATGTCTACCAAATGGTGCCATGATAATGGATTAATAATCAATGCAAATAAAACAAAAGTCATGCACATTAAATCACGTCACTTTCGATTTCATCCTATAAATCTAAATTTTCATACCATCGACTGTGTTCATAATGAAACAAATATAAGAGATGACAAATGTAATACCGCAATAGAATTGGTCAACACATATAAATATCTAGGGGTTTATGTCGATCACAACTTTACTTGGCGCTTTCACATTGAACATGTACAAAAACAGCTTCGTAAATCTTCAATTATGCTCTATCACCTAAGCAACTCCACCACTTACAGTGTATTGAGACAGGCGTACTTTTCGCTTTGTGAATCTTATTTAAGACATGGGATTACTGCTTGGGGAAGTTCTACATTCTGTAGTTCTCTTCAGAACACTCAAAATAGGGTTCTAAAAATACTGTAGAAAAATTTATACAAATCTACACACTACAACACAAGACATATTAACACCATGGCTAACCAAAACATTAATAACAGCAACAGCACAACGATAAACAATAATCGCATTAATCCTATCAATAACTACCAGAATACATACTCAATTGAAAATAATAGCGAACTAAATATACATTCAAACAACACAATATCATCCAACTCATTAAATACCCAAACTATAAACAACAATACCCAAACTATAAAAATCATCTCAATAACATTACAACACAACAGAATGTACTAAATATTGAAAGCATATATAAAATCACAAATGTAAACAATTTCCCTAATGAGAGCAGGTATTTGGTGTCAATAGACCACAATTACAACACCAGGCTTCGCTCTGAAGGACGTTACAAGCCAGATAAATTCGAAAACAACTACGGAAGAGCCAGACTAGGAGTAAAATTGCCAAAGTTTCTCAACAACATACCAAAAAACATTTTAAATATTAAGAATAAATATAGAAGAAATAAGGAATTTAAAAAATTTTATATAAGTTCGCAATGAAATAATTAATTTTTTTTGATCTTATAAAATATGTTTATTATAAATTACGAATGTACATATATCTCAATTGTCACATCTAGTTTATTTAATATTTTCAACCTGCAGACAAGCCAAAAAAAGCTTCGTGCGTTCTTAATCACATAATTAACTTTTGTAAATGAGATAAATATATAATAAATATAATAATAATAATAATAATAATAATAAAAAAATATAACTAAGAAACTACTTATCTCTCCGATAAAGTCCTAACTTTAGCTATTGGCAAGTTATAATTAATGCCTTAATAAATCGTGTTACTTCATTTAAAAGAGGGATAGAAGCAGATAAGACAGATGATTAGAGTGATAGTAAAGATTCACTTTCGGCAACACTGCAATTGCACGTTTTGTTTTTCCAGCAGTGCTGCAGCAGCGCCTCTGGTGTTAATTAGGCGTATTAATTTAAAGCCAGTATAGCCATTTTATTAATTATTTTACTTCGCCGGCGATTTATTTATACCGGAAAAGAAGGGCGCTGTATTGTAGAATTAATACACATCAGAATAGGCCAAAGCATTAGAATCTGTCGACAATGACAATACTTGCCCCCAAAGAAAACAGAGATGTGATCAAGATTGACGTCGGCACCTAGCGGTGTTGGCTCTTATCCGACGGCGGTCTTACCACCGAGTGAAAACAAAGTTTAGACTAGCTCCCCCATTGTGTAGTACAGCACACAATGCGATACGGTAGCGTGTATAATAGCACCCATAAGGCACAGTCGCAATGAATAGCAGTTTATAGAACATGGAAAACCTGGACACATGTCCTAACCTCTTGTTTAGGGGTTGGAGATCATCCAACTCCTTCTGTTGAGAGCGCAACAGCACACTGCATATATATTGATCCAAAAAATTGTCACCACATGAAACCCCTAAGGGGCCATCACCAACAACCGGCCACAGAGAGAATCGGCTCTCGTAGTTTGGACACTGGTCGGGCTTCGAAAAGAAACCCATAATAAAAAAACCTGTTCTTTTAGATTTAGGCACCAGGAAGCCCTGGCGTCTGGTGCCCCCATTTTCCCCGAGAAGTAGGCCAAAATTATACGAAGAGAAATGGTGACCATTTATTGAATTATAGTTTAATGCTTTGTGTCCCTTTTAACAATTTAAAGATCTAACGGGCTTAAAAAACAACTTGTGTAGCAAGGAAAAAAATTCTGCATCAAGATGAAATTGATTTGACGACATTTCCGAGCTTTAACTCCGCGAATGCTTAAGACAAGATAAATAATCGTACATAAATTAATAAAATCAAGAAGTTAAATTCAAATTTATACTGCACAAAAATGATCTCACCCTATTCAAAGCGCCTGCAGTATAATTCAATTTACATATATTCATAATTATTGTTATTGTGTTAAAAAAAAAACAAAAACTATGCATTAAATTGCACATATTTTCATTCTCCAATATTATTATCAATAATGGATAATTATAATGAAAGGGAAGGGAAGAGCCACATTGGGGGAGAAATGGGGAGTAATTGTTGCAACATGTTTGCCATATTATATTAGTGGTAGTAAATGACGCCTTTGTGGTGCTTACATTATTGCAATGATAGTGACGACAAAAAAACACACATCGTTAACATTGATGCTTGACTTTGAATAAAATAATGACATTAAAACTCACATCTTGGATAATAATGGCTGATGCATCGTAAGAAACTGTAATTGTTGACGGGGAACGAGGAAACATATCAATTTGTTTCTTTAAACATTTGCATTTAAAAACTGTTTTTTTTAACATCGATAATGTTACTTACATTATTGATGATTTTGATATTTTTCTAGCCTTCATATAATTTCATCTTTAAATCATTTTAATGGATTATTTTTCATACGTTGCCTCAAGACTAAAAGGTCAAGGTTTCCTGCTGGCTTTTATAACAGTCGTAATTACGAGTAATTTTACACTTTGCGTCTTTCTATCTGCCTGCAATAAATTTTGTGCATTTTTTTATGTTTATGATTATATTCTGCTTGTGTTTATTTGTATTTGTTTTTGGTTTTGGTTTTGTGTTAATATTTTGACAATTAAAAATTCCATTTTATGGTAAGGCTCCCTCGGGGGATTATGGATTCATAAAAGGCAATCGAATGGTGCTGCACATTAAAAATCGACAGGCAAATGAAAGCAGTCGTCTTAATAATTTTGGTCATTAAAAGCCTAAGTAACCTTTTAGATTATAATAGTTTATGGTTATAATTGCAAGTAAAACATAAAGTCCTTTCACACAGCAACAGTAAAAGTTTTAATGCAAAAAATAATAAAAAATCTTTATAGCTAACACATGTTATTTGTTTAAATCTACACAATAACCCTTAAGTATATTAAATTGTTTCTTTAAATTCTAGCAATAATGATTTTATAGCTGAAGGCTACATTTGCAACTCGTCTTTCTCTTTCTCTTAGCTAATTGTGGGATTGTAAGTAATTTTTTACTCACGATCATGCAAGCGTGAGCATGATCGCGTGCAGGTTTTGTCTTTAAACCAAGCTTTCATGGTGACCTAATTCACCACAAGTTCTACACAGACTAGCACCACAGGCGGTCTAAGAAAGACAGGCGGTGTTTTTCAAGGTTCCATTTTCTAACGTATTAAATTAAATCTCTTTGGTCCAGCAAATGGTTCTTAAAACTCCTAAAAATAAATTAAAAAGAATTACAAATTTCATAAATATAATATATATCTGTCGCTTTTCATTTGTATTCGCATCACGTAAAAACTACTAGATGAATTTTCACAAAATAAATGTGAGGAGGTACCTTAGTATCCTGATTTCAATATAGGATACTTTTTTTCCGCAAAAATATGGCATTTCCAGGAGAAAGTGGTGAAAAAGCAGCGAAAAACACAATTTCCGGTTTAAAGGTACTGAAATTTTCAGTTTAAAACTGGGATATTTTAAAAACTATTGCGCAACATTAGGCACCAATTGAAAAAGAATTTGTATTTGATTTGTATTTTTAAAGAGCCTTACAATAATTTTTGGAATTTTTCATAAATTTTAGAATTTTATCCAGGGATGGATACCTTTAGATAAAGTAAATACACAAACCATAGCTGAAGCACTATAAAAGTAAGAATCTTACAATTGATGTGGAATACTTTCGAAGCAAAATCGAGTAAAATATTGTCAGGACGCCCACGACGTGGTGGGCACAGGTAGTTTATTATATTGTCAGTTATATTGCACGCCAATGTAAGTAAATTAACAATAAGTGCTTACATCCAAGTCAATTCAATCGGCCAAGTACGAGTCGGACTCACACAAGAAGGGTATCCTACCATCGTACAATATTCAAGTTTTTTAATATGTTTAAATCGTTCATTTTGGTTTTAGTTAACAACACTTATTTTAGTACCCACTAAAAGTTAAAAAATAACAACAACAAAAAAACACATCTTACATACAGCAAAAAAAAAATGTGTACATCACCATTTTATTTCCTTGTTTATACATATTTGATCCCAAATGTATGCAACTTATTTATTTGCAACTAGCTATCCCCAGTGCGCATCGCTACGCCCATCTACATAAAATACAATATAAATATATACAAGAAAACTGGTAACCGCAGGCTATTCTTACCACAAACCTGTTTTAGTTTATATGCAAGGTACGACGCACTGTGGTCAATATATTGAGATAGCGGCCAAAACACCTTCTGGTTTTTGTTCTCCGATTTTAAAGTTATTAGACTCATATGAAAGTAGACAGTAGTAAACCTCGGGAGCCGAAAAATTAGAACTCTATTTCAACTATTTCACTGAGAACAGGGTGGTCCAAAATGGGCTTTTTCAGAATTTAGTAAATTTATGATATTTTTAGTTAATTTTTAAAGTTTAAATGATGATAACTTTTTTGTTTTTCAAGATTTTTGGACGAAATAAATTTTGTGTTGTAACTTAACTTATTTCCTATTACTGGTAAAAAAATGAAGCTCTACTGTTTTCAGAACAATTTAAATATTTTTTTTAAAAAAGGTAAAATTTCTCGGAAATTTCCTACTTCATAGAGCACAACTCCTGTGAGTCAAGCTGAGTCAAAACACAAATTTATTATTTTGTAGTCCTAACTCTCCCCTACATTCCTATATATACATGTCCATGCATCGGGACAGCACTTTTTGAGCTACAGCAATTTTTCTGACCCAAGGTAAGATATTCGGTACAAATGCACGTCATATTTTTTGAGAAGTTATTTGTATGTGAAAGTGGCTATTATGCATATATATTGATGAAATTTTGAACAAGAGTTCTTATTGACCCAAAAAATAATTCTGTTGAAATTAGGAGAAGTTGGCCCATATTTGGACCTAGTCCACATAGAAGGGTGTATCAAAATTTTGACAAAAATGTCAATAGAACTCTAAAATTATGTGGTATCTGGCAATTCATTTGGAAAAGGTAAACAATGATTTTATTGCCATCTAATATTACACAACTTAAATACCTGAAAATTGCAAATAAATTTAAAATCAATGGAAATAATTGGTAAAACCAAGTACCTGTTATATTATGTTTCAAAGAGGTAAAAAATATCATGTTGAAACTTCGAGCAATAGTATATTAATCCATGCATTCATTTTTTTTCTTCATTATTGTTTAAACAATGGCTAAATTCAGTCATAGTGTTCTATCTGATATATATTTTGAACGGAAAGATGAAAACGACATTATTTTACATATAATGAATAATTAATTCTTCAAAATATGCGACAAACAAGAAATTAAAATTCATAACTTAAAAATAAAAAACTTTTTAAATACTTTAAGAAAACGGTACAATCAATGTTCCAGAAACAAGAAATTGTTTTACTCACGCAATCAAGAATGGCTAAGAAATAAACTTATTTTTAAAAAGCCATCAGTAACTACCACGGAAACTGGAAAAGATGGTCGACTAGCAAAGCCAATTGATAATTGTAGTGAAAGATCACGAAAACGCAAGCTTAAACATACCAATGAAGAAGTTTCTTGTAGCATCATAAAGGATTCATTTCTGCATCAAATTCAACCATCGAAAACTAAAAAGAGTAAAATTGCTATCATTAAAAAAATAGTGGAAGCAAGCCGCAGACGCACAAAAAGGATTTTAGAAAGTATGCTGACACCAACTGAAAAAAATAATTTTACTCCAGAAGGAGCATTTGCACTATTTTTGGATTTGAAAATGACTAAAAACCAATATACAGAATTGCGGAAGCGAACCAATGAAAAAAATTGTGGAATTTTTCCATCATATCGAGATATAGTTTCTGCCAAAAAAGATTGCTTACCTTCACCAACTGCTATTAGTGTAACTTCAAGTTCAGCAGAAATAAAATTGCAGGATCTTCTTGAACACACTGCAGAACGATTATTAAAGACATTTGATGCTGACTATTTAAAGAAGTTTAAAAATTGCAGCATGACTTTATTCAATTCATGATTTCTTTCGTTCCATTACGTTTAACGAAAACTTATATTGGTTCAGAGCCGTCAACTAGTAGAGCTGCAGAGATAGATGTATGGAAGAATGAAACTCCCTCGTCAACAAAATTTTGTAGACCAATAAAGTTTGCTTACAAAAAAGAAACTAAAGATGTCATAAATGAAGAAGTTGGCAAAATAAGAGATGAAATTAAAGAACTTCAACCAGTGATATTTGAATTTAATGACCAATGCATCGAAGTTAACTTTAAAATGTCACTTACAATGATCGATGGAAAAGTTGCACAAGCTTTAACCGAAACAAAGTCTTCGTCAAGCTGCACCATATGCCAAAAAACATCAAGTCAATTGAGCCAACCACCAACACAACACGATAGTTTTAATGAAGCATATGAATTTGGAATGTCACCTCTTCATGCTAGAATTCGTTTTATGGAGCATATTCTTAAATTGGGATACGATTTGGAATTTGTCCAGTTAGGCGAAACAGTGAGAAACAACAAAGAAAATTTGGAAAAAAGAAAGCAAAAAAAAAGATATTCAAGAAAAATACCGTGAGGTAGGCCTTATAACACAGTACTACAAAATCAAATTTTTTTGAGTACACATGAGTAATATTAACAGAATATGAAAATAGGCTTAAAATAAAGAAATACGTGTCTCGGCGTTTTGCTGTAGCACGTCAGAATTTTAAGAAAATCGATTTTAAAGATTCGAAGGACCGTGGAGGTTCACTTGTAACGTAATACTATTATAAAAAGTTCTATAAAAATAGAATGGTTAAACCGATTTAAATGCTTGAGCCAGTTTTGAAAAGGGAATTAAATTTGGATTTGTTTTTATTAAAAAAAAAAAAACATTTTTTTCCGCTAGATGGCGCTTTAATTTTCATGTAAAATTAAAAAATATCCAAAAATGTACGAAATTCATTAAAAATACAATTCTGCAATTAGAAAAAATTAAAACAAGTCGTCTGGGATAACTACAAGGATATTGTTAAAGAAATGGTTTCAGCTTATGGTGAAATAAAAGTTAACATGTCTTTAAAAATTCATTTTTTGCACAACCATTTAGACTTTTTTCCTTCAAATTTGGGTGATATAAGCGATGAGCATGGAGAACGCTTCCATAAAGATATTGTTACAATAAAAAATCGTTTCAAAGGAAAAGACATGACTCACATGCTTGCTGAATATTGTTGGAATTTATGCCGTGATACCAATCCTGAAGTTTACACACGAAAAACTAAACGACCAACATTTTTGACACAAAATAAAAGTTAAGATATCATATTAAATTTTGTATTTTTACATTACATTTGCATTACGTTGAATTACATTACATTTTTGGATATTTTTTAATTTTACATGAAAATTAAAGCGCCATCTAGCGGAAAAAAATTGTTTTATTTTTTTTGAATAAAAAGAAATCCAAATTTAATTCCCTTTTCAAAACTGGCTCAAGCATTTAAATCGGTTTACCCATTCTATTTTTATAGAACTTTTTATAATAGTATTACGTTACAAGTGAAGCTCCTCGGTCCTTCGAATCTTTAAAATCGATTTTCTTAAAATTCTGACGTGATACAGCAAAACGCCGAGACACGTATATCTTTATTTTAAGCCTATATTCATATTCTGTTAATATTTCTCATGTGTACCAACCACTGTCGTACTGTGTAATTGACCAGCCGAAGCAAGGAGAAGCAAATTCTAATGATGAAAACACAGGAGATTTTTTTCCGATCCAGAAACTGCAGCTTCTATAACTGGAGTAGATTATGACTTAATACGACGATTCCAAATCATATTAGAAGTTATAGCATGTAGCAAAAAGATAGATGCAAAAAAATTTGGTCTGTATGCTAATGGGACAGGAACCCTTTATAACCAAAAATATTCTTGGAGACATATGCCAACCACAGTTCACAAAATTTTGTTCCATGGGGAACAAATAATTCAGCACAATATGCTTCCAATTGGAGATCTCTCAGAAGAAGAGCAAGAAAAAAGGAACAAAGACTACGGAATCTTTCGCGAGCACAATACAAGAAAGATATTGTACTAATGAAGATCTTATTAATATTTTGTTGTGCACATCAGACCCATAATATGTCCAGTATTCGACAAAAATGGAAATCAACCTCATTAGAGTTAGATGAAGAAGCTAAACAACTACTGCAAAATGAAAATCAAAGCTAATTGGAAGAAATTTTTACTAATATTGTTTAATTAATACTAGTTTAAAGATTATAATTTGTTTCTAATTTTAGTATAAATTTTTATTAATACATTTAAATAAAATATATGTGCACTTTAAATCGATAGTAAAAGTTTACTTAAAATTTTATCGATGTTGTGTTCTGTATATAATATATCCAAATGGTATTGATATTGTTGGAAATTTCAGTGTTATTTTTTAGTTTAATCCTCACAAGAATTAGCTTTCTTCCAAAAAAAAAAAAAAAAAACCAACCTTTGGCCCCTGTGAATATTGAGACTAAATAAATGTCAGGGGCCAAATGTTGGCATTTTCTAACCAAAATTAAGTTTAGGAGTAATAAATAAGTATTGGTTGTAAAATACGATTGAAGAAAATAAGAAATTATAAAAAATACCATTTAAAAAGTCAAAATATTCAACTTTTACATGGAAACTCAACAAAAAATTAAAATGCATTTTTAACTCCAAATTACTTACGTTCCTATCAGTCGATTTTTACGTTTGAACACGCAAATTGAAGCTTAAAGTCCCTCCTATTGAACAAAATAAATTGCTTAAAAAAATACCAATCCGGTCAAAAGTTATAGAGTTTTGACCGCTATCTCGCGAAATTGACCACTGTGCGACGGCCGCTGTTCCCCAACCAATCTTTTGCTAGAATATTAACAACTTTTAGTTACCAGTTGTCATACGCAATACAATTTCGGCAACTGACAACGCAACTGCGGTTGGGTTGCCATCCATAATCGACCTGTTAGTTTTTTATTTACAAGTGATAAAGACACCCATAGAAGCTACATAGTGTGTTTTATGCTTTAAGGGGACTAGACAATATCAAAATACTCATCAAACATTAACGGATATTTAAAAAAATGTGATGGTTCTGATTGCAAACTAAAAAAAAATTTATTTTCTAGTCACCATCGTCGGTAACCTTTAACTTGATTGCGCAAACGTACTTGTGTGGTGTATGGACTAAATAAGGCACGGATCAAGACGTATACTAAAATATTAGAATGATCAACAAAGAAAATAACTTTTTGACCAGCACTGGCTGGTTTTAATTAAGTATAATTTAGATTTTAGAAGTGAAGTTAGTTTAATTATATTTGCGAATACAATAAATAAAAAATGAAGAAAAAAAACAATTATAAAATTCCATTAAAAGCTTGTGAAAATGTTCCAACGAATTATTCCTTCATTTTTTATTCTCTTATTAATTTAATTTATGCTGCCAAATAATAATTATGCCAGAAAAAGGAAATTCCAATTCATGACTTTTCACCATGAACAAGAAATCTAAATTTATGCGGAAAATTATTTTTTTCTTCTTCTTTCATTTAGAAAAAGAATATTAAATGAAAAAAAAAAAATTGTATAAAAACTTGCGATAAATTCTAAAAGATTTTCTTTTATTTGGAAAAATGAAATACTAGTAAAGTCAGCAAAATTTTTTAAGCAGTATTAAGAAAGAGTTATAAGAGGGAGGAAGATTTGTGAACAGAAAAAATATTCCCACACTTTAAAAACTGAATGTCTATTACACATGCAGACCTCAAAAGCCAAGCGAGTTGGCGAGAGAGAATGAATGGATGGATGAATGAACGGTTTCATGGGTGCTGGCTGTTTTTATTTAGTTTTATTTTTTCCCCATTAACTGGCAGCCAGCAAACTGACCCGATGCTTTTTTATGCTTTAAAAGGGAATAAAGAAAAATAAATAAAAATAAAACGTCTCACAGTGCTAGGGAAGCAAGTAACCAGTAAATGGTTATTGAGTTTTAAAAAAATCATGCTTGAGTCTTTTTTTTGTTTTGCTCTTTGTAAATTGTTAGACATTTTAGTGCACCCGCATCATCATTTCCTTAAACAAATTTTAAACATACTTGTGCTAATGTTTCTAATTAAGATTAAAAACCAGTCAAGAACTGCCTTACAAATGAAGCAACAGAGAGCATGAACAAATGTAGAAAGAAGTAAGTAAATGAAAGAATCATCTATCAGTCGTCGCCTTATTAATACTGACTGACTGAATGACTGCTTGCTATGAGCTCTTGGTTGTGGCCTGAGAATATAACAGACGTTTTGTGTATTTCTTCATCTTCTTCCTCAGATAGCAGTCATGTGTGAAAAAAACTATTGCACACTTTTTGTAATTTTTAAATCAAATAAATGATTTTCTGTTTATAAATATTCTCTCAAACTAATAGTCTTGTGAACCCTACTTAAATTCTTAGATGGTTTAAGGTTTGTTATAAATTTTATGATTGTACTTTCAAAGATTTTTAAGTATAAAATAGGCGTCATTATGATTTGTGGTTAAATTTGTGGAATGGTTTTTTTTATTAGAAAATAAGGATTTTACATGGGTGCGAAGATAAATATGACGAGCTAAATGTTTTTAATAGAAATGTTGATCCATACATTTAGTACATAGTGTCGTCATTTTTCTGATTCGATCCATCAGTTAATCATTCAGCCTTATGAGGGTGCTGTAGCTTAAGTGGTTAGCACGTTGACTACTAAAGCATGGTAACGCGTTCGATACACAGCCGTGGCAACATTGATTTATATGTATTAATTTCTCTTTATAATAATACATATCACAGCGCCCTCCTTCGCCGTTATTACCACTTAAATCGCCGGCGAAGTAAATTGGCTATTCTAGGTTCAAACCAATATGCCTACATAACACCAGAGGTGCTGCAACACTGTTCTAAAAATAATCATATCGTACAATTGCAGTGTTGCCATAATCGAAGCTTTACTATCACACTAACCATCTGTCTTATCTACTACTAAACAAAAAAAAATGGTCTCAATTAGAAATACAGACATTGAAGTTCATATTCCACACGTCATTCGGTTTCATATAGTTAATTATCCCCATGCCCTACTGTGTCCCCATTCTTCACTCTGGAAATAGCCGGCATCCTGCTTCTTCTTTCAGAGTTATGTAAAAGTTGGGTATGAACAAATGGCGCCCAGAGAATAAGTGGGATGGATCCGAATTGCTCTAGTGATTAAAGCCCAAGTAGAGCTATATACCTAAATTAACTATGCTTTCGCTATGTTTTTTTACCTTTAATCCTTACACCAAAGCGGAATAGATCAGTATGAGTCTTATTATACATAGTGATAAAAGGTCCTACATTTCACAAAAAAGGCATAAAGTGATCTGATGATCTTGTTATAACTTGAAATTTTCTATATTTACGACTCTAAATATTTATTTACCTCACAAATAAATTAATCTACACAGATAATTAGGACCTTCGCTAATGTGGTTTCTGAATGTGCGATGATTAGTTACTTTGATTCGAAGCTGCCATGATAATTGTTTATATCTCGTGAATTTTAAACGCGCTAACGAATATTTAAAGACTCTAGCTATAGTAACTCCTAACATAAGATGCGAATTATTTACTTCATATTAGACTGGCGATACCCACTACTTAACTCCAGTCTTCCACAACCTTAATAAAGACCCCACTTTGATATATGATAACAAATACTGAATCAGATAAGCGGCATTAACAAGGCTACTCTTTGCTAGCTGTCGTGACACTGTGATCAAATAGAAGCCCAGAGGAAATCTGAGCAAAGATCTACATCAGGTATTAACAATGGGTTGGGTTAGGGTGCCTTGGTGGGCTACTAGGTAGTGTGCTAGTCTATCACTCCAGGGTTGTGGATTCGATTCCCACCAAAAACTCTGGAATTTTTCACTACAAGTTGGCAGGAAGACCAAGAAAGAGCTTCGATATAATCTGAGTGCCTACAAATGGTTAACTGCGTTAGTGACAGGTTACGGACTATCAAGTATTATCTGGCCAAGTAAAAATACAGGTAAGACGATAATTGCAGACTGTGCCTGAAAATAGACTAACATAAAAAGGCTTTGGACATAATAAATAGAGATGGAGACACATATTAAAAGGAGATGCTGTGGAGATCTTAGTCTTAAGCAAATGTTAGCAATTACCATAGACTCAGTGATGAGGAAGAATGACGACATGTATCGGTCGCCAGTCTGAAATCACTACAGTCGAGAGTAAACGGGTAGTAAGTGCCGAATTATACTATGCAACTTTTGTCGCTGCAATTCTTCATTAGTAGGCGAAAAAGGCAACACATATGCATGTACTCTTGAAATTCGTTTTGTCCTATCGTTCGTAGTTTTAATTTTGAAGTTTAAAGTGTAAGCAAATGTATACATCCATACAAATTGCTGCAATAAAAATTGCACGATATAAACACAAATGCAACATTAAAGAAGAAAAGCAAAAGATTGCAGCGATAAAAGTTGCATAATGTAATTCAACACTAAGGCAGCTCGAGACTCAATGATAGTAAGGTATTCGTAAATTTTCAGTCGAATAACAGAAATCATTGAGGAACGAAGGGGGTCGAAAAGGGACCCATGAAGTTAATGGTCTGCTTACCATTACGAAAATTAATAAGAACTCTGGGTTAGCCTCCTTGGCCTAAGAGATGCCAAGCTGACAATCGGGACATAAAACCAAAATCGCTGGAAAGTTCTTATGTCTCTAAGTAAAATAACACAGGCCATTAAGGAAACGTCCGGGTGTAGATTATGAAAAGGAAACTCCAGATACAACCAGCTGGACAGAACCCTCTGGAAGAAAATCATCTGGAAACACTACAATCAACTGCTATGCTATGTATTCTCAGGATTACTCTTCTTGGTCGTAGTGTTCTGTTTCATTAACTTTATTATATTTTTTCCATGACAATAAATATTCAAATTTGTGGAAGCAGCCACGCCCTTTGCTCGGATTTTGTTAACTTTTGCCAGAATTTCTCTCATCTATACATATAATAAAATAGAAACTCATTTCCTGTCTGTCTGTCTTTCTCTTCGTGTTTGCATCACGTAAAAACTCCTTAATGGATTTTAACTAAATTTTGTGAGGAGGTACCTCTGTATTCTAATTCCAATATAGGATACTTTTTTCTGCAAAATAATCTTATTTCCAAGAGGAAGTGGAGAAAAAGCAATCAAAGTACCCCGATTGTTTTACCGACTTAAAGCTACTGCATACTTTAAGACATCTTTGATTCTTGAAAGCGCTATATTTTAAGCAATATTGCGCAACAGATGGCGCTGTTTTCCTGTCTGTCTTTTACAGAATTTTACTATAATTTTTGGAATTTTATATAAATTTCAGAATTTTATCCAGGGATGGGTACCTTCATATAAAGTAAATACGTAAGAATCTTACAATTTGGTGTGAATTACTTGCAAAGCTAAATCGAACAAAATATTGTGAGGACGCACACAACCTGAGTGGGTACAGCTAGTTAAAATTTTTTTGGGGACCAATGATTTTATTATTGATGTTGATTAGATACGTAGTGGTAAGTATTTTTTTAATCTTTAAACAAATCTGGGACCTATTTTTCATTCCAAAGTTCAGCAAAATTTTCAGAGATAGCAAAATAAATTAAATATCAATGTATCAATGTTCCAAGAATAAGCTACTCTTATTTCGAAAATATTTGCCACTCCTTATCTTACCTTAAGTATAAAAAAATCAAAAGTTCATTTAATTTTTGATGCAGGGTGTAATAAAATTCGTATATAACCAAATTTGTCCCGTTTCTGCAAAAAATGCTATACCTACTTAAGTTATTTAAAAATTAGCATAAAATGCTATTCTCATTAGCATTTTCTTCCTCCCTTTGTGTTTAATTTTTAACGACATGAAAGGAAGTAATTTTGCATAGCGATTTTTTCGTACTTCGTAAAAATATTCTGTTCATTTTTTGCTTCTAGATTCTTATATTCATGCCTTCAATAGTTTAAGTGAAAATTGACCTTAAATTCATTTGCATTCTGCTGTAGAATGTACGTTGCCTCTTTTTAACTGGCAAATGTTTTACATGAATCCATCAATCATTTAGTATATTTTGTGAAATGGAAATTTATAGTTATAAAAATAAGAGGGACATTTACGTTTGTGTATACTGCAAAATCATACTTAAATTCCCCCACTTAAAACAAACTAACAAGTTTGGAAAGTTCCCAGGATTGTTTAAAATAAAAAAAATGTTTGTATGGAAAATTAACTACTGCAATCATACGAGGGGGATTTAATTAGATTTTAAGTACAATTGTATATGGTTTCAAAAAGATGGCATTACCCGCTATATAGTAAATCCTGAAATGGACATTTATGACATCTAAAAGTCTATATTGGCTGGCCAGCCTCTTAACCAGGATTATGTCTTAAGTTTAGGAATACTTTTGGGTCTAGCGTTTGTTGATGTGCAATACCATTATGCAATACAGTAAATTTATATAAGTTAAGTGTCGCTCGTGGATTTGATACTTTAACAATTACTGATCCACGAGAAGTCGATATTCCCGATCAAGATTAACGTCAGCACCTATCCGTTTTGGCCCTTATCTGACGGTGTTCTTACCACCGGGTGAGTTTGTAATGAAGCGCAATGAAGCGACAATAGCACCACCTTTAAATTCCGTTATGCCATCATCGCACAGTGCACAATAAGTACGCTGAGTTGCAATTTATAGAACATAGAAGCCTGGACCCATGTCCTAACCTCTTGCTTAGGGGTTGGAGACCATCCAACTCCTTCTTTTGAGATTGCAACAACACACTTTATCAACCATGCACCAACCACAGACACCACGTGAACCCCCCAAGGCCACAGAGAGAGGGCTCTAGCCAGTCCCAGGACGATGGGCCTGTCATCTGTCATTGACTAGGAACAACGCCTTCATATGATTATATAGAGTTGCAGTTCCTTTCTATATGGTGTTGAGGAGTCTTGCTGAGCATTTGTCATTTCCTTCCTGCAGATGGCGCTTCTCAAACGTGATGATGACCTGTCTTTAATGCTAGGAATGAAAGCTGGCACGTCAGAGCGGTTAAAGCCTCTTAATAAAAAATGTAAACACCGCATTGAGATGTTTCGTCTCTGGTGGGATTCGAGGTCTTTCGCATTTTTTTTCGAAGGTCGATTAAAAAGAATTCGAACTAACATAAAAAAACGCTGCGATACGGGTCTTCTAATTTAACCTCTATTTTCACCGCTCACTCTCAAAATCGACCTAACTTTTGCTAACTTGAATTTGTTCCACAGTGTTATTGTATTTGCTTTGTAAATCGAATAACCGAGTAACTTTTTCAATTTAAAAACCAACTCACCGTTTTTGGTGGTGTAAAACGAAGTCATGCTATCAAGGCACATTAATCAGGTAGCCTCACTGAGGAGAGGAAATATTAAGGCGAAAATTATAAATATTTTTATATGGATTTTGACAGTTAAACTTAAAATTTTTCGCCTTAAATGGAAGTTGAACTATCAAACTCCATATAAAAAAAACTTTAAACATTTCGCCTTAATATTTTACATCATTGTGTATATTTAGCGAGTATAATTTTTATTTGTTTCACTGATTTCTTTTAATATTTCTCTTCTTAATCCATCTTTTTGATAACTTTGAAAACTACCTTCACTGACTATTTGTTGATTTATTTTTCGAATCATCATAATTGTTTTTTTTTTTTGTGTTAAAAGTAAAGTCACAATTTCTGTCTACAACTGATTTAATTTACAAACATTAGTTTTCTGATTTCTTCTTTTTTTATTTGCATTTCGGTATGTGTACCCGGTGCAAACACAAACAAATATTGCCAGATGCTTTAGCTGGGATTTGTTTGTAATTCCATTTTATTTCTTTTTAATTTAGAACTTGTTGATGGTTGAATTGCTGATGAGATGATTGAAGTCTTTATGCTTTGGGCTTAAAAAAAGTTATACAAACGGAGTTTTCTGCAACAAAATGTTTATTTGTTCAGCTTTAAAGCAACACCAATGCCGATAGACAGGAAATTAAAATCAGAAAAATAAATATTCATAAATTAAAAATTAAAACAATATTTCATTATGTTGCTCTATGCGGAATTAAAAGACATTTAGAAATCTCATAAATATTTTTTTAAATTAAATTTTTGTTTAAATATGGGCTTTTCCACACGGAAGGATATTGAACGATCTGATAATGGAAGAGCGTGTTGCTGCTAAGGCTGAAGGCATCTCAACCGAGCAAATACATATTTGGATAAGAAAGAGCTATTCGCGTGATGAGTGCCGCAATCAAGAAAATGCATGGGTGCATATGTTTGCTGTCACTATGGCAAAAATCCATGAAAGGGGAAATGAACTACTCCATCTGGCATCTTGTTCAGATTTAGCCCTTTAAAAACATTTGCTTTTTCCAAATCTAAAGAAGTGGCTGGCTTGGTGGTAAGAGATATGGGTCAAACACGTCTATTTTGCAGGTCTTAAATGATCTAAGTGTTAAGAGGGAACCAAAAAATTAATGCATGGAGCAACTCAGATGAAGAACAAAACGCATTTTTGCCGAGAAAAATATATTTTATTCATATCATTTTATTCCTATACAAAGGGGGAACCAGATACATACTAATAGGTTTGAGAAGGAAGAAGTGGGCGTGTTAAGAAGTTATTTACAGGGCCATAACATTTCGTATCTTTGGAAAGCGAGAATGTTACGAAACACTTAATCTGCTCACAGTTAAAAAGAAGCTGAAACCACGAAAAAATTATATAAAATATTTCTGTACCTTTAAAGCGTCTTTAAAGATGTGTAATCTATACATACAGTGGCACAGAAAACTTTACATACCCCCTATTTATTTCAATTCTAAGAAATATAAGCAAGATGTAGAAATTTCTTTTTAACCAAATAAACTAGCATTAGGAACAGGTAATAATAGTGGATTCATTTATTAAAAAAATTAGCAAAAAATCATTTTTAAGGGATAGAAAAGTCTACATACTGCTAGGTTAGAAATGTAAATATTAACAATCATGCTAAATAAATAGTGCTACCAACTTTTGTCAGCTCTTAAGAAAGTCATAGTTACAATTTTAATCTTATTTTCTATTAATAATTTGATCAAAAAGTTAATAAAATTTACAAAATGTGTAAAAGGAAAAAAATATGTTTGGAGTTGCGGAAGCTAGGAAAATTTCTTCGGGAAAGTGGTGAGTTAGTTGTGTGTTCGAAGGCAATTGTACAAACTATAATTAAAAACTGCAAAGAAATAAAATGCTTTGAAAGTAAGGCCAGGTGTGGCCGTCCACCTAAAGTAACTAATCGTATAAAACGCCTGAAGAAGAAACACAGCAGTGGAAATCTCAAAATACCTAGAATTTAATAATATTATGTCAATTCACCCAGAAACAGTTCGAAGTATACTTAGAAATTATGGATCTCATAGTCGTATGCCCAGGAAAAAGCCGTATATCAGCGATATTAATAAAACAAAACGCAAGTATTTTCAAAAGCTCAAGTTAACAAATAAAACCATTTCTGGGCTAATGTTATGTTAAGCGACGTCAGTAAATTCGGTTCTAATAGGAGACAGAGAGTTTGGCTTAAAAAATGATGAACTATTGCCTATATAATTTACTTCCAGTTACTATAACATTTACATCCAACTGTGATACATGGTGGTGGTAATATCATGCATATCTACTGCTGGTGTGGGCAATTTTGTATTGTTTGGGATCACGATGTGCCTATTTATTAATTAAAATCTTCTTAAAGAAATGGATAAACAAATTGAGACTAAATACTACCTGGTATTTTCGACAAGACAGCGATACCAAGCACAATGCGGGCATTGTAAAAGAATATCTTATATACAATATACCTCACCAACTGCATTATTCACCTCAGTCGCCTGAGCACTTATGGGAAGAAGCATAATCTAAAGAATTCACTAACTGAAGAATGGAATCACATTTTAGGATAAGTTTTGGAATTTTTCATGAAAAATAGGCTGGAGGCGGTTTAACGAATATTTGTGTACCCACAAAATATTAATTGGAACTTTGCAAATATTTAATATAGACATTAGATCATTTTTTATATATAGTATGTAGACTTTTCTGTGTCTTAAAAATGATTATTTGCTAATTTTTTTTTAGTAAATGAACTGAACCTTGAATTTTTTTATCCACTATTATTACCTGTTTACTGCCAGTATATTTGATTAAAAAGAAATTTGTACATCTTGCGTATAATTCTTAGAATTGAAATAAATAGCGGGTATGTAGAGTTTTCTGTGCCACTGTAGGTATAATAAAACAGTAACGTATTTCCTGTCTGTCCGTCATTCTGTGTTAGCATCACGTAAAAACTACGGGATGGATTTTTGAGGAGCTACCTTAGTAGCCTAATTCAAATATAGGATACTTTTTTCCGCAAAAATATCTTATTTCCAAGAGAAAGTAGAGAAAAAGCAGTAAAAGTACGCAATTTTGACGATGTGCATACCTTAAGGCGGCATATTTTAGTAGGGATGAGAACCTTTCTATAAAGTAAATACAATAAGGTGTAGATTGCTTTTAAAGCAAAATAATAAAAAAAAGTAAGGATGCTGACGAGCTAGTTTTCTTATATATTTATTCAAGCAGTTTATTATAAAATTAAAGGAAAAAGAACTCGTAAAAATCGGTCACTGAGTTGTCCTATTTAAAATCACGTTATTGCAAATATTTTTGTGAGCGGAAAAATTTTTATCTTATTTCAAATCACTCCGATAATAAAGGATTTTCAGAACAGACCTGAATATTTAAATATTAAAACAAACACGTTTCTTTAAATTGAAACAATCAGGCTTAATGTTTAATAGCAAGCTGTGCTTCTTATTTTATTTTCAAGTAAAAACAATAAAATAATTATGCACTTGGTACTACTGGCCTCTATACGACAATCAAAGCAAGAAAACGTTTAACAAATCTTTTCAAAGTTTGCTGCAGCTCTACTGCAGACTGCAGAAAAATTGTGGTGCGCATTAACTTGGTTAAACAAATCGAGTTTTATAGCTTTTTAATAACAAACAAAAATAAATAAATAAATAAAATATATGTATACACATAAATGTTAATTGCAGGGTTTTATAACTCTTTCAAAAAAAAGAGAAGCACATGTAGAGGAAAACAGACATGTTTGAATAATGAATGGAATATAAAGGCAAGCTGTTGAAACAATTCTCCATTGCGGTGTTCACTGGTTGTTTTGTTTTTCTCTTTTTCCTTTGCGTTTTCGCCATGAATATTAAATACATTAAGTGCTTGTTAATAAAATGCTCAAACATTTTTGAATCAAAGAAAATCGCGTTTAATGTCTAACAACCAGAAAATCAAAATAAACTTAAGTTAAGTCATTTCTAATGGCCATATGTATGCCCAGCAAACACAAAGTTAAACGTTGAAAGTGAGTTGGATTTAATCATTCGATATTTCGCCCGAAATTGTCTCAAATATTGAAATTCAGACAATGGTTTTTATTTGAGAAAAATAAATAAATTTTTTTGTTTTTAAATGTAGATATAGTCCATTCAGTTGTGAATTATAGGGGGTGTTAAAAAGGAAGTCAACAAAAAGAAAATTCGGTACATTATACAGTTTTCTTGGATAAAGGGGAAAAACCAAGCCAGGCGGCTGAAATTGTGAATGGTGCCTATGGTGCCGATACTGTAACAACAACAAGGTGCTACCTATTACTGTTACTAAGTATCCCCGAGGGATACTAACTGTCTGTGCTGTATTGCATAAGCTCTGACAAAGTGCTCTCGGGGCATATGGAGAGAAGACAAAACTCTCTTAGGACAGCTGCTTTCGATGCACAGTTCTGCTGACACCGGCGGTTGTTGCCTTGTGAAACTAGTTCTATAAAAAAAACCCCAACTCCAGGATGGAACTGCATACGCCAGGGATGCATGGTCAAGGGAGTGCTTGGC
This sequence comes from Phasia obesa, assembly GCA_949628195.1. Lineage (NCBI taxonomy): Eukaryota > Metazoa > Arthropoda > Insecta > Diptera > Tachinidae > Phasia > Phasia obesa. The sequence continues at coordinate 73,008,662 of OX451218.1, forward strand.
TCTTAGTATGCGAACTCTGGATACCGGTCGACCTCCAGTTTCAATATAGACTTACCCACGCATAAGGGGCTCTGTGTGGGTGGACCCTATAAATCCCATCATTCGTGGGAATCGAAATTAAAAATAATAAAAACAAAAATAAAAAACACGACCGTGGGGATCCGAAAGGGAGAAGTCTGGAAACCTCGCAAGATGCTGAAGGGCTGGTCTCTTAGGAAACTCCGGTCTTAACTGGCCTAAGGGGGGCCTCAGAAGAGATGGACAGGAACGCCCGAAGGGGGGATAGGTTAATTTCTGAAGAGTCTCCTATGGCGTCCACCCGGTATATTCCGATAGGGATGGACAATGAAGCCTCGTTAGAGGTGGAGAGGTTAATCTCTAAAGGAGTTCCGATTGTCACTGACCAATGAAGGTTATCGGAAGAAATAGACAAAGAAACCCTGCAAGGGGTGGACGGGTCATTTTGCGAAGATACTCCTATGGCTATGGAGGTGAATGCGGATGAGCCGGACGCACCTGACCCTATGGGTACAGGTAAATCCTTATCGGAAGCAGGCACCTCAAAACGATCCTTCATCGTCGAATCGGAGCCGCTGCAGCTCATGTCTAAAAATGAGAAGCAAAGGCAGAAGAGGAGACGGAGGAAGGATAGGAAGGCTATCGAGAAGGTGACAAGTCGGATCGACAGTCTTAGAATATACCAACTTAATATTCATCACAGTAGAGCAGCTTCAGAAATGTTAATGCGGTGTTTTGTTGAGGATAAGCTGGATATAGCGTTGTTACAGGAACCCTGGATTGTGCACAACAAGATCAGGGGCCTGTCTCAACAGACCGCCAATCTGTACTACCCACAGACTGATGGTAAATTGAGGTAATGTATCCTGGTGCGGCATGGAGTACAAGTAGTACCTATGCAACATCTCTGCTCGCCGGATCTTACAGTGGTAATGGTCGGCAGTGGTTCGGGATCATTTCTGATTGCGTCAGCATATCTTCCCTATGAGACGCCAGGTCCACATCCTTCACAGGAGGTGGAAAATTTGGTTAGTTTCTGCAGGAAAAGAGGCATGGCGTTGGTCATTGGCTGTGATGCAATTTTGGTTTGACGATTCGCACCGGCACACAGTGAACGGTCCCCATAGTAAAACTGGAAAAAAATCGAAGGAGTTGTGGTAGCTTAATTAAATTTTTGGCACATATCTCTCTTGGCCTACTATTTTCAAAAATGAATTAACATTTTTAGAAATCCTTTTATATTATCCAGTGCGGGGACAATTAAATACCCAAAATTCCCCCTTTTCATTAATTATTTTTTTGAATTTTAATCTATCATTTCACATACAAAATGATGAAGCGTGATAGTTTTTTTTTTATAAAATAATTATTTAGGGTTGCCATATACCTTTTTTGAATATAACATTAACTTTTTAATATTTTTATTATTTAAAGTTTTGAAAATACTCATAACCATTGGTATTGCTTTAAAGCATATAATATTATAATAGATTTTCAAATATTAAAAATATCAAATTTTTTAAACCTTTTAATACATATTTTAGCATATACATGTAGAACAGAAAAAAGATTATTGATGCGTAAAAGTAGTTTTTTTATGTGCCTATTTTTTTAAAGTACATAGTTAGGCAATTTTTTTTACAGTACTGTTATAAATATTTGAATTTTAGGATTTTCTCATTGTTTCTGCTTCATTTCGGAATAAAACAAATATTTATTGAAAAATGAATTTTTAATATTTACTTTTCTAAACACATTTTTTGTTACTTAAAAGTTATGAAAAAATTATAAAAATAATTCGACTTTAAAGCCCTGTAATTTTTATAGGTGTAACGCACATGAAAAACCAAACCACCACAGTTTTTTTTTTAGATTTTTTCCACTAGACAGTTTACCGTGCGGCAGGCAGAAATTACAGAAATATATGAAACTGAATGGCAGTCGTAGCATCGTCCCAGCGCTAAAGATCAACCATATAACAGTTTTAAACTATTTGCCCAAAGTTGAACTCAAAAAGAAGCTCGATGTTTGGATGCCTCACCAATTAACACCAAAAAACATAATGGATCGATTTTATTTCTGCAAAGTCTTGACAATCGGATTCAAAACGACCTATTTCTTAAACGGATGATGACTGGGAATGCGAAATGGGTCAAATACTACAATATTGTGACTTGCATTTTCGCCTTTGTCAAAGAAATCCTGTAAAATGTACAGCATTTGCTCTTAATTGACTTCCATTTTTAAGACCCCGTAAATGCCCATTTACATTATGCAATTTTTGTTGCTGCAATTCCTCATTAGTAGGCGAGAGGGGAGAGAGGAATTGAAAAGGGTACACTTATGCATGTACTCTTGAAATTCGTTTTGTACTGTCATTCGTAGTTTTAATTTTGAAGTTTAAAATGTAAACAAATGTATACATCCATACAAGTTGCTGCAATGCAACATTAAAAAAGAAACGAGAAAGATTGCAGCGACAAAAGTTGCATAATGTAATTCGGGACTAACTCACAACTGAATGTACGAAACACAAAGCAGTAAAGGAATTTTTCAGTGTGAAATGTCATCTTTTCAACGAACATACATTTAAATTTTTTTTCGATACTTTACGAGATATCAGCCACTGAAAAAATAATGGATTTCTTTTTCTCCAACCTATTATATTAAATATTAAGCATTTTTAAGGTGCCTATTATGAGCAACTTTCGATCTTCGACTGTAGTCGAAAGAATGGATCAAACGAATTTTCATTTGGTATTATGGCGCACATTCTATGAAAATAATGCTACAGTGAATTTTACTTAACTGGATTATTCACAATAGTACATGTTTATCAGCTGGCATTATAAATAAATATTGTTTTAATAATTTATAAACGAAAAATTGAAATTATTAATAAAAATGACTACGACGGTACTTACAACCTTAGACCTGCATGAAATTAAAATAATAATTTATATAAAAACTCACAAATACTTACATTTTCAATAAGTTTTACAAACTGACAAAAACCATCGAAAGCAAAATTGTGTTCGATTGAAAATTCGTTGTATAACGAAATTTTCGACAGTGCTACCAACTCAAAATACGAATTTGACATTCGATTTTCGATGTTCGATAGCCAGCGAAGATCGAAAATCGAATGCAACTCATAATAAGGACCAAAGTTTGAAAAAGTTTTTCGATTCAAAAGGAAAAACTTTGTCAAATCAAGTCGTTTTAAAAATTTTACAAATATTTGTTACCTAGATGGACAGGTTTAGTACATTTGAAAATAAGTTCAAGTTTCGGCCATTATCCAGATTTACTTTGCAAAACGATTTCGCTTGTAAATTAACAAAATTCCCGCAAATGAAGTCAAACCAATCCACGATAGACCCTACAGACTTGATATCATTAAAAAAAATACATCGTGCGGTTTACACGCTAGTGACATCGTTGGACTTTATTTCCTCAAAAATTAAGCCGGAGCTGGCGTTACGGTCAATGAATGGCGTTCCGTGCAATACTGCTAGTGTAACCATAAAATTATCAATTAAGACTCCAAGCTAGTGCGATTTTCTGTGGGGCCACGTGTAGTCTCTGGTTTTTGCTAATAAACCAGCAATAATTGACGACCTGAATGAAGGCCATCGTTGTTCGTATTATTTTTTTCCAATATTATTCTGCTTTTTTATACATTAGAGTATCCAATTAATCGGTTTTTGATTTTATTCGAGCTCGACTGTTAAAAGTTTTGAAATCAAAATGAGAAGCAAGTTTTTGCTTTGTTTAACACCTGTCACTAATTCTATTGTAGCAAGTTGGGTCTCATTTTCAGCTCAGTACTTTTAAAGACCAAAAATGTTTGTATAGGAGTTTGGCCTTGCGATCAGCTTTATGTTTTATTGCAGATTAATTAAAAATCCAAAATTATTAGTTCAAAAAATAAAAAAAAAAATATTTGAAACGACATTTGAGAAAAAGTTGATAATAATACATTACTCAATTTGAGAAAAATTCACCATTTAGTTGAGAAAGCCTTTTTTTCTCTCAATTAATGTTAAAATCATTATCAACCGCTAACCATTAGAGAAACAGTTTGATTTCAAATCATTCTCGAGTTGAGTTTTATTATACGAGTTTGCTGGGTAACAAAACAAAAATATTTGTAAACTAACAACATGGTTGAGAAACTAATTTAACTTGTCGGATTTAACAAGCAATAAATAATGAATTAAATTATAATAAACATAAACCACTAAAGAAAATAAAAATTTTGTAGTTTTTCTTTACTAAAAAAAAACTATAAAAAGCCAATTAAATGGTCGTAAAACAAACAAATGATGTACAAAAGAATTAAATCATTTAAAAGAAAATGCCAATAAGGAAAATATGATTAAGTTAGAACTAAAAGCACCATTAGAATTTCCCATATAAGAGGACATTTAAGCGAAGTATCATTGTAATATAAAATTCAAGTATAATTTGTCTAAAATAAAAACGTTCTGTGAATTTTTATTTTTTTTTTTTTTTGAAAAAGTGCTAAGTTTGAAAATCGTGAATAACTCTTATAATTCAATCGATTAGTTATTGAAAAAGCGAAAGACATATTCGTTAATTAATAGGCAACCAAAAATATCTATCATTGTATCGTAATTTAGTTTAAAAACATCTGCTCTAAAGTTTAAGAAATCTGCGAGTTAGACTTATTAATTAAGGTCTTCTGGGTTCCTCTCCACCGTACAATATTAAACTTTTAATTAAAAGCACCTCCCACACTTGTTGTTTCTCCAATTGTGGAGTTTGAGGAAGAGATAGGCGAATGTAAAGGCTTTCTTCTTTTCCTTTATGTTAAAGGGTTTTAATTTTTCGATTCTCTCTGTCGGGCAAACTGTAGAATTGCAATTGCAAGTGTAGACGGAGAGTTAAGGACTATTTTGTAGTTATTGTACTATTTATTAATTAGTTTATCTATAACGATTCCGTAAAACTAGCTTGCAACGCCTTACTAAAAGGGTAAATTTTTTATTTTTTCACTAGCTGTGGAAAAGAATCCATGACAAATATTTGAACAAGTGAAGTTTATTAAGGAATATGAGGTCTCTCTTTCGATTGTTAAACCCATATTGTTGGTATCTGTTATTAGCAGAGGTTCGAAAGACCAGTAAGCAAAATATATTAAAAACTAAAGCCGTGGTCCTTGGCATCAACATAATACACAAACAATGTAATATATGTTATTTAATATTTATATTTTAATGTTATTCCAAAGAAAGCTGTATTTTCCAACGCTGTTTCACAATAGTTGTTTGTCACATTGAGTTTTTTTTCCTTTCTGTTGAACTCTTTTTTAAAGTTTTCTTTTTATTTTTCCATCTATTAGTAGCAAGACACAAACAAAGGTTGAAAGTGTTTTCGTTTTCGTTTTTATTTTTGCTGTGAAAAAGTGCTAAGACCAAACAACTCACCAGTCGGACGACGTATCGAACGAGCGTATGAAATCAACAAAAACCAATTTAATTTTGATAAAGTTGGATTTTTTCGTTGGTTATGTGGCATTAACCATGATTGACATAGAAAACGTGTCTACATACTGGCTTATTTGGGTTAAAAAAATATATAGTTACTTTATTGTTGTTTTAGCATTTTCCACCATTAATAAGAAAGTTTGTTTTCTTTGGCAAGGGACAGTATCGTTACCTAAAAATAAACGAGAAAAAACAAAGGAAATTAGGTTAAAACTGTTTAAGGAAAAAGAAAAAAAAAATATTATAGTGTGAAAAACTAATGTGAGCTTAAATTTAGGAATGCATAAAGTATTAGACAAATTGAGGGCGATTGGTGGATTTAGGGCATAGAATCCAGTGATTACAGAAGAGATAAATTTTGAGACCACAAGCACTTAAAATCTTCAACAATAATATTTATTTAAATGGCTTAGGGCTAAATTTAGCAAATTTTTTTACATTTTTTAGCTTCGCAATATTTTACTAAATTTAAGAGAAATTTATTTGTAAAATTCCGTTTTTATATTCCCTATTTAATTTATTCTAATTCAATTGAATTAAATGTAATTGATTTAATTGAAATTAATTACTTGAAGTTAATTAGATTTAATTTAATTGGATTGAATTTAATTCGAAACACTATTTTAACCGGTACCATTTTTTTATAAAACACACACACGAAGTGTGGGAATTACATTGTTTTAATTGAATCCAAATTTAATTAAATCAAATTAAATTATTTTAATATAGTTTATTTAACATTTTTTTTTTGAATAATTTGTAATTTAATTATTTTTATTTTCAAGCTTTAGGTCGTTAATTATTTTTATTTTTAATTGTACTTTTCAGAACGCTAATTTTTTTTATTTTTCCTGATGATGCTACACAATGGAGTAGCGAAATATCGAAAATAAAAATAATTAACTATCTGAAGCTTGAAAATAAAAATAATTAAATTACAAATTAAATTAAATTAATTAATTGAATTCATTCAATTCAATTCAATTTAATTTAATTTAATTTAATTTAATTTAATTAATTTACTTTAAATCGAATTAAATTAAATCAAATTGAATTAATTTAAATTGAATTAAATTAAAACAAATTAAATTCAATTAAAATAAATTAAATTAATTTAAATTCAATCAAATTTAATTAAATTAAAATAAATTGAATTAAATTTAGTTAAATTAAGTTTAATTCAATTTAATTTAATTGAGTTTAATTGAATTTACGTCAATTTCATTTAATTAAATGTTATTGAAGTTACTTGATGTTAATTGAGTTTTATTGAATTCAGTTGGATTGAATTTAATTAAATTTAATTAAACCGGAAACACTATTTGAACTTATGCTATTTTCTACACAGAATTTTTTTCACCCATTAAGGGTTTTAATTCGTTTTGAATTAACGTTTATTTGATTTAAATAAATACTTATTTATTTAAAATAAACCACAAAAAAAAAAAATAAAAAGCTAATTGAATAAACAAATTATTTTATTGAATTTTAATTTGAAACCAACTAAAATCTTTAATTGGTGAAAATAATTTTTTCTGTGTATAAATCACAAACAGACGTGTGAATTGCATTGGTTTTAATTAAATTGAATTAAATGCAATTGGATTAAATTAAGTCTAATTGTATTTTTTTGAATTTAGTTAACTTTAATTGAATTTATTAAAATTTACAGGAGTTAAATTAACTCAATTTTAAGTGAAATAAAATTTAAAATTAAATTTATTTGTTTTGTTTCTTAAACATTGAAGCTATTTTTTAGCTGAGAACCCGAAACATTATTTTAACATATAATAAAACCGTAACTTATTTCCTGTCTATGTGTTTGTGTTTGTATCACGTAAAAACTACTGGATGGATTTAAACAAAATTTTGTGAGGAGGTACCTTAGTATCCTTATTCAAATATAGAAAACCTTTTTTCGCAAAAATATTGCCAAGAGAAAGTGGAGGAAAATCAGTGGAAGTACGCAATTTTACTGATATGCATACTTTAAGTCTCCTTTTATTTTTGAAAGCGGCATATTTTAGTAGGGATGAGACCCTGTGTATAAAGTAAATACATAAGCAATAACTGAAACACTTAAAAAGTAACGATCTTTCGTGCGGATTGCTTTCAAAGCAAAATCGAACAAAATATTGTAAGGACGCTGACGAAGTGGCGGGCACAGATAGTGTCCTATAAAATTAATTTTTTTACATCTCCTATTTAACAAAGCTCCACATTTTTAAAATCGGTTAGTTCGGTGAGTGTTGTCTATCAGTCTGGGGTCGTGGGCTCGATTCCCACGAAAGATTCTGGGTGTTTCACTACAATAAGTGTAGTTCTTTGTTATTATACTCAGTAAATTAAGTTAATCTGAGCGGTACCCAAAGGGCAAACGGTAAACCTAGGTTTACCCTTTGGGTACCTAAAGTACTACTACACAGAAAAACTCCTTAACTGGAGACAAATTCTGCACACGACTTATTGAATATACAAAATATATAGAACCAGGACCGCTAGCAAGAACTTTGAGCTAAAGAAAAGAGCAAAGCTACTGAAAAAAAATGTTTCAATGCTGTCTTGTAGATGATAAAACATAGATACAACTTTGCTGGTTGTCACAGTTTATAAAGCAGAAGTATAACTCAGAAAAATTATGATACGGCAACATAGTCTTCCTTGTAAATAGATTTGCCACAACAACAAACAAAAAATATAAAAATAATAATTTGCATTGAATTAAGTTGCAAACCAAAACAAGGTTAAAAAAATTTTATGTTTTCATTATAAAACAACAACTGGTATATTATTAATGTTGCAGCAAGTTAGTAAGTTCCTAGTTGATTAACATTTTTTGTTGTTATTATTATTATGTTGGTAAATACATATATTTCTATATTTGCTTATAACAACTGATTTTTGAAAAACATCCAACTGACTGACATAAGACAATCTAACTGAAATTTCAGTTTCGTTTGAGGCAGCCGCATAAAATATTTTGTTTGAAATCTGTTACGAAATGTAAAACAGTAGCGCCACCACCATCATTTAAATTATGCAATTTCCTTTTGGCTAAATAAAGTAACAAATATTTCTTTTTTGTTTTTGTATCATGGCTGACATGATTTGAGTGAAGAAAATATGCAGCATTTGCTTGTAATCCATTTAGTAAGGAGGGAGGTTTGACTGAAAAAAAAAAAGAAAAAATAAACGGTTGCGGTTAGAAGAGCCTACCGTTATATATCCAATATATCCGTGTCTATAGTAAAGGCTTTGCTTAGTCCTGTATCTGGTCTAGGGTATAGTTTTGGACATAATAAATTAATAAAACTAAGCTTTTAAGTATATTTGTAATCAGATATGGACTGAATAGTTACATAGGTTTTTAGTCAACCTAATAACAGTCTTTTGTTCGATTTACAGAATGGAGCGTAATCACCGCATTCGATATCGGGTAAACTAGTCGAGTAAGCTAAATATGCTATTCGACATGTATCGAATCGTTATTTATATCAAATTGTAATAGATTAATAATAAGTCAACAAGTGAATAAGAAAACACGGTTTACAAACATTTGCTTTACATTGAAATTACGATGCTTTTTATTTGATATCGAGTGCCAGCCATGATACCAAATTAAAAAATTAGGAGAGATTTTATTCGATAGCGAATTCGGTGATTAGACCCCTGGCTTATACTGTAGTTTCTATTATAGAAAGAGAAACACCCATTCTTTGATATTAAAGAGGTATTGATCATCACGTCTATACCATAGACTATAGTCGGCGCCTGGGTTTCTATGCAAGATGGGACAAAATAAATGACCCTATTAAAATAAGAAATAATTTTTGGCAAATATGTTCGAATATTAAGTCATTAGTCAGATTTGTAAAAACTAATTGTAATTAGTGCGCAGAAAGCATGGAACTACATATATACTTATCAAGAAAGCGAAATATATATATTTTTCGAGGAATAATTTGTCCGTTAGGCATAGCGTTAATTTCGACGTCGTTCATTGTGCTCTTCAGTCAAGCCACTGGATCAACAGCTTAACCGGAAGACCTCCCTATAACTCAGGGACCCAATAAGATAGTGACTATAGTAATAATAATATCAAACAAACGTCGTGAGATAAAGTTGACACACAGTCGGCTCTGAGGTCTATATTGAATGAAGATTGAAAGATGTGCAAAGTGACCGACCGTTTGAAATTTTCCCGTGTCATTCTAAGGCCCATTATTATAACTTGCCAATAGCAAAAGTTAGGCTTTTATCGAAGAGATAAGTAGTGTTTCGTTATCATAACGAGGGTAAGTCGCCGCGAATATAACTTGTCTTTTATTTTTAGCCAAACCGTATAACAGACGCTCTATTTCAGTCAATACTCTTAGCCACAGATTAGTCTTGATCAAATTTATAGCTAACTATACCGTTAATTATATAAGTATGTAGCTAAGTCAATAGTTCGGTCGATTTTATTAGCCCTTATTCTATTTTCCGTCGATAACATCGCCGTCACTTTTAAGCCACCATCACTTCACTTTGTGTAGACAAAGTCATCGATGCAATTATAATATAACCGTCTTATGACGACATCGAAGGCTGTTCTGCAGAGAAATCTTATTAAAAAAATTGAATAAAGTGGATGTATTTACGCTGCTTATTAAAAATCTGCCCTCAGTTTTTATACCCTTCAACATAGGTGGAAATGGTATATATAAGTTTGTCATTCCGTGTGTAATTTCTACAATATTCATTTCCGGCCCCAAGTATATATTTATTTATATTCTGGATCCTAATACATAGAAAAGTTGATTAAAAAATGTGCGTCTGTCCGTGTTCGGGTAGACATGTCGTTTGCCAAGGCACCAGACGAGATACAGAATATTAAAGTCCATCAATCTGCCAGGCAAGGTTTCGAAAATTTTAGGATTGTAATTCAGCAACATCAGATCATTCCTTTTGAGGCTGCGGGCGAAAAACCACGCCCACCTATATTCTTTTTTGGTTTTAATCATTATCTTTTGATTTTTTTTAAATATTAGACCGCGGATATTGGATGATCAATAACTCCCTCCGAGGGCAGATTTTGTGTTTATTTTTAGGTTGGTAAGCTTTTTCTGTTTTGATTTGTATTCAAGGCCTTTATACAAAGCAATACATATAGAGGTAGCCAATAGACCCACTGGCAACCCCCAGCTCATTAAGGGGGGGTGTCAATATGAGGTTTTTTTTGCTTTAGTCTGAACATTCTAACGCAGTATATATTGCAGAAAGTTACTAATTTTTACAAAGATCTTTTTGGAGGGCCCAAAAGGCAGTAAATGCAGTAAAAAAGCTATTTCATAGCCATATTCCATTATTCGTAGTAGATCCTTTTGGGAAGCCTCTTGCCACGAAAGGATTTTTTTCACTTCTGAATTTTAATCTTTTTCCATTTTGAATTCTATGGGACTTCAACTCGCTTATAAAAATATGCGATCTATTGTGCATCCTTTCTATCGACTGGAATAGGTTAAGGCTTCGAGTAAATCAAATTCCCATATACATATTTTGAAACAAATAAAATCCTGCCTAGGTTCTTCGACCTGTGAGACCCCAAAGCAGAACAATCAGATAGATCATGCTCAGAGGTTTCATAGTTCTGTCTGTAGCTCAGATCTACAGACCACTATACAATGTTATCTATAATTTGTAAACGGCATACGCGGCTTTTAGTTGAGAGCAGTCTACAATCTAAATATAGTGATATATAATATAGTGTATGCCTTAATTCGATATTGGAAATAACCTATTTAAGGAGATTTATTTTACAACAAATACAACAAAAACTTCCAAACTGATGCGAATTAAACTAAAATAAATTTGCATAAAAAATTAATGTGAATATAAGCCCAAGTTACTCTCCGAAATTTCGGTCGTTAAAAGTAGTGAAATCAAAATGAGAATCAAGTTCTAGTTTGGTGCAATACAATTATAGTGATAGGTTTTATTGAATCAAGGAAGAACACGGTTCTTATTTTGATCTCAGTTCTTTAAATGGCAAAATTTTTGGATATGAAATTGAGCCTACTATCAGATTTCACAGTATTCCGCTTGTTGTTTCATTCTGCTTTAAGTTTTTTTTTTTTATTTTGTAATAAAGTCTAGGAAACTACAAAAGGGTAAAAGCAGGGCGAATGGGTTTGGTTTAATACACATACTATATGCAACTTGACATATTTTATACTACAAATAAATTCGTATGAATTCGAAATTTCAAATGATTTTGTTAAACTCAAAAATCTTATCGGTTTTTTATTAAACATTTTCAGTTGTTTTGAAACAAATTTGAAATTGAAACTATTTCGTTGTTGGTGCAGCATTAAGCAAAATATCACTTTTACTCTTGTAATCAACTCTAAAACAATGTGCAACAAACCATGTGGAATCTACAACAAGAAAAAACGTTTTACTTTCTGTTTTGTTGTTGTTGCTTAATCAACTAATGGTTGCTACTTTCTGACAATCATGCAACATTTACCATCAGGCAAAAGAAACAGGCCGGCAGTCAGCCAACCAACCAAACAAACAAACAAACGGCTAACTAACTAAGCCAACTACTCAACTAACGAGCTCTCGAAACGAAATTGAAATTTTATGTAACGAGTGATTTTTTAAGAGCTTGAGAAATTTTTTTTTAAAAAAAACGCATAAAATTTGCAAAATCTCATTGGTTCTTTATTTGAAACGTTAGATTGGTCCATGACATTTACTTTTTGAAGATAATTTCATTTAAATGTTGACCGCGGCTGCGTCTTAGGTGGTCCATTCGGAAAGTCCAATTTTGGGCAACTTTTTCGAGCATTTCGGCCGGAATAGCCCGAATTTCTTCGGAAATGTTGTCTTCCAAAGCTGGAATAGTTGCTGGCTTATTTCTGTAGACTTTAGACTTGACGTAGCCCCACAAAAAATAGTCTAAAGGCGTCAAATCGCATGATCTTGGTGGCCAACTTACCGGTCCATTTCTTGAGATGAATTGTTCTCCGAAGTTTTCCCTCAAAATGGCCATAGAATCGCGAGCTGTGTGGCATGTAGCGCCATCTTGTTGAAACCACATGTCAACCAAGTTCAGTTGTTCCATTTTTGGCAACAAAAAGTTTGTTAGCATCGAACGATAGCGATCGCCATTCACCGTAATGTTGCGTCCAACAGCATCTTTGAAAAAATACGGTCCAATGATTCCACCAGCGTACAAACCACACCAAACAGTGCATTTTTCGGGATGCATGGGCAGTTCTTGAACGGCTTCTGGTTGCTCTTCACTCCAAATGCGGCAATTTTGCTTATTTACGTAGCCATTCAACCAGAAATGAGCCTCATCGCTGAACAAAATTTGTCACATTTGAACATTTCGAACCGAACACTGATTTTGGTAATAAAATTCAATGATTTGCAAGCGTTGCTCGTTAGTAAGTCTATTCATGATGAAATGTCAAAGCATACTGAGCATCTTTCTCTTTGGCACCATGTCTGAAATCTCACGTGATCTGTCAAATACTAATGCATGAAAATCCTAACCTCAAAAAAATCACCCATTACTATCATCATCGACAACAACAACAACAACTACAACAATAACAATATTTTTATTTTTTAACAAAAATTTGCACTCTTTATTTTAGTTTTATTGTTCGATTTTTGTTCAGCCAACAAAATGTATTGTTTTTATTGTTGTAGTTATAATCAGTTTAAGTAGGCTGCTTCTCCTTTTAGTTTGACCCAGTTTCAAAAAGTTTTTGACGGCTGCGATTGTGTGTTTTTTTAAAGTATTTTTTGTACTCGTTGCCATATTTTCTTGCAATATTACAGAAAGGATATTAAAAATTTGTTTCCGTCATTGTTGTTGTTGGCAACAGGAAATAGAAATCCAATTGCAACTTTTCACAGTTTGTAATGGTAGTATTTTCGACCGAGGTTAATTAATATGAGGGCAGCACTACAAGGTCTTATTTTAGACTCTGTTATACGTAATAAGGTAAGACATCGGGATTTTAGCTTTCAATATTTTTAGCTGCTACCACTTTACTACAAACAGCAAATATAGGTTGAATGTAATATAGGTCTTCTTGGATTCATAAGTCAATTTATATGTTTTTATCTCTAAAAATAGCAATAGGAAACAAATAAAATGAAGGAAGAAAATATGCGTTTTTATAGGTAAAGATTTTTACCAGCTGCCGCAAAAGTAATGTCATATCGTAATGTGATTGGGTTACAGTTTTCATATTAATTGTATTTGAAGATGTAAAATTATTGACATTAAGTTAAAAAAAATTATATCAGCCACCTAGCAAGTTCTTAAACATTTGCACTCGTTTTACGGCAGTTTGAAGTGTTTCTGGTAAAACATATGGCCTTCAAACGGGCCGTGTCACATACACAATAAAAAAAAACGTGTTATTGTGTTCGAAAAGTTAAATACCTAAAATTGTCTATCCTACTTTAATGAAATTTTCTCTTTGTGACAGACTTGACAGATTGAAACCGATAGATGGCGCTGTCGTTAAGAACTAAAGAAATGCTCTATACCCAAAAACACTAATTCGATAATAAAAAATAGTTCCTCAGAAAAATAATGGATCGATTTATAGAGATAAAGAGGTATAAGTTGAGACCTATAGTCGCTGAATAGGGTTCTTTCCTGGTGAACCAAAAGAGCTTTTAAATCCCGAAGGAAATTTACAGTATTTTAAGAAATTCCTTGTTTTCAAAGAATTATCTTGTACATTTTAGCGTTATAAGCAATTTTGAAAATTGGCAACATTGCCAAAAAATATATTAACATCTTAAAAATGCCCTACTCAACACTGATTTATGGTAAAACTTAGGACTTGATATTTCTCTAGCACACAAGAACTTATATCTTAATAAAATTTGAAATTTGGCAACACAGCTTGAAATTTAAAAGCTATTAAAATTCACTAATATTTTCTCTTTTCCAAACAACATTAATGTGAGTGACCATATTCAAGAAAAATTTTTTAGTTTAATGGTAATAAAATAATTTTTAAGAATGTTTTAAATTTGGCAACATTACCTAACATTAAGTTTACATTAGACAATGCTCTCATGACATTAGCAATACATACACACTTTTTCACTAATACATGCATACTTTCTCAATTGTCTTGACTACTTCAAAAATATTTTGAAAACAGTTACTAGGACAATGATTTAAAGTATGCTGACAATAATTCAGTTTTTTTGTACTGAAAAATATTAAAAAGGGAAAAATCAAAAAACTTAAACAGTGATTTGACGAATGCCGACAATAAGTCAAAGTTTTGTTTACAGAAAAAAATTCAAAAAAGGAAAAATCAAAAAATTTAAATGAAATGTCTTAACTATTGTCTAGACCCCTATACTACGGAGACAATTGTCAGCATTTTTGACAACTAATACTTTTTATTGTTATGAGAGTACTGTCAAATGTAAACGCTAGGTAAATTATTAGAAGAATAAGTCACAAAAACTTAATTTTAAAGAATTTCATATTTTTTTGATATATTTTCTAAGAATCAAATATCCATAAATTGAAAAAACAAACAAAAATTTAAATTTGGCAACATTGCTTACGAAATTAAAACAGTAGAAAAGCAAAAACAAACCATAAAATTGGAAACTTCACTCTTCTTAAGTATGAAAAACCTGTTTACTCCGATAAATTCAATTACAAACGAAGTCCACAGTCGAAATAGTTACTTACTGCTTCAAGTTTACATTTTGTCTGCGATGGAACCAACTATATTTTTAAGCCGACTAAAAAAGACAGAATAAAAGGTCGATTATGGATGACAACCGAATCTCAGTTGCCTTGTCAGTTGCCGAAATTGTATTACGTAAGGCAACTGACAACTTAAACTTGGTAATTTAAGTTGCCAAAATTGCCATCCATAAATTTGTGGTTGCTGTTGATTTTTTTCGCCGATTATAAAGTAAAAACTGCATTAAAACACACGGCTCCTCTTCGAGTCCCAACCAGTGCCCAAAGGACTGGTACCACGGGAATTGGTAGTCCCACAGGGAGCCTATCCTTTCTGTAACCGGTTGTTGGTGAGGTCCCCTTCGGAGGTACACGTGGTGGTTTTGGTTTAAGATCGATTTATATAGGTATGGTGCAAGGTCGATCAAGTGTGCTATTGCACTCTCAACAGACCGGGTTTGGATATTCTCCAAACCCCTAAGCAAGATGCTATAATATGGATCTAGACTTGCCTTGGATAAGGCTTGCCATATTATATAAATTGCTACTCATTGTGACTGTATCACACACAAATTGCGATTGGTGGCAGTCGTAAAGTGTTGTTATACTACACAATGGGGGCGCTAGTCTACGCTTATATTTCCCTCGGTGGTAAGACCACCGTGGGATTAGCCCAAGCGGCAGGTGCCCACGTTAATCTTGTTCCACATATCTGAGCACCTTACTGTCCTTGTAGCCTCCCTTCACAATTCCAGGTTTGATGAGTTCACCCCTTGTGGGACGTATGCTCGCATTAGTCCGTTTCCCAGTGCTACTCTGGGTTCTGGTTCACAGATATTCTCAGCACATCCCCTTTTTGCTAGTTGGTCTGCTCCTACAAATAAAGTTTTCTTGAGATTTGTTAAAAAAACGAATGATCCAAAAAAAAAGAACTACAATATTTTCTGAAGCGCCCTATTTCAAAACTCATCACAAAATTTCTTATACGAGTATGTATGTCGACAAAAAAACAAAATGTAGAATGTTTTCTTTCAGTTCACTTAATTTACATTCCAAAATCATTCAAACATACATACATACATATATACTCGTTTAATACAACAAAATTATTAACCAATTATTAATTTCTACGGCTGCTGTTTGTTAAGCTGCCGGTCGTTAGTAAGCAGTTAGCTGTTGGTGCTGGTTATGGAGCCAACCAATAAATTGATGCAGTGTCACGTATTGACACAAAATATAATGGATTTTAATTGAATTTCCGGTATGGCAGGCATAATGGTGAAGAAGAGCAAGCAAATGCTTGTACAACCAAATGAGGGGGAGGGCGGTAGAAGTGGAAAATAGCAGTTCAACACTGACAATGAAACAACGCATACTTAACAACCGAAGGAAAGAAAAGTAGAAAAAACCAATGGCGAAGGAAAACAATTGAATTTAATATTGACAATATCATCATCCATTTCAATTTATAGCCATCAACTACATAGACAGGCGACTTCACTCGATATCTGCATATTCACCCATAAGCACTGGTGGTTATAGAAATATCGATTTTAAGAGAGGGATGCTTAACAAGCATAACCCCCCTGTTATGGTGTCGTAAGGCTTAATTTAAAAGAAAATCTTATGCGGCCATGAATGAGTGATTAAAATAAAATATTTCTGTTGCTGCAGTTGATGTCCACACACACAAGAAAAAAAGGGGGAAACGTGCCACAGCTTTAAAACCTAATCATTATACACAGATAATGTTCAAAGAAGATTACGGGTATAACAGCAAATACTGCAAGAGTTAAAGTTTAAAAATTTACTTTGTTTCCTTTTTCCCCTCAAAAAAAAAAAAACAAATTTAAAAAAATTAAAGTTTATATGCAAATCACGTACACAAATTTGTATATTCAAGTATTTAATTGAAACGGTAGCATACACAACAAACAACTTGCAACATGCGTAGCTCTTAAGAGCAGCTTTTCACATAAGAGTTTAATAAAAATTTATTTGTGCAAGTATTCAGGCGTAAATTTTACATTTGTTTTTTGTGTTTTGTTTTTCGTTTATTTTTCATTTTTTCATTTTTCTGTAAAGAATATAAAACTAAAAGAGTTCATGGATTAATGAAATTGACTACCCACTTTATGCAACGTGCAACATACAACAAATGCCACTTTAAAGTTTACACATACTTGGCTATTTACACATAAATAGTTCTACATTTTTTTTAAAGAAATCAATAAAAGAACCAGTGTATAAAAGGCTACTTGTATTTAAGCAAAAGCACCGAAATACTATCGCTTTTCTAACAATAAATTCCATTTTAAAGTTTATACATACTTGGCTATTTACACATAAATAGTTCTACATTTTTTTAAAAGAAATCAATAAGAGAAGTAAAAAACCAGTTTTCAAAAGGCTACTAGTATTTAAGCAAAACCAGCGAAATATTAGCTTTTCGATGGCTAAAAAAAAAGAAGTGGAAACACAATAGCTAACAACAAATGTCGTTGCCAAGACAATTGGATCTTCGCTCCGGAACGACATGAGTATCACTCGGCCAAAGATTGTTAACTCAGCAACAGCCATACCAACCGAAAGTTTTTTCCTCAGGAAAGAAATTCCGACAGCAGCAGAGCTGTTACAACAACAACAACAAATGCCACTTTAAAGTGTACCCATAAATAAATGTTACTTTTTTATAGAAAAAAAAAATTGAAAAACAGTGTTTGAAATGCTACTAGTAATATAGCAAAAGCATCGGGTTTTTGATGGCTAAAATATTAATCAAAACACAATAGCTAAACAGTGCTAAACTTATACTTATATACTTTTCAAAAAATCAAAGTACACACACTGCTTTTTTAATGAGTCAATTTGAAGAACTCTAGCAGTTGTTAAATTTTCAAATTGAATAAAAGCAGTAGCAATCATTTGTATAGCCTACAAAAATCATCTATAATAAAATAGCAAATTAAAATGAAAACAGAACTAAAAGGAAAACGAACGTAAGCTAGTAGAAGCAGATTGTCTTCTCATGAAGAAACACAGGTAGCCGTCTGAATAGCAATTTTAAAACAACACATTGGATCATTTATTTTGTAGAAATTTTCTTATGAATAAAATATTAACCTACAACTGAATATTCACATTACATTTCATTCTTAATAAGAAATATTATTCAAAACACTGTAAATGACATTGTTAATTTCTGATATTTTTAAATTCTGTAAATTTTTTCATTACAATAACCCACCTAAATATTTATGCCTGAACGAATAGCTTTATGATTTGCCAATTGAAATATTTTGAGTCAGGCTATTAGCACTTGTTCGTGCGACTACTAGCCCTTGATAGTTGTTTTTCAGTATTTTTATTTCTTTACTATTGGTAAACATCCATTTATTTTTTCTTTCAAATGTTGCTTTTTTATGAGGTAGTCTTTTTCTTGCTAAAAAAACTGAAATAAAAATATTTTGCTATTGCTTTTAATGTAGCTGCCAATGTTTTCTGCTAGCTATGCTATAAGAATAGCATAGCTGCTAGCTGTAAAAAGAAAAAAATATTTTTATCAAATAAAATAGCCACATCTTTGGGCTATTGTTGTAAATTGTTAATTTTCTAATAGCAATGGCAATAGCATAACGAAAAAAATATTTTCTGAATGCTGCTTTAAAACACCGGTTAAGTTAAACTGAATAAAATTACGAGTGTGTGTAGGTACATTTCAAAATATGTAGTTCTTATGTCTGGTATTCAATTAGGAATTCTAAAAGAGAACAACAACAACGGCAACAAATCACAAAAAACAACAATACATTCATTCATAAAAATTAGCTACAACTGCGCCGAAAGGCTGCTCAACAAAAATAGTTTTTTTTACTGATCACAAAAGACAATTTATTTATACAGTCATTTGCATTAAAAAGGGTTCAAAATTGAGAGGCTTTACTAATAAATCCTTTTCTGTTAACATTTGGTACTATTTTAACGAGGTCACTTTTAATTTTAACAATTAACAAAGGCATGCAACTGCTACTGATACCAAAATATTGGCGATACTTCCACACGGGCGCATTTTAAAGTCTTGTTGACTACTAACACCTTGACGTCATTGCCCAGTCTCCGAGGCTTCTACGGCCTGAAACTGGAAGATAAGAATCTTCGAAATATAACCAATATCGAAAGGACTCGTACTACGGGAATAGGTAGTCCACATGGATTTCCTCAAATCGCTGTGACCGATTATTAGTGAACCCCCTAGGAAGTAACGTGGTGGCTGTGGTTTGAAACTAAATCGCAGGAAGGGCGATTTCGTCGGGTGTTTTGTTTCATTCCAAACAGTAGAACCAATAGCCTGTCAGTAGTTAAGATAGTCTCAAATTCCTAAACATCTGAGCATGGTCCTGCCAAGCCATGTTTTGAAATGGCTTCTTGCTGTGTCACGTTGCCCAACAACGGCGTTGGTAGATGCATTATTTTCACTCAGATTAAATCAACACGCCAAGTACTGACGTATATCTGTATCATATATTGGCAATATTTTCGATTTTCCAATATATCAGTATAGGCAATGTTTTTCTTGTCGTTATAACGATAAACTAACGTAAAGAAAAAACATGATTCAGCAAACCATATTCTAAGAATTATATGGTTGTAGACATTGTTATTGAACATAATCGCTGTAATTATTTGTTTTGCTAATCAATGTTTCGCTAATCAATGCATCTCCAGTTTACACCTACAACGTGAAGTATGCCCTACGAAAAGCTTTTGGTTTGCTCAAGCTATTTGTATTGTGTATTGGCGGTGTTGACATGTTAAAAAAAGTTTATTTCAACAGGCTAGTAACGAACATATTAATTTTTTCTGCATTCAATGGTACATATGTTTTTTAAAGGTTCCATTTTCTGACGAAGCGTAAGCTGTTACGTGGTTGTTAAATCTGGCAACTCTTTTCTCCTTTTTTGTTGCTTGCTCTACTACTATTCAAGTTTTATCGAATGTAAAAATTTATTAATGAATAAAAATTAATGAATTTTTTTCATGCTTTAACATGGCTCATGTGCAATTATTTCTATTTCTTTTTTCTCAAGATTTCTTATGAATTGTTTTATTATGTTGTCTAGGTTTTCCATTAGCACTGATTGCTGCCAGCTTGTATGCCTAGCAGTTTTTTAAAGGTTTTTTTTTGTTTTTTAAATTTAATTAAAATCTTAAGTGCATACAAGAAATTAATAGTCATTAAATAAGTAAAAATTTAAATTAAAAAATAAAAATATTTAATTAATATTTGGAACAATAAAAAAAGAAAAGCTTTTTATACCCTTCAGCACAGGTGATGGTTTATTAATCTTTTTGTTTTTTTCTACAATATTAATATCCAACCCCATAAAGTACGTAGGTATAGCGTGTTTTTTTAGAGGTTCACAAATTTGAGTTGGCAACACTGCTTTATTTGACAACCAGTTGAACAGCTGATAGTTGCTTTTTGTTTAGTTTGAATTGATTATGGATAGACATACACCACAGCAAAGCTTGCAAATTCGGCGAATGGGCTGAAGCACAAACTGATATTGATTTTCTATTTAAAATTTTGTTCTCCGATGAAGTCCATTTTGGATAATATACAAGATTTTGGCAAAACACCACTACATCAGAAAATTACTGTTTGGTGCGCTTTATGGGCTGGCAGTCATTGGTCCATATGTCTTCGATGCTGCCTTGTACGAGCTAACCATGGCGGCCACCAACCATGGTGATTAAATTTTAAGGGCCGGTGTTGAATGTGAAACACACCTAAACTTCAAGTTTTTTTTTGCATTTAATTTGACATTTCTCAATTTCAGACTAACTCAATTTGCCCGACAAATTTAATTCAGTGTTATCTTACGTGTTGGTGATGTCATCTGGCCATCTTGGCGGCATGTGATTTGATACCGTTGGACTTCTTTCTTTGGGGTTATTTGAAGGTGTGCGTCGATAAGCCAGCAACAATTCAAGAGCTAAATGATGAGATAATTCGGTACATTAACGGCATAGAACCTCAATTATGGCTCAAAGTCATTGAAAATTTGGATGGAGTTGTGCCGCCGAGGTCGCCGTGGCCAATTGGCCGATATTTTGTTCCATACATAATTAAATCATATGAGTATTATCAAGATAAAAAGAAATGACAATAATTTTCTAAATAAATTGTGTGATAATCAACATCGGCCCTTAAAATTTAATATATTCAAACATTAATGTCATAAAATTTTCTATCCAATAAAGCCTATTTCATTAATAATAAAAATATATTTTTTATTTTATTATGATTTAAACTTGGGTAATTCTAGAAAATAGTGCTGACAAACTATTGAATCGTGGTTACCGAGTATCGAGTATTTGATAATTTTTGTTAGTACTCAATACGCAAAAGTTGTAATTCGATACTTTTAGGGCAGTTTTATTTAGAAATAAATAGATTAGTATATTCGAAGACTAGAGCGATAAATTTCCGTTGGTATTAGGTAAACGGAAGTATTGAGTACCCAATCGAAAAGTATTGCGTAGTATTAAGTAATTGAAAGTAGTTAAATTTGCCAGCACTAAAAAAGAAGACGATTTGCGATGTTCGGCTGTCCGTATTAAAGGTAAATTGTCGCTTCCAAAGATCCCAAGAAAGTTATTCTAACTCCTTGTATACCAAATATCCAGAAAATTTAGCTATTGAAAATCAGTAAAATCGGTTCACAAATTGTGGATATAAATCAAACCAAATTGCTAAAAGCCCTACATGCCGTTTCTTAGCAAATCTTGTTGGTATTAAAATTTCTTTGATTTTCAAAGTGGGTGTTACTTAAATTATAAATATAAGATTGTTTCTTTTTGTATTACCATTAACAAGCAATTCTTGTTTAAAAGAAAGTCCTGTGTAACACGCACGTCAATTAAATAAATTATTTTATAGACTGTCACACAACTTTCTTGAAAGAAATATGACATTTTTATGACAGATTTTTTTCATTTATGGTTACCTCAAAGATATGTTTATTATTTTATTGACATAATAATAATTGGTTTATGGTGGGCAACATTTAAATTCATATTGACATTTACTAAAAGAAATACAGCTTCTGATATTTCTGGCATTAAATATAGATTCTTTTTTAAAACTTTTGTGTTTTTAAGAAACTTACACTCCGGTGATTATTGTCTGTTAAAGAATTACTGATAATGATACTGACGAATAGGGAAACGAACAATATTGTTTAAATAAAGACTTGATAAATTGGATTTTTGTAAGTATCGCGTGTTTTTTTAGAGGCAGAGGTTAGCTTGGTTTGGAAAATAATCAAGAAGAGGCTCACTATTAAGAAACGTTTGCAAATAATATACGCAATTAATACCTATTTTAATCACGTTATATAATTCAGAAAGGGATAGGAGTAGATTCGATTAGACAGATGGCTAAAACAAAAGTTTCACTTTTGGCAACACTGCAATTTCACGTTTAAGAGAAGTAACATTCAGGCAATTATTACCTTATTAATCGTGTTACTTTCTTTGGAAAAGGATAGATAGATGGTTTGAGTGAGAGTAAAGCTTCACTTATGGCAACACTGCAATTGCACGTTATGATTATTTTTAGAACAGTGTTGCAGTGCCTCTTATGTAGGCATATTAGTTTGAAGCTAGCCTAGCCATTTTATAATTATTTTACTTCGCCGGCGATTTAGTGCTATGTGCATTTTTTAAAGAGAATTAATACATATCAGAAAACTGATGTTGCCACGTCTGAGTATTGAGTTCGTGACCAAGCTAAAGCAAATTCAAACAGCACCGATAAAGGAGGACGCTGTGTATGTCATATTGTGAATAGAATATAATACATACATATCAGGAAAATCAATGTTGCCACGGCTGGGTATCAAACTCGTGACGATGCTTTAGTAGTCAATAAAATAACTGCATCAACTGTTCATGATGGTGTATAGCGTAGTGTTGATGATGATGCCCATGTTTTACTTTGACATCTTGACCAATAATTAAACGTGTGGATATCACCTATATAGATTGAATTTTGCATAAGGATCTTGCTTCAACCCGAACAGGAATTAAAACTTCACGATCATTATTTGCGACGTACTTTTAGTGAATTGAACGAAGAAAACCTCGCTATTGCTTAATGGAAGAAAATCCTGCTGTTGGTTAATAGCGAGGTTTTCTCGAGGTTTTCTCAATAGCGATGTTTTCACAATTTAATTTGAAAATTAAAAAGATGAAGCACACTTTTGGTTAAAAGGTTATGTATATGAAAAGTGTTGCCGCATTTGTAGCGATGATAGTCCTCAAGCCATTGTCGAAACACAAACTCAGCCGGAAAAACTCACTGTTTGGTGCATTTTACAGGCCGGTGCAGACAAGCAAAATGCTTAGCAAAGTTAGTGGTGTTTAAAAAAAAAACGTAAGACGATATTTGCAGACTGTGCCTGAAAGTAGGCTAATAAAATAGAGATGCTGTGGAGACTTAAGCCAATGATAGAAATATCATAGACTCTGTGATGAGGAATAATGCTGGCATGTATCAGTCGCCAGTCTGAAATCACTACAGTCGACAGTAAAAGGCTAGTGATAGCACGAGATTAATGAAATTATGATATTCGTAAATTTACAGTTGGATACCAGGAATCATTGAGCAACGAAAGGGGTCGAAAAGGGACCCATGAAGTTAGTGAGTGGTCTGCTTCGGTATTGTCCCTACAAAATAAAAATTATATAGATGTACCCATCCCTTGGTAATTACTCAGGGTCATAGGCTTTACATAAAATTCTAAAATTATTGTAGAGTGCTGTAAATAGGTTTTCAAATTTCGCGGTGATAAAAATAAAAGGTGCTGCCAAGTTTGAATTACCATTGAATCGGTACAATTACGCATTTTCACTATTTTTTCTTTAATTTCCTTTTAATTTCCTTTGGAAATGAGACATTTTTATGTGAAAAAGGTATCATATATTTGAACCGAGATACTAGGGTACCTCCTCACAAAATATTATTAAAATTTATCCATTTCGATTACTATCTGTACCAACAACAAAATTTTCATAACAATATTTTATGTACAGGAATGGTCGTGTTACAGTTTTATTATATGTAAATATGTATAGATAAAATTATAGAAAATAAGAAAATTTATCATTTACAATATAAATTATTTCAGTGCAATAGCACCAATATATACTCGTTTTAAGATTTTTTCTGGTTGGGAACGCCTGGTAAAATAAATAAATTAATAATTACCTTATTATTATATAAAATATAAACTCAATGCAGTAGTTAAAATATACGAACCTGAGACAGTTAAAAATAGTTCATTTTAAAATGCACTTTCTTGATAATATTTTTTACCCACTTTTTGAACGCTCTGGCCCCGGCGCCGTTTTTGTTAATAAACACCATCTGGCCCTATTACCAGCTTTGGCTTCCAGATCAGTTTCCATTTTTAGGCAAGAAAAAAAGGCCGATCTATACAAAAGCCTATTTTTTCAGGCCTTTCGAATTCCTACTTTGGAAGCTTAGAGAAATTGCAGAGTTGCTGAAGAAAAGTGTATCGTGTTGAAAGGCGAGAAGCTTGATAAATGTAAAAGAGTGCATTCAAAAACATTTGATTTCTACGTTTTCGTAATGTACAATGCATTTGATTATATTTGATTAAAATAAAACTCGCGTATTTAACGATCATAGAGTGTGTTTTTATAATTTTATACAAAAAACATTCGCACAAATTTTCAATACAATAATTATTCATTTTTGATTTAAATCTTTTAAATATTTTGCCGGATGTATTATTTATTATTTATTTATGCGCCTGCTGAGCATATTTTTTTAGAGAGCTTTTCAAATGCATTTTGGCATTTTTAATTTTATATGACTAAACTATTTCCGTTTGCATTAAATACAAATAAACAACGATTATTTTGTGAATATTTTAAATGTAATCATTCATGTCATGTCATATGCTGTGTTTTTTTTTAAGAATAATATTGCATTTGACAGGTGGTTGTTTCATTTTTAGTAGAGAATATACTCTTTTTACATAAACAAAGGAAATTATTCTATTTTAAAAAAGATACAAAAAAATTGAAGATAAAACTTTAAAACAAAAAGAAATCAATAAAAAAAATTTGTGAATAATTTTATTATGTTTCACACACACAAGGGGCGACCCTTCCCTCTTAGTTCGATCATGCAGCAAGTAGAGAAGTTCTAAAATAGGGTTATGTTGCAGATCGATTAAGACTGAAAAGCTCGCGAAGAGATATAGACAGAAACATGCCTTACCGCCTATTTTACTGCAAACTCTTTAACATTTTGAATGTTAAAAAATTAAAAAGCAAAAGACCTACATTTTTTTCAACTTTTATAAGATTGAAAATAATTTTAGTAATTTTTAACACTTAAATTATGCAACTCACATACTTTCTAACATGAACGAATTGTTGTCTTCAGCGACTCAGTTTTAATTTAAACTGCAGGAAAATACATAGAAATAAATTATAACAAGTACATTTCCACCTACAAATTACTTTAAGTTACATATTTTTTTATAAAAAAAGAAAACAAAAATTAAAAAGCAGCAGTAACACATCCGTGTTTGTTAGCAATTTTTCGTTTCACGTACCAAATACTCGTGTGATTTAAAAAAAAATGTGGAACTTAATAAATTATATATTTATTTAAAAAACTTGCGAACTGCTAAAATAAAATTATTCTCTTTGTGTACTGTTTGAGCCAGAACGAAAAAAAATTTAAAAAAAATTTATAAATAAAATTTGGGATGTTTTGTGTTGGATAGTACCGCCAATTGGGTACAAAACATCAATGTTAAAAAATAAAGATGTTTTTCTTTTGTTTTGTAGGAGGATACTGATGCAGACCATTAACTTCATGGGTCCCTTTTCGACCCCTTCGTTCCTCAATGATTTATGGTATCCAACAGGAAATTTACGAATACCTTACTTTCAGTGAGTCTCGTGCTGTCACTAGCCTTTTACTCTCGACTGTAGTGATTTCAGAATGGCAACTGATATATGTCGACATTCTTCCTCATCAAAGAGTCTCATCAAAGCTAAGGTCTCCACATCATCTCTATTTAATATTTGTCTGCTAGTGGTCCAAAGCCTATTTATGTTAGCCTATTTCCAGGCCCAATCTGCAAGTATCGTATTACCTCCATTTTTAATTTTTAATAAAAGATAATAATTGAGAGTCCGTGACTTTTACTAACGCAGTTAACCATTTGTAGGCACCCGGATTATATCCAAGCTCCTTCTTCTTGGTCTTCCTGCCAACTTGTTGTGAACAATTCCAAAGTCTGGTGGGAATGGAACCCACAACCCCGGACTAAAAGACTAACACTACTAGTACTAGCACTACAAACTACTAGCCCACCGAGACACCCCGTAGCAAAAAGATGTTACTTTGTCACAAAAGTTTTAAAAACTTATTTGCTGTTTCTGCCTTGCAAGCGAGCGATACGTATAGAAAATTTGTATGGAAATAATTCAAAACATTGAGTGCTTTTCATACAAATTTTCTAGACGATTTGGTCGCTTAGAATACAGAAACGGTAAATAAACTGAAAACAGCAATAATTTTTTAGAATTTAATATAAATTTTAGAACTTTATCCAGGGGTGGATACCTTTGTACAAAGTAAATACACAAACCATAACTGAGTCTTATGCAAGAGTCTTACAATTGGTGTGAAATACTTTCAAGACCAAATCGAGCAAAATATTATCAGGACGCCCACGACGTGGCGGGCACAGATAGTATTCAAATAAAATCTTCTGTTAAGGTCCATCCAGCTTGAAATAGGAAATTGTATGATTTGAAAATGTAAACCTTCAAATTTGCTAAACAAAATTATAGTCTCATTGTCAAAAAAAGACATGAAATTGAAGGAAAATCATTTCGTCGTTTCAGCATGCAAGAAAGTGTAAGTTAATATGATTTTTGTAGTTGTTGTTGTTATAACAACAATCATGCATCAAAACAACAAGATGCTCATCCACGGTAGTTGTACGAATAGTTGTCTCAAAGATTGGATGGTTGGCTGCTGTTCACTCATGGTGTTTGTTACAACATGTAGCAAGCAAAAAGATTGGCGTTTGATTTTGTTTTTTTTTTATACATGTCGTTACTTTTTAATTTAAACAAAAAAAAAAACTTGTTAAATTTTTTTTGTTATTGAAATTCATTGTAAAACTAAGAAAATAAAACTTAAGTTTTTGTGTATGAAAACGCAAAAAGCACGCGTAACAAAAAACTTTTCAACAAAATTTTCCGGTAACAATTTTCAATATTTTAACATAAACCAATCTCTTACAATTTCATCGACGTCATCATCCGCCTTCTCCTTCTCATATCACAATGCTGTTGTTACTTTTTTATAATTTTTAAAATAGCATTGTTCAAGAAGAAAGAAGAAAAAAAAAAAAACAAACAAAGCGATTGTAAAAGTGGCGTTAAAACTTCCTTGTCTTATATATCTTAGTTTTGTTTTTTTTGTATATTTTTGGCAAACTTTTCAAATGAAACCTAATAAGATGATGTTTTGTTGTATGGAGGGGGCTTTGTGTTTTTTGTCACTTTATGCAATTTTAGATCAGTAGATTTTAGTAACAAATATGCGAGAAATTTAATTTAATATTCATTATTTTCATGTGAAATGGAAAGTTGTCACAAAGATACTCGAAGATAATAATTGAAAAATAGTTAAAAATTAATTAAGCAATTCCTTAAATAATAAACTTGGAAACTAATTTAAATATAGTGATATAAGATTTCAACAAATTTTTAAACATTTTTCATATATTTCTATAAGTTAGCGTTATTATATGAAAATATAAAATATCTGGCAACCTTAAAATATCGTACAGTTAAATATTTGCGAAAGGCAAATAAAAAAATGTGCCAAAACAAATGAAATGGTCAAAGTGTCGGATCACATTTAGGGTTTTCTACCACCTTACAAAACCTACCAGTAATAAGGTGTCTATTTTAGTTTTTAATAGCTTTCATGTAGTTAACAACACTTATTTTCGTATCCACTTAAAATTAAAAACCAACATATAACAACAAATAATAGTGCTAGTGGCAAACTAATGTATAGACTGATTTATATAGACATTTTAAAGTAATACTGTTACCAACGAACATTATTGTATTTATGTTATAAAGAGATAAAGAGAACCAGGTGCCCTCTGTAATTCTCGTAGCTACATCTTTCGCTAATATTCTAAAACTCCAGCAATAAATTACGAGTATTCTTACAACAACACTCATAACTTGTTTGTGCATTTTTAGAATTTTAGCGATAGATTTAGCTACAAGAATTACAGAATATGACATGAGATGATATAAAGTGAAATTCATATATATCTATCTATACATATAATAAAATAGTAACTAATTTCCGTCTGTCTGTCTGCTTTTCTTTTGTGTTCGCATCATGTAAAAACTAATGGATGGATTTTAATAACTTTTTTTGCGGAGGTACCTTATCATCCTGATTCCAATATAGGATACTTTTTTCCGAAAAAATATCTCATTTCCAAGAGAAAGTCGAGCAAAAGCGTGAAAGTACGCAATTTCCGGTTTAAAGATACTGAAATTTTCGGTTTAAAACTGGTTATATTTCAAACACGGTTGCGCACCGTTTATTTTTGAAAGTGGGATATTTTAAAAAAAATCGCGCAACAGATGGAGCCAATTAAATAAAATTTTGTATTTGTATTTTTATTTTGGGGAATTACATTGTCATTAAATTATTTTAAATACTTCTTACACAGCTTTACACTAATTTTGAGAATTTTTTAGAATTTTATCCAGGGATGGGCACCTTTATATACATAGTAAATACATAAATCATAACTGAAGCGAAGCACTATAAGAGTAAGAGTCTTACAATTGGTGTGGAATACTTTCAAAGCAAAATCGAGCAAAATATTTGTCAGGACGCCCACGACGTGGCGGGCACAGCTAGTAATCAATAAACACAGTGCCTGTTTGCTTTGAAAAGCTGGACTTGTGGCTAGAAATTTCACATTATAGACCTTTTAACTTTTCAAGGATTTAGTTATAGGCTTACAGATTACTGCATTCTCACAACCTGTTTCTTGAGAACTTTACTCCTATCGTGAATGATTCAAGAAGTACACAGGGTTACTTTCCTCCATACGAACACTTTTTAAGTGGGGGAGACTATCGATTAGAAATTCGATATTAATACCAACAGCTTACAATGACAAATGGCCGTGACAGGTGTGCACACTACATTAGGTCTGATCAAGGAATATCTGATCCAGAAACGATGGCGAGGCATTTACCTGACACACTCATTTTGGTGCGGTAACTATGTTGCGGAAAAACTGCCCAGCTTAATGACGTCTTATTTAGTCTTCTATTCGTGAATTATGGTTAGCACATTCCCAGCAAAAAATTAGGCATTACTAAAAAAAGTACTTACCACATAATGACTTGTGATTGCTAAATTCTGTTACTTGACTACATTTTATCGCATATTGTACATTACGTAATCAATTCGGCAGAATTTGTTTTTTAGTCTCACGCCTTGGAAGTCCAGTCAGCAAATCCTTCTACCAAAAATCCTTGATTTCAAACTGGATTATCTTATTTCAAGTTATTTGCTGGGTTATTGAACTATTAGATGTAGAGAAGAAGAGTTAATTTACTTAATTACGAAAACTATCCCAGTAAACAAAGTGAAATCATATCTTAAGTGCGATTTTCAAACCTTTTTCAAAGCTTGACAAGGGCTAATGTTTAATATGTGAAACTCGAATTGCTGTTTTTTGGGAATTAAGGTACTGCATACTTTAAGGAATCTTTTATTTTTGAAAAAAAAAAAAACAATATTGCGCAACAGATGGCGCTGATTAAAAATAAGGAGTAACTCATTTAATGTCTGTCTGTCTTTTACAGGGCTTTAAAAATCTTTTTAAAATTTTTTCATATAAAGTTTAGATATTTTAGATAACTTTGTACCTCGATTCAAATTTTATATGTAAAAATATAGCACTTCCAAGAGAAAATGTGGGTATAAATCCGAATATAAATAATTTTTCCGATATAAATGACTTGGTAGCACTTTTTAATTTTTGTAAGTGGGTGAATAGGTTTTCAATAAAAATTGTTTACATTTAATATTTTAAAGTTTATTGCTTTAAACAAGGTAATTTGTAGTCAAGCTTGAGTTCGTTCTATTCCCTCTAAGAAAGAATAAAATAAATTACAAATTAGGTGATATTATTAAAGAAAAATTGGGAAAATTTAATATTTAGACACCAGCAAATCCGAAGTTTATTATTTTATTCCATCTATCACACACTCAATGTCATATTAACTTCCTAAGCGAAGCTAGTTTACAGCTGCCAAACAACTTTTTATTTATTCTATGTTACAATACAATTAGAAATTTTTTTCTAACTTAAATAAAACAAAGACCTTCATTTTTGTGGTTAAATACCCGGAGTCTTTGTTGCGAATCGAACCCAAACCCCCAGACTGATAAGCTGGAACACTAGCCTACCGGGGCACCCCTAAATGATATTTATTTATGAATTTTATTTCTGTTTGAAATTGTATATGAATTGAGAAATACATTTTAAGAAAAATTCTCCATTTTTGTTAAAAATACTATTATTTTAACAATTTTCAAATAAAATTTGAAAGCTTTAAATGTGACTTTGATACAACTTACACCCGATATTAGATCAAAGTGATGGGTTTTTTAAAATATCACAGACTTTGAGTGTAACGAGTGAAGATTCTGGGGTTTCTGCTCTTATAGTCAGGGACGTAATAATTATAAGATAAATCACAAAAAAGTCATTTTTAACAATTAATATTGATAAAATCATAAAATGGTTATAATTAACCATTTCTCTAAGATATTTTTTATTCTGATCATCGCAACCAATTTTAGTGAGAGTTTTGTTTTTTTTTTTTTGTTATAAATAACCATTATGTCAACCAAAAAATTTTTTTGGTTGCAGATAACCATTATGTCAACCGAAAAGATTTTTTGGTGAAAAATAACCATAACATAACCTAATCGCAGCACTTAAGAATATGTTGTTGTCATTAGTATAGACATTTTTTATATGAATTTACTGATTTTCTTGAGACAAATTCAGTATCAGTAAATTTTTCTTGTGATTTTTGTATTGTCAATGATAACCAAAACGAAGAAATTATTTTTATAATTGTTATTTCTAACCAAAAAGAAGTTTTTTTTTGACAAAATGGCTATTTAAAATAAAAAAAAAACATTTTTTGGTTCATATAATGGTTACTTATAACCAAAAACAAATATTTTTTAATTTAATTGGTTACGATCACAAAAATAATATAAATGCAATGATAATGGTTAAAAATAACCAATATTAAATAAAATGAATTTTTTCGTAACCTTTTTACCTGAAATAAAAAATAACAATTATGTTCGGTCCCTGTTTATAGTTGTCTTGTAACATTTAATAAATATTTAAATAACTATTTTGATGCACAAAATTTAAACAGTTCGTAAGATAAGCTTTAATAAGAAACAATTCGCTATATATTATATTTCCTTCGTTTCACATGTTCATCTTTTACACTTTCACCTAATACCCTTGTCATAATTAATTTGTATGGTATTTACCCTGGTTCAAGTTCGTTGAAAATTTTGTTCATACGAGTGCGTTTGATTTTTTGCATTTATTTTACAATATTATTTAAGTAGTTGTAGTTTTTCATAAACCATAATTTGCTATTTAACAAAACAATTGTTAAGTGTCAACCGCATTTGAAAATATCATATTACAAGCTGAGAAAAATTAACAACCCCTACAGAAAAGGCAAAACATAGGGGCAGCACAAAAATAATAAGACGTTTTGACATAAACAAAGATTTTTTTTAATATGAAACTTATAATAAAATTATTAACATTAGCTTTTAAAGTTCCTCAAAGATAAGAGTTTTATATTTGTGCAAATATATTTTTCATTTTTCCTTGTCTCAAGTTTATATTCCCGCACAGTAAAACTTTTTGATCCAATTAAAGCTTTTAATTGGATTCAGATACAAATTTGACTAATTTTTTAATTGATTCAGTTATATAATTAATTAAGAAAGATTAAAATAATATTCTTATTAAATAAAAAATTTCATTAATTAAAAACTTAATTAAAGTCGTATCCGAAATCATTTTTTTTCCGTGGTATTTTCCACAAAGTTGAAAGAATATTTTTGAAACTAGGTGAATAGAAAAACTATCCGTTTAACTTGGTCAGTAAAATAAACGATGTTTAAAGCTCAATGCTACGAAGTTGATAAATAAGAAAAATGTTAAAAGAA
The DNA here is from genome assembly GCA_949628195.1 of Phasia obesa. NCBI lineage: Eukaryota > Metazoa > Arthropoda > Insecta > Diptera > Tachinidae > Phasia > Phasia obesa. Next base: position 73,041,321 of record OX451218.1, read on the forward strand.
GCATGTAGCGGTCTCGATAATGCATTAAATTCAATTAAATATAAAGAAAAAAGTTAGTAATAAAAAAGCATCAGAAAACGCTATGATAGAATCGAACCATTTCGAAGGCACAAATGTACAAATAAATAAATTAGTCAAGTGCGAGTTAGACTCACACACGTAGGGTCCGACCTATATTTAGTACAATTTTAAAAATTCAAATTGTTAATTTTCTCGTGTCTTATGAGTAACCCTTTAATTTTAAAATTAAAGTCACTGTTGGAACACCCTTTAAATTTTAGCAATTTTTGTTATAGCGGCCATGGTAATACACTATCTATAGAAATATACATGGGCCTACCTATGGCGGTTCAAGAAATAAGTTACTATACGTGAAAAACATGTCACTGTCAGAACACCCTTTAATTTTTAGTAATTGTCATAACGGCCATGGCAACACATCTTCTATACAAATTGGAAGAGTCTACCTATTACGGTTCAAAAAATATGTCGTTATACATGCAAAAGACGTCACTGTCGGCAAACCCTTTAAATTTTTATTCTTTTTATAGGGGTCATAGTAATACACCATTTGTGAATATTTAAACAGTCTATATATTATGGTAAAAAAATTAGTCAATATTTATGCAAATCACGTCACTGTCGGCACACCCTTTAATTTTTACTATTTGTTATAGTGGCCATAGTAATATGTAAAAGTTTTGAGAGTCTACCTATTATAGTTCAAAACTTAGGCCATATACATGCAAATCACATCACTATCGGAACACCCTTTAATTTTTAGGTGTAATATTGTATACCCTTATAACGCGAACATAGATGAAATTACTATCTGCAAATTTTAAGTGGTTGCCTCCTATAGCTTACGAAATAAAGACATAAAAGCAAAAAACACATCACTTTAGGAACACCCTATAAGTTTTAGTATTTGTTGCTATAGTGGCTAGAGTTACAAAACTTCTGTGAAAATTTCAAGAGTCTACCTATTATGGTTCAAAACTTAGGCCTTATACATGCATATCACATCACTATCGGAACTCCCTTTAATTTTTAAGTTTATTTTTCAGACTTGTTTATATAGCGTACAAGTTTTAATTACTGCTTGCACATTTTTAGTGTATTCCTCCTACAGTTGAAGAAAAAAGCAAATATTCGTAAATAACACCTCTCAATCGGAACACCCTATAATATTTAGTATTTGCTACTATAGCGGCCACAGCTATACATCCTCTGTGAAAATTTCAAGCATCTACCTATTATGGTTCAAAACTTAGGCCTTATACATGCAAATCACACCACTATCGGAACACCCTTTAATTTTTATTTTTTTATAGTTGTTTATATAGTGAACTAAGTTTTAATTAGTGTTTGTAAATTTCAAGTGTATCCCACCTACAGTTCACGAAATATGCACATATTCATGAATAACACCTCTCTATCGGAACACCCTATAAGTTTTAGTATTTGTTGCTATAGCGGCAAAAGCTGTGAAAATTTCAAGAAACTACCTATTACGGTTCCAGAGATAAAAGGCGCTGACAGACGGACAGACATTGTAGCGAAAACAATAGGGTAACGTTTTTACACTTTGTGTACGGAACCCTAAAAAACAATGATTGAGAAGAAATAAAGTTTTTTTCTTAAACTGATATTTACTAAAGGTTCATCGCAAGGACCCTGAATTTTAATTTTCAACAACAATCCATATATAGCATGAAAGAAGATGAGGCAACGTCTGAAACCTTGTTTAGTGAGTATCGACAAAGAGCTCTCGGAGTCACTAAAGCTCCTCCTAAAAATTTTGATCCAAGAGAAATCAGTGCCAGACATCCATAGAGGAGATGTTTAGATATGACCTCTTATGCCACAACATTTGCAGAATATACATCTTTTGGTCTCCGAATTTGCTATGATATCTAAGACCACAGTGTCCGTTAAGCCACCTTATTTTTGTACTTGGTCAACTCTTATCGATCAAGACACCTTTTTGATTTTACCCGAAACTGTATAGTCAATCCATTGCTAAAGAACGCATTTAGAGTGCGTTTGATTTTTACCCAACTACGTAATATATTCAACCCTATAATAGGCTGTATGCTACTGATATATAGAAGAATATTTTTGTAGGATGGCCTTTGTACAAAATGTATATCATTGCATAAACCATCGGATAAATCCAATATTATTTTGTCCGTACCGGAATCAATGAAGCAACGGTCATCCAATTGGCTTTATTAATTAGATAAGCTTCGGGCATTAATGTTTAAATATCTTTTCGGGCATGTGAACGACGCGACTAGCGCAAAAATTACGTAACCTGGAGGTTAACACACCAGTAAATCAGGCTGTAATTCGACAAATGCATAGTATAACGGACGAGGTGGCCATTTAATTGGTCCATTATTTCTTAGAATTATTTATTTGTCAGATGTTTCTGTCAGTAATCTGACTGTATCGCGAACTGTATGACTTATGTCATCAACCTGCAAAACCACATGTCTACAAATACTAAAGAGCTCAAAGTGAGGTTCGAAAAAGTTACGTTACCATGTCTCTATACCACTCGCCGTGGACTGTAGCGTTCTGACTATCGTTTTTTGTGAATAATGTTTCCACAGGGCCATAAAGCGAAAAAAGCACTAAGTTATTCTGGATGCAATAGTTTTTGGACAGTCGTTAACACTAGAAGTAATCTGAAAACCATCCACAGGTTCTCAAATTAATTGTTCAGATGGACGATTATGAGTATCATAAAACGCCCTTAATGGCAGATGACATTGCTGAATTGAACCATAATTTTTAAAATAAATTTAAATCAATTGCCAACATTGCTCTGGCATGCGCCTATTTAGCATAAATTGTCAATCAAAACTAACTTAAAAAAGTGCTGACAATTTAAAGTTCTTCGCTTCTAAAAAAACAAGCTATAGTAACGGCCAGTGCTCGTTACCACTACCCTTCTAGACAGGACTCTTTTATAGCACCATTCAGTATCACTTAATTAGTAGCCAAGTGACATGTCATGGTTTAGTTTTCTTCTCTCTAGGAGACGCGAAAATAATATTTTAGACGCTAAAATAGTTATAGACGCCAAAATAATACAGACTTTTAATAGAATCCATGACCTCACTTTGTAAGGTAATAACGACGTGAGCGCTGCGTGGCTACTTGCATCAATAAAATTAAGAGTACAGAACATCTATATATAAAATGCGTTTGGTTTGTTTGTCGGAAAGCTATAGCGGCTTACACTAAGTGCAAGTAATTCCTTCCTTTATTAATATCCAATGTGTAGCAAAAATGGATTAAAGAAGAGGGCATGGTACGTCCCACACAGACTAAATTGGAATAGTGGACGTGGTACCTCCCATACCAAGTGAAATATTATTATCGTATATCTAAGGAACTGTAATTAACAGAGCCTGGAATGAAGAACAACCAAGCAAAAAAACACGCTGAATTGGAACAGTGATATCACGCTCCCATACAATTCGGAAAATTATTATCATGTACACCAAACTCTTTTTTTACACGATAGCTACGTTCCTCAGAAAAGAAAAAAAAAACATCGTGTAAAAAATACATGTGATACATGGTAATTTTGGAGATATGTCCCAAAACTTTAAAAAATCGTTGGGAAATATTTTCCCAAAAATCCGTGCAATAGAGGTAACAATGAAATCCATATTACTTGTATTTACATACATATGTACGAAAACAATTCATTTTATTAAAACACATATTAAAATTTAAATTAGGTATACAAATCAATAACAAACTTCCAGGAAGCTTACACTTTCGCAAAGTATGATAGTGCGGATTAGAAGTGTGTGACAAACTTTTTGACAGGTCTGTACGCGATCGGAGTTGCAATGATTGTATGATAGTGTGGCACCTACAACACCATTTTGAAATAATTTTTTGAGTAGGACAGATTTCCGCCAGATTTTTTTTTGTGATCGAATCGTACAATTGTGTAGGATAGTGAAATCTGGCCTTTAAGTGTACAGACTTTTTGACAGATCTGTACGATTTTATAATCTTTTGTTGCTGCATAATTCATTTCCTATTATACACTATCAAAATAGGAATTAAAAAAATATTTAGAGATTCTTGCTAGAACAAAAATTTCGTGTAAAAAAGTATATTTTTTCTTCTCGGTAAACCACGTTATTTCAAAATCGTGTAAACAAAGAGTTGGGTGTACTTAGAGAAATATAACCGATAATGTCTTGAAATTTTCATCATTTAATATTTAGAGATACTGTGATTTTGTATCGGAAAACATGATTTTTCTAGTTTAAAAAACTTGGTCATACTTTTAATTACAATTGCTTATTTTATTTTTTGACGCTTGGGGTAACGAAACGCTAGTAGTATATAAAACCCTGAGAGTTTGGTTTGAAGACCCTTATATACATTTTCCCTTTATTAATTATTAATTTAAATTTTAAATTGGCCCATCTCTGTGCTTTGGCTTAAAACAATATATTTTCACTTAACATTTTTAGTCCCATCTCAGATTTAAAAACCCACAAATGTCAATTGGGTTTTAAATGCTTTTTGCTATTGAAAAACCTTCACAATTCATAATTACCAGAGTCATGTTACATTGGAAAAAAATTAAAATTAAAAAATAAAAATATATTAAAATAAAAACAAAACAAAAATATGTAGAGAATTGTAGTAGAAAAGAGAAACTAAAAGTTAATTCAACTACGAGGAATACAATTTATTTTAAACATCTTAAAGCAAAAACTGCGGTTTAAAATGGAATTAAATGACTTGTGTTTCTTAAAGAGCAAATTTTCAATGAAAAAAAAAAAATTATCCATACAATGAAGAGAATTAACTTTGTAAATGTAAATGTAAATGCAACTAAAATACCCCTAAAGCAATATTTGTTGAAAGATTTGTTAAAATGACGTGTCAAAATAATAACGAAAGTTTTAAATTTAGCATGAATTTGCAACATTGTATTGAGACTTAAATGAGTGTTGATTTTGAGGATTAAAAAATTAATGACTTGTATTAATGATAAATAAAATTTGATGAATCATTGTTAAATTTTGGGGGCTATTGGAACAGTAACAAAACCTGTAATGAATGAAAAAGGGCAATAAGAACCCTTTAAATTACCCATTTTATGAATAAAATTTAATAAAAATTTGGGATTAATATTTTTTCGTGAAGCAAAATAAAAAAGAGAGAAAATGTACGAAATTTTTAATATAAAAAATTTCAATAATAGTTTGATCTTTAATTGCATCTAGTTTGTGAAATAACGAAAACCTAATTATGTTTTCTTTTGCTTATTATTTCTTATAGTAAATTTACTACTAGGTGGGGTACCCGGCTTCGTGTGGTAGATGATTAGAAAAATTTGGAGTGGGCTACACTCGACTTTACCATACCGCATAGAAACAGATATTTTTATGAATATATTAAATAACGAATAAAACTTCGAAGTATATTTGAATCCAAAAATTAATTATTTTCGGTTTGGGGTATCACCCCTTCCAGATTATGTCCAAAAACTATACAATTAATCATCTCCATATACCAAAGGCTCACACTGCATTTCATTTAGAAATGCCAAACGGTATAACCTGTATAGCCTACACACGCACACTGAACAGGAAATAAAGTTGTCAGCAAATTAATTTTGCATTAAATCGATTGCTAAGCCTGCTGTATGGCACAAAGCGCTGATTAATCTTGAAAAAAATAAGTCAGCATCGATAGCGCTCACTCCTTGCTCATTTAAAAAGAATAAACCGTACCGAACAGTAAATTTTAATTTATGTTATGGGGATTTGTAACGGCTGGAGGATTGTCGTTTCCTCCAAATACGGCAATTTTGCTAGCGTATCAACCGTACCGAACAGTAAATTTTAATTTATGTTATGGGGATTTGTAACGGCTGGAGGATTGTCGTTTCCTCCAAATACGGCAATTTTGCTTATTGACGTAACCATTTAACAAAAAAAAATTAGCAATTCTTTGATAAAAATGCTCGTCTTCGGCCAGTTTTAAATGAACCCAATCAATAAAATTGCGATGTAAAGGATGTTCGTTTGCTTTCAATTCTTTCCCGAGCTGTATTTTATAGGTATGTAAGCCATGATCCTGCCGTAAAATGTCGAAGGAAAGTTATTGATATCAATTTCAAACCATATTTATCGTTATCGATTGATCTCATGCAGCTAAAAAAAAACACAGAATTGTCACCGTCAATTTGTATCATTTGTTTGCATCTGGGATTGTCGTTGTCGTTATAGACCGCAATCGACAATTGTTGACTTGCATTAAACAGTTGCCTGAGCAAGCTCTAATGGGTTTGTTCATAAGCTCATGAGTCAGTGGTTTTACTCGACACACAAACTAGATTACTGAACACATGCCTGCTCATGCCAATCTATTAGTAAGCATTGCTATGTTCGTATTATAATAATTACGTAATAAGCTGACCGAGTAAAACGAACTTTCTATATTAGTAAGCGCCGTGTTTACTAGTCTCATGTTCGAAATACTTACCACCATTTTTATAAAAAATAAAATGTATTTAAAATCTATTTTAGAACAAATTTTTCATACAAAAGTTGTTCTAAAATACATTTTAAATAAGTTTTATTTTTTATAAATATTGGCGTCAGTGTTTAGTAGTTATGTTGAACTTTTGCATAAGGCTTAGTTCGTTTTGCTTGCATTATTGTTTTTTTATTTTTTTGTAATTCTTAAGAATATTTTTGAAAATCCGATGTTTTTTGTTTGCACACTCGAACTGTGTTTGTGTTTTAGTTTAAGTATAAAACTGCTTGAACTCATCCAAGTTCATTGTAATTTTGTTCAACAATTACTCGTATTTATTTAAGCTTGCTTATGGAAATTCTGCAAGCTTATCGCATTTAGATCGCTGGTCTTCGCTGTTTATTATTGTCAACTCATCCTTACTCGTGTGCAATAAACAGACATGTTTTCAATAAAATATATTATATTTCATCTAACGCACATATAATAAAATAGTAACTCATTTCCTGACTTTCTGTCTACTGCATACCTTAAGGCATCTTTTGATTTTGAAAGCGAGATATTTTAAACACGGTTGCGCAACAAATGGCGCTGTTTTAAAATAATCACAAATATGAGTTACTTACTGCCAAATAGCCAATTGAATAAAATTTGTATTTGATTTGTATTTTTACTTTGTGGAATTACATTGTCATTAAAATATTTTAAACACCTTTTACAGAGCTTTACAATAATTTTTAGAAATTTAGAATTTTATATAAATTTTGGAATTTTTTCCTGGGATGAGTACCTTTATTAACCGACTTCAAAAAAAGAAGGAGGTTATCAATTCGTCTGTGTGTTGCTTTTTAGGGTTCCGTACACAAAACGTAACCCTATTGTTTTCGCTACAATGTCTGTCCGTCTGTCAGCGCCTTTTATCTCTGGAACCGTAATAGGTAGACTCTTGAAATTTTCACAGATGATGTACAGCTGTTGCCGCTATAGCAACAAATACTAAAACTTATAGGGTGTTCCGATAGAGAGGTGTTATTCACGAATATGTGCCTATTTCGTGTACTGTAGGTGGGATAGTAATTAAAACTTAGTTCACTATATAAACAACTATAAAAAAATAAAACTAAAAATTAAAGGGTGTTCCGATAGTGGTGTGATTTGCATGTATAAGGCCTAAGTTTTGAACCATAATAGGTAGATCCTTGAATATTTCACAGAAGGTGTATAGCTGTGGTCGCTATAGTAGCAAGTACTACAAGGGTGTTCCGATAGAGAGGTGTTATTTACGAATATGTGATTTTTTCTTCAACTGTAGGAAGAATATACTAAAACTATGCAAGCAGTAATTAAAACTTAATACGCTATATAAACAAGTTTAAAAAATAAACTTAAAAATTAAAGGGTGTTCCGATAGTGGTGTGATATGCATGCATAAGGCCTAAGTTTTGAACCATAATAGTTAAGACTCTTGAAATTTTCACAGAAGATGTGTAACTGTAGCCACTATAGCAAAAAATAGTAAAACTTATAGGGTGTTCCTAAAGTGACGTGTTTGAGTGTAAAATTTGCAGACAGCAATTTAATCTATGTTCGCGTTAGCAGCAAGTATACAATATTAAACCTAAAAATTAAAGGGTGTTCCGATAGTGACGTGATTTGCATGTACATATGTATATGGCCTAATTTTTGAACGATAATAGGTAGACTCTTGAAGTTTTTACAGGAGGTGTATTACTATGGCCACTATAACCAATAGTAAAAATTAAAGGGTGTGCCGACAGTGACGTGATTTTCATACACATTGACTAATTTTTTAACCATAATAGATAGACTCTTGAAATTTTCACAAATGGTGTATTACTATGACCCTTATAAAAACAATAAAAATTTAAAAATTAAAGGGTTTTCTGACAGTAACATCTTTTGCATGTAAAACGACATATTTTTTGAACCGAAATAAGTAGATTCTTCCAATTTGTATAGAAGATGTGTTGCCATGGTCGTTATGACAATTACTAAAAATTAAACGGTGTTCTGACAGTGACAGGTTTTTCACGTATAGTAACTTATTTTTTTTTTTTATAGTAATAGGTAGACACTTGATATATTCATAGAAAGAGAATTGCCATGGGCACCATAGCAAATAACAAAATTAAAGGGTGCTCCGACAGAGACATGATTTGTACGTAAATAGCCTTATTTTTTGAACCATAATAGGTAGACTCTTTAAATGTTTACAGTAGATGTTGTACTTCGGCTACTGTAACAATTACTAATATCTAAAGGGTGTTTCACCAGTGACATGTTTTTCACGTATATTACCTTATTTTTTGAACCGCAATAGGTAGGCGCCTTTATATTTTTACAGATAGTGTATTACTATGGCCGCTATAACAAAAATTGCTAAAATTTAAAGGGTGTTCCAACAGTGATGCAATTATGACTTTAATTTTAAAATTAAAGGGTGACTCATAAGACATGAAAAAAAAACAAGAATTTTTAAAGTTGTACTAAACATGGTACGGAACCCTACGTGTGTGAGTCTAACTCGCACTTGACCAATTTATTTTTTATGTTTGTGCCTTCAGAACTCGGTCTTTTGTGACCGATTGGTCCCATTTTAAAAGAAGTTTAAAATTTTAAAAATTAAAGGGTGTCCCCATACAACATACATGTTTTTACGTGTATTATGAACTTTATAGGTCACCAATTTAAAATTAAAAAAGCGCGTATCACTATAGCTCCCAATAACAAAAATTAATTAAAAAATTAAATTCAAAATTAAAGGGTGACCCGTTAGGTGACGTAATTTAACCTTTATGATCTTATCTTTTGAACCGTTATAGACAAACACTTGAAAGTTGCACAGAATATTCGTTACTATGTCTGTTATAATAAGTATAAATATTTAAAATTAGAAATTAAAGGGTGTCCCAATAGTTGATGTAATTTATTGTATATGGACACATAGTTAAAATTTACAAGGAATCTGTATGAAAAAGAACGCTATAACAAGTATTTATATTTAAATTTAAAGGGTGTCCCAATAGGCGACGTGATTTAGTATATATGGCCCTATCTTTTGAACAGTTATTGACAAACACTTAACAATTAGACAGAATGTTCATTACTATGTCTGTTATAATAAGTATAAATATTTAAAATTATAAATTACAGGGTGTCGCAATAGTTTATGTAATTTGATGTATATGGACAAACTTTTAAACCGTTACAGACAGACGGTTGAAATTTGCAATGAACCTGTATTACTACGACCGCTATAACAATTATAAAATTTGAATTCGGAAATTACAGGGTGTCCCAATAGTTACTGTAATTTTATGTATATAGCCAAACTTTTGATCCGCTGCACACAGAGAGTCGTTTGGCATTTTTTTGACCTGAAAAAGACCAGAACCCTGGGGTCTTGTGTCCTCATATACTCCGGAAGCACTGCTCCCCCGGTAGAAAATCCCCGGAGCATCCTTCGAGCGAGCTTCCTTTTTTGTATTTGTAATCTGCTGTGCTGATTTTGTTGTCACCAATTTTACTTTACCATACGTAGTATATGGCAAAGTATAGTAATCATGAAAAAATTCGAGGTCGGGATTTCGAAGGCCTTATACGTTTTGAGGTTTTCGCCATGATGTCTATAAGTGGGTGGTTGTGTATACCACTTTTTATGTTGGTGTTTGTAGGTCATACCGTTTGCCATATCAAAATGAAATTTAGAATGAGCTTTTGGTAGATGGAGATGAAGAACTGTATAGTTTTTGGACATAATCGGGAGGGGGAAAGGGGTGGTTTCCTTACCCCCAAATTTTGGAACGCTCTACAGGTCATACTGTATGACATATCAAAATTAAATTCAGTATGTGCCTTTGGTATATGGAGATGAAGAGCTGTATAAATTTGGAGCATAATCGGAAAGGGGCAACAGGTAGTTTACTTGACACCCCAAACCGAAAATAATTCTTTTTTCGATACGAATATACTTTGAACTTATATTCTTTTTTTAATATATCCATTTAACATATCCTTTGGGTATGGTAAGGTTGAGTGTAGGTCACTCCAGTTTTATTTATTACGACTTGTGCTAGTTCTGAAGTATTTTCAGGTAATAAAATCTATACAAATAACACAACAGTATTTTTTTTTCTGTCTTTGTGTCTGTCTGTGATCGCATATCGTAAAAACTACTGGATGGATTTTAAAACAATTTTGTGAGGAGGTACATTAGTATCCTGAGTCAAATATGGGATGCTTTTCTTATTTCTATCTTATATCTTATTTTCAAGAGATAGTGGATAAAAAACAGTGAAAGTACGCAATTTTACTGATAAGTAAGGCGCATATTTTAGTAGGGATGAGACCCTTTATATAAAGGAAATACATAAACTATAACTGAAGCATTCAAAAAGTATGTGTATTTTTTGTGGATTGCTTTCAAAGCAAAATCGAACAAAATATTGTAAAGACGTTGATGAAGTGGCGGGCACACCTAGTATTTAATAAACAAAGTAAAGGTAATAAACACAGTTTATGGAAGAGATTCAGAAAAGCACCTTGTTTGCAAGGAAACTTTGGTAGGGTCACTGCTATTGCAATGACCAAAACTAACGACTGAATGCTTCTCAGATAAAGCCCTAATGGATAAGATTACCGTTTCAAAAATGTCCGTACATCATAATAAAATAATTATAATAAAATTTTTAAAGTATGCAGAAAAATTATAAATAATTTAAACATTAAAACCTACAAACGCAAAAAGTATTCATTAAATAAATAATTAAATATAAACAAAAAATAAATAAAAAATAAAAAAATAAAATGACGCAAGAAATAGTCAAAATAAATTTGTAATAGAGATTTACCCCCATCAAACGTTGGAGAATTAAATTAAGCACTCATAAGCTCCATTTAGGCAACAATTATGTTGTGGTTGTTTTTGTTGGTGAGTACAACGTTCATTGTTGGCATTGAACCATGAAATAAATATTTTTTCGTTACCTAACTGGAGAAAAAAAAGTTGTACGCAAATTTATTGTTTTGACAGGGAGAGGAGAAGGCTCATATTAGCTGGCTTTAGAGAAAAAAAAAAATTAAGCACTTAGATATAACAACAGTAAAGTATTTATGCAATTTTTTAAAGTTTGTTTTACAACCGTTTGACAACGTTTCCTAAGACTTTAAAATGTGGACTACATCCACCAGCAACTTGCTGCTGGCGTCGTCTTTCAAATTACTCACATTTTAATGTGCAACAAGCGTAAAAATACCAATTTTATTGCTCCGTTTTTTATTTGCTTCTTTATTGTTCACAAGGTTTGATACCATTATTATTGTTGTAACAATTTGCATTGTTATAATTTTATGGTTTAAAAATGTTTGAAATATTCATTTATTTAATGGTTTGCAGGGGCGGTCGGCTGGTTACATAAATTTCTAAATACCGGTACTATTTGAATTATGAAACAAACTCAAAGATATTTTTAACTAATGTTGGCGACTTTAATAGCGGTCTGACTTGGGCGTTGTCTTAATTTTTGCGAGATTTTTATTATACAGGCTCCTAGTTAGTTTTGATCGCAACAGGAGGCTGTCTAAAATATGTCAAGCAGTATGAGAAGTTATAGACACTAAAAAAGGTTGCCCTAATCCATGGAGGAACAGCATACGCCAGAGATGAATGGCCATGAGCTTGAAATCTGGATAACTTTCGCCCTTTAGTCTTAATATAGACAGTATAAAATAGATCTCGCAAGAGGTGATGATTAGTCTCTGAAGGAACTTCGTTTTTTGGCCAATTTTTAATTACTAGCAGCACTCCAGAAAGTTGTTTGGATATAATCGAAGCTTAATGGAATATAAGTACCTTGAGCTGAAAACTTTAAGTCTCATCTGGTCGAGATGAATATTAAAGAAGTCAATACTTGCAGACTGTGCTTGGAAGAAGCTGAGACGGTAGCGCATGTTTTCATGTGATCATCCAGATTAAGGCTTCGGACTACAAGCAATCATATCTAAAATGTGGATTTCATGTGGAATATAAGTCTTAGACAAGTGCTAATAATTACGAGAGACTGTGATGAGAAAAAATGTCGACAGTTACCAGTAGACAGTCTAAAATTACTACAGTGGAGAGTAAGGGCTAGTGACAGCACAAAACAGAAGCTTCGTGGACTTCCTTAACTACGAGACGGTCAATGAATCTACTGATCAATTAGACAATTTAAGGTAGTATATGTAAGCGGTATGAAGGAATTTGGGCGAAAGAATACATAGGTTCGTATATCAATACCCTTAAAAGGCCTCAGAACAGAGATATGACTTCTAAAGTAACAGAATAGAAATAGAAGGGGTTACAACTCTTAAAAATTGAACCCACGAAAGGCTTTAAATTGTCCAGTAGAGGTAGAGACCTGAGGCAAATTAAGGCATTCGATATAGATCGAAATTTCAATAGAATTTAAGTAGAAAGTTCAATCGATATCGAATGCCATAATTTGGCCCCTAAACCTTAAAAAAGGTGGCATGGACAGACACAATGTTAATTAGAAAGCCCCTAGGAAGAAAAAAAATTAAATGGAGTACCCTAAATGTGAGCAATTAAGTTGTGACAGTTCTGACCCTGAATTAAAACGATCCAAATGGTATGAGCAATGAATCCTTTTAAGGACAGGGTGGTGAAAATTTATCAATTAGGCAACTACAGTGAAAAAGGGAGTATGTGTAAGCGGAAGCGACGAATAAGTTCGTATATGAAAACCCCCAAATAGCTTTAGAGCAGAGAGAAGATGACTTTGAAAGTAACAGGATAGAAATAGAAGGGGTTAAAAAAGCCCCTAAGCTGGAAAAAACCCCAATGGAGTACCCTAAGTGTGAGTAATTAAGTTGTAACAGTTGTGCCCCAGAATTAAAGGGATCCGAATGGTATCTTCAATGAATCCTTTTAAGGACGGGGTGGTGGAAATTAATCAATTCGGCAACTATAGTGGAAAAGGGAGTGTGAGTAAGCGGAAGGGATCAATCTGCCCAAAAAGGATACGTAAGTTCGTATAGCAAAACCTCCAAAGGGCCTCAGAGCAGAGAGAAGATTACTTCGAAAGAAACAGGATAAGAAATGAAGGGGTTACAATTCTTAAAAATTAAACCCATTCCAAACACGGAAGGGTTTAAATTATCGGCTAGAGGTAGACATCTGAACCTATAATTACGCTAAGAAATAAATCTTAAAAAGATGGCATGGACAGTCAAAATTGTGAAAAAAGTGCAATTGGAGTACCCTACCTCTAAGTCCACTAATGACAGGACACGAAAACTTCAACTATAATGTAATGGAGATGACAATTAATGAAACTAGTTGAAAGTTGTGTCTGAAACAGGCTGAGACATTGGCATGATAGTTGGCATGCTTGATTTCTCCCTACGTTACGGATGCCACTTGATTTAAAAGGCGGATATGGGCATTTGCTCTGTTTTAAAATGAGAGCAGGCCTATGAAATATAGTGCTTTAGAAATAACTGGAGGGTTGCAAGGCGAATGTAGCATGTGTACGTCGAGTTAAATAGGTTTTTGAAGAAATATAGCATGCTATAAAAAAGTTTTCCCATACATTTAGTACGTATTCTGTACAGATTTTCAGACTTTTTTAGATAATAATTTTATTTTTTCCAAAACCATTCATTTTAGGGAATCAAAGCTGGTGAAATAGGAAGACAATACGTCATACTTACAAACTGTGTTCACACTTGTTTTCAAAATTATTTGTGAACATTTTGAAAATGTGATTACGTACTAAATATAAAAAACTTTTTTATCGCATGCTATATTTTTTCAAAAACGTTTTTAATGTATTTTAAAAATGTTCACAAATACTTTTGAAAATAAAGTGTGAACACAGTTTGTTGGTACGACCTATTGTCTTCACATTCCAGGGTGTGATTCCCTGTGATGCAAGGGTTTGGAAACAGTATCCATATTTCTTTAAAATAAAGACCAAAAATCTGTGCAGAATACGTACTTAACTTAACTTATGAGGAAACTTTTTTATCGCATGCTATATTTTTTAGAACACGTATTTATCACACACATGATTGTGACCCCATCTGATTGTAAAATTTTTTAACTGCAATTTTTAACAGTAATGAGATCAATTTTATCTATGCGGTGTGTAATTGGAGCACGCTCACAGCCTTTGTGCTATGAATGAACTGTCTTGTGCTAAAGCTAATAAAAAGAGAATAAAGCTGTTATTGTGTTGGGCTGGCGAAATAACTATTGGACACCCGAAATATGATTTCTTTGATAAGTTAGTAATAAAGTTGAGAGCGTCTTGGCTAGATATTCGAAGGAGACTTTACTTAAATGGATTTACGTATTTTAAAATACCCATCAATCGGTCGAACTGTTTCTGAAGTAATTTCGTTCTTCCCTCACACCAAACTTTATTTAAACTAATTATATTTTTTGTATTTTTTTTTACAAAATTAAACCTGAAACTAAACAATTATTTTATCTTCTAACCGCAATTGTTCTATCCTTATCACAAGTTATTGTAGTTGTCTTTTTGTAAAAACGCAATTTTTCATTTGTTGACTCATTAGCACTTTAATTTATTTATTTAACAATTTATGCTAAATAAAAAAAGATATACAACAAACAATAATTAATTATCATCTATTGTTATACATAATGGCAAATGTTAATTTATTTTCTATCAAATTCACATTATTTTTTAATCCCTCAACCAACAAAGACAACGAACGATAATTGCAAACTAAATGTGAGCAATAAATCTTGTTACTGTAACGAAAACTTTAATTAACTTGTCATTCTATTGAAATGGCTTTAGAAAATATACGATTAGAAGTTGTATGAAATTTTTAATAAAGACTGGCATTTCTAGATTTCTAGAAAAAGGTTTATAATAAATAACTGCGAACATATTTTATATTTAAAGTGAAACGTAAAAGTTAATTTGAAGAATTCTTTGTAGCACTTTTTATGAGTCGGATATACAAACTAGAAAGCTGGCTAATGTTTCATAATAGTTGAAAATGGGAATATCAATGATTTTTGTCGCATTGGCTTGCGAGCGAACAACGTAGTGATCTATTATCAAAACAATTGTAAAATAAAACTCCAGAATATGCCTGCCTGATCTTTCCAGAATAGAATATTGTAGACGTTTTAGCTCTTCTGTAAATGCGAGCAAAATGTCGCTTGCGAGCGATATGGCAGTCTTATAGTTATGGATGGCAACCCAACCTCAGTTGCGTTGTAAGTTGCCGAAATTGTATTACGTATGGCAACTGGCAACTAACACTTGTTCATTTTAGTTGCCAAAATGGCAACTATAAATTAGTAGTTGCTGTTGATTTTTGAGTGATTAATAAAAGTAATACAGAACTGGATAAATACAGTCACATTAAAGTAAAATTAATATCGGCATGTTTCGTTTTACAATTAAAAAAAACTAACGAAAAAGTAAAAACATAATAGTAACCGATTGTTTGCAAAGTTTAAAAATTAACAACCTGTCACCGTAAAACTAAAAACGTGACTAAAAGCTGTTTAAAAGCCTTAACAAATTTCATGGCAGAATTAACATAAGCGTGTGAAAATTTATTTAACTTTTTAAAGAGTAAAATATTGTTTGGTTTTTAGAAACATCAAATATTAAAAACAAAAAAAATCCTGAAGGTTAGAAATCATATGAGTCAATATACAACAACTCTTATTCTATGTGGCGTCAGCAACATCGTTTTCACGTTATAATGTTTTGAGTCGACATCACTTTGTGTGGATGTCGTCGTCAGGTCAATTATAACTTGGTTTTCCCTTACAGTCTTATGAGGACGATGACGCCTTATATATAAAATAACCTTTTAAAACAATGGAATAAGTTGCAAGGATTTAACATGCTTAATAATAATCTGCCTTTAACTTTTTAAGGGGTGTGGCATATATAATTAAGGGACTATTAAGCGTAAGTTCACATTGCTATATTATGTCACAATACGAAAACGGTTTATCCGATTTAGAGAATTGGGACACCAGAAGATTATGGATAAAATTGTCTTGTAGTTATTTGAATAAAAGTTTAAGAATTATTGGGAAATTAGTTGCGAAAAAAGAATTCAAGCAAAAAAAATTGTAAAACGCAACAAACATTAATATGTATATATTACAAATATTGTATTACAAATATTACATTCAAATTTAAATCTCGTCAGATCAGTAGTCAAACTTTGGTTAGTCGTGCAAAATTTTGAGCAAACCGAGTCGGTAGGAGATGTGAAAACACCAGTGCATGCTCGTACAGCTCGTACTGCTGAAAATATTGCTTCTGTTCGCGATAGTGTGGCTGAAGAGCCGTCCACCTCAACTCGTCGTCGTGCCCAACAATTGCACCTCTCACGCTCTTCGTTGATAAACATTATCCAATTGACTCAAGAACTAAAGCTTCTTGATCATTCCAAACGTCGTCAATGGTCAGAATGGTGGGAAGAAATGTCAACAGTGGATGACAAAATTTCGAAGAAAATCAGTGATGAAACACATTTTCAGGCCGGTAAGGCAGTTAATGTGAATGATAATGTGGACGATATGTGGTTTCAACAGAACGGTGCCACTTGCCACACAGCTGACGAAACAATGGTTCTATTGCGCGACAAATGTAATGACCGTGTTATCTCTTATGTGGTGGCCGCCAAGATCATGTGATTAGACCCGTTGGACTTTTTTCTTTGGGGTTATTTGAAAGAAAAGGTGTACGTCGATAAGCCAGCAACAATTCAAAAGCTAAAGGATGAGACAATTGAGCACATTAACGGCATAGAAACTCAAATATGCCTCAGCGTCATCGAAAATTTGGAGCGTCGGATGGAAGTGTGCCGCCGAGGTCGCGGCGGACATTTGGCCGATATTTTGTGCCTTACAAAATTGAACCATACCAATATTTATTCAAAATACATCGACCCTTAAAATTTGTTTGCAACTTCCTGATTAAATACCCAGAGGTGGGTACCTCTACACAAAGTAAATATATAAATCATGCTGAAGAGCACTACTATCAAATTAAGAGTCTTAAAAATTTATGTAAATTACTTCCAAACGAAAAGCAAATTCTAACGAAATATTTTCAGAACGCTGACGTGACGACGTCGCAAACGGTCTAGCCATTATTTAATAAACACAAGCTGCACATTTAAACTCAGTGCCTCAAATAAACAAAAAAAAAACAATGCTTAGTTTATTTAAAAACGGTGGATTATTTCAAATTTTTTTATGAGTAATTTACAAGCGTTTGTTGCTCTAGCAGGTATGTGCATCGGTAAAAAAAATCGTAAAAAACCGAGCATAATTCAATTTCTTTACACGTCAACATGCACAATGGGTAACAAATTTCATACTCACTATCCCATCACTGCTGCTTATAATGTCGTTTATACAAATTTATTAAGAAATATTAAAATGAAAAATAAGTTCGCTAAAATTGCCTCAAAACATTGACACTAGCTGACTTGTAAAGCTTACAAAACATAATTGCTAGACATTTAATTTTTTTTTTATTCTTTCGGACAAGAAAAAAACTAATGTTTATTATGCAATTTTGAAATACTTAACAGTTTGTTGGCACCTTAATTTGAATGTTTTCTGTTCTGTTTTAAGCATGAAAATGAAAAATCTTTATTACAGTATTTTATTGTAGCCTTGAGAATTTTGTTGTTTTTTTTTTTGCAAAATAATTTTTCTGTTGCTGCCCGCCTGTGACATGTTTGAAACGTATAAAAATGTATTTATTATATTTTTCTTTTTAAATTATTATTAATTGTTGTAAAACAATTTCAATTAGACAGCATAGAAAACTAGTGAACATACATATTTGCAAAACAAAAGGAAACAAGAGGAATATTGAGTGCAAATTATTTCTATACGAATTTCTAGTTTGTGTCTTGTGTTAATTTTTTACATCTAATTTTTACAATAATCCGATCAAACGCTAAATGAATTGTTTGTTAACAGTTTCTTTTTTTGCACTGAGTTCATAATTGCTCTACTATTCGATATTAAGTGATACGGGGAAATGTATTAGTCGTACATAAAAAGCAACGAGGTAATTTTTTTAATTTAACAAAAATGTATTTATAGGAACTTGAAATATAGAAAAATTATACTTGAAAGCGATTGATTGTGATTAAATTTTTATGCGATTACCAAGGCATGTTTGACCACTCTTTACTTACTAAATTTTTTTTTTTGTCTACAACAAGTATCCTGTAGTCTAAAATGCAATCCCTTTGTCTTATCTGAAAAAATATTTACCCGATCTTTTACTCCATCTAATAAATACAAAGAGATTGTTCTTATTAGACGGGAGAAAATAGAGATCAGAGCAAAATAATTTTAAAAATATTTATAGTGGGATCTTCAAAAAAAAATATTTTTTAATAGAGTTTAATCCATAAAAATTAACATCTACTTCTAATAAATAATCAATAACAAATATTTCGTTTAATGATACAAGGAAAAGGATTATTCGTTATGAAATTCTATCGGGTGGTTAAATTTTAAGGGCCGGTGTTGAATGTGAACCACCAGACTAAGTCAATTTCAACCGTGGAAAGATACACAATGGCGTGATTGCGTGGTGGTGATGTCAATTGGCCGCCAAGATCATATGATTTAACAACGTTGGACTTATTTCTTTGGGGTTATTTGAAAGAAAAGGTATACGTCGATAAGCCAGTAGCAATTCAAGAGCATAGAACCTCAATTATGCATCAGCGTCATCGAAAATTTGGAGCATCGGATGTATGTGTGCCGCCGAAGTCGTTTGTTCCATACATAATTGAACCATACCAATATTATCAAAATAAAAAGAAATGACATTAATTTCCTAAATAATTTGTGGGATAATCAACATCGGCCCTTAAAATTTAACCACCCTTTAAAAAATTCTAAGGGCCATTGCCTTTAGCTAAAGTTAGCATTTTGTTGGAGCGATAAATAGTTTTTCGTTATTGAAAGTGAGCTAAAAACCACTTTTAACTATCACGTACTATAAGGACAAGTTATATCAATGAGTATTATCCTCATTATTATAACGAAAAACTACTTATCACTCCAACAAAATCCTAGCTTTAGCTAAAGGCAAGTAAAATAATGGGACTAAAAGTTATAAAAAATTCTAAAATTTATAAAAAATTCTAAAATTTATATAAAATTCTCAAATTATTGTAGGGTTCTGTAAAAGTGTCTAAAATTTACCTCTTACAAAAATAAAAGGTGCTGCCAAGTTTTCAGTGTCATTAAATTGGTAAAATTTGATACCTTCACTATGTTATCTGTATTTTTCTTGGAAATGAGATATTTTTAAGGGAAAAAATAAAAAAATATAGGATATATTTGAACTTAGGTACTAAGTTACCCTCTCATAATATTGTGCTAAAATTCATGCAGTAGTTTTTACGTGATGCCAATACAGACAGACAAAAAACCCAAAAAAATTAGTGTTTTGTATTGATTAATATCTGCACCGGCAATAAAATGTTAACAAAATCTTTCAGGTACAGTTACACTTTTATTATATGTATAAACTAGCTGCGCCCGCCACGTCGTGGGCGCCCTGATAATATTTTACTCGATTTTGCTTTGAAAATTTTCCACACTAATTGTAAGACTCTTACTTTTATAGTGCTTCAGCTATGGTTTATGTATTTACTTTATATAAAGGTACCCATTCCTGGATAAAATTCTAAAATTTATAACAAATTCTAAAAATTACTGTAAAGATCTGTCTGTAGAAGGTGTTTAAAATATTTATTTTATTTATTTATTTAGGAACAATACAATACAACAAAAACAAGTCTTATATTACAGTATTTTAATAACAATGTAATTCCACAAAGTAAAAATACAAATCAAATACAATTTTTATTCAATTGGCGCCATCTGTTGTTTAAAATATCCCACTTACAAAAATAAAAATATCATAGTTATAAACCGAAAATTTCAGTATCTTTAAAACGAAAATTGCGTTTTTCACTGCTTTTTCCCCATTTTCTCTCTGAAATGAGATATTTTTGATATTTGAAAAAAGTAAACTATATTGTAATCAGGATGCTAAGGTACCTCCTCTCAAAATTTTGTTAAAATCCATCCAGTAGTTTTTACGTGATGCGAACACAAATGAAGAGCAGACAGGCAGACGGAAAAGGGTTACTATTTTATTATATGTATAGATATAGATTAGCTTGCAAAGGTCGCCAGTTCTGTGTTCAAAAACATAATGACTTGGGTCATTGTGGTCCCTATGGGGCACCTGAGAGAGGGATAAGCTGGAAGATCCTTAGGATTACGGCGGATCCACACTTGATTTAGTACAAAATCAACCCGAAGCCCGGATAAATGAGTTTACCTGTTGATTTTGCAGTCTTGCAGACTTGCCGCTCTTTCAGTGGATAGGGCTGGGAAAGGACAGAGGACATGCTTCACCGTCTCCTCCTCCTCCTCAAAGTTCTGACAACTTCTACATAGGTCATTAGAGTGCCCATCTGTCCTCGAGGAGTTCTCTCATACTAAGGCCATAGGAACCTCTACCTCGTTTGACCCTCTGGTCTGCGCAGCCCCCAGAAGTTCCTGTTGTCTTTACAGAAATACAGATATAGAGTTCTTTGATTACTAAGAGCTTAAAGTATTTTAATTTTATATAGGCCACGTAAATATTTCACTGAAATGTCATGATGCTGAATCTGATAAAAGAAAAGAAACAAATAGAAACAATACGTTTTCTGTGCAATGAGTAATTAATGACGTTTGTAGTTATTAAGAAAACTGTGTGTTAAATATTATTTTTACACACCTTCTATAATTTAGTGTACCATATACTAAACGATCACTTTCAAAAAAAGCAATTAACAATAAACTAAAATAAATATCTAAAGACACAGTAAAACAAAGGCTGCAGAAGTACAAGTAAAAACTTTATCTTAATGGACACGTTCTTGGCCTACATTTAAAACTGTTGTTGTTTTTGTTTTTCTTTCTATCTGAATTTCAATTTTTTTTATTTATTATTGTGTTTGCAATAATTTACTGTATCGCAAACATAGATCGTTACTTTAACAAAAGCGATCATTTACGGCAAAAATTGTCATCGTTTTTGAACGAATAATTGAGTAAAAGTAAAATGTTACACTTTTTAAATATCATCAAATAATTTTTTTTCTTTTTTGGCAAATTTATACGATAATAAAAAGTCGATGATAATAAAAATTTAAGCTAAACTATTAAACTTCAATGTAGATGTTGATAAGACTTACAGAATGTTTTGAAATGGCCTCCACGAATTTGTAGCAGATGAATAAGAAAATCTATAAAGACAATCGAACAATTTTTATGTTTGAACCCAGTTGGAAATTTTCCATTGCTAAATACACGGCAGAAAAAAAAAAAATCGAGAGCTTGATTGTAATTGTAATTGACTTTTGTGTGCTGAATCCAAATCTGTTACAAATTTTTTTTACCACGTCAGGTAGATTCCAGTAGTATAATTTCTACGTCCAGATTCTGCCCAGTATCGGAGATATATATATTTTAAAATTTAGATTTTTCGAAAAAAAAATATTAAATTTTACAGTGGATCCATTAGGTATTTAGAGAAGGCAAGAATCGGGTCACCGGAATACTGAAATTAGCCTAAGACTAGTAGATTCCAGCAGTACAATTTCTACGTCCATATTCTGCCCAATATCGGATATATATAAATATTTCAAAATTTTGTTTTGAAAAAAAAAAATATGAAAAAATATGAAATTTTTAAGTGGATCCAATGGGTATTTAGAGAAGACATGAATCGGGTCACCGGAATATTGAAATTAGCCTAAGACTAGTAGATTCCAGCAGTATAATTTCTACGTCCAGATTGTGCCCAGTATCGGAGATATATATTTTAAAATTTTGATTTTTCGAAAAAAAAATATGAAAAAATATGAAATTTTTAAGTGGATCCAATGGGTATTTAGAGAAGACATGAATCGGGTCACCGGAATATTAAAATTAGTCTAAGACTAGTAGATTCCAGCAGTATAATTTTTGCGTCCAGATTCTGCTCAGTATCGGAGATATATATATTTTAAAATTTTGATTTTTCGAAAAAAAATATGAACAGTGCGCACTGAAAAAGCCATAGCCGCTGTTTGGGAAAGCATTGAAGAAGATCCATCCATCCATCCATCAATCACTTAATCTCCGTTCTTAGGAAGTGGGGTTGTGTGCTAACACTTTATAGGAGATTTTACGCAAGTATCTTGGCTTAAAAGCTTTCAATATTCAACTTGTGCGAATGGGCTGAAGCAGAAATTGATATTGATTTTCCATTCAAAAATTTTTGTCTACGATAAAGCCCATTTTTGTTTGAATGGGTACGTAAATAAGAAGAATTGCCGCTTTGGGAGTGAGAATAATCCACAAGCTTTTATCGAAACACCATTACATCCACAGAAAATTACTGTTTGGCGCGCTATATGTGCTGGCGGAGTCATTCGTCCATATGTCTTCAAAAACGATGATGGAATGGTATTGTCAATGGTGAACGGTATAGGGACGTGATTAGAATTTTTTCTTAGCTGGATTAGCTGGCATTAATCTCGATGACATGTGGTTGGCCACCAATATCGTGTGATTTAACCCCATTTCTTTGGGGTTATGTAAAGTGACTTGTCTACGTCGGTAAACTAGACACAACGGAACACCTGGAAATCAACATTCGAAGAGTTATTGACGAAAGTTTTTACAAATTGGTGTTCCAGATTGCGACCTATACGCGCCAGCCGTGGCGGACACAAGGCCAAAATTATATTTAAACATTGATGTCATAAAATTTTCTTTCTTTTATTATGACTTAAGCTTGCGTAACTCTTACAACCTCTTACAACTCTTACAACCTTTACAAACAAAGTAAAATTAAGCAAATTGCAAATTCGTATATTTTGTGGCTGTATTGTTCAAAACGATTAATTTTTGCAAACATTTCGCGTTGCGTAGTCCCAGTCCTGAAAACCCATATTGAAAAAAATATATGAAAGAAAAAAGTGACTGATCTTGATATTTTGTGAGCAATGTCTTGATATTTGATCTTAATATTTAGTGAGCAGAAAGAAAAAAACATGTATCAATCCCTGTGATTGCTCTCGAACCCATGACTATTTTTTACATTTGATGAAATGTTACAAAATCCATATTAATCTTTATCAGTATTTACCAACATCTTAACTTTCATTCGCTCTGTCAAAATGTGTATGTCAAAATTTCCCACCGGGTGTTTTCTTTAGCAATAAGATCGATTGATCGGTTCATATAAAATGCTTGATATTACTCGTATTCGAAAGCTACTGGAATTTATTTATTATTTCTTTTTTTTTTTTTGCCTTTTCATCTTAATTTAAGATTTTTTATATTAAAACGAAATAATAATGATGCTAGTGCAGATGACGATGATGGTGATGATGATGAAGCTGCTGTTGCTTAAAAAGATACAGCTGGTGATTGCTGGCTGGGGTTTTTGTTTCGATCGCTATGGTTCAATGGTATTGAATTTCTTTTGAAGATACTGCTGTTTCTGTTGCAGATTTTAATTTTTTTTTATTCAGCTACTGTATGTGGAATGGACTATTTATTACTTTTGCTAAATATGGATGAGAGTTGCATGAATTGGCTAAATGGATGATGGTTAGCAGAATGGTACTTTCAATTATTGTAAAATAATTGACATGATTGTTCGTTTGTTTGTTTTCATTTTGTGTGTTTCCTTCTTTTCGGTTTTATTTTGTAGAGGGAAAACAGAAAAGAAAGTATTTCTGAAGCCTTTTTCTTCTTTAATTTCACGTTAAATGTTCTACTTTTTTATTTGTTTTTATTTTTCTTATTTTGCAATTAACAAATTATGAATATTTTATGCTTTTTGTACTTAACCTCAACCTTATTTTATTAATTAGGAAATAAAAAAGAATAATTAAAACTGGAATTTTAAAGAAGTTTAAACCTTAAATGTGGAGTGTTTTTTTTTTAATTCGTTTTAATTATGTGAAGTAAAAACAATAGCCAGTTAAGAACAGGTCTTCTAAATATGACCTCCTTTTTAATTTCATAATATTGTGTTTAAGCATTAATTCCCATCGTTTTATGCTAGACTGCATAAGAAGTGATGACATAGTTGTATGTGAAAGTACTGCCACAGGGCTGTCTTATTCTGTATCTGTCATTCCGGTGAAATGTAAACAACACAGTTTTTTGAAGCTTTGAAAACAGAGAGTTCTGAACAAAAAACAACATTACTTTCGGAAAATTTTATTTATTTATTATTTGGTTTTGTATGCATCACTGATTCTACCGCTCATCGTATCATGTCAGGGTTTCATTTTCCTCAAAAGTATTAATTCTTGTATTATATTTTGAAACGGCCTTTAGAACAAGCTTTTATTATTTTAAAAATATTTTATAACAATGAATGGATGAATGTGCTATAATCAAGTGTAGTGCTTTCGTTTAAGTAACCCTAAACTGTTAGCTGTTAAATTACACTGGTCGGCAAATGTCGGGAGCTTGAAGCTTGTTTATGTGATTTTAAATATTCTTATTTACATAGAATGAAATTTATAATCAAGCTTAAGTTCGTTTTTATTCTCTCTAAGAAAGAATTAATTAAATTACAAATTAGGTGATTATATTAAAGAAAAATTGGGAAAATTTAATTTTTAGACACCAGCACGAGTGGAATGCAAATTTTCTAGACAGCCACGTCCGTCATCAGCACTACTTGTATCTAATCTACTTAGAGGTAGTGTTTTAGTTGTAAGCATCATCTATTTAACCAACCAAACCCAGATAAAGGAATACAAGAAAACTTGTATTCAATTATCAATCGTCAGTTGGTGAGAACGAAGTCTACCACTACCTTAAGCTTCCCTCTTGTTGAATATTTTTACTTTAATATTTACCACCTATATTTTTGTTGTTCCTTCAGCGATCCTTCGGTTAGCAATGAAGTTACTTTTTGTTGATTTGTTTTACTTCCAACATTCGTTTTTTAGTTAACACTAATCTAGTATCAAACCAAACTTTGTTGAGAAAACAAGATTGCGCGGTGCTTTGCGATTTTTAATTTTGAAAATTTTAATTATTATTAGTCGAACTGTTTATTCTTATTTACATAAAATAAATACTAGATATGTAGTTATTGTTATAACCATGGTCGGCAAAAAAAAAAACAAAGTCGGGAGCAAGAACTTTGTTTTGTGATTATAATTGACTTTTGTGTGCTGAATCCAAATCTGTTTACAGATTTTACAATGGTCGGCAAAAATAACAAAGTTTGGAGTTTTGTGTGCTGAATCCAATTTTGTTTACAGATTTTTTCTATCACGTCTGGTTTTCGAGATATTCTTATTTAAATAAATTAAAAACATTAAAATATTAGACATGTAGTTATTGTGATAACAATGGTCGGCAAAAATAACAAAGTTTGGAGTTTTGTGTGCTGAATCCAATTTTGTTTACAGATTTTTTCTATCACGTCTGGTTTTCGAGATATTCTTATTTAAATAAATTAAAAACATTAAAATATTAGATATGTAGTTATTGTGATAACAATGGTCGGCAAAAATAACAAAGTTGGGAGTTTGTTTTGTGATTTTAATTGACTTTTGTGTGCTGTATCCAAATCTGTTTACAGATTTTTTCCATCACGTCTAGTTTTCGATATATTCTTTAATAAAACACTGATATTGCAACACTGAATACGTATTTATTATGATAACAATGGTCGGCAAAAAATAAAGTTGGGAGTTTTGTGTGCTGAATCCAAACCTGTTTACAGTTTTTTTCTATCACGTCTAGTTTTTGAGATATTCTTATTTAAATAAAATAAAAACATTAAAATATTAGATATGTAGTTATTGTGATAACAATGGTCGGCAAAAATGACAAAGTTGGGAGTTTGTTTTGTGATATTAATTGACTTTTGTGTGCTGAATCCAAATCTGTTTACAGATTTTACAATGGTCGGCAAAAATAACAAAGTTTGGAGTTTTGTGTGCTGAATCCAAATCTGTTTACAGATTTTTTCCATCACGTCTAGTTTTCGAGATATTCTTTAATAAAACACTGATATTGCAACACTGAATACGTATTTATTATGATAACAATGCACACTGGGCTGGATCGCCAAATTTTTGGCATAAAGTCTAAAAATAGAGTTACAGAATTGAAACTTGGTACATTTGATAGTTATAGTATGCGTAACATCTGTGCAAAATTTTGGACCAATCCGACCACGCCTTCCTTCCATATGGGGCCAAAACGTGCGTTACAACTATTTAATATACCCAAATTTTGCATAAATATTGTTTTGTACAAAATTTAAGGGCTTCTTGAGATCAGGAATACATACCTATTTAACACCAGGCCCAAGCTGATCAAAATCGGGCCATTTTTTGACTTGTAATTCCTAAATTACGAAAAATTTCAGTTGAAATTTCGAATACCAATGTGTTTTTATTTGTAAAGTAATATTATTAAATTGCAAAAGTTTTATTAAAGTGATATATAATATAGTTATCATGTAATGGACTTAAAAAGACCTGAATCCTTAAATATATATAGCTTTCTTTAATATATGCGTTAAAAAAAAAAAAAAAATTAGTCATCCTCTACGTCTAATTCTAATGAATAATTGATTACACTTTCGCATTCGGAATCAGTTTCAGAATTAGAGTCGCTCTCTTTATTCTTAGGTTCATTTTTATTTTCAATTTCAAAACTTGGTGCTTCTAAAAGTTCAATAACATCTTTGGGCAACACCTTTTTTTTAAGTTGAGCTGACCTTTTCTTGAGCGAAATGCTCGAAAGAATAGGATCTGAAGAGTCTATTGATCTGTGAAACACATCGAGCATATTATTAATCCGCGAATTCTGACGAGCATGCGATCTCCTGTCTTGTTTATAAAATTTGTTGCGGGCTTCTGATGCGTTTTCGCCAAGGCAACCTATTGGCATTACTGATGATGATATTATTTGAGATCCATGAATCAAGATTTTATGTAAAGTAGGCGACATCGGATACCACGGGTATTTGAGCATATATAAACGAAATGTTTCCTCACAGAATTGTTTGAACTTAATAGCATTGATTGGAAATTCACATGAAATGGCGATTAAAATAGTATGAAGCCTTTCTATTATAGATAAGTCGAATTCTAAAATTGATGCAAATAGCTTTGTATTTGAAAAAGCCTTTCTCGCAGTGTTACCATCGTTTGTGTTTCCGCTTCCATTTTGCTTTGGCTTATCCGCATGTAATCCCATTTCCTTCCACAATTTCTTTTGTATATTTAGTTTTCTTACCTTCATTTTTGATTTTTCTGTTTCATCCCTTACTTGCCATTTTTTTAATTCAATTCGGTATGATATTTTAAGAAGTAATTTGAAGATTCTTATCCATCCATGCAATGGACTCATTCCATATTGAAGGCTTCCAGGTTTTGGTTTGAATATCGATGAGCTCGTATCTATATTTTTTATAAATTGTTTGGGGCCAGTCCCACAGATAGGACATAACTGACAAGATTTTGTGCCAGTTAAAATGTTTAAGACTTTGCCATCTATTAGAGTCATATAAAGATCATATGATACGACAACCTTTCTCTCATTCAAAATTTCTCCAACAAACGGCATCAAGTTTTTTATTTGCGTGTCCAAATTTTCTTTTTCCTTAAGAATGTGTTCTTTGCTCTCCTTGACGAATTCCATTTTTAAAGGACTACAAAATCTTATAGATTGTGGAGTTTGATTTATCCATAGTACTGTGCCGAAGTTATCCACTAGTTTAAGTGGAATGACTGTTGTGACAAACAAAGACTGATCAAAAGAAGCCGGCTCGCTTGCTTCGAATCTCTGTTTGTACATGCTTTGTCCAGTCGATCCGTCAAATCCGTAGCTCACAATTAATTTGGCATTCGTAATATTCGGTATGTTAATAAAAAGATCTTCTTGCAAGAGTAAGATTCGGCTGGCAGTATGGTTTAACAGTTCTTGCAAGCAAACTACAGCCATAGTTTCTGTAGCTGCTATTCCCGTGGGCCTCAATTGCAATTTAGCTTTCTGAATTTTATAGTAGCTCGGGTATATATCACAATTTTGCTTTTTGTTTAGAGCTTTCATTGCATTATATTGTTTTTTGCTTAATGAGTTATCAAGCAAAAATTCCAAAGCTTCGTTTTGTGTTAGTGGTATAGCTTCCTGCAAAAACAGTTTTTTTTAATACCACTAGATCCGCTCGGAGTGACCAAGCAATTCTTCAACACAAATGCTGTATCCTTTTCATTTGATTTCCTAGCTGAAACTATTGCTGCATGCATAAGAAGGCTTGTGTCGTTTTCTTGGGTATCTGCCAGTTCGGTTGCTAACTTTCTTTTAAGGCGTGGTCCTGCTGCCTCATATGTTAGAGGTGGACGTCCCATTTTATTATGCTCGGGTGCCACATCCTTTTTGCTGTCCAAAATAATCGTCATGTTCAACGAAAGCCAATTAGAGTGTTTTACCTTAAAGTTGGATACAGTTCTATTGCATTTAGGTAAGTTTTTCTGGATGAAGCGAGTAAAATTGCTGACTTTTATCTTTACAGAACCTTTTGTGTCTATGCTCATAGTTTTAGAGTTAAGCTGTTCAAAAATCCAGTTTGAAATAGCATCTTCATTTCGATTGTTGTCTAGCCACACATTGAACAGGGTAGCATGACTGAACTCAAATGTACCTAAAAATCCACAAATTTATGGAAAACGGGCAAAATTGGGCAAAAACTGTTAATAACACGTTATAATGTACACTTTTAAGTATATTTTAGCATAATGAAATTTTGGCCAAAATTGGGCGAAAGTTAGTTTTTATTCCACTATAAACTGGTGTTTTGGTTAATTTTTTCTCTTTCTTAGGACTTCACAAAAAACAATTCACAAAAACATTTAACAAAAAAAAAAAAGCAATTGCTATTAGTTTTTAATAATATACATACATTTATCTTTATTTTCCATATTTTTCAAATTTTTTTTTTGTTTACTGGCAGTCGCTTTCGGTTATTATAAAGCTGAGCTAACTTTTTCTGCTTTTTTGTGAAAAACAACAGCTGACGTATAGATTGGACTTTGTACCATTTGTAAAAGTTCAGGGTTACCATCAAATAACTTTTATTTACTGAAATGTTGTACCTAGGGTATGCACTTTAAGAAAATATAGTTAAAATAAACAAATATTTCCATGAAAATTTCGACTTTATGCCAAAAATTTTACGATTCAGTCCAGAGTGCAATGGTCGGCAAAAAACAAAGTTGGGAGTTTTGTGTGCTGAATCCAAACCTGTTTACAGTTTTTTTCTATCACGTCTAGTTTTTGAGATAATCTTATTTAAATAAAATAAAAATATTAAAATATTAGATATGTAGTTATTGTGATAACAATGGTCGACAAAATACAATCGGGAGCTTGAACCTTGTTTTAATGGACTTTTAGTGCTGAATCCAAATCCGTTTACAGATTGATTCTATCACGTCTAGTTTTTGAGATATTCCTTTTTAAATAAAATACTGATATTGAAATATTTAATAATCTAAATGTGTTACATAATGTAGGTACCTGCACTTAATTGTGAATAAAGTCAACATTTTTGCATTGAAATTCTTCATTTACGGCTTATTTTATTCCTATATAAAAAATAGTTGCCGATTTAAGTTTTTGACGAGTTTATAAAAACAAAAATATATATTTTTTCATTAAAAATATTATTTTTCGCCTCCAATTTCTGAATAACTCCGAAACAGTTGAAAACGAAAAAAAAATGATGACTTAAAGGTAATTTTATTTCACATCTTTTGGAGTTTCAATTATTAAAATTGAACAATACGTTAAAGAGTTATTTAGAAAGAAGATAGCGTGATCGCCTTGTTAAGGGGAAAAATATTATCCCTGCCCATAAAAACAAAATCTGTACGTGATACGCGAAAACTGAAAACTGATTTGATTCCACATATTTATGTTCAGGGAGGATTTTTTTGCAGACCAGTGTTATTGGTTATGGTTTCCAACACCTGTTCGACAGTGTTTAGAGTTAAGGCAATTTGTTTGCTTTATTGCCCGAAATTCTTATGTTTGAAATTTTTTAAAAAGCAGGCCTGGGAAGTGCTAATTTTTTTTTTTTATTTTATTTTCTTTTCTTTACTTTTTGAGAAATTTTAGCCTACACTTTTGTAACCTTAAAAGTAATTAATTATAAAATTGTAAATATAAAAAATGTAAATATAAAAAAATAACAAAAAAGCTTTTCCTCTTTTTTGTTTAAATAGAAACCTAATTCTTATTTTGAATATTTAATGATCATGCAATTGTTGCGCTTAACACAATTAATTGTAAACGAATGGTGTTCGATTAAAACAAAATTCATAGTAAAAGTATTTTGCCAACTAAAAATTTCCGCTTAAATTAACAAGAGTTATTTGTATGTAAATCTGCCATGAGTTTAACAAAAATAAAAAATAAAAAATCTATGAAATGCATAAAATATTTCTTTATTCTAGATACAATTTTTTGTTGCTGTTATTAAGCATAACAACCCACATGCTGTGATCTTGAAAGTTTTACTAGTATTTTAGTTGTTTTTCTTTTTGTTTTTGTTTTTTTTTTCTATACTTTTTGTCTAGATTTCAAGGAAAAGCATAAGAAACCAACACCGTTCACCACCATCGCCAGTATCATGTAGCATTTTTTCTTTCATCTTTTTTGTTTAAAAAAAAAAAAAAAAATGAAACAAACAAACATTCTTAAAATGCCAAAATATGCAGTTTTTTATTTTATGTGATATGATTTTTAAAAATAAAGGAACAAATATTATATTAACATTTTTTTGTTTTGTAAATTCATTATGGCATGCCGCCGTTCACTTTTTCATAAATTTATATTTTCTAATACAAAATTTTGCCATTCTATTTTATTATTTTTTTCTTGGTTAATTCAAGCAACTATTTAGACATACTTCATGGCATGTACATGAAAATGACATTATTTATGAAAGCCTCCCGCTAAATTTTATCACGATTATCAAGAAAACTTAAATTTGACATTAAAAAGTCGAATTATTTAGTTAAATAAAATGTGATTTTTATTTTTTTGCTGTTTCGGTTTCAGTGTAAAATTTTGAGCAGTTCGATTGTAATGTGTGATACATGTTGCGCTTAGTTTAAATTGTTATACAAAGAATTTAACTTTAATTTAAAGCTTGCTGCCGAACATGCAACCCCAACTAACTTACAAATCAGAAACAATATTATTTGATATATAAATGCCGAGAAGTTCTCAACCGAACAAGAAAGAGTTTGAGATCTCCTCAGTTTAAAAGCACACTTAAAGAATACACGAAACAACTAATAGAGCTACTAGCATTCCGAAGCATTGCAATTCTGCAGAAATTGGAACTCCATGACCGAATTTCACAATCGTATTATTCATTATGAAGTGCAATAAGAAACCAGTCCTACTACTTAAACTTCCCTTGAGACCTTCGTATGGAGGAGTTTGGAGAAATAATACCGAATAGGGCGATAGACGCAATAGATGCGAAGAAAGCTGAAGACGGATGTAGCGATCAAGAAAATGCTTTACATTCTGCTACTGTTTAAAAATAAAATTTTCTAATTTTTTTTTTAATTTAATCATCTAATTTATAATAAATTAAAAAAATATTTTTTTAACTTAAGCCTAGTATTCTGTTCGAATTTGTGGAAAATTCGGCATTTGAAAATTTGACATTTAAAATGTGGTGTCTATCTCGCGATTTGAAAGAATTTTACGATTTTATTGCTTTTAAATATACGACCTTGTTTTACAAAATTTTCCACAAAAAATGTTACAAAAACTTCCACATAAAATAATGCCCATTTGCTTTACTTCACAACTTTGGTAAATTGTTGCCAGAAACATTTCAACGTGTTTCCACAGTAAAAACAGAGTACTACTTCTGCAACATTTTTTCGTGATCTTTTTATACAAATTTTTAAAGCATGTAGTTTGACATGATTCCACAAGATAAACTAAACATAAATATTACGTATTTCGATTCGAAACGGAAATCATTCGAATTTGTATGACATTGTATTTCGAAAAAGATTTCTTTCGAATCGAAATACCTAATAACCCCCCAGGCTAACTTCAAAAATTTATTTAAAAAATTTGAATCTATATATATGTGACCCGGTCTTTAAAGGGAAAAGGTGGCTGATGACTCAAAAACAAAATTTCGAAAAATTAGCTGTTAAAGATAAACAATGCAACAACAACAACAAAAAGTGGAAACATTTTTTTTGAGTCATATATAATAAAGGCCGGGTCACATATAATAAAATAGAAACTCATTTCCTGTCTGTCTTTCCGTCTGTGTTCGCATCACGTAAAAACTACAGGATGGATTTTAACAAAATTTTGTGAGAAGGTACGTTAGTGTCCTGTTTCCAATATAGGATAGTTTTTCCCGAAAAAAATATCGTATTTCCAAAAGAAAATAGAGAAAAAGCAGTGAAAGTGCGCCGATTTTTTACCGATTTAAAGATAATGCATACTTTAAACAAGAGCCCCCACGCAAACCCCTAAAAGTCAATGAGCACATACACAATCTCAACCAGAATCTCACAAAGAGAACAAAACAAGTAAAAATTTTAAATTAGTAACATACCAGCTTTCAACAATACAGGCTTGTGCCACTTTGCTAAATATTTAGCAAACCAATACATTTTTTTGGTTGGTTATGTACATATTTTTTGTTTGTTATAATTTCATCGTAAATTTACGTACATAGGTAATTTTTCGCTTTCTGTGGGAGGTTCCACACCCATTAATCCATTAATCTTGACTAGAACAAAATCTCAAGACTCTACCTATTGTAATTCTCTAAGTATACGATAATAATGTTAGACATTGTCCAGCTAGTTTTTTGCCTAATTATACAAACAAATGAGAGCGTTATTCGTGCAAAACTCCAACACTCTATGTGTTTCCATTACTTAGGCACACGCCCACTGTTCCAATCGAGCCAGTTTTTTTGACTAATTATGCACGTAAATGAGATGGTTATTGGTATAAAATTCTCTAGATGTTTCGGTTTCCCAGGCACACTATAATAATTTTTTACTTTGTATGGGAAGCACCACGCCCACTTTTCTACTACAGTCTGTGTTTCCCTAGATTGTGGATATTAATGTGATATTTTTTTTCTTTGTATGGGATAAATGGGATCGCTAATAAATCTTTACTTTGTATGGGAGGTACCACGCCCTCTATTCCAATTTAGCCAGTTTTTTTTTTGCTACACTGTGCACATTGTTAATAGATTTCACTTTCATAAAATTTCAAGATTCTATCCATTACACTCCGCTAGTATAACACGATGATAAATTTCAAGTTTATATAAGAACTCCCACGCCCCTTTTAAATTTCCCAAAATATAAAAAATATTTTTATATTTTCTTATAGTTTACATTTTACGCCAGAGTAGAAGGAAATTTTGGTAAAAATTATTCATAAGCCTTCCTGGCTTAGAATCATACAGACCCTTACGATTATTATCTACTAACATGACCAAACTGTTTGAGAACATCTTAAGAACTAAACTTAAACCAATTTTGAACGAGAACTCATGTATTTCAAATCATAAATTTATATTCAGTAAGTCAGTCCAGGTAATTAAACATAAAATCCTTATTTATCCAAATGCTACTTAATTTGCAAAACAACTTATTAAGAATATATATTTTTTAATACTAAAATTAATTTAAATTTTTCACTCAATAGCTTTCAAAAGAAATGTTTAAAAAAGAAAATTAAGAAAAACACAAAAAGAACAAAATCAATCCTCACAAGTCAAAAACCTCATTAATCTTCATTAACAACCACAGTGGAATTCAATAAATAACAAACCCCAAAGTATATTTGTCAACTTTATACATAAATTATGACATAAAAATGCGGCAAAGCGACAAAAACAAAAATCTCTTTCAATTAAACTGAAGCAAAAAAAAAAATAATTTAAAAGTTTAAATAATTTGTCAATGAAATGAATATTTTCAGTTTTTTTTTATCAACATTTTAATAATGTAAACAAAAAAATATTAAAAAATTATATAATTCACACAGTATATTAGATATATATGCGATGGATAGGAGACTTATTCATGTTCGCCTCTACGCGCAGCTATGCCATTTAAAAAATACAGCCACATTTAACTTATGATCTAATTTCCCCCCTTTAAATTATGTATTGACCACCTAATTTTGATAGTGATCTAAAAAAAAAATAAGAGAAAACCTTAGGTCTTTAATAACAAACCAATTTTTTTTAGAAGAAAAGTTCTTTTTTAAAGTAAAAATTCAAAAAAATTTATCAATTTCAAAGAATAAAATTGTGTTCTTCGTTTCTTTTTTTCGTCTATTATAAATTGCTTTAAAAATATAAATTGAAAAACAAATATAAAATGTTTAACAAATGTTTAGAAAGATTCGAACAAATTAAACTTTGCAACAAAAAAGAAAAAAATAAAAGAAAGAAAAAAAAAAAATGCAGCAATTGCAACAGCATTTGTTAAACAGGCAGCCACCATACAAGACAAAGCAACAAAGCAGCTGCTTTCCTTTCTTCTCAACTCTAAACTTAAAGGGTAATAAATCTTCTTCAATACTTTTTCAATAAAAGTTCCAACCAACAGCAAGCAGCATTTCATTATTCATTCACATTTCAATGTGTGCACTGTGGCCAGAGCATCACAGCATCATCATAATGATGAACATGAAACTAAAGACTTTTTTTTTTTTTTTTTTGCTCCGTATGGGTGTCTGTATAATCAAGAAATTTTGACCTAAATAAAGGCCAAAATAACAAAGCCACCATCCACCACCAAATAAAAGACTTTAGAACAGAGTAAGAAAAATCCAATATTATAAAATTTTAACAAATGTTAAATAAAGCAAGAGCTGCAAGTCTGGTAACAATAGCTGGTGTTTAAGTGACAATTGATTTTTGGCCAAGTTTTTTTTGTGAAGTCAAAAATTGGGAAAACTCCTATAAATTTTGATTGCTTTCAGAGTTATGTTTAATTCAAATGGCATTTAAATGGCAAACACTTCTTTTGCATTTTATTTCACCGCAAATTTATAAACAAATTTCAATAAAAATGTTTATAACCCGTTGAGCATCAGCGATACATTGTTGCTAATTTCATCATATTCAGCTTTCAAATCTTGATTTGAGTTTAATATAAATTTTTGTGGTTTTTTAGTAATTTAAAAATGATTGGAAGCAAATTTGTGGCATCTATAAGTTGGCATCAGCAAACTCTTTCCATGCACTATTGCTGGCAATTTTAGTACAATTACTCGATACTACTCAATACTTTTCAATTGGGTACTCAATACTTCCGTTTATGTAATAGCAATGGACATTGATCGTATATGTCTTCAAATATTCTATTCAATTTATTTACAAAAATACTAAACTAAAAGTATTGATAAACTACTTTTGTGTATTGAATACTGAAAAAAAATCAAATACTCGATAGTCAAACAAGCCAACAACAAACATACATGTGGGATATAATGTTACTATTCTTTTTAATCCACACTACCTCACTTGTATGCAGAAAACATCTTTGGCGGGAATCGAACCCGCTACCGCCAGCCTGATAGACAAGCGCATTAACATTCATGTTTAGGCAAACAAATTATGAGAGAACATCATATTTCAAACGTGTACCCCCGGGAGTTCCAATTGTCACTGCAGTAATGGCAAATGCTTTGACGCGGTTCACTCGGGGAAAATAGGGGCACCAGACGCTAGGGTTCCTAGAGCCTAAATCTGGAAGAAAAGGTCTGTTGTTTTATAACACGGGTTCTCTTCGAGGCCCGACCAGTGCCCAAAGGACTGGTACCACGGGAATCGGTGGCCCCACAGAGAGCCTATCCTCTCTGTGAACGGTTATTGGTGAGGTCCCCTTCGAGGAACCACGTGGTGGTTGTGGTTAAGATCGATTTATGTAGGTATGGTGCACGGTCGATCAAGTGTGCTGTTGCACTCTCAACAGACGGAGTTTGGATATTCTCCAAACCCCAAAGCAAGAGGCTATAATATGGATCTAGGCTTGCCTTGGATAAGGCTTGCCATATTATATAAATTGCTACTCATTGTGACTGTATCACACACAAAAAGCGATTGATGGCAATCGTAAAGTGTTGTTATACTACACAATGGGGGCGCTAGACTACGCCTAAGTTTCACTCGGTGGTAAGACCACCGTGAGGTTAGGCCGACTAGGCAGGTACTCACGTTAATCTTGTTCCACAATTTCAAACCTGTGTCTGAGAGAGTAGTAAAACAATTCGTTTTCAAAAACCAATTAGATTTACATAGAGGAGGTAAATTCCTAACTTTCAATATTGGGTTTAGTAATATTTTTACCAAAATGACATATTCCGCATATCTAGCATTATCGAAAAGCCCAGAAAAACAAAAATATATTGCAAGATAGGAGGGCAATGTTTAATTGCGTGATTAGCTAATGTGCAGTAGAGGTCAAGCACCTCTTCTGGAGTGAGCAAAGAAGCTTAAAGAAATTTCATTCCGCGTGACGCCACAGCACGACATGCAGAAATTACATGCTTCGAACTTTCATCGTGTAGTTTACAAGCCTGTAAAGTCTGATCACAGGTACACCTAATTTATATTGATGTTGGGTAAACCAATCTGCAAGTAACTTAAGTTACTCTTATTAATTGTCATGAACCTTTGAGATGAAGCGTAATAAAACGACTTGCTTGTCTGAGCAGTATTTTTTCCTTAGCATACGCAGAGTAGGTATGCCAATGGAGAGTTTTGGCTCTATAAAATTGTGTTGGGTTTCCAGGGTGGCTAAACATTTATCCCGCTCGTTACCAATACGACCCTCATGGATGGGGGTATCAAGTTCATTTACAGATGTCAGATCATAGCTAAAGTGGGGACCTCTAGTGTTAATAAATTTATAGAAAGTTAACATTACATAGTTAACTGACGTCCAGTGTTAATACAAACTTGTCAGCGTAATGTTAAGTTCCGTGCAGTTTCCTTATTAAACGAGACGAATAATGACTTTTTGCAAGGAGATGATACGTAACCTCTAAGTTAATTGCAGTTAAAAAGAGATTGAGGTTAGTGTTTTCTACAATAAACCTTACTAAAGCCAGAAACGGCTTCGAAAGTGGGAGAAGAGGTTTACTTCAGTTGGCGTTTTAGGATGTAATGGTATGTATGTATGTATGTATATCCATATGCATATACAAATAATGAACTCTATAAACTTGAATAGGTAGTACGGAAAGTTCAAATCGTACTCAAAAGGCTCTTAAGAAGAAAAGGGAAATCACCAGAATACCCTTGTTTAGGCAACAAGCCTGGTGACAGGACGCGGTAACATTAATTATTCTGATATAAAAGCCCAGAATATGCAGCTGTGACTTAATTGAGCTAAGGGCAAAGGTTATGATTAGACCGAAAGACGGTATAGCTACATAATGAGGATGTGTATGCCATTCGAAACCTCAGACACAGTTACAAGGAAGAAATTCGACAAGTAATTGCCGATTGTTAGTTGTAGACCTTGAGAAATAACTAAGCCAAATGTAAGTGTAAGTAGGTTCACAACTTAATTTTTTCAACTGGAAACCGCAATAAAGAAGAGGAACCCTGCTTGTGCTGCTTCTAATTATTTTTACTAACAAAGAATTTTCGTGTCCCTGCTCCATACCTTAGTACCTCGATTCAAATATGTATCGGATATTTTTTCTCGTAAAAATATCCCATTTCCAATAGAAAACAGTGAATTTTGCCTATTTAATGGTACTAACAACTTGGTAGCATCTTTTATTTTTGCAAACGGAAAATTATAGGCACTACTACTACAGGACTCTACAATTATAAAATTTTATATCAAAGTTATGTAGTTATAGCCTAAGTATCCATCCAGGTATGGGTACCTCTGTAGATATTAATCGATATGGAATACTACACCCAAATTGTTAGAGTTGTTGTCTGCCTGTCTGTATTCGCATCACGTAAAATCCACTGGATAGATTTTAATATAATTTTGTGGGAAGGCACCTTTGTACCTTGTCTCATTTACAAGAGAATATTGAGATTAAAAAGTGAAAATACCGACTTAATGGTACTGAAAACTTGACAGCACCTTTTATTCTTGTAAACGAAAAATTTTAGACACTATTTTCATAACTCTAAAATAATAGAATTTTATATAAAACCCATGTTGCATAATCCGAGTTACCCAGAAATGTGAACATCTACTACTAAGTCTAGCTAGCAGTATAAATGTAAGAGTTTAAAATTTGGTGTGAATTGCTTTCAAAGTAAAAGCCAAATTTGAAAAAAAAAATATTGTCAGCACGTCGAGTTCGCTGGCACTGGTAGTATAAACTTTTTTAGGTCATTGGGCTTTACCCTTTTTTTACTCTTTTTTCAAACTTACTTATGCAATCCTTTAAACAATCATACGGCAAAGTTGTAAGAAAGGAACATACCTGAAATAGAAAAACAATTATGGGGTTAAAATAGATTTTAAATAAATGTTAAATAAAACAGCTACAAAAATAAATTTTATTCCAAATAAACAAAAACTTTTATAAGACTTTACAAGTTTAAATAATACAAAAAACAAACACATGACAAATTCTTATCAAGTCAACATAAGTGACACCTTAAATGACAGAACAATTGTAGAATAACCTCAATTTTAGGTTATAGAAACTATCACAAGATGTCATGACATACATAAATTTCGTTAAGGTTATTCATTTTCTAGTGTAAAAAACAACCCGACATTGTAGCTGAAATAGTCAGAAAAACACAGAAAAAGGGAGTCGGCGAAAATAGTCAACAGCAAAAGATTATTTGTTTATCACTGTTTTTTCTTTCAAAAACATCACTCCCAAAGCAAACACATGCCACATACGACTTGCCTACAACAAAAAGTCAAGAAAATGTTTCTTTTCCCAGTTACCAATTTTTTTGTTTTTTTCTTTTATTTACAATAAATTGCAAGTATAGAAAAACTGACTAATTTGTGTTTGTTTTGTAAGTAGAATAAATTACGCGTCAATTGTAGCCGGCGGCTATGGTTAGTGGTAGCGTCAATTTTTGCTTTGGGTTTATTTGTGGGTCTATGAACAAAAATTAATATTTGCACATCAACATTATAGGAAATACATACTTATCTACTCTTCACCAACACCGCACCTTCCAGCATCCTCAACTACAACTTTTAAATATGAAAAAAAAATGTTTAAAAAACTTAGTGAACAAAGAATTCTAATCACTTGGATTTAGTTGCAAATACATTACGATGGCAAAATGTTGGGGAAGAAGGTGTAAATTTTTTGTATTAACTTAATGAAATATAACCAGGCAGTTTTAGAGAAAAAGAAAAGTGTGACAAAATTTAAGTAGAAACTAAATTCAGCTAGATAATTTTAATATTTTGAAAAAAATTTTGTTTAACACGTTCGCGGACGTGAATGCATTCACTTTTATAGTGATGCAAAATGACGTGAATGCTATTCATCTATTACAACTAATAGCTGAATAGCGTTAATGCATATTTTTGCAGCTCCCTAAAAAATTTTAGCATCCGCGAACGTGTTAGGGTGATATATTCACCGTATGATACTTATATATTAACTGTAATACTTAAATATGATTAAATAAATGAAATGAAGCTATTATAGCTATTATTATTGCTATTCAGCTAGCTGAATTTCACAAATAGATATATAAAATAAAATATAAATTACTATTAGGCTTAATTCAGTTGGTTGTTTATTGCTATCTTTCATTTTATAATCATAGATAAATTAAATTCAGCTAACCATTATAATATTTTTCATGTATTTTAATATGTTCGCAATATAATATTATTCAGCTAATGTTTTAATAAAATAAATTACATAAACTATCAAAACAAAGCATTCGCAAGCAGAAAAATAAACTTTTAACTAAATTCAGCTAGCTTAATAAATAATAAAAAAATTCAGCCTAGCTGAATTTACATAACATCTGAAATATTCACTTAAGTCACATCTGCGTTTAGAATTTATTTTTTATTTTACGAAAAAGCAATTAGAATGAAAAAAATAATTATTTTATTTTTTATTTTCAGACAAATTTTTGTTAGCAATTTTTTGTTAATTAAATGTTAAACGAAATACAGATAGCTGAAGCAACTAGCTGAATTAAAAATTATTTTTTTATTTTCACACATTTTGGTTGAAAATTTGTTATTAGATTTTACAGAAAATAACAGCTACCTGAATTAAAGTTATTTCGAAACTTATTACTATTTTTTAATCAGCTTGAAAATTTCATAATATTTTCTTTAGATATGTGCTGAATTACACAGGCTTCATTATCAAAAAAAAAATCTCTTTATCTACTTTAAGCCCGCTTCATTAAAAAAAATGTATTGCTTTGTTCTTAAAATTAAGCCAGCTAAATATGTAATTTAAATTTAGTTTATATATTTGCATATGCTCATTCAGCTAGCTGAATTATTAATTTATTTCAAATACAACTGAAAAAAAAAATTAATTCATTTTTGAAATGAAATGATAAGTTCGCCTATTCAGCTAGCTGAATCAGTAAAACTTCCATGATGTTTTCTTGTAATTTTAATCTTTTCTAAGTTGGACATATGATGCTGCTAAGAAATAGCAAGAAATATCAAGTGATATGAAAAGTAGTCAGCACCAGTAGTTGTACGTACCAGCCCAGGGCTGTTAATGATAAAAATTGCAAATGCAAACAAACAACAACAAAAATGAAACCAAGCAACGAAAACAAAATCAGCATAAGAAATAGTAAAAAAATAAAGATAAAAATATTGTTGCCTTTTCGAAAAGTAAACAATTTATTTAAAATTTATATGTACGAGTACTTACATTTAGTTGTATGTTAAATTTTATTTTTATATTAAATGTGCATATCACAAAAAATAAAGTGAAAAAAAAAACAACAAATTAAATGCAAAATTCTACATAGTTGATGGAAAAATTGGAAATAAACAACCAGTGACAATATCAACCGAACTACACGATGTGTGTTTAAAATGAATACTTGACATGAAATTTACATGTACGATGGCAGTCCCAAAACTACTCGAGCTAAGTTATAGAACAGCGGCACTTTTATTAACACGTTCGTGGACGCTAGAAATGTAAGGGAGCTGCAAAAATAGGCATGAATGCTATTCAGCTATTAGTTGTAATAGCTGAATAACATTTACGTCAATTTGACTCACTGTGAAAATTAATGCTATAGCATTCACGTAATTTCTACAGCCACAATAAAGCAGATAAAATGTGATCTTCAATGGTGTACTGTTTTCACACTCCGGTAACCGTGTGTTAGGTCACTAGCTGAAACCCCAAAATATCTTTGCAAGTCGGACAAGCCTCATAGAAAAAGGTTCTTACAATTTACTTCGCTAGCAATTTACCAAAAAGGCGGAGATCTGTAAAATAAGCAAAACTGGTACAAATGACACTTAGGGAAACAAAATTTCAGGTCTTGGGGGTTCAAAGTGCCATATTCACAAGAAGTGAATATCAGCATCAAATACAATAGAAAATTGTAAAATCGACGACTAAAAAAGTGTTCCAACTACATAGTTGAATGTCGTGCAGAGAGGAAGTTGCATCACCTTTCAAGGGCACATGTGTGAAGTTAATTTTTTTAAGTTTTCTTTAAGGACTTTAATGCTTTACTTTAAGCATTGGAAGAAGCGATCGAGATATTTGTTTACCGCCCTCGTACTTTCCACTCGTGAACATGTTACTAGTTATTTTTGTTATTATTACAATATAAGCGGTGAAACATCAAAGCATTGATTAGTGTTGTCGTTGTTTTGCAATTGTCTTGTACCGTATAAAACGTATACACTACGAATTTACAAAAGAAGGAACCTATTTTTTTTTTAAGTTTGGAATAAAAATATATTTTTTAAGCTGATATCAGAGGACTACTAATATAATATACACTCTTGGGGGTTAACTGTGTATTTCGATTCGAAAGAAAAATTGTTCAAAACACAATCTAAAAGACATACAAATTCGAAAGATGTTTCTTTCGAATCGAAATACACAGTAATTTGCACACCTATGAATTCACTGTTTCATAGTTCAGGGCAGTGTTAATTAGAGCGTTAACATGTTGGTACTTTGTGGATTGAAAAATATTAAATAATGCCTCTTCTAAGGTCCCTTTTGCGACAATCCCCGCATTTGTTGTTCTATTTCGAATACCAAATTGATGGTGGCATAGCACAGCGTGAATATAAAGTGAGACTACCATTTGTTCGCTAGAGTGACATTTAAAATTTTATCTTTTAAGAACTGGGTGACTGCACTTTAGGTTTGCCACTAAGTGGTGGTTGTTTTTACCCTTTCTAATAACCTATAGACATAACTTTAAAATATGACCACTATACAAAGTTTTATGGACACCTGACTTGTTGAGCGGAACGTACGATAAAACCAGTTGAAAAGCTTGTATGAAATCTGAAACTTAGGTTAGCTGTTGCATATAAGCAGAAGCTGTCATTTGTGGCTTGTGGGTGGTCTCATATAAAAGCAGATCAAGCAGCCATGATATTAAAATTGCCAGTTTGGTGATATAATCTGCATTAGAACATTGTGGGCATACGCATTCTATGCTGTGTAATAAAGCACTGCATAAGCATAAAAAACGAACCTCTTAAGACACTCATTAAAATATTTTATGAATGAATGTCCTTTTAGTGCTCACGAGTAACGATGAGTGAACTATAATAAAATAAATG
The DNA here is from genome assembly GCA_949628195.1 of Phasia obesa. Lineage (NCBI taxonomy): Eukaryota > Metazoa > Arthropoda > Insecta > Diptera > Tachinidae > Phasia > Phasia obesa. Next base: position 73,084,818 of record OX451218.1, read on the forward strand.
CAATTAGCTTGCAGAGTTTCCAGAAGCAAGTTTGAATAAGTATAAGTAACTGTTGAACATTCAAGCAATATTACGCTTTGAGTGAACCACGAATACAGTTCGAGTGTGCACATAAAAAAAACACAGAATTTTTTAACAACTTTACTTACGTTCATTTTAAGGTCTTCAAAAACACATGAAACAAAAAACAACAGTGCAAGCAAAAAGCAATCATAGCCTTATGCAAAAGTTCTATACAACTACTGAAGAAAACACACTAAGTATTTTTAAGAGACGAGTAAACACGGCCTCACTAGTATATAAAGTTCGCTTTACGCGGTCATAGAGCATAATGCTTAGAAAATGCAGCAGTCGTAGCTGCTAATTGAATCCTTCTTCTACAAAAACAGAATATTGGAAGTAACTAAAAGCGACTTAGGATTACTCATAGGGCATCCCTCCGGTCACTTTAATCTAAGTTATCATCTTAGGAAGATGGATCTGAATCGATCGAACATATTAGATTTAAATAAGTTTCTTGTTATAGAAAACACAGTAGGAGGACTTATCCAAAAATCCTAAAATAGAGTAATAAATTAAATGCCGGCTTGAAATTAATAATCCGAATAAATTTATCCTAAAATTTCGCAATTCCTTAAACATTCGGCTTTAAAGATAAATTAATTAAATTAGTAAAATTCGTTTCCTTATTCAAATGAATTGCAGTGTATGTGCGTTGTTCCTGCTAGATACAACAAAACACGCTGTAAATTAAAACAAATATTTGCTTAAACAACTTTGTGTAGGGGGATGGATGGTGGTTAGAAGAGACCTAAAACGACAAGCCAAATGAGGGGGGTTATAAAAAAAAATTTAATTCAAAAAAGTGTAATTGATTATAAATCAATGAATTTAAATACCGCAAGAGACATAAGGAGACAAAAGAAAGAATTATAAAACTACAAGAATATTTTGCTGTCTAGTTAACACATGAAAAAACAATGCCGAACGAACGACAACAGTTGCTAGACTTTTGCAACAAGTCAAGGAAAAATCTGTATTTAACTAAATAATTAAAACAATTTAACATGATTTAAGCCACCACTACCACAGCTCAGTTAACCAAATCTTAAGAAACAGCCATGCTCTATTACTACTACGGAAAATACGAAATACATTATCTATGGGATTGGTTTGTTTGTTGTTTTAAAGGTGAGGTTAATTACACAACTCAACTTTATGATGCAAGAATATTTAAATTCTAGTTCATTTAAAAAAAATTGTTTAAGGCCTAATCCAAAGGCTATAATTTGGAGTGCGAAACCTCAAATTACCCCAGTAATTTTTAACAAGACTTAAATTTCTAAGAAAAAAAGCATTAATTTAAATAAATAAAAAAACATCTAGCTGACATATTATTAAACTTTTTAGGCCATTGCACAAGAGTTTTGGTAATTTAACAATTCAGCTCGCTGAATAGTGAATTAAAGGCACAATAAATAAAAGAAATTGTCTGCGAAATATTTATGAATTAAATTAGATTATTTTAAAAACGTTTAAATTTTAACCATATTTACACTCACTTTTCCTTAAATTCAGCCAGTTGAATAATCCTTCATTGCTAAACGAAGGTTGGCTGAAGGAACAACAAATATAAGGTGGTAAATATTAAAGTAAAAATATTCAACAAGAGGGAAACTTTAGGTAGTGGTAGACTTCGTTCTCACCAACTGACGATTGATGATTGAATACAGTTTTCTCGTATTCCTTTATCTGGGTTTGGTTGGTTAAATAGATGATGCTTGCAACTAAACATTACCCTAAGTAGATAGATACGAAGAGTGCTGATGACGAACGTAGCTGTCTAGAAAATATGCATTCCGCTCCTGCTGGTGTCTAAAAATTTAATTTTCCCAATTTTTCTTTAATATTATCACCTAATTTGTAATTTAATTAAATCTTTCTTAGAGAGAATAAAAACGAACTTAAGCTTGACTATAAATTTCATTGCTTATAAAATAATAATTCAGCTAGCTGAATTGGTATTTCCCAACATTTAAATTAACTATTTCAATTTCGCTTAGGCAAATCTCAACAAATTCAAAACATAATCTAATCAGCTAGCTGCAAACTAGAAAGTTAAACGAATATAAAATCTCCAAACGAAACATATTACAATTTTAAAATAGCAAGTAGTTGCAAAAATAGACATGAATGCTATTCAGTAGTGAGTTGTAATAGCAGAATAGCATTCGCGTCATTTTGCAGCAATATGAATTATGAATTAATGCTATAGCATTCACGTCTGCGAACGTGTTAAAAATGTTAAATTCAACCAGGTGAATATCAATTTCACAACATAGCTAGCTGAATATCTTTTATTTTGTAATATAATCAATTCAGGTAGCTGAATAGCAATAGGAGGTAAAAAAATATTTAAATAAATTAAGATTTACATATGCGAACGTGTTAAATATGATTAATTTCGCTAGCTGAATATCTTTTATTTTGTAATATAATCAATTCAGGTAGCTGAATAGCAATATGAAGCAATAAAAAGAGATTTAAATAAGTGCTTCTGTTATTCAAACTAAGATTTCTCAATCAGTTTCATTCAAAATAAAATTAAAATTTGGTTTCAATCAAAATCCCGAATTTAAGATGAGCAATTTAAAGATCAATTTTATGAGAAAATTTGTTTTTGCAGATAAAACAGGATTTTTTCAGTTTCAGTCAGTTATATTTAATTGTTTTTTATAATTTCTTCGCTCTGCATTAATTATATTATTAGCTAGCAGAATTGGATAACACGAGTATTTAATATTAGAAAGCTAGTAATGAACTTTTAAAAGCTCTAACATTTAATTTTATTGTCATACGAGTATTGAAATTTATGTGTTATGAGCCGGTTGGTTATCTAAATGGATATTAAGAATAATTAATAAAAAATGTTTTCTTAACATTTCAATGTTAAAATGTCATGTTATTGAAATCGAATTCATTTCATTTTATTTTATTAACCAAATATTATTTTTTATAAATTATTGCGGGCGTCCATTATATCTTTTCAGCCCTGTAAATGTCTCGTTTTACCTTTAATAGTTATCAGAGCATCGTCTGAAAGTGAATTTGTAAGATTGCGATTTTAAATACAAAATTTGTAAACGCCGCCATTTGATTTATGGCTATTTATTATTTTTTGTATTGGTCATGATGTTTTTAATTGTATTTAAATGCTGCTATTGCTGTTGTCTTTTTTGCTTTAAATGTTAAATTTTAACAACTAATGGTTTGCTTTTTAATATAATAAAAATTTATTATAAATTAATATACGAATTAATTATTTGTAGTAGGTGCCTTTTTATTTGATTATTTAAATAAAAACAAGAAACTAGACAATAAATTAAATAATTTTATATGACTCGAGCATTAGTTGTTTGCAACAACACTCACACTCCTAATGAACGTGTCTCTCAAATAATTATTAATGCTTGGCAAATTGTTTAAGTTTATATTTTCAGCCAATGAAACTGTGTTAATTAATGATCAGTTATTTGTTGCAATTTACTATAATATTTATATTATTTAAATGTTTTTGGTTTTTATTCCTTAAAATGTTTAATATTAATACTTAGAAAGAAACTATATTTACGCACTTAAATATCTATCTTATTCATTATTCAGCTAGCTGAATAAATTTTATAATATTTATTTTTAAACTAAGCTGGGTAATTTTGTAATAAAAATAGTAGTTGCGTTCATTTTGTTAATTCAGCTGAACGAATAACTAAAAAAATTAATTTATTTAAAAATTTTAACACTGTTTTATTAAAAACATTTTCTTTAATTAAGCTAACTTAGTTAATAAAAAACTGTACATATTGTAATTAATCATTTTTTTATTATACTTGATTATTTAGACAGCTGAATAAATTTTAATGTGTTTAAATTTTGAACTTTTAACAGTAAAGGAATTCAGCTGGCTGAATTGCAAAATATAATTAAAAAAAATTATAGTAACAGTTTTTTGCCCTTATAAGTTCAACATTTTTGACAGTTAAGCTATTTTAAAGAATAACGCAATTAATTCTGGTGCTAAATTTGCAAAATATGTAGAAATAAATTTTTTAACTGATAAAAAAATATAACTAATTACAGTTTTTCGGAAAATCTGCAAAAACTAAAAGAAAAATAAATTCAGCTAGCTGAATATAACAAATAACTACAAAAATTAAAGTCAATACTAAAATTTTATGTATAATTTGAAGTTTGTATGTAGTTCTGTTAGCTGTATATATAAAATACATACCTTAATTTAAATTTTTTATTTCCTAATACTTTTATTCTATATTCAGCTAGATGAATTATAAAAAACATACCAGTTTCTTAGTTAAGCCAGCAGGACAGACAGATAGTTCATAGGCAATGTTTAATATAAAATTTAAATAAATATTAAAATTGAAAAGCCATATTTAGACATTTACATTTTTTTATCGCACTTGAAAATATCGTTTAAAGTTAATTATTTTTAATAATCTTTCCATTTTTTGCAATTATTTTGTGCAGCATAATCAACCACTTATATTCTTTAAAAATTGTAAGCATAATATATTACATATATAAAATGTAATTTTTAAAGAAATTATGTAATTCAGCTAGCTGAATATAAAACAAATATTTATTAATTTAATTTGCACTTACCTTATACATAAGATATTATTAACTTAATATTATTGTATTTTAAATGAATTCAGCTAGCTAAATATTAATACAAAAAAACTTAATAACCCTCCCTCACAATTATTGAAAATTTCATTTTATTTCATTTTAGAAAATAATTTAACTATATAAATTATTTAAAAGGCCGGAGTTAAAAGCCTAATTTACTAAGTTGTTCCTTTTCTACACTTGATTGCAATAACTGTATTTTGTAATTAAAACGTTAATAAATAAATAAATCAATTATTTATTTATAGGGACTACAGTTAATAAATAAAACTTAAACATCAGTTTGCTGAATAGTTAGTAAAAAAATTATTAAAATTCAGCTAGCTGAAAATAATTGAAGGTTGAGTTAACTTAGAAAATTATGTAATTTTTGGTTCGATTTTAATGTTTTGTGAACCAAAATAGTCGTTTTAATATATTTTTTATTTTTGCTACTAAAATATGAAATTTAGCCAGCTGAATAGCAAAGTTATTGGATGTGCTTTAATTAATGTGAAAAAACAAGTTTTATAGAGACGGTTCTTTGTAATTCAGCTAGCTGAATAGCGTTTAAAATGCAACAATTAAAAAAAGAACATATAGATAATAGCATCTTAAGGGTAATAACATCTTGCCGTTAGCTTATTGCTTAATATCTGTAAGTTTTTCTGTTTACAAAACATTTTCCTTTTTAAAGACTGCCGCTAAAAGTGGGTGGGTGTATGATGAAAACAAAATAGATTTAAAGACCCCTCCATTTAAATACTTAACAGCTTTTTGTAATTACAATTATATTTGAAATAAGAAACTATATAAAATTACAATTAATGATCATATAAAAAATTAAGTATTAATGAGTATTATTTGTATATTTTATGGCTATAAATCCATGCAAATTGTTGACATTTGTTTATTGAATTAAAAACCAAGTGCTTTCTAAATTCCATATTGTAAATATTGTTTTATTTTATTTTTTAGCTGAACTATTCACAAATTACTTTAACAAATGTATTTTGTTTTTCCTTTGGTCAATATTATTTATGTTTTTTTTTTTTTTGAATAGAAAAATAATTAAACAAAAATCCAACGTCTTTTACTCTGATGTTTATGGCCAATTTGTGGAAAAAAATGACACTTTTCGTAGGTGTTTACGACTAGACTTAACGCGCTTGAATGATCATTATTTTGCATTCAAAAGCTTCTCAAGCACCGTTTTCTTCCTTTTTTGCTATTAATTATTTGAATGCCTATAAATTTATTTTGTCACGTTAGTTAGATCGTAAATGTGTTTAAATTAAGAAAAATTTTTATTGCTGCAATAAATTTTTCTTTAAAATATTTTGTGTTACGCATTTTTTTAAAAAGTTAAAAAATGCGAAGCATTTAAAAAAATATTTCAGGAAATTTACAAGATATTTAAAATTAGTTGAGTTAAGTAAGGAAATATTTCATTAACTTCATTCATAATCACTATGTGCGGTTTAAATGCAGACGCTTGTTTTTGTTGCTTTTTTTAATAGCAGTGTTCTCTTTCAGCTGATTAGTGGTCAACTTTTGTTGTAACTTTTACCGTACCTATGTTGTAATTTTTTTTATCGGTTATTAACTAGTATTGATTTTGCTCGGTCTATGTTGGTTGGTTGCGCAAATTGATTGTTTTCAAGCCTGATTAATTTATAAATTTTCGAATAGTTTTCCAAATTTCACAACAGGGTTCTTTTGACATTTTGAAGTTATTTTTTAGTTTTAACTTATCATAAAATTAAAATTACTGCATCATTTAAATAGTAGTAGTAGCTTTATGTTATAAGGCATGATTTATTAAAAGGTTCTATTTTCCGCTAGCGGTTAAAGGCTTATCTATGTATACGAGCATATAAAAATCTTTAACAAAAAAACATTAAACAAACTAGTCAACCATACGACATCATCTGGAACAATAGCGTGAACTGTGGGCTGACTACTATTTTCTAATACTCTCAGAAGACACTATTGGACCAATCTCGATATACAGCTGCGTTTTGCACACATACAGAACGGACATAACGTCAGACTGCCCCCACTATGATCTATTAAAATTCTTAAAAGCAATAAGGCACCTGACAGTGACGGAATTGCGCCGGAGTTATTAAAGGTCGACGTATTGGTAAGTGCCAAAATCATCATGCCTCTGATAAAGAATTTCAGAAGTACTAACACAGGAACTAAAGGTGCCCAAGAAAAGTGATTTAACCAACAGAGGTAATTGGAGAGGTATAACCTTGCTCACCACTGTAAATAAAGTTATCGCTTAGATCATCACAAATCGAATATCAGATAGATTAACACCTGATCTGAGGGCTGAGCAAGCAGGGTTCCGACCACGGAAGACCATGTAAATAGCCTCAGAATAATTGTGGAGCCATCAGTAGAGTGGCGTTCGCCATTATATCTGATGTTTATTGACTTTGAGAAAGCATTTGAGACACTTCCACACGAAGTCATATAGATACAATGTCGAATATCTCACGAGAATCTATTAAGTCGTAAAATTCCTGTAAACAAAGGCGTTAGACAAGACTGTGTAATGTCTCCGTTACTCTTCAACATTAATTTGGACATAGTAATGAAAGGAGCCCATGTAGAGGAACGAGGAATAGTATGGGGGCTAGCGAAACGGCTGAAGGACCTGGACTATTCGGATGACATATGTATGTCTGATATCACAGAGCTAAACAGACATATACAAGAAGCTAACTAATGTCATTAAGCCCGCATCCAGAGCAGGACTAAAAATAAATGTGGGTAAAACAAAGGCATTGGGAATCAACACCAAAAAAAAAAATCGATGAGGATTTAAATGAGGATGTGAACACCTTTTCTCACTTAGGTAGCGTATTACCGAATACTGGCGGCGCCTCTATGGATATCGATAACCGCATAAAATCTGCAAAACAAGCATAAGGAAGACTATCAAGTGTATGGAAATCGCAATCGCTATCAAGTCAAATCAAAATCAGAATATTCAATTCAAACGTTAAGTCAGTGCTATTGTATGGTTGCGAGACCTCGAACGCCAACTCGAACAAAATATTGTCCAGACGTCCAAGACGTGGCGGGCACAGGTAGTTATAATATACGAGAGAATTAGAGACAGCAAATTTTTTTTAATTAAAAATACTATTTCATAAAAGCTACTATTTGAACTTTTATCTACAAGCGTTTAGCTAACACCGACTGTCATGTCAGCGAGTATCTTACAGAAGTCACTGACTGGTTCACATGTATCGATAAGATTATGATAATCAAAACACACACACGGACAGGGAGTGTCTGAAAATACTTTAGTGTTTTGTAACAGAACAAATTTTAAACAAATTTACAAAACGAAAAAAAAAATTAAAAACAGTATAAATTTAAAACATTTTTTGCAATAAAATCCAAAACGAAAAAATCTCATAAAACAAGCACAACGAAAAAATGTTAAAGTAAACTATAATTTGGGTTGTTAGTTGCGTTTCTTTAAGTTTAGTTTCGAAAGATCTTGTCGAGTTGTGTGTATCTCGCTTTATATCCGTATTAAGCGCTAGATGACTTGATCTTCATTTTAGTATTTACAATGACATTAATAGTTTCTAATGGTAAGTGCTTGACTAGCAATAAACCTTTAACCCCTCAGTTTTTATATCTGTTGTTAAATCTTAGGTTTAGTCTTTTTAATAGGGTGATTTTTACGTAGCGGGTAATAAAATAAAAAATAATTTGGATCAACTAAGTAAAAAAAATATATCTAAAATAATTTAAATTAAAAGTTACTCGTAAAGGTTAATGGAAGGTACTTTTTATCAAAGTTATTTAAAAAAATAACTTTATGAAAGGTACGTTTTAAAAGGTTATTTTTACAATAGGTCCTTTTTGAAAAATGACTTTTAATATAAAAGGAACTTTCTAACATATAAGAAACTTTTCATAAAAGGTACCTTATGAAAAGTTTCCTTTTTAAATTGACACTTTTTATTATTGTAATTCTTATTAAAAGTTTTTAATAAAAGTACTCTAATAAGGGTACTTTCTTAAAAAGGCTATTTATAACATAGGTACTTTTTAAAAATAATTATATAAAAAAGTACTTTTTATATAAGACTCTTATTTTGGATTTTTTTTTTAAATAAACTTCTGAATTATTTTAGAAAAATTTTAATGCAAGGTGCCTTAATACCTCGGATAATTTTTTCGGTAAAAATGTAATATAATCATTTCCAACAAAAAATGAGATAAAATCCCGCAGCTGCTCAATTTCACGTATTTAATTGTCTTGGCCGCATTTTAATTAGTGCCAACAGGAAATTTTAGACACTATTGCAGAACTCTACGATAACAGATTTGTTGAAACTTCCTTAATAATTACCCAGAGACAGATGTTTTAATACAAAGTAAATATATATATAAAATAATCTAAAACATAAATATATGCAGCACTTTGAAAGTAAAAGTCTAAAAACTAGCTGTTGATTAAGCAAAATTTCAAAATGAATATTTAATAAAAGATATTTTTGTAAAAGGTCTTTATTCATTATTATCGCAAATAATTATTCCCCTAAAAAACTCCCAAATTTTCTATCGTCAATGATTTTTACCGTAAAATACAAGTAAATTTGTTATTGCAATCATTCACGATAGAAAATTTGGGAGTTTTTCTTGGGAATAATTATTAGCTGATTACTTTTAATCATTAGGTGATTACTTTTTTCCAAGGTAATTTTTAGGACATGTAGTTTTTATAAAATATACTATTATGAGAAACCTTTTATAAAATGTTTGTTTATAAAGTAATCCTTTTTTAAAAAAGATACTTTTATAAAAGGTACTTTTAAAAAAAGATACTTTTATAAAAAATACTTTTTAAAAAAGATACTTTTATAAAAGATACTTTTTCTAAAAGAGACTTTTTCAGAAATGATATTTGTTTTAAAATTTATTTAAAAAAGGGGCTAAAAGGAACTTTTTATAATAAGGTATTATTTTAAGATACTTTTTATAAAGGTAGTCTTTATTTTTTTCCATATTTTATTTATTGTATCTGCTAAATATTTTAACTAGGTACTCTTTATAAGATTCTTTTTATAAAATGTGCTTTATAAAGTAAATCTTTTTTTAAAATAGTCCTTTTTATTAAAAGGCACCTTTCATAAAATATAATTTTATAAAAGATACTTTTGTATAAAATACTTTTTTTAAAAGATACATTTTAAGATTCTTTTGATAAAATGTGCTCTGATACTTTTTATAGAAGTATTTTTATAAAGTGTGCCATTTTAAAAACTTTGCATACAAGGAACTCTTTCTAAAAGATTGTTATATGAAAGTTACCTTTTTTGAAAATATACTTTATAATAAAAGTTATTTTCATAAATAGTATTTGTTATAAAATACATTTAAGAAAAAGTTTTAAAACGCACTTAAGGTACTTAAAAGTGTTTTTAAGTACCTTTTAATTAAAAAAAACTGTTTTTCAAAAAAGAAATTTCATAAAAAAAGCGCTTTTCCTTAAAAGAACTTTTCCAGTAATCTATACATGTAATAAAATAGTAACTAATATCCGTCTGTCTGTCTTTTTGCCTGTTTTTCATTTGTGTTCGCATCGCGTAAAAACTACTGGATGTATTTTAACAAAATTTTGAGAGGAGGTACCTTAGCAACCTGATTCCAATATAGGATACCTTCGGCAAAAATACCTCATTTCGAAGAGAAAGTGGAGAAAAAGCTGTGAAAAACGCAATTTCCGGTTTAAAGGTACTAAAATTTTCGGTTTAAAACTGATATATTTTAAAAGCTATTGCGCAACATTAGGCGCCAATTGAATAACATTTTTATTTGATATGTATTTTTCTTTTGTGGATTGACAATGTTATTTAAATATTTTAAACACCTTTTACAGAGCTTTACAATAATTTTTGGAATTTTTTATAAGTTTTAGAATTTTATCCTGGGATGGGTGCCTTTATATAAAGTAAACACATAAACCATAACTGAAGCACTATAAAAGTAAGAGTCTTACAATTGGTGTGGAATACTTTCAAAGCTAAATCGAGCAAAATATTGTCAGGACGCCCACGACGTGACGGGCACAGCTAGTATGATAATAAGACACTAATTGAGTATACCAAGTTGAACAACGAAGATTCGATTTAAATGAAGTATCTACTCATACTAAATGTAAGCATATGAAAATTCAAGTTGTATCTACTTTCATGATATAATTACATATAGACATTATGGTAATAAATTTTTATTGACTTTAAAAAAAGCTATAAAAAATTAAAAAATTTACAGTGATTTTAATTACACAAAAATTACAAAACAATTTTACATTTTTATGCAGTTTCTCAAGTCAAATATTATTTTTGTAATTTATATGCTACAGCTAATTTGGAAACAAATGCATATGACATCGTCTTATTAAATATTTATTCAGTCTTAGTTTTTCATTCCAGTTAAAACAAATTGAATGTTATATTACCCACTTCTGGGATTTAAAAGATAAAACTACAATCATAAATAGATACAGAAACAGAAATTTTAAATACAAAAACTATCTAATAATGGAAATATTAAAAGAAATTAATTTTTTTTTTAGAATAAGTTTTATATCCTCATGCAACAAATATAGAAATTGTTATAAATTTATGAAGTAATACACCAAAGCTTTTTACTCTTACTGAAAGAAAGTTTGAGGTTAGTTTCCTGGCAGTTACCTACTTTAAGTAAATCTGCTGGATGTAATTTGTATTTATTGTGTTGCCTTTTCTATAAACTTTCATAGTTTCCTATAATAATATTTCTTTCCAATTTATGACTTTAATTTATTTTATTGAGGTTTTAAGGTTTCTGTTACACAAATTATTTGAGACACCAAACAAATTTCTAATCAACTGCTGAGGGGGTAATAGAGTCCTGCATAATAGAGCAATCGTTTAACTGACACAAAACAACAAATTATTGTGCCAAAACTGTCAAAAGAAATATATTTTTTTTATTTTTTCATAATTGAACAATAAAGTATTGTGTTGGACCGAAAACATGACATATTAAATATAAAAACAAAAGGCTTCGATAAAAGCGACAGACACTGTGCAGATTGAAAGTTTTGTGTTGATGGTAAAATTTAAGAAAATATTAAGTAATTATTCACAAAAAAATAAAATAAAAGAGAATTTTTCTTTCATATTTTCTTCATTGTATCTTTAATGTATTTGAACTAACAATAATTATTCGTAGGCCTAAAATTGCATGTTTGTTCTCTTAATGACAATTTTATTAATTCTAGTTTTTAGAAAATCAAACAGGACCACGACATTTCGAGAGGGATGGACTAGAAAGCCTTGAGGCGAGAAGTGAGACTATAAAGGAATTACGGGTTTCATTGCCGAGAAGAAATTGAAACCTCGTAAGATGTGGATGAGCTACTATCTGGACACTCCTTAGACAGGCAGGCCGGAAAGTTGCTTGGATACAATCGAAATACCTTAATCCGATTAACTGCGTGAGTTACAGGGAATGGAATAGTAGTATATCCAAATAGTAAATTACTCTGGAATAGAAACACTCAGGAGAGACTCTAAAGGGGTCTAAATGCCTACTACGTCTGTAAGAACTTTATACGTACAAACTTTGGACTAACTACGACCAAAAACGGTAAATTGGATTTACAAATCGATTGTACGACCCATTGTTACGTATGGATTTGATGTTTGGTGGGAGGTAATAAGAACGGAGGGTAATAGGAAAACGCTTGCTTAGATCCAGAGATGCTCTTTGGTTGTCATTGCAGATGCAAGGAGAAGTATACCTCAGGCATCATTAAACATCTTCCCATTGAGGGCTTTGTAGCAGCAAGAAGTTTATTTAGACTTTAAGATTTAGGGTTGGTGAGGTCGAGTAATACAGGACAAGCTACATTGTACGATGGGGTTGCGGTTTTACGCATTGTTCAAAGATGAGTGTGGGCAGCGTTGCTGGAGTTCACATGTAAGGAACTAGTAAACATAAGCAAGTCCTACAGGCTCCCAGATGAATGTAGTGTGTTCCAGGCAGAGGTGCTGCCTGTTATGAAGGCCACCGATTTGGGAACGTCTCAGACAGCCAAGATTTTACGATGGGCTACACGTCATCGTTTGGTGTAAACTGGAGCGAGGTCTCTCTTTTTCCTCATGTTTAGTTTTATCTAGCTGAAGGTAATCATAAGGGACCCTCTGGGCATGGAATATTTTGGATCAACCCTTCTTACGGAAAGGGAATGGAAACTTCAAGTATCATTTAGGCATTAGATTTTGATACTAAAGGGAACCTTAAAGACTCCGTGATGTCAAAGATGGTCGATAGACTATCGATAACAACAGTCGTTAATTACTAATCGTATACCAGAAATCGTTGAGAAAAGCAGGAGGTTGAAAAGTTTCGCATAAAGTTAGTGGTCTGCTTCACTATCACCTCTATATACATGTAATTACATATATTCTTTTTCCTACAGAGAGATTCAATCACCACTCAGCAGAGCAATAAAACATTAATAATGATACTACCGATATTGATATTCAGCTTGAGGGCTGGATCTTAGTTTTAAGAATTCTATTGATCTATATCTAACTGGGGTATCTTCGGCACATATACCTTAGCTCTGAAGCTACAGCTCCGGTTGATCGACATGACTCACATTCATGACACTAGATGTAGTTTTTAATATTACTGCACATGATCAGCGTTTATTTTATAATTCTGGTTATATTCTATAAACGGAGATATTTTAGCCAGAATTCTGTATTTTAAACGAGGCTCAAAAATAGGTTGCCTAAGCGCCGCTACTTGTTTAGATCCAGCTGTAAACATAACAAGCACGTCCGTCCTTCCAATGGAAAACATTTTCAGCAAACTATTTTTTGTTAAGTTTTTTATCTTTCAACAAAAAATTCACAAATAAATTACAAACATTTGCGTCCAGCATAAATAAACATAAAATGCCAAATTACTTTTGAAATAAAAAAAAGAAACAACCAAAAAATTGATTTCCTAAACTCACTAAAGGCAGTAAATTGAAAATCTTTACAAATCTTAGCACCTTCCCCTGAAGCATTTTAATGCCCAGAAAGACGAAAGATGAATAAATCTTCAAACTGCTTTATAGAAAATCATCCCAACTAGCAGACAAGACTTTTATTTTTAAATTTTCTTTTTTTTTTTGTAAATTACAATAAAATTTCCCAACAAATTGCTAAATTTTTTAAGTGATTTTCTCCACAAATATTAACACAAAAATATTGTTTAAAAGTGTTGCTGCATCTGTTTATCGTAATGCAATATGAGAAATAATTTTATTTTTTTGTTTTGAAAATGTTGAAAGCCGCAGAAATTCATACAGACAGACGCTCAGCCCAACAGAAGGTACAACACAAATATTAAAAACAGAGAAATATATTTTTTGTTTAATCAAAAAACACGAAAAATAATTTCTTGACCAAAGTTTTCAAATGCCCAAACCAACGCCTAGACAGACCAATATCTTGGAAAGATGTGTTATGGATTGGTTTCGCAGACAAACACACAACCGTTGTACTACAAGCAAAATAACAATTTCCTTAATTTCGAATATTTATGAAGCAACTTAAGTTTTAGATAAATAAAATATTTTTTTTTTTTTTTTGTTTTATGAAAACCCATTTGGCCGAATAACTTTTATTTTCTTCTTTGCAACTTTAATAACGAAGACAACAACTAGACTCCCAACTAAACAGCCAGCCAGTCAGCCGGCCGGCCTGCCAGCTAATAATCTGTCTAATAATTTTAGGCAATTTACTTTAAAATTGTTTGTACTGTTATATTTGTTGATTTTACTTTAAAATGATTTATAGATTTGATGTTTAAGGTTTATTAGTAAAATTGTAAAAAACTAAGTGTTAGTTTATCTAAGTTAGATCTAACACAAAATGGACGAATGCATTATGGAAATAAAAACAGGATAACAATATTTTAACTAGCGATTTTTTATAAAAAAAGATTCCACCAAAAATATAACAAAACTAGCGATCCCCGGTGTGCTTCGCTACCCCTATCGACAAACAAACTAAAATTTGGAAGTAAAAGAAAGTATGGCCAAGCTTTGACTCGGAAAGTCAGGTTATCCTAAGAGTAGCCTATATGAAATTTAAAGTGTCACTATTGTAGTTTTCTAGATATAGGAAAATTACTTTGTATTAGGGTACCCTACCTCCGTCCTAGTGTCAAAGCTAAAACACACGTTATTCTCAAAGTACAAAATTTCACAACTATATCTATTAGAATTCTCTAGGTACGCGATGATATTTTACACTTTGTATAAGAGCGATTTTAATATATTAAGTGTAAAGCAATTATAACCAACATCATATGTGACCACGTTGTTTACCTAAGGGTAAACAAATAAATTTTGCAGAAGATCCGTTTAATGTTTACTCTTTTTTCTTAGACCACTTCCATTCAATTTCTCACAAAGTTTTACCCCAATTCAAAAAATATTGTTTATCCCTTTAAAAAAATTTAAATTTCTAAAAATTTATGAATTTTTCTGTACTCGAATTAAATGCAGAAAAACCACTGTAATTTAAAAACAATTTATTTTGGACATAATTCGGTATCTGATGAACCACTGAAGATATCTTAATGAAATTTTACTGAGGCAAAGCTGAGTGGAGCTTCGAACGGTGAGGTTTAGGAAGCTTCTATAGCTTATATATATGCTCGATATACATGTAATTGGTATCAGAGGAAAGCTTCGACTTCTAGATTAAAAATGTTTTAATGATTTTTTTCGCACTCCATTTGTTAAATAGCACCGCGTTATACACATTCAGTCCTATGAACCAAATACACCTTTTCGGAAAGGGGAGAAATAATAAGAAGAAGAATACAGGCGATTTTCATGTACACGTCAGAATATTTCTTATGTATAAAGCTCGTAGTGTCCGTCTGTCTGCCTATGTGAAAGATTTCCCAGCAAAAAATACTGCTTCGTCGTATGCAGGTTTGTAAAGGAAAGCCGAATTGTTGTCGCTTACGAACCTGCTTACGTATAACATGATATTTGTTCGCAATGTCCCGCTTAGTAGCATTTCCTTTTAAGCGCTCAATGCAGCGCAGTATAGATGTTCTAAAATCATACGGTATTAAGTTCATAACTCGTTGTAACTCCTCGTAAATTCGAATTTTTTTACCTCTGCCTTACAGTTGTGCTTTTTAGTATGCACTACTGTAGGGCGAAAGGTAAAATATTCGTTGCTTTTATGAAAACTTAACATTTTATGTCATACAAAATTGCATTTATTTAGGCAAAATATATGTGCTTACTATTAAGAGATTTTGAGTGGCAGGAAAAGAAAGATTATACTGCTTCCTAAAACCCAATTTTTTTTGCTGGTTTTGAATCGATTTTTAACCCTTTTTCCGTGATCCAATTAAGCTGAATTTTTGCAGGCATACTCGTGGAAATGTCTGTATCACGTCAAATTTTTGATTTTTTTCTAGGAAAATCTGAGAGTTGTTATGCCTAAAATATAAAAATTTCTTAAAAAATCTATTTTTAAGAAATTTGACGTGATACAGACAATTCCACGAGATAAACTACACTTGTTAGCACATTGTTTATAGATACTTTCAAGGTCTACTTAAATTTAAAAAATCTTAACATTTGAGTTAAAACAAAACTTTTTATGACATTTCCAAAAGATTATATCCGAGTTATCCAAATTTGGGGTCTTACCCAGAAGCCCCCCTTTACCCTAGAGGGCCGACCGTTCGCAGCTCCTCTCAGAAGGACCTCTGCTTTGCCTCTGTGGAATTTCATTAAGATATCTTCAGTGTATTTTGATATAAGCAACAAATCACTCGAATTTGTATCAATTATACATTCTGATTTGAATATATTATCTTTTGAAACTAAATAAGCAGTAAAAATCCTTAAATCGCAAAGAAAATGCTACTAATATTAAATTAAAGTTATACTATGAATATCAGATATTTTCAGAAATCTTTAAATTCTATGGAATCCTAACTTAAATCTAGCTTGAAACTTATGATACAAATCAAGTTAGACGGCTAAAAAATCTCTTGTGAGAACATCTAGGCTAATTTGATAAATACTAAATCTAGCACGAACATAGGTATGGTAGTAATGGATTTTGCGACATGTCTTAATGACCTTGGTTGACACAATAGTTTAACGCTATGTTGGGTCGCGATACTAAGGGGCGCAACGTAGATATATAGCGCCAGAACTTTACTTTGGTATACCCAATGGTTATTCTTTGGAAAAAACTGATTCCTGGGTCGAAGCTTTATTTCATCATTGTGAAAGTCTGACAGTGCACAGACAAGCAAAACGTATTATTACGTTAGCTCGGATAGGCTATTATCACACAATATGAGTGACTTAAGGCTACTTAGAGTATGGTTTACCGGACATTGTGGTCTTCGTTACCATTACATTAAATTAGGAAATTCTTGCAGGTACTGTCAGATGCAGAATTAGAATTCGGAACACATAGTTTGAGTATGTCCTGCCTTGGGGTGTTGTAGAACAAAATTACTAAGTAATATGTACACTAACATATTTTTCTATTTATTCAAATTAAAATCAAGTGGCATCTTTGTACAAATGGACGTAGGAGACAAAAACAAGAGGTAGAGATAAGGAATGATAGAAAATAATATTTAAGCCATCCCGAAAAAAATTAAATTTTACAGGGTTGATAATTTATGTCTTTTACTTACAATTATTTCTACGTACTTATTTGAAACAATTTGTTGACTTTCAACCATGCATTGGCCGAACTACGTCATCTAACGCAAAAACATGTCCATGGTGTATTCTTGTTTTCTATCATTCGTGGTCTTAATACTCAGTATTATCGTGTGAAGCGGACTTTTAATAATATTTGAATATTTCGACTTAAAACAACGGCGTACATTGTTTAAAAGTGATACAGAATAACAAAATCGACAATTTTGCAAATTACTTTTAGCGATCGGTGTATAACCAAATTACTGAATGTCACTATGGGATGACATAAAGTTTTAGTTTTAACACAAACTGTCATGATTTTTTTTTTTTTTTTTTTGTCATTTTCTAAATCAATTTTTTATTATAACCAAAAAAAACCTTTAAAGGGAATTTCAAGTTAATTTTCTACAATAATGAATGCTTTTGTCACTAGCAACAGTTCATTTATCATATTCCCATATCGAATCCATATAT
Source organism: Phasia obesa (assembly GCA_949628195.1). Classification (NCBI taxonomy): domain Eukaryota; kingdom Metazoa; phylum Arthropoda; class Insecta; order Diptera; family Tachinidae; genus Phasia; species Phasia obesa. The sequence continues at coordinate 73,102,765 of OX451218.1, forward strand.
GCTTATTCATATAATTATTATAGAATTAAATCTACCATTAGAAACAAATTAAATTCAGCTTAGTCATATAATTTGATTCATTTGGATGTTTAAACCAATTAAATGAAATTAATTTACTTTGTGTTTGTTTTGGATTTCTTGGAAATTTTTTCAAATGGAAAATGTAAGCAAATCATTACCATCCATCTACAACAATTAAAGTTTGTTCTGTTTTTTTTTTTCATTTTTCTACTATTCAAATACGTAGATGTGACTGACATGTGTTAATTCTTTTCGTAATTCGTAATTAAAAAATATAATTGTTATGAATAATAGGAAATAAACAAATGAACAGTGAAAATTCACTCACGGTGACTTTAATCTTCATAAGACCTGACTGCTGCTGACTATAAATGGAAATCTTTTGTATTTAATTCAAGTTAGTTTATCTAAGATGGAAAAAAGGTAATGAAACAATACTTTATTGTAATTTATATTGTAATGGCTTTCTAGTTTAATTAAAATTATTTGAATTATTTCATATTGTTAATTATTTCATAAAGTTAAAATTATATATTTTTTTGAAAATCAATCCAATTTAAAACACTAGTTCTTTGCTACAGCTATGAGCCGTAGTATAGTATAAAACCAATATTAATAAAAACCAAAATCCTTATTATCGATTTTAAGAAATAATAAAAAGTGTATCTTCCTATGCCGGAAGCAAACTTTTTTCTGCAAGTACTGTATGTGAGTACTAAAATAAGTGTTGGTAACTACCTACGTCACATAAATAATCCTATTTGCATAATTAAGGGTCCTTATTTAAGGTACTTTAATGAAAAGTTAAATATTAAATAGTTGTACGGAAATATTTCGTGTGTGTGAATCCAACCTGAACTTTACCAAATTATTTAAAACAAAACTAGAGACAAATTTAGAGCGCTTAATATACCTGTTAAATAATATAAGTGTGAGCTGTAAAAAATTTTTTCAGACTTAGAAACTTACAAAAAAAAAAGTGCAACGTTGTACACAGGATGTCTATCCTCAGATAGAAGGGTTTGGATACAGTGGCTTTTTCGTCAGAGAAAAGGTAGGAACTCAGTTTGTTAGTACGATCTATTGTCCTCCTATTCCACTAGGTTAGATTCCCTAAGATGGAAGGCTTTGGACTTAGTGGCTATTTTCGTCAGAGAACTGATATTTTCACTAACTCACACTTTAAAAAAGGTTATAAAAATGCATGCTATTACTTTAAAAAATTATATTTGGAATTTTCTAAATATTATTATTTATTTCTAATTACGCATAATTCCTTTTTTTAAATTTATTATCTTATAGTAATCCAAACAGATTACTATTGGAAAGCATATCCATATAGCATATAGCTATTTCACTGGTGCTTACCCAGATCGTCAGTGGACTTTTTTAAATTTTCTGAATAAAAACTCAGATTCTTATGCTCAAAATTTAATAAACCAAATGAGAAGTTTATTAAATTTAGAAATCAAGAAGAATCCAAAATTTCTAAACAAAAAACATAGTAACCATTTCAAATTTAAAAAATTAAAAAACTTCATTTTTCTTTTTCTTTCTATTTTCTACATTAAGGGTTTCCATTGGATACCATTCATAATGTATCAAAAAGAGTTTCTAAAAACAAAAATAAAAATTGAAAAAATTAAAAAATACGAAAATCGTATTTATGCACCGTGCGCATGCTATTACTTTAAAAAATTATATTTGGAATTTTCTAAATATTATTATTTATTTCTAATTACGCATAATTCCTTTTTTTAAATTTATTATCTTATAGTAATCCAAACAGATTACTATTGGAAAGCATATCCATATTATGCGTAATTAGAAATAAATAATAATATTTAGAAAATTCCAAATATAATTTTTTAAAGTAATAGCATGCGCACGGTGCATAAATACGATTTTCGTATTTTTTAATTTTTTCAATTTTTATTTTTGTTTTTAGAAACTCTTTTTGATACATTATGAATGGTATCCAATGGAAACCCTTAATGTAGAAAATAGAAAGAAAAAGAAAAATGAAGTTTTTTAATTTTTTTAAATTTGAAATGGTTACTATGTTTTTTGTTTAGAAATTTTGGATTCTTCTTGATTTCTAAATTTAATAAACTTCTCATTTGGTTTATTAAATTTTGAGCATAAGAATCTGAGTTTTTATTCAGAAAATTTAAAAAAGTCCACTGACGATCTGGGTAAGCACCAGTGAAATAGCTATATGCTATATGGATATGCTTTCCAATAGTAATCTGTTTGGATTACTATAAGATAATAAATTTAAAAAAAGGAATTATGCGTAATTAGAAATAAATAATAATATTTAGAAAATTCCAAATATAATTTTTTAAAGTAATAGCATGCGCACGGTGCATAAATACGATTTTCGTATTTTTTAATTTTTTCAATTTTTATTTTTGTTTTTAGAAACTCTTTTTGATACATTATGAATGGTATCCAATGGAAACCCTTAATGTAGAAAATAGAAAGAAAAAGAAAAATGAAGTTTTTTAATTTTTTAAATTTGAAATGGTTACTATGTTTTTTGTTTAGAAATTTTGGATTCTTCTTGATTTCTAAATTTAATAAACTTCTCATTTGGTTTATTAAATTTTGAGCATAAGAATCTGAGTTTTTATTCAGAAAATTTAAAAAAGTCCACTGACGATCTGGGTAAGCACCAGTGAAATAGCTATATGCTATATGGATATGCTTTCCAATAGTAATCTGTTTGGATTACTATAAGATAATAAATTTAAAAAAAGGAATTATGCGTAATTAGAAATAAATAATAATATTTAGAAAATTCCAAATATAATTTTTTAAAGTAATAGCATGCGCACGGTGCATAAATACGATTTTCGTATTTTTTAATTTTTTCAATTTTTATTTTTGTTTTTAGAAACTCTTTTTGATACATTATGAATGGTATCCAATGGAAACCCTTAATGTAGAAAATAGAAAGAAAAAGAAAAATGAAGTTTTTTAATTTTTTAAATTTGAAATGGTTACTATGTTTTTTGTTTAGAAATTTTGGATTCTTCTTGATTTCTAAATTTAATAAACTTCTCATTTGGTTTATTAAATTTTGAGCATAAGAATCTGAGTTTTTATTCAGAAAATTTAAAAAAGTCCACTGACGATCTGGGTAAGCACCAGTGAAATAGCTATATGCTATATGGATATGCTTTCCAATAGTAATCTGTTTGGATTACTATAAGATAATAAATTTAAAAAAAGGAATTATGCGTAATTAGAAATAAATAATAATGGTTATAAAAATGTTTACAAATACTTTTGAAAAAAGTGTGAAGCCAGTTTGTTAGTACGATCTCTTGTCCTCCTATTCCACCAGGTTTGACTCCCTGATATGAAAGGGTTTGGAAACAGTAACCATATTTCTTTAAAAAAAATCCGAAAATCTGTGCAGAATACGTACTAAATGCATGGGAATACTTTTTTGTCGCATGACATATTTTTTTAAAAACGTATTTAACTCGAGATATTTATCTTCACACACAAAGTGATATTTGTTATTATTCAAAAACTTATTTTAAAAAAATATGTATATAAAAAAAATATATATAAAAAAAAATATATATATAAAAAAATATATATATAAAAAAATAAGTAAATATTTCAAATTTAAAGCTGTCAATGTCAGTTTAAATATTTTATTTATAAAAATAATAATTATGCAAATTTCAATTCAAGTAATCATTAGATAAGTGATGAGTATGTAATTATGCATAGATGAAACTTTGCTTTGTAATTATCTTTATATAATTAAAACGTATCTTTACAAATCAAATCCACATACATATAAGATGGCAACTATATCTTAAAATATCACGAAACATTTGCAAAACAATATAAATTAAATCATACAATAAAACCAAATAAGTTTAAGACACCGTCTCGTCTCGGTGACTCACAAGTGCTGTTCGCATCAAAATTAGAATAAAAGTTTTTAAGTTTTGTATTTTAACAATAAAGAATTAAATAAACAATTCTTTTAATAACGTATAGGATGCATAAAAAAACTTAAAAGTTAATAATTTGTTCACAATAAGAGAAAACCTGTTTAAATAATGATGCTACTCGCTGATAATTAAGCAAGAGAGTTGTGTTTTTTCCAAAACGCAAAAAGTATTTGTTGAAAAATGGCAAATTTATTTTAATTTTGCAAATTTTGTTAGTTAAAATTTATCTTCTAACTGTATTAAACGATCGATAATGACAATAAAATATTCAACGCCAAATTAGAGCAATTCTTTATTGTTTTTTTTAATAAAATTAGATTTTGGTACCGGTTATATCCGATAATGTAGTTAGTATTCTGTTTTAAGAACCAAATACAGGAGTTCATTTATTTTTTGTTACTCTGTTACATTTTTCATTCTTCTTGCAACTACAGTGGCAACTGCTGTTTTGAAATTATATTAAATATTTCAATATATATGAAAAAATGGACTTATATCACTTTAAACCAGCTCATGTATTGAACTTTTGAATAAAACGATATTTTTTGATTAAAATTAATTGTTTTTTTTTAGTTTATAGTTTTATCGGGCTTAAAACACCCGTTATAAGGACTGAAAGTTTTGTCCTCCAGAAATTGCCAGAGCAGTCTAATCGATTCGAGGGCATTCAGAACAGTCCAAGGCTATTGCGTATTTCGATTCGAATGAAATCGTTTTCGAAACATAATGATAAAGTAATACAAATTCGAATGAATTCCTTTTCGAATCCAATTACGCAGTAGCCTCATATTGGGACATTCCAAATTAGTCTTGAATGTTCTGGAACATTGTGGTTCATTAAAAGCCTTTTTTGATTGTTTTTTATTGAAAATGACGGTGGGTAACCCTATCATGGGGTAACCCGACCATGATTTTCAATAAAACTTATTTATCTATTATGTTTGCAATCCACCTACCAGAGTCAAACTGAGTACTCCAGCCATTTAAGTATAATTTTAAGTCTTATGATCAGCGTTGCCGTTTTGATCCAATTGGACCAAATTTGGTCCGAAAAATTTTGTAATTTTTTGTCCGTTTTTCGTTTATTATTTTTCATTTTATTTTCTTTTTATTTTTAATGTACGGCAGACATCTTTACACACCGATATACGTTCACAAATTAATTATACCCGACGTTTTAAAAGTTTCCTAAACTAATTGAATGTGATCTTGATTTAATAGTAGCAGAATGGAATTTGCTGTGGCACAGCGAAATAAAAATGTCCCCTAATTTAAATATTAATGACTTCTGGCAAGAAATAGCATCAATAAAAAACGGTTTAAACGTCAAATATTTTGGAAATATTTCTAATTTTATTTTTAATTTGAACGCAAATTTTTAACTCTATCGCTTATAAAAACCAAATTAAGAAATAAACTGGAAGTAAATACTATCAACAGCATTATGTCTTGCAAAGAAATTATTGAAATAAATAATCCACACTATGTGTGGTCAGCAAAAAGAGACATACAAACCTAATCAAATATAAAATAATTTAATTTTAAGTGCTAATGAAGTATTTTACCTAAAAATTTTTTTTATAATTAACATTCTTTGTCCTATAAATGATCTCAAACCGATTGAATATATATAAAAAGAGACGTACACTTTGATGTCACCACTAACTGCGGAAACGGATCGAATGATTTTATCCAAAATTTCAGTATATGTTAAAGATAGTCTGTAGATGGTTTGTGTAAAGTTTGCACGAAATCGGCTTAGTGGTTCCGGAGATATGGCATTTACATTTTCCTCTATATTCCCATACAAATATCAACAAAATGCCCTCAATTTTCTATATTATGATTTTTAGTTGTCACTTGAAAAGTTACCAAACCATGTATCGTAATGTCTTATGTTTATAATGACATTCGGTCTTTGGAGTGTTGAGCTGAATCTTTTCAGTCGTTGCTTCAATCGTCATTTTATTTGTGCGCTGACCATTCTATTTTTCACTTGCTATACACCTGCATTGCATCATAGGAATGTGTTACTTTTTTGCGTTTCCTTAATCACCTCTTTGATTGGTTGAATCCAATATGTGATGCTGTTGTTGAGATGTATGCAAATGCTTTGTCGCGAAACCATAATTGTTTCTCCTGTGTTGAGAGTAGACCTACAGGATGGACAAAAGCGACAAAGGTTAATCATTTCGCAAGCACTTTTAAGGGCTCTAAAGGTGGACCCAGGCAACGACGGGTAAAATACACTAGTAATCATATAAAATGTGTTATGTTTCATTATTCGTTTTTAACAGTAAATGTAAAATACATACACAAAAAGACTGAATAAGATTATTTTAGTTCTCGGCATTTTAAATGTAGTTATTTATAAATTTCATTATACAATTTTTTTCATACCTGAATTATCTATATCAAATAAATTATGTTTCAAACCTTTATGTTACTTAATAAAATGTTTTTAAAAAGCATCAATAGGTATATTAATTGAGTTTTAAAATTTGGTCCGATGCAAACGGTTTTGGTCCATTTTTGGGAAAATTTTGGTAACAAAAAAAAATTCCAACGGCAGCACTGCTTATGATATACATATGTATAGTAATTTGGTTGTTATCAAAGATGCAATAACTAAGATGAAAGAAAAGATTACTTATCAATTTTTTATGATTTTTTAATTCCACAAAATTTTTTTAAGAAATATTTGCGAAGTCAAACCTTCTTATAAATATTTTTAAAAGAAATGATATTTAAAAATTTCCTCTTTTTTTGAAAAAATGTAAGCTTTCGGCGAGTTATTTGAAAATAAATCACTGTAATAATAAATCAGGTGATAGTTTGATGGAATATTTTATATAAAATTAAACACTTGTAATCTTTAGACGAAAATAATCAACAATCAGATTTCAGATCGTCATCAAAGCAAGTAAAAGCTCGTTAAATGATTTGGTGTTAATATTTTTTTAATCTATATAATTAAAGTGAACAAAACAAAAACAAAACAAGTCTTACGGACTGACGATTTCTATGCAACGTAAAAGTGCATTTCAAAACAGGTTGTATTAAGAAAAAGTGTTATTTGTGTGATGACTGGTCAGCCTTGAATGGCCTTGAGGCAGCTGAGCTGATATGCTGTAAAAGCTGCCCGATTGCTGACTTAATGACGATTGTAATGTTGAGAGCAAAAAGCAAAAAAAAATAAAACAAAAAAATATTTCTTTAGTGACTAATATTGATTGATACGCACACACTCCATTTAATATTTAATGATTAAGTTTGTTGCGCTAACAGTTTTGGTCAAAACAGATCTCTAAATTGTTAAATTCATACGATTTGCAGACAGAGGTTTGGTGGAAAACCACATTTAACACGGCAACATTTGTGTTGGCAACAGGTGTTTTGAATTTGGCCAACGAAACATGCTGCTGCTGCTGATGATGAGAATAATGACGATGATTTTTCTTTTAGCTTCAAATTGTATAAAAAATTGTGATTATTTGTTGTTAAAATCTTTTAAATTAAAGATTGTATTTTTTTTTGTTTTAAACTTTGGTGATGAGTTGCTGTTTGAAGGTTTTCTGATTTGGTAGCTGGCTGACTGCTCTTTAAAGGCAGTGGTAATTCTTTTTAGCTTAATTCAGTATTTGGGTGGGTGGTTTAATATCTTGTTAAAATAATTTTTTTTTTTAATCTTTGGGCGATTTTGCTCATTTTGTATCTTTCAATATGGTAAAACCAAAGTGCTGCTATTAACACTTTAACGCCTACTTTCTCTACGCTAAACAAAATATCTTTTTAAATGTTTGGCTTTTAGTGTCAAAAGGGTTAATTAAAATTTGTTTGCATCAACTTTTTCAAGGTTAAAAGTGTTTTATACATGAAATCATTGTCTAAAATCTTGAAATATTATCTCAGTTTTAAACAAAAAACAATAAAATAAAATGTATTTTATTTGAATACAAATTTTGTAATTTTAAGCTAAAATTTAAGTTTTTTGGACGTTCTTGTGGTTACTGAAGATAGTTTACACCTAAACTCTTAGACAAATTATAAAAAAATATCTAATTGTTATTCATTGTTAACCAAAGGTTGGAAAGATTTATACCAATTTCAAGTAAAAAAAATATATAAAGAGAATTAAATAAAGAAAAAATGTTTGCTTGGTAGTATAATAAACAAAGATCACTCTTTAGTGATCAAAAGTGTAAAATAATTTCAAAAGCTCAAACACCTATAAAATATAATAAAATTACAAAAATTAATAAAATTTCTCATATCCTATTTCTTTGTATAAGATTTTTTAAATGGAAAAATGTTTACAACTGAAACTACCTTGTATATAGATACGAAGAATGCTGAAGACGGATGTAGCGATCGAGCAAATGCATTACATTTTGCTGGTGCATAATTTTTCTTTATCTCTTTTTAATAAATTATTTATTTATTAAACACATACATATTTTATTTATTTTTTAACTTAATGAGAGTTTTAAGAACCTTTAAACCAACTACTGAAGATTGCCTACAAGACAGTGATATTCGTTTGATTGACACTGGATTTTACCATCATTGCCTATGACAAACTTTTCATCACGTTCCATCAAGGGCAAAATGCAAAAAATTATGCAATGTGCACTTGTGAATTCTTCATCTCGATTATTTTAACATTACTCCTGCATACGTGTAAACATGAAACAACATACTTGAGTTTTACTTCTGTTATTTTTGTTTATGTGTTAGTTACGATCATCAAATTTTTGTAAGGTTACTAGTTAAAATGTGTGTGAAGTTAAATATGTCAGTTATATTCGTTTTTGACGTAACGACTTACGTAAAACATATTTAAGTGTGAAGTTAAATACGTACGTAATGACGTAACGTCTTACACACTAAAATATGAATTTTTCAACAATTTAAAAAATATTTATAACAACTCTTTTTGCAAATAATGATATTTCAGCAATTTCAAACCCTACTGAGGTAAAGAAATATAAATTCATATTATTTTTATTGAACAACAGTTAGCAATTTTTTTTCTCCAAAATATTTTGGTTAAAATAATACATTCAAACCAATTCGTAAAATTAGTAGATGAAATCGAAAGAAATTCTTCCCTTACAAGAAGTGATGTGTGATGAAATATATCAGACTCTTGTCTGATTAATCTTTTTTGAATGACCAGATTTTTTTGCAATCTTCCTCACTTGAATCCAAATCGGATACGAAAAACATTCTCTTTTTAATTTATTTATGTATATATTTTTGATTTAAAAATATTTAATTAAAATTGAAAACAAAATAATCAGCTCGACGTCGACGCCGTCATCAATTTTTATATGCAGTCAAATTTAGTCGACGCCGACGTTAACACGACAAAAAATCGGTATTAATTTGGGGGGATGTGTTGACGTCGACGAGTTATCGATATTTTTGAAAACTTATTTGTAACCCCTAAGTATTTTGACAGTAATTTAATTTGTTCTTGAAATTTGCGCGAAAAAATTATTTATTTATTTCTAAATTGAACCAAAAAAGTAGTGATTAAGAAAATAAAGAACTGCTCAAGATTCAAAGGAAATTTCTTAAACAAAGATCATCCATATTCAATTTGCCGGACAGCACGGAAGTAATTACATAAGTAGTTTACGAACGTACATACATTTTTATAAAAATTATATACAAAAACATTGAATTCTATTTGTTTATGCAGATTTATAGAATACTTTCGGTTGAACAAATTGGGATTTAACTTATCGAACCTTTTTTAATGAAACCATAACGGTCTGTTCAAAAAAGAAGTCCTGAGCCAGTTTTCAATAGTATACATGCATCGGCAAGAAACATAATTGAAAGAACGATTGGTGTACTGAAAATCGCTTCCGTTGTTTACTTGGTGCTCGTCAGCTCCATTATAAGCCTGATAAAGCAAACAAAATTGTTAACGTTGGTGATGCTTTAAGAAGATTATAATACACCAGCAAACACCGAAAGTCTAACCAACAGTTTTGATAATCTTTCTGACAAGCCGACAAAAAATGAAGCTCAACAAATAAGAGAACAAATAAAAAATAGCTTTTTGTAATTCATATTCAGTCTTTTTTTATTAAACTAATAATATACGTCCTTATGTAAGTATTCTTTACATGTAGGTAAAACAAAACAATTCAGTTTATAAATATTTATAACAGAAAATGCATAAGAACGACTAGATTAAAAAAAAAAACGTAAAATATATTCAAATTAAATGTTAAAAAATTAGTGAAACAGAAGTTCCACGAAAAAAGGAAAATCAGGTTAAAAGTATTTGGCGCCAAAAAGTTTGTTCTCTAAGCTACAAATATTGGTTCCGCAAAACTTCTAATTCCTTATTTTTTATTTCAATTTTTATTTTCTTTAATTGAATTGCATTTTCAAAAAGTTTTTGTTCTCTTTGCTTTTCCATGAGACTGGATTTTTTTTCTCAATTTTTAAATTTTCCAGTTCAGCAATAAGGGTATCAAACTGTTTTACAGTCGTCACTTTTAATTTTCTTTCCATTTCAAATTTTTTTTTCTGTTAAAAAAAAGCCCAACTTCACTCTCAACTCCAAAAATTTTATTGACAATAACAAAGTTAATTTCAGTCAATGTCGGCGTTAAACCGCCTTCATAAATACAAAGTCTTTGACAATAGTAATCGAATACAGACAATATTGACGGCGGCAATGCCGTTAGTGAGCCGTCGACGTCACTTATGTCGCTCTTGACTTCCGCAATATGGCTAAATAGATATGTATGTGCATTTTATTTGACTGAAATTGTCGATAACCCGTCGACGCCGTCATTATACTGTTAGGGAATACCAAGTTATAATCGAATTATCGATGACGACGTCGATACAAATTGATGTCGTCCCAAAAGTGACGACGATGTCAACGACGCCAAATAGAATAGGGGTCAGTAACATACAATTCTGACTTCATTTATGGCCAACTGTAAGAAAAGTAAAAAGTATTGAATTAGCCAACTGCCAGGCAGTTGTACACATGAAGGATTTCCGTACCATCATACAATATTTAACTTTACTTTAAAAGTACCATAAATTAAGTTCTTAAATTGTAAAAATGTCTGTCTATAAGGACATTATTAAAACAAATAAGCGTTCGGCTGATCCTAGTGGGAGATTGACATATTTTGTCTGTTTCAACTATTTTACAAAATGTTTTAATTTTGAGTTTTTTAAAATTTAAAATCCTTTTCTTTTCTTTCGTTTTCAATATAGTTTGTAGTTCAATTAAAGTGTTGTATAACAAGTGAAAGTAATATTTCATCTCGGTAGTTTGTTCTATTCTAAAACAGTAAGAACATTAAAATTCACAAAACAAACTGTTTGAAAAGAAAAAAAAAAAAAAGAAAATACCTTAGAAAATCGATTTGTTCTTTCTTTCTATATGCAAATCGCACATTAAATTGTTTGTTAAAATCATTGTAACTAAATGTCACTGCAATAAATAATTTTTTTTCCTTTGGCCCAGCTAGAATGTGGGCGCAATTATACGTGTTTTACAACGCCCTCTACCCTCAAATGCAGAAAACAGACGGGTGATAATGGTAAACTAATGAACAAAAAGATGTAAAAAACAAAAAAAGTCTTTCAAATCAAAAAAAAAAAAATTAAATTAACAAAAAAAATCTTAAGAAAAAAAAATCATTCACATACGCCTGCTTTATGTTAAAAATGAATTTTCTATGCCCTCCTACCGTAACAAAATTCATATTTGCAATATAAACATTTAAATTATTTTAAATACCAGCAAAAAATTTTATTTAATAAATACATATGTAATAGAATTAGCAGGGGAAAACAATTAATTTCAATTCATAGTGAACAACATTTGGTTACCTTAACTTTAATTGTCTTAAGTGTTTCAGAAGTTAATTTCCAAATTAACTGATTGGTTAAAAATGTAATTAACTAAAATATATTTTATTGCATGTAATGTTTACTGTCTAATTACAATTACATGTAATTCGTAATTGAACGAAGACGTACTACCCCAAACGTAGACTACAGGATAAGTTCAGCTAAGCTGAGTATACACCTGCTTCTGCTCTACCCCGTCCATAAGAGAACCATCAGTAAAAATGCTAACGTTTTTCTCCATACACATATTGTGTATAACACCTTTTACACTGATTGTCCGATGCACTCTCTCGATTATTTTTCTTCTAATCATACGTTTGATCGGCATTTGAGCTTCCCTAACCTGCCTACCCTTTAAGGTAGTTAACAACACTAATTTTCGTATCCACCTCGTGTGAGGAACAAAAACAAGACACAAAAAACCCATATTTGGTATTTGCACACGCAACCCTTTTTTCTTGTTGATATTTCATCCTAAAGATATGCAACTCATTTATCTACAGTCAACAAAATTCAACAACATGACGTGGTGCGCAATGTAATGTGTAATTGAAAATGTCCAATTACTAATTACAAATTATTGTAATTAACTTAAGTCCCTTACTTCAATTACAATTACTTATGTGTGATTGAGAATATCCATTACATTATACATTACGTGTAAATATAATGGCAATTAAAATGTAATTGAATACAATTCCAACTACAGTAGTTGCGGATTTTTAGAGAACCCTTTTGTTAGCCCTGATATTTCATATAATAACCAAATTTTCTTAAACTTATTTTATAATATTTATCTATAAAAAACATTTGCTGGGTTATTTTCTGCTATATAATTTACAATAACTTTTGATCTTTAGACGAGTCTTTCTCTATTTGTTTTAAATTTATAATAAAGCTTTGCACCGGCGCCATAAAATATTTGTTGAAAAAAAAAAACAACAACAAAAAAACATTTTATTATTTTATTTAGTTGTTGTTAAAATTGAGTCAAAATCATCAAATTGGTGTCGTAAATGTGAAACAACTTAAAACGAAAATAAAATAAAAAAAGACTATAAAAATATTAAAAAAAACTTGCTTGAATTTACCATATTTGTGTGATTTTATTTAGTTGTTCTTCTCAATTTTATTTGAAGGCGGCAATTGAACAAGTTTTTTTATGATTTGAAAAACTTCAAATTTTTTTATGGTTATTTTGAGTGTTTTCTGTTGTTCATTTAACAATTAATCATCGAAAAATGATAAAAATCTGTTTAAGCAATTAATTTTATGTTAATTTTTTGTTACATATAATTGAATTGATAGAAAGGAATGGCGAAGAAAAAAATAATTTTCTTACACTGGTTCAATTTTAGAGAAATTATTATGATGATTTTTAGGAAATGTGGGTCGAAAACAAACACCCCAATCACGAATAATTATTCCCATGAAAAAAAACTCCTAAATTTTTCTATCGTGAATGATTTCTTCTGTAAAATACAAGTAAATTGTTATTGAAATCATTCACGATAGAAAAATTTGGGAGTTTTTTCATGGGAATAATTATTCGTGATTGGGGTGGAAAATCTTCAGTTTGGTGAGGCTTAGAACCACCTGATTCGAAAAGTATGATTAATCCGTCAAACACTATTGTGAATGTGATTTTAGAATGCATACCTTCATATTTGCGAATCGCCAGGTTCATAATCGTAATTACAATAGTTAAAAAAAGTGATATGGGATTGGAAATGGTGCATAATTTTTATACCTACCCTTCACCACAGGTGGAAAGGGTAAATATAAGTTTGTCATTCCGTGTGTTATTTCTACAATATTAATTTCCGACCCCATAAAATATATATATATATTCTGAATCCTTATACATAGATAAGTTGATTAAGAGATTTCCGTCTGTGTTTGGGTTGAAATCAACTTTGCCAAGGCACGAGAAGAAGAGATACAGCCAATTTAAGCCCACCAATCTTCCAGGCATAGTTTCGAAAATTTAGCTAATGGAATTTAGCAATATCAGACCATTCCATTTGGGCAACACCTGTATTTTTTCACGTTGTTTTTATTTTTTCGGTTGTAATAATAATCTTTTGATTTTTCTTGTTAAATAAATATTAGACTGCGACCAGTAGATCTCAACAACAACAACATCTCGGGATAGGGTTTTCTGCTTTGATTTCGGCCTTTATAGAAAGCATTACACTTAGAGGTAGCCAATAGATCCACAAGGTGCCCACTGGAAACCAGGAGCAGTCAATAGACACATTGCGGGGATAAATTTGAGCACCGAATATGCATTGTATTTGTTAGCTATTCGCAGAAAACATGTGTGAAAAATGTTACTTATTTTCAAATACAATTTTAATGAAATTTTTAATCGAATAAATTATTTATTTAATAGAAATAGTAGTTTATTTCTTTTTACTTTACCATATGTCGGTAAGGAACAATAAAAATAATCAAAAAAAAAATCGATGTAGGAATTTCAACGGATCCTTACATTTTGAGGTCGCCTGAATCCATTTTTACTATTTTCGCGATAATGGCGGTGGGTTGGTAAGTGTGTATGGCACTGTTTTTGTGAAAGCTCTACAGGTTTGACATGTCAAAATGAAATTCAGTATGTACCTTTGGCATATGGAGATGAAGAGCTGTTTTGGTTTAGGTAATAACCGGGAAGGATGGAGGGATAGTTTACTTTACACCCCAAACCGAAAATAATTATTTATCCGATACGAATATACTTTGAACTTTTATTCATTATGTAATAGAACCATAAAAAATTTGTTTTCATGAGGTACGGCAAAGTTGAGTATATTCCGATTAAGTATATAATTCTTAAAAAATTAATAGCATTAGGATCTGAAACTAATTAAAACCTTTAATTGAGTCAAACAATTTTTTCTGTTTTTGAAAAATTTTTTCAATACCGAATATATATATGTACATATATACCGATATAGTTGAGATGACATCTGTCAGTAATGAAACACCAATCTCCCCAAGTTTTGGCTATCGTAACATTGAGAAGGCAATCGCTGGTTTAAATTCGACGATAGGCTTGAATTTATAGGAATAAAAATATTTTTTTTATAATCTTTAATTTCATTTTTGCCTTCATACGGGAAGCTTTCTCTGATAACCATGATGTCTAAGCCAGGAAAATATCACACACAAGTAAAAATCATATACAGCAATAAATCTGATACGATACTTTTTAATAACTAATCAATGTATCCGATTCAAAGTATTAAAAAGACAACACAGCTTTTGGAAAAGAATGACATGAATAAATTCATTTACGAGCAAAACTAATCTAATAACTTCTATAAACTAAGTTATTGACCTGGTCGTAAGTTTATTTTTAAAGGAGTTTATTTGAAATCGTCTCGGTCAAAAAAATGCCGAAGTTTCCCAAGGTAGTGTTTTGAGGCCGATTTTATATTTGTTTTATATTTTGGATTTGCCAAATAGCTCATGCGTTTCCTGACGATACAATTTTTTTCTAACACCTTAACTCTTGCAGGTCAAATACCTTAGTGCATATGGTAATACCACGGACTAAAGCACCGAAATTATCTTTGTAAACATATAACACTAACTATCTAATTCTACAAGAGATCAATATTATTCCAAATTGCTTATCTTATTTTGTTAATAAAATTATTTGTTTTTAGTTGAAGAATTTGAGAGTGTAGAATAAGATGTTCGAATCACATTTTCATAGCTTTACAAGAATTTTGAAATCTGATGGCAAAAATATAAAAAATAAAATTTTAAATATTCAATCACAAAAAGTCAGACCAGTTTTTAAAATATGCTTTTTTAATTAAACATTCCAATTTACTTTTATTGTTTGTTTAATTAAAAACTTGAATTTCCACATATAATTTGTTTACAATAATTCTTTTGTTAAGTACTCACTGTTCAAACCCATAAAAATTTAATTGATTTTTTTTTCGACATTGAAAAGGTTGCTTACCTGCAAAGAAATTAGAAAAGAAAATTTAATTTTTAAAAAAATAATCAAAACAATATTTATAATTAAACTGAAATAAAATTAAAAAACAAAGAAATAAATTTAAATCAACCAATTGATGATTCATTTTTTAAATTTTAATGATGCAATTATGCAACATTTTTTGAAATGAAATTATGAATAATTATAATATAATTATAATTATTTTAAAATTATAAATATTTACAACATCAAATAAATAAACATTTGTTAAAAATCGGATATTATCAGAATTTTAAATTTTGCACTATTGAATATCATAATCTTCGAATAAAAGAAAACAGACATCACCTGCGCTCAAAAGCTGAAAAATGCATAGTAGCGGTGTATAGTGCCTATGGGACTACGTAGTACTGACCGAATATTCTACTAGGTGTAGGACTTAATGATGCAGACGGACAGAAAATCAAAAGCTTACGCCCAAATAGTCATGGCCAAGAGAAGCTCAACCGCTGGCTAAGAAACTCCTTATACCATACGGTTTCCAACAGCTATGTGCATCTCTCTCTCTCTGTCGCATACCTGCTCTAGCGTAGATTTAATCTATGGGTGTTAAAAAACCATAAAAATTTGGTTATAGGAATTCTGGTTGGGCTTTTAGTTATTCCTCGAGCCACCCTAATTTTCATGCATGTTAACGGGTCTCGTTAAGCCATATACTTACTCTAAACTAACATGACCTAAGACTTTTGTAACAAAAAATCTTACGTTTTTAAAATATACTCGTATGTTATTACCTTCCACTAAACTCATTTTAATACTTTTTACAAAAAAACGTTGTATAATTTTCTTTAAATTTCTAAAAGAAAAACCTCAACAAGAATACCTCAAAGAAAATAAAGATGTTTTCCGTTAAAAACTAATAAAACTTTTGCGAAATTTATTGCTTTGCTAGCTATTAAATCTTGGCTTATACGTGTATCACATCACATTTACACATCCCATACGTTTAAAAAAGGGGGTCAATATTAAAGAAAAAAGAAAAAAAAAACTTTTAAGTATATTGAACTTTTAAGAACAAAAAGACAAAAAAAAGAATTAAAAATAAATATAAACAAGTAGATACGAGTATGTAAGAGTATTTCCATAATATGTGTGAAATGGAAAAAAATTAATGGCAAAAAAATTCGTATTGTTCTGATGATGGCTGCTAAAAATAATAGAAAAAGAAATATTGTCTGAATAAAAAATAAATACTTAAAGATAAATAATTATGAGTTCGGCTCATTATCACCAACCAGCATATCAATGTCATTACAATAAATAATGATGTGAAACATCATCATCATTGCCATGCTATTTTTATTGTATCTTAAGCTTTAAGCCTCCGCGGTGTGCTGTGTAGACCTAAGCTCAACAATCAGCAACTTCATCACAAGACTTCTGTGTCAATTAGCGGTCTTTTGTTTATATTTAATTATAATATTTTTTTATATACAATTTATTTTCAAAACAAAAAAGAATAATTCTTTGTAAAACGAATAAAGTTCTTATTGTGTTTGTAGAAAAAAATATGTATACCCTACAGCATTTAAGGTAAAAAAAGATACTTTAAGACAATTTGAAAAGCTCTGGCTTGCAATACAAATAATATGAGCGCTCAGGTTTTTAGAAAAATATGCACGCAGAGTAAGAAGCTTCACAGATTCTTTTGTATTTAAAAAATCTGGAGTGACCTACACTCAACTTTACCATACTTCATGGAAATAGATATCGTTGGGGATATATTACATTATTCGAATATTTCGGTTTAAAGTGTCAAGGGAGGCCCTTCCCTATTAAGCCCAAAAACTATATAGCTCTTCATCTGCATATTGAATTTAATTTTGATATGTCAATCGCTATGACCTGTAGAGCCTTTACAAAAAAAAGTTACATACTCGTATATACATGGTTTCGGGTGTCAAGTAAACTACCCCTCCCCCCTCCCGATAACACTCAAAAACTATACAGTTCTTCATCACCTTATACCGAAGGCACATACTGAATTTCATTTTGATATGTTTGACCTGTAGAGCCTTCACAAAAGTAGTGGCACACACAAAATGGATTCCGGAGACCTCGAATCGTATAAATCCGTTGAAATCCTGACATCGATTTTTCATGATTACTATACTTTACTTTACTTTACGTACCATACGGGTACGTAGTATAGAAGCAGAAGCAAATAAAGCCGAAGTGCCCCAAGGTATTATTTTGAGGCCGATTTTATACTTGTTTTATATTTTGGATTTGCCAAATAGTTCGCGCATCAACGTTCCCTGACGATACAACTCTTACAGGTCTAATACCTTAGTACAAATGCTAATACAATGGACTTAAGCATCTAAATAGTCCTTGCTGAAATCCTGATTTCGTTTTCATTCGTGATTACTATACTTTACCTGTACTACGTATGGTAAAGTAAAATAAATTAATCAAGTGCGAGTTAGACTCACTCCATACTATGTTCATTTTTTTTTTTTTTTTGTTAATTTATTCATGCCTTATGGGGCACCCTTTAATTTTTATTTTACTTTTTATACCACATCATAGGACTAAATACCCTGAGTAAATATTAAACATTATAGGCAGTAACGTCAGTTCAGTTTTAGTTTGTGCGTTGATAAGTGCGGTCGCGATTTTTTTTCAAGCTCGCATTAACAAAAAACAAAACATACATTGTGTGAATAATTTAAAACAAAAACAAAAAAAAAACAATCCTGTTTTAATACAACAACAAAGTTGTCTGTAAAATATTTTTTTCTTTTTCTTTCGTCTTTTTTTTTATACAACGGCATATTGAATTGCTACTTTAAAAATTAAACAAAAACAATAAAGGCTAATGAGCCTCTTTAATTTAAGCAACAAAAATGTTGACAATGTTGAAATAAATAAAAACAAAAAAACTAGTGACAATTTGTGTATAAATGCTAAGCAAGTTATACGTGCCCAATCTTGTTCATCGCTTTTGCTAAGCGATGACAATAAAATAACTACAAACAAATCCCCTTCTGAACATAGTGTTACCAAAACTAATATGGATAGTGTAGAAAAACCTAAGACTCAAGTAGGAATGGACAGATACATAACTGTACTGAAAAGAGGTCGAAGCCCTAAATCTTCCCAGATTGCACCAATGGCTAAAGTACAAAAAGACAAGGACTCTAACGGAATAAATTCCCATAATCGTTTTGCTATTTTAGATAGCGAAACAAGTAAAAAAAAAACGGCACCCAGGTCGTTCAAACCACCCCCAATTTATTTAAGGGAGAAAAACTCCAGCGACTTAATAAAGAAGTTAATTTCAACTATTGGTGAGAACACATTTTATGTAATTCCAATCAAGCGTGGCAACATTGATGAAACAAAAATACAATTTATTGATGAAAACAGTTATCGTAAAGTAGTAAACGAGTTTGAAAGCTGAAAAAAGAACTTTTATACATATCAGCTGAAGAGTAGTAAAGGTCTACAGGTAGTTATAAAAGGTGTAGACTCATACGTTGATCCAGTCGAAATTAGAGATGGCGTCCAAAAAGCGGGATTTAAGGTAAAAAATGTAGACAACCTCAGAAATCGAGAACGTGTCCCTCAACCTCTATTTCGCGTTGAACTGGAACCTGGAGATATGCGATTGAAAAGAACGAAACGCACCCTATCTATAATTTAAGATATCTGTTGCACCGCAAAATAAGCGTAGAGGAACCGCATAAGCGATCAGGACCCGTACAGTGTCTAAATTGCCAAGAATATGGTCATACTAGGGCTTACTGAAAATTGCCTCCGGTTTGCGTTGTGTGTGGAGAGCTACATTGTTCCGCCCAATGCGACAAAGCAAGGGATGACCACACTGCTAACTACAGAGGCTGTCCAGTTTTTTCCATGGTAAGGAAAACTACTCAAAAATCAAATAATCCTGCTAAGCACCCACAATATCGAGCAAATGCTCATTACCCTCAGTTGGCCCAACCAACAACCCAACATGTTTCATACGCGGATATGGTAAAAACCAATCATACTGCAGTACATAAAGCGACACCGACAACTAATTCTACTCCTAATTTGCAATCGCATCCTAAAGAACAAACACCATCTGGTAATTTTAATCGTCTCGAAGCAAGCATCGAGACATTAGTGCATTCGATAAACAGTTTTATGAGCTCTATGAGCAGCATGATGCAAGAAATGGTACGCATGCAATCTACTATGTTGCAGGCGTTACTTAACAAACCATGAACTGTTTAAAAATATGTTTCTGGAACGCAAACGGCTTGCGCCAACACAAAAATGAACTCGAGTTCTTCCTTAAGAAGGAACAAATTGATGTTGGTTTCAGAGACTCACTTAACAAAAAATAGCATTTTCAAAATAAATGGCTATATCTTATATGACACCAAAGACCCCCGTGGCAGAGCATGTGGTGGTTCAGCAATACTAATAAAGGCTCGAATCAAACATTATTTACTGTGTGATTTTTGTGAAGATTACCTACAAGCAACAAACATCTATATTGAAGAATTTCATCAAAACTTAGTTATTTCTTCAATTTATTCACCTCCTAGGTTTCAAATATCAGAGAGTCAATACAGCGATTTCTTCAAATCACTAGGTCCCTGTTTCATAGCATCAGGCGACTACAACGCTAAACATACGTTTTGGGGATCACGCCTAATAACTCCAAAAGGTCGAGTTTTGTTTGACACAATTTCAAAAATGCGTCTGAATGTGATATCGAGTGGACAACCCACCTATTGGCCTACTGATCGACAAAAAATACCGGATGTTATTGATTTTGGCGTGATTAAGGGTATTCCAAGAGAAACGATTAAAGCTGAAGCGTCACTTGAATTATCCTCAGATCATTCACCCAATATCGTCTATATATGGGACAAACAAAACATCATATCACCAATGACTACCTCAAGCATTAATTGGTTGAAATATAGAAAGTATCTTAGTACTCATTGTTCGGAAAACATCCCGCTAAGAACACCTGAAGACGTAGAGCGGAGTCTTATTGATTTTGACCAAAACCTCAAATCAGCTGCCCAACATTCAACAATAACCCGACAATTAGCTAGATACAATCAAATTTATTCTGCAGATATCGAACGGCTCTTGGCTGAAAAAAGAAAAATTCGTAGAGAATGGCAATCACAGAGATCTCCTCAACTCAAAAGCAGACTTAAAGAATGCACGAACCGGCTAAGAGACATGCTGGAATCTCGAAGAGTAGCATCCCTGAAAAACTATTTGGGAGACCTAGACGCAACTCCTCAATCAGATTATTCGTTATGGCGTGCTTGTAGAAACCTTAAAAGGCCAGTCTTACGTAAGCCTCCCTTGCGAACTTCAGCTGGAGGCTGGGCAAGGAGTGATACCGAAAAAGGAAATTTATTTGCTGGACATTTGAAAAAAGTTTTTACCCCAAATATATCGACTGATATAGTTGAGTTGCCAGTTCTCGAGGCTAGTGCTGCAGTACCGATAAGATTTGAATTTGGTGATCTTGAAAAGGCAATAACGGATTTGAGCACCAAAAAAGCCCCTGGCGTTGATAAAACCAGTAACAAGATGTTAATTGAGTTGCCCCGTGTAGCTCGCAGAATCGTTCTTTTTATTTTTAATGCTATTTTACGTTTTGAGTACTTTCCCACAGATTGGAAGGTGTCCTTGGTTACCATGATTCCTAAACCAGGAAAAGACCACACAAAAATTGAATCATACAGACCTATAAGCCTTTTGTCAAATATGTCAAAGCTGTTTGAGAGGATGTTAATAACTAAGCTTAACCCTATTCTAAGTGACAAAGGATGTATTCCAAACCATCAATTCGGCTTCAGGAAAAAACATAGTACGCTCGAACAAACTCACAGGTTAGTCAATGTTGTTAAGAAGACATTTGAAGAGAGAAAATACTGCTCTGCGCTTTTTATCGACGTTTCTCAAGCATTCGATAAGGTATGGCATGAAGGCCTAATATATAAGCTAAAATTGAATTTGCCCGTAAACCTATATAAGCTGCTAGATAGTCATTTAACCGAACGAAAATTTATTGTGAAAGAAGGAGATTTTTTGAGCTCACCCCAGCCAATCGAAGCCGGAGTTCCCCAAGGTAGTATATTGGGGCCCTTTTTATACTTATTGTATACTTCAGACATGCCAACTAGTAACCGAGTTCACACATCGACATTTGCTGACGACACAGCTTTTTTGAGCATTCACGAAAGACCCGAAGTAGCATCACGATATTTACAAGACCACATATCCAATTTAGAAAAATGGTTGAAGAAATGGAGAATAAAAGTGAATGAACAAAAATGTACTCACATAACCTTCACACTGCGTACAGCATCTTGCCCCCCTATTCGGATAAATAACCAAACGATACCTCAGCTTTCAGACGTCAAATATCTCGGCATACATCTTGACCGGCGCCTTACATGGAAACGGCACATAGAAACAAAGTTAACACAAATGAAGTTGAAAGCAGTCCAACTAAACTGGCTAATTGGCAGAAATTCTACTCTAGCTTTAGACTGCAAACTTTTATTATACAAGTCAATTCTAAAACCAATATGGTGTTATGGCATTGAATTATGGGGCACTGCCTCAGCTACCAACGTAGAAAAAATTCAAAGGCGCCAAAATAAGATTCTACGTATTATTACATCTGCTCCCTGGTATATAAAAAATTCGAACATCCATAAAGATCTAAACGTGCCATCAGTTAAAGCAGAAATAGCGAAACTTGCCATAAGGTATTTAAAGAAGCTTGAAACTCATCCGAATCCACTGGCCCGTAACATACTAACTGAACCTGGTTACATTCGACTAAGAAGGAAGGACACTGCTTCTCTCATCCGTACATCAGAGGGATAACCCACAAATTACAGTAACCGTGAAACATAAATTTTTTTTGTCCAGCACTGGTTGGACTTAACAAGTATATTTTTAGACTTAAGATATGAGTAATTGTTCATAGTTCAATTAAATTGAAGATACAATAAATAAAAATTGCGAAAAAAAAAATAGGCAGTAACGTTTAGAAGAAAGTACGAAAATTCGCAACATCTAGGGAACACCCTTTTATTTTTATTGATTTTATTTTTGTTACTTGTTTAAAAAGATATTGTAAAACATAATCTGTGTAATTCTCAGTGTCAGCATATTGCTGTTCAAATATAAGATCAGGGCAAAATTTTCTCACTATGCAAACACCCTTTAATTTTTGGTTTAATTTTTAGTACTTGTTGTAGACTTTTAAATTTTATTTTTTTTATTTTTGCTATAGCGGACATAAATTTACACACTCTGTATAAATGTAATTTTAAAGCATTAAACTGATATTCGTGAAAACCGCATCACTATAGCAACACCCTTTAAATTTTAGTATTTGTTGTGACAGCGGCCATGGTAATATCAAAAGCCTCGCTGTTACATTGTGAAAAACATGTCGCTGTTGGCACACCCTTTACATTTTAGTAAATGTCATAGCGGCCGTTGCAGCACATCTTCTGTACAAATTTCAAAAGTCTACCTATTACAATTCAACAAATAAGGCGTTATACATGCAAATCACGTCACTCTCGGAAAACTCTTTAATTTTTACTGTGTTTATTGGGGTCATAGTAGTACACCATCTGTGAAAATTTCCACAGTCTACCTATTATGGTTAAACAATTAGGCCATATTCATGCAAATTATATCACTGTCAGAACACCCTTTAATTTTATACTATTTGTTTAGTGACCATAGTAATACACCTTCTGTAAAATTTCAAGAGTCTACCTGTTATCGTTTAAAACTTAGGCCAATTTTATGGAATTAACATCCTTATCGGAACACCCTTTAATTTTTAGGTTTTTTTATACTTTTTTATATAGCGAACTAAGTTTTAATTGCTGTCTGCAAATTGCTCCTACAGCTCAAAACATAAAGACATAGACGCAAAAAACACGTCACTGTCAGAACACCCTATAAGTTTTAGTATTTGTTGCTTTAGCGGCAACTGTTATACATCGTCTGTAAATTTCAAGAGTCTACCTATTACCGTTGCAGAGATAAAAGGCGCTGACAGACGGACGGACAGAGGGACAGACATTGTAGCGAAAACAATGCGGTTACGTTTTTACCCTTTGGGTACGGAACCCTAAAAACCCTAATTTACAACAACCTTTTTCTTGATACTTCAAAAGCAGTTAGTGAAAATGATGAACTACAAGAACTTGAAGTTGATGAACTTGAAGCAAATGAAGTTTTAACTATTTTTTGGCGTTTCCATTTAGCTGCATGGCTAACTGTTTAAACTGTTTATTTCTATTTTAACACCATTCTAATGAATTATGAATGAAGAAGAGAAAGGTCCACAAACAAGTACAAGTCTTAGTGATATTTTTTCATTAATTTTCATTATTTTTATGTTTATTTTAGTATTTTTTTTATTTTGCCAAAGATCATGAAAAGTGATGAAATGTTTATAACAGGGCCTTTCATAAACCCCAGCTGCATGAAGAGCATTAAAGGGAATTTGTCTTTAGAAAAATATTTATGAACGAAGGCAAAGTAAATAAACATTTATTACTGACGAAAACATGATCGAAAATAAAAGACATCATAAAAGAGATGTGCAAATTAAAGTGCACATGACAATTTTATTAGCAGTCTAAAGGAAAACTATGCTGAATAGATAACATTTTGTTTTTTTTTTTTCTAGTTTAGGGATGAGTAGAGTTTCCATAATGTTTATAATTTCAATTTATTTTGAAATAATTTACGTCAAAATGTGTTTTTTACAGCCTTACAATTTTAAATTGACTGCACTGTTTCGGTAACAGCTGATTTCTTGACAGATCTCTGTTGATTTAAGTTTAATTTGGCTTAGCCAACGTGTGTAAAGTGTGGTTTCCATAAAGGCGTTAAACTTTAAGTTGAAATAAAACACAGAATTCGTCAATTGGCTTTAGTAATTAAATAATTTTATAGCATTATTATTTAAATATGATGTCGGCTGCCGCTATCCAGATCTAATTTTCACTCATACTTCTCAGTAAATCAGGCTGTTCTGAGGCAATAATGCGTCTTGTCATGTCTTTCATACAAATATCTTAAAATTGCGGCACGAAAAAGTTAATAAGCATGTCTGTACCGCTCACAATAGCGAATTGGCACATGTGGATTAGTGCTGGCAAAGTATTTAGTAGTGGGTATCGAGTACCGAGTATTTGATAATATTTTTGAGTACTCAATACTCAAAAGTAGTTACTCGATACTTTAAACTTTATAGTTTTAGAAACAAATTGAATAGAAAATTGAATGGCTTCGTTAAAATTCTGGTTAACAACGCATTTATATTATGTAAACAAACCCTGCTTGCGATTAATCGCTTGTTTTGTTAGCACTGAAGGGCATCTTGCGAGATGCGTATTATCGTTAGGAATAAAAGTATTGCGAAAACGATTAATAGTTTCTTGAAAAAATCGCTCCAGTGGTCAATTATGTGCGCCATAAAATGCACGTAATGTCCGATAAGTTTGTCGAATTGAACTAAAATAAATTTAAACAATTTGCAAATGTTGCTTTGTTATGAGTCTAATCCTTATAAACTGTCAAAACCAAACTATCATCGAAACAACCCCTGTTGTTGTTGTAGCAGCTCTGCTGCTGTCGAAAATTCTTTAATGGGAAGAGAACTTCCGGTTTATTCAGCTGTCGCTGAGTTGACAATCTTCGGGCGAGTGAGACTCGGGTCGTTCAAGAGCAAATATCCAATTGTCGTGGAAATGCAATTAGCAGCACTGTTTTCTAAGACAGCTGATTTGGATAGTTGGAAATGTTGAAACTGATTTGGATAGTTGGAAATGTTGAAACTATCAAAATCAGCTGTCTTAGAAAAGAGTGCTACCAATTTAAAGTTCCCCGCGGTAACACATATTTTTATGGATATATTACAGTTGCAGGTATATTCGAATCAAAAAAAATAATTATTTTCGGATTGGGTTGTCAAGTAAACTACCCTTTCCCTATTATGCCCAAAACCTATACAGCTCTTCATCACCATATACGAAAGGCACATACTTAATTTCGTTCTGATATGTCAAACGGTAACACCTCTAGAGCCCACATACATACATCATCGCGTAAATAGTAAAAATGGATTCTGGAGACCTTTAAACTTAAAGATCCGTTGAAATCTCGACTTCGATTCTTCGACTTCTACTACGAATGGTAAAGTAAGGAAAAAAGATTGCATTTCAGCGAACAAATGATGCGAATTTTGAATTACTCTATTCCCAGGAAAATAATTAAAATATTTATAATTGTTATTAAGAAATTAAAAATCGTTAAACATAAAAAATAAATATTATTTATTTATATATTATTGCAACTTTCATTTTAATTTGATTTATCGGAAACGAACCTACATCCCCCAGGAAGAACAATCCTGTTAAATATGAGCAACTGGCTTAGCGTTGCCATATAAAAAAAGAGTTATCATTTTACGTTGCCATGTCTAAATCTGTTTCAATTTGACCTTTCTGCGGAAACCCCCTTTAAAAATTAATTTTATGTTTAAGTATTTGAAAAAAGGGAAACGGAATTACTAATATTTCATTAGACGTGTTTTTTTCTCAAGTTCAAGATTTTATTTTTTAATTGCTTCAAATTAAAAATCATAAAAAATAAGTTATAAAAAACAATAAAAATCGTAATCATTAAAAAAATATTATTTGTTTCTTTTTTAAGGGCGTGGGAGATTTTCTTACCAACAATTGCCGTTCATTTCAAATTGTCAATATTTAAACAAATTATTATTATTAATGGTTTGAACAAATTATAAACACGCAATAGTTTCCAAAGTAACACAGAAAATTAAACGATTTGTTAAACTGATATAAACCATTTTAGTATTAATCAACTAAAAAAAATAAATAAATAAAAAAAATAATTCTAGCGTGGTAACAAACGATTCCGTTTTTATTTGCAAAACAAACTATAAAAAAATCGCGATGAGATGCTCAAAGTGAGATTAATTGTTTTAACTACAAAAAATTTTAATTTTAATAAACAAATGGAAATGGAAACCTTAAACTTCAAATATTTCCTGTATAATTATATATAGAAATAAATATAATTGTTGTTATTGATATTTTATTGCAGGGGTTAAGAAAAAGGTTAACGTTACAAGGATGGAAAGAAATATAAAAATTACAGTAATCAGATTGGTAGAAACATTTTTCGTGAAATGGTTTTCCTTGTGTATTTGAAACGTTTAACGAAAACCAAAATAATTTCTCCATTTTTAAAGGTGTCAAATATTACTGCGGTCACGATATGTAAAATTAAAAAAAGTGAACTAAACTAATTTTTAATAAATTTAAATTAAATTAATTAAATTTAATTAAAATTAAATTAATTTACTTAATTAAATTAATTTAATTTAATTTAATTTAATTTAATTTAATTTAATTTAATTTAATTTAATTAATTTAATTTAATTAATTTAATTAATTTAATTAATTTAATTAATTTAATTAATTTAATTAATTTAATTAATTTAATTAATTTAATTAATTTAATTAATTTAATTAATTTAATTAATTTAATTAATTTAATTAATTTAATTAATTTAATTAATTTAATTAATTTAATTAATTTAATTAATTTAATTAATTTAATTAATTTAATTAATTTAATTAAATTTAATTAAATTTAATTTTATGTTTATATTATGGTTTTATTAGAAGCTAACAGTGTCCCCACATCGTCAGCGTTCCGTTCAATATTTTGAGACTCTTACTTTTAATGTGCTACAGATATCATTTATACATTTACATTGTATAGAGGTACCCGACTCTGGGTAGTTACTCAGGATCTCTCAACAAAGGTTTTGTGCAGACTTCTTTTATTACAGAGTTCTGTAAATGTGTCTAAAATGTATGGTTTACTAAAATAAAAGGCTGCCAAAGTCCTTAAAATCGGTAAAATTGTGTACATTCGGATTTTTTACTTCTAGTTTCTTTAAAAAATGCGGAAAAACATAAAGCAATCCACAAGAAATTATAACTTTATTAAGTTTATAGTGGCAGATGTGGTCTGTATATTTAATTTTTATAGAGGTACCCATCTCTGGGTATTTAATCAGGAAGTTGCAACATGGGTGTTATATACAATTCTATTTTTAACCGACTTCAAAAAAAGAAGGAGGTTATCAATTCGTCTGTGTGTTGCTTTTTTTTTTGTATGTTTGTGCCTTCAGAACTCGGTCAATTCTGAACCGATTTTCAAAATTTTTGCACTATTACAAAGGTTATGGCTACAGATTGGTCCCATTTTAAAAGAAGTTCAAAAGTTTAAAAATTAAAGGGTGTCCCCATACAACATACATGTCACCAATTTAAAATTAAAAAAAGTGCGTATCACTGTAGCTCCCAATAACAAAAAGTAATTAAAAAATAAAATTAAAAATTAAAGGGTGACCCCATAGGTGACTTAATTTCACCTTTATTCTCCTATCTTTTGAACCGTTATAGACAAACTCTTGAAAGTTGCACAGAATGTTCGTCACTATGTCTCTTATAATAAGTATAAATATTTAAAATTAAAAATTAAAGGGTGTCCCATTAGTTGGTTTATTTTGATATATATATGGCCAAACTTTTGAACCGTTAAAGACAGACAGTTGAAATTTACAAAAAACTTGTATTGCTAAGTCCGCTAAAATAACAAGTGTAAAATATGAATTTGGAAATTAAAGGGTGTCCCAATAGTTCATGTAAAAGTAATATATATGGCCAAACTTATCAACTGTTATAGATAGACAGTTGAAATTTACAAAGAACCTATATTGCTTAGTCCGCTATTACAACAAGTATAAAATTTGGATCTATAAATTAAAGGGTGTCCCCATTATTGATGTAATTTGACCATTATGTCCTCATGTTTGGAACCGTTATAGACAAACACTTGAAAAATAGACAGAATGTTCACTACTATGTCTGGTATAACAACAAGTATAAATATTTAAAATTGAAAATTAAAGGGTGTCCCAATAGTTGATGTGTTTTGATGTATATGGACACAAAGTTAAAATTTACAAAGAATCTGTATGACAAAGTCCTCATTAAAAAGTATTTATATTAAAATTTGAATTTAAAGGGTGTCCCAATAGGTGACGTCATTTGATATATATGACCATATCTTTTAAACAGTTATTGATAAACACTTAACAATTAGACAGAATGTCCATTACTATATCTGTTATAATAAGTATAAATATTTAAAGTTATAAATTACAGGGTGTCGCAATAGTTTATGTAATTTGATGTATATGACAAAACTTTTAAACCGTTACAGACAGATGGTTGAAATTTACAATGAACCTGTATTGCTACGACCACTATAACCAGTATAAAATTTGAATTCGGAAATTTCAGGGTGTCGCAATAGTTACCGTCTTAAAGAAACATGATTTTAAATTTGTCTGTTTTGAAGTCGGTTTTTTTTTGCAAGAATTATTTTTTTTTAAATCTGACCAAAAAAATTGGTAAATGGCAAAAGTACGAAACCAAAACGCCAGGGTGCGATTTCCTTAGCTTCCTGCAAAATTTGCAGCGCGACCTATACCATCGTAGAGACTTCAAATTCAGCTAAGTGAAATTAAAAAGAGTTTAATGGTGTTCCTCCAGTGAAAAACTTGAGTTTATTGGTTCTCCTCCAGATATAAATTGAGTTTAGTGGTGCTACTCCAGTTAAAAGTTGAGTTTTTAAAATGGTGCCCCACCAATGTCCGACTTATTGAAATTAAAATTTCTAGGTTATATATGTACGATAACCAAACGAATACACGTGGCTGATTAAGCAACCACCAATAACAGTACCGTAGTACAGCTATTCGAGGACGCCAATCAGCCAGTGTGAGAACACGGCACAACCACTCGAAGGCCGAGTAACAAGGACGACCTGATTAACTTTAAACGACAATGACGCACGCACGTGTTCCCCGACCCAGAGCTACTTTACGACTGTATACAATTCTATCATTGCAGAGTTCTGCAAAAAAGTGTGTAAAATACCCGTTTACAAAAATAACAGGTGCTGCCAAGTCATTGTAATCGGAAAAATTTGTATCTCTATTTTCTCTTGGAAGTTTGATGGTTTTACGGAAAAACTACTCTATATTTGAAACGAGCAATGTACTAATGTACCCTACAATGTACTAATGTACCCTACAATGTACTAATGTAACCTACAACAATTTATTAAAATTCAGCTAGTAGTTTTAACGTGATGCGAACACAGACAGAAAAAAAATCTTAAAATTGATTCGAGAAATTTGCTTGGATAGATTTATTTATTAAATGTTACAATACAATTATAAATTATATTGTAACTTAATTTAACGAGCATAGTAACAAAGACCTTTACCCGTTGTAGTGAAACACCCAGTGTCTTTAATGAGAATGGAACCCACAACCCCCAGAGTTATAGACTAGCACATTAGCTACTAGGCTACCGGGGCAATCGGTAAGATTTTTTGCTTGGATTTAATCGAAAAACCTTTAGCTGGATAAGTGCTTTAATGACAAGTCATACAAACTTCAAATATTATCTGGTCAAGATAAGGACAATACTTGCAGCCTGGAAGTAGTTTAAACTTTAGCGCACATTATATATAAATGTCCGGCATTAGGTTTAGGGCCACAGACAAACTCATATTAAATGCGTATGCCATTGGAAGGTACTTACGCCTTAGACAAATGTTAACAATTTCAAAGACTCTGTAATTAGTATTTCTGAAATGTTTCACACTTTACTTCCTTACTTCTTTCACGTTTCTATACATGTTACTAGGGGATAGTTTCCCTAGATTCCCTAGTTTCCGACCTAGATTGGTTATTGATATATAACATACAGAAAGATCGATATATTGGGACATGCAAACATGTTTGTGCATGCTTTGTTTTGTTTTACAAGTTCTGCTGGTTTGCTTTAACTCAAATATAAAATACAAGAGGTCAGAGTTTATATTTCTTTGCAGTTTTAAGAGCAGAAATTTACTTTAAGATTTTATTAATAATCTAGCTGTCCCCACACATTTCTGAAAATATTTTGATTGATTTTGCAATGAAAGTAATCCACACCAAATTATAAGACTCTTACGTATTTACTTTATATAAAGGTACCCATCCCTGAATAAAATTTTAAGAATTATTTTAAAGCTCTGTCAAGGACAGACAATGAGTTACTCATTATTTTAAAACAGCGCCATCTGTTGCGCAATATTGCTTAAAATATCACGCTTTCAAAAATAAAAGATGTCTTAAAGTATGCAGTACTTTTAAATCAGTAAAAAATAGGCGTACTTTCAATGCTTTTCCTCCACTTTCTCTTGGAAATAAAATATTTCTGCGGAAAAAAAGTTTAAGGATACTGAGGTACCTCTTCACAACATTTTGTAAAAATCCATCCAGTAGATTTTACGTGATGCGAACACAAAGAAAAAGATATACAGACAGACAGAAAATGAATTGCTATTTTATTATATGTATAGATTGTATACACAGAAGGGTAACGATGGGAACATTTTAAAATTTTAATAACTCAACATTAACATAAATCACTTGGAAAAAAATTTAAATTATAATTATTTATATAATAAACGAAACGAAAGAAAATTAAAATCCATAATTTTATAAAGAAATAATAAATGATGTGTTTGTTTTGAAACGACCGCATGGGAAACTTTTTCTAAGACTTTTATCTAAAGCGCACACGATTCATGACAAACTTTAACTCCCCCACATTAAGCGTTTACATTTTAATAGCGTTCTGTCAAGCTCCAACTATATAAAGTCATATAAAGTCGGTCTTCTCTTTCAAAAGCCGACCATATTTACTAAATAATATGAACGGTGGTGGTTGCAGTAAAAACATTTAAACAATGTTGTTTTTATGACAGTTAAACATGGTATTTTAATATTTTTTTGAATTATTAATTAAAATAATAATTTTAATTACATTTGTTATTATTGTCTTATAATTGTAGCTATGAATTAATTTCACACTACATTGATAGATTCCTAGTGTTTAAATGACTGAACAGAATTTATTAAATAAGAATATTCTTTGAATAATAGTTTTTAGTAAAAAAAAAGTTACGAATTATTTTCAAAAATACAGCGATAAAAAAGAAATTTTCGTGGTCGTTAGAGATTTTATCTGGGCACTGGATTATAAGAAAAAATGATTTTGATAAATTTAAAGTTGTGTCTGTTTATGATTTAGTGTGCGATATGAACGTATATGCATATGTATATTATCACATTTTTAATATACATATTTGGCATTGTTTTAACAGCTGAATAAAAATATTGTCTCAAATCAACATTAAAATAAAATTCTCCTGTCCATGATGTTTGCTTTTAATCGTTTCGTGCTTTTATTCCTCCTTCAGGTTCCATGAAAATTAGATCATGATCAGTATGAATGTCTACCACTGCAATATGTGTCGCTCGCTCGCTCTCAGCCTGTCATTTATCTATTGACATCTATTATTTTAAAAACAAATTGTTTGCAAAATGTGTTATTTAACATTCATGAAACGTTTTGTTTTTCTTTTTATTTGTTTCAAATATTTATATAAAGACTAAATGAAAGGAATTTTTCTTTAGAATTTGTTTGCAATATTTATTGGAAATTCCTCTTTCAATATAAAATGACTTTTTAATAAAAACAAAAAAAAAACATTTCTAATGAAAATGAAATTTTAAGAAAAGTACTAGCAAAAATTAAAAACTTTTTACACATAAATTTATTAAAAAGTATTCTAAAGCTCCATAGCTACTTAAGATTTATTTAGAACTACTCTTAGAACTAGACAAATCGGAAGAACTTCTCGAATCTGTTGTGTTAAGCAATATGATTCTAAATCTAGACTTCTTCAGATGGAAACTTTTCAAAAATCTAATAATGATTAAGACTTCACGGAAGTGGGTTGGAGCAAGTCTATCAATAGCAGAACTAACGAAAGGTTGCTATAAAGCTGACAATTTAGTGGTACGTTGCACAACTCCTGATAGACAGCAGGCTCCATTGTTTTTTCTCCTTCTACACGCAAAGAAAAAACATGGTTGAGGTAACCATAATCTAAGAGCAACATGTTATGGTTGAATTATATGGTTATATATAAAAATAATATTGTTGTCGTTGGAACATATTATTGTCTATATAAAAATAACATTGTAAAATACAACCATAGTTATGTTTGTAATATAAACATACTATAATATAATTTGAAACATGTAAATGGTTATATGTGACAACGTATGAATATATTTATAAACAACAAAAAACATATACACGAATATTTCCATTTAGACTTACATACTTATTTTGATATTTTCTGCTTACCTTTTTATATGTTTGATATTTTTATTTAAAATTATCATTTATAATAAAAACAAATTTATTTGTTGTAAACAAATGTGTATTTAATGTTTTTATGGTTTTAGATGAACCGATAGCTTACACACATATTTCTGAACTGAAAAAATGTCAAAACCAAAATATGTATTTTTAAAACCAAACATTATTTGTTTATTTTTAGTCAAATTTAACATACTATGTTTAATAATAATATATTATGGTTATAATTTTTAATTATTAAAAATAATTTGGTTGTGGTTTGAATTTTAATATGTTTCAAATCAACCATGTTGCCTTTTTGGTGCGTATAACCATTGAATGATTAACTGTTAACAAAAAACTTGTTTATCGTGACCAAAGTATTGTTTTAAATAACCATAATTTGTTCACAGCAAACATCTATTGTTACAGAGAACATAGTGTGGTTGCCGTGACCATACAATAACCATGTTTTTTCTTTGCGTGTAGTAGTTTACAACTGCAGCCGCAACCATTTGATCGAACTTGCGACTGCTGCAAGTGCAATTAAATTTACACAGAATGTATTTTTACAATGTCTACTGTAACAATAAGTATCAAAAATAAAATTACTAAAAACGAAAACGGTGTTTCCCAGAAGAAATTGTTAAATTACACAGCACAACAAAATAAAAAAAATTTCATGTGCTCTTAAAACCACTATATAATTTTGATGTATCATGACTACCTTTGTACAAAAATGGTAAAATTTTTAAATTCTATGGATAGATTTTTTTTAAAAAAATTTTTTTTTAAAATTGCAATTTTTTTGAGACGTTTCTTCAAATAATTAATGATAACTCAAAAACTACTAGTCCGATATTATTAAAATAAATTCAGAAAAATTAAGATTTGCATAGCCTTTAATTCGTCTATATATCGCGTTTCAATCGGATCAATAGTATCGGAGTTATAATAAAAAACTTAAGAAAAAAAATATATTTTTTATGTAAAAATGGCAAAAAATTTTCGTTTTAAAAAAATCATAAAAAATCGAAAACGGCAAAAAACTTCCAGATTCATTTTTTTATCGCATAGCGACATATAATAGCAACAAAATGAGATATCGGCCATAAAAATCGATTGATTTTTTTCGAATTTATTCACATTTTAGTGAATTCGCTCATTTTCACAAAATTTTAGTTTTTTGCTTGATATACGCATTATAGCGGGTTTTCAAATGTGTGAAAAACATAAATTTTCCAATTTCAAGGGGTGCATGTCGGATTAATGTTAGATTTGATGAGAAACTTCCACCCACAAAATTTTAGTCGAATTCGACAACGTTAACACGTAGCGCATAGGCCCCAAATCTGAAAAAAAAGCGTTTAAATCGAAAATAATTGACAAATTTTCAGTTTTTGCAAAATTAACGCTATTTATTTCCCCTTTTTGCAAAAAAGTGGATCCTGGTCCTTAGGGCAAACACAATGAGATTTACAATAAGCTACATATCTTTTAAATCGGTTAAACAGTTTTCAAGTTACTTGCCGAAGGCAATTGACAAAAAAATGTAACTAAGTCAAATCGATGGAATAGATCGAAAATGCATTTCATTGTTTTATTCATGTATTTTCTTTTATTTTATATTTTATTATTTAAATTTATTACAACATATAAAATAAGGAAATAAATAAATAAATATTATAAACTACAAACTTTGGAATTTTCTTTTATGACATTTTCTATTATTGAATAACGAAGTGTTGCTCTGAATACTCCAGCAAAAATCTGCCATCATGTGCATCCCAGCGACCCTGGTATCTTTCCTCCATTGTCCGAATATCTTGGTGAAATCGTTCGCCCTGTTCCTCACTTAAGTCTCCTAGATTTTCAGGAAAACGATCTAAGTGACTGTGAAGGTAATGTAACTTGATGCTCATGTTGCATCCAAGATTCTGGAAGTGAGTTAACATCTCTTCAACGTGCGCAACATAATCATCATCCTTGTTATTTCCTAAGAAATGTTGAATAACCCATACAAACGAATCCCATGCATTTTTCTCAATTTCTGACATTGAACTGAGAAAATCGGTATCTTTGACCAATTTGCGAATTTGTGGGCCGTCAAATATTCCTGCTCTCAGCTTTTCCATACTCAAACTTTTAAACTTCCTTGAAATATACTGGAAACATTCACCATCTTTGTTAAGTGCTTTAACAAATTGTTTCATCAGACCAAGTTTAATGTGAAGAGGGGGTAATATGATGCGATCTCGGGGGCACCAGAGGTACATTTATAACATTCCTCATACCTGGGTCCAGTGTTTCCCCTATAAGGCCATTGTTTTTCTCTTCCAGTGTTCTGACTTAGCTCTGCTGTCCCATAAACATAAAAAACAAGGGTATTTGGTATAGCCACTTTGTTGACCCTAATAGGAAATTTACCATCTTAATATCAACACAAATTACCCAGTTATGTTCATTATACTTTATCTTCTTCATGACCAATGCAATTACAGAGTATTCTTCTTTTACCTTGGTTGAATGTGCGATTGGCAAGGAGTGAAATTTATTTCCATTGTGCAAAAGGACACACTTCAAGCTGCGTTTTGATGAGTCAATAAATAAACGCCATTTCGCTTGAATCATATCTATGTAAGCCCATGGCAGTCATCAAACCAGGAATATCCGTGCAGCAGACAAAATCGTCCTCTTCTGCAAAATAGTGAAGTAAGCCTTTTTCTCGGGTACGGTAATACGAAACTTTAGTTTCCTCCGTTATGAGATTTGATTCCTTCATCCGGGATGCAAGTAATTCCGAAGATGCTTTTGACAATCCAAGTTCTCTTATTACATCATTTAGCTGGTCTTGATTCCATGGTCTCGGTGAGATATTTTTGTGTGGGATGAACTCGTCATTTTCAGATATAGGTAGTTCTGGATCTGAACTTCCTGATTGAGAACACATGCTTGAGGTTGAGTGTCCTTGTGAAGATGAAAGCACTTGACTACAGCTTGGTCCCTGATCTTGTGCATCCATAATTTCCTGTGAATGTAGAACTGCAAGTTGAAACCCATCAGCAGACCTCGTAGGGTAAGACCATCGCAAATGTTTTCCAAAGCCGGTTTTTGTAGTTAAACAAAAAT
Organism: Phasia obesa; assembly: GCA_949628195.1. Taxonomy (NCBI): domain Eukaryota; kingdom Metazoa; phylum Arthropoda; class Insecta; order Diptera; family Tachinidae; genus Phasia; species Phasia obesa. Next base: position 73,139,194 of record OX451218.1, read on the forward strand.
AGCAATCAGATTCATGATTCGTTGTTTCTCTCCATAGCATAGGCTTCGAAATTCCCCAGTGTGGTCTGAAAAATTTTTATAACAGAAAATTAAAAATTTTATAAAATATTCCAAATGTATTAACCTATACTTACTTTTTGTTAGATGAGCTTAGAGTTAAATTGAATCGACATGAAGTACATATAGTACTCGGCGTCCAATGTTCGTTAAAATTCTTCGGATTTATATTAAAGCAATCTTCATATGACTTTTGAAATGAAGCTGAGAAGCATTTCCGTTTTTTTCGTTAATATATTGGCCGCACACATAACAAAATGAGTCCGGATTGTTAAAAATGTAAAATAAAAATGTTCTAGTTTTCTTGCTCATGGCTGATTGAAAATTATGCTTCTGTTACCTCAAACACTTGTTGAATGAATAGAAATGGCTCAAGGAGCTCTTATAAATAATGATACTAAAATTTCGAACAACCCTTAATGTGGTCCTATTTTTTACCTATTCCCAAGAATCGTAAAAAACATTAAGGAATGCTATGCAAAAAATCAATCTTTACAGGTAGCCAGCGGAAAAACCCAATTCGGCGTGCACGCAAATTTATGAACGTTTATTACTTTGCCGCCGCAATTGTCAAAATGAAGCAAGGGCGACAGGTAGCCAACAGAAAAGGAGCATTTCATCGTTTATCAGATTTCTACTGAAATCGTAAAAATTAAAAAACTTTTCCTTTATTGCTTACTTTTTTTAATTCTGAAAATCATAAAAATGCCATAAAGATCTGTTCCAAACAATTTTCTACATTCAATACTGTATTTCCACAGTAACACGTGTCCCACAGAAATACGTGTTTTGCCCAAAACAGTATTTCGCGTACTTGTTTTGCCATACATTTCTCATTCATCCAAAACACTTTGGCAGTACCTGGATATTGTATAGTGGTTTCAAAAGCATCTAATTTTTTTATTTTGTTGCGTTGTGTAATAGGAAGATATCAGTCAATTTTAGCGAAATTTTATATTTTATTGTTAAAAAAGAAAAAAAGAAAAAATTTTAAAAGTAAAATGTTTTTGTAAATTGTCTTCGGCAAGTTCTCAAGGACATATAATGGCCAGTGAAAATTGTAATAACTCGAAAACTTAAAGACATGTAGCTTATTGTAAATCTCATTGTGTTTGCCCTAAGGACCAGGATCCACTTTTTTGCAAAAGGGGAAATAAATAGCGTTAATTTTGCAAAAACTGAAAATTTTTCAATTATTTTCGATTTAAACGCTTTTTTTTAGATTTGGGGCCTATGCGCTACGTGTTAACGTTGTCGAATTCGACAAAAATTTTGTGGGTGGAAGTTTCTCATCAAATCTAACATTAATCCGACATGCACCCCTTGAAATTGGAAAATTTATGTTTTTCACACATTTGAAAACCCGCTATAATTCGTATATCAAGCAAAAAACTAAAATTTTGTGAAAATGAGCGAATTCACTAAAATGTGAATAAATTCGAAAAAAATCAATCGATTTTTATGGTCGATATCTCATTTTGTTGCTATTATATGTCGCTATGCGATAAAAAAATGAATCTGGAAGTTTTTTGCCGTTTTCGATTTTTTATGATTTTTTTAAAACGAAAATTTTTGCCATTTTTACGTAAAAAATATATTTTTTTCTTAAGTTTTTTATTATAACTGCGATACTATTGATCCGATTGAAATGCGATATATAGACGAATTAAAGGCTATGCAAATCTTAATTTTTCTGAATTTATTTTAATAATATCGGACTAGTAGTTTTTGAGTTATCATTAATTATTTGAAGAAACGTCTCAAAAAAATTGCAATTTAAAAAAAAAATTTAAAAAAAAAATCTATCCATAGAATTTAAAAATTTTACCATTTTTGTACTAAGGTAGCCATGATACATCAAATGTATATAGTAGTTACTCGAGCATATTTTTGCTGTTGCCCTGTGTTATCAATAAACTAATTTTAAATTTAATTGTTTGAATTTACAAATTTTTTTATATTTGAATATCAAACAAAAAATTGTCTAAATATGCAAATTAATAGTTTGAATCTAAAAATAATTTTTTCTGCGTTTTACCCCAATTTCGAGAAAAAGGTATGACAAAAATACATGTAAGTAACTAGTTGCTAAATTTTGACCAAAAGTTAAAGGAAAGAGGGGAATCAATTAACCAGTTGATTGCGATGGCGGATGCAAAATTTTCTCTGTTATAAATAACATTTTTTTATATGTATATAAAATTTGATGAATCGGCGGAATTGAATGAATTGCCATTGCCACCATCTTGTAAACTGATTCGTCTTGGTCTTATCTTGTTTTCTGAATATGGTCAAATTTTACTCAATAGTTATTCAAATTAATCACAAAGCTGCTACTACTAAACGCGGTTAGCGGAAAGTTGTTTTTTAGTTTGTTACTTGTTTGGTATTTCAGTACAGTTTTTTATTTGGTTCAGATAAATTATTTGTTTGATTTTTTTTATATAATTTTAGTAAAATTTTTATCTGATTGAGAAAATTTTTTTTAAATTTTCAGTAATCTTTTTTGTCTTATTCAGACAAATTTTGTTTAAAAATTTTTTTTAATGTCAATAATTTTTTTTAACAATATCATAATTATTTGTTTGAAAACATGAATAAACTAATTATTTAATATTATGCTAATTACCCATAACGTTTTATAATAAAAATGCAATTTATTTGTTGGGGGAAAGAGCTAGTCCCTATACGTATTTCACTTTCCCCCAACAAATAAATTGCATTTTTATTATAAAACGTTATGGGTAATTAGCATAATATTAAATAATTAATATTTGAATTCCCAAAAATTTTATTAATAAATGAATAAACTAATTTTAAATTTAATTGTTTGGATTTATTTATAGGGTGATTCCACGTCAAATCAACAAGGCACTCAAAATGACTACTTCATATTTTATTGAAACATTTGTTATTTATATTCCTTGACTCTCTTAATCCAAATATAATTTAAAAAATAATGTAATCTCTTATAGTTTTTTAGCTATACAGTTATAAAAGTCGGAAAATATCGCTTTTTTCATATAAGCTCGAGGATAGTTGATTAATAGCTCATTTTAAAGGGGATTTCATACGCTTTAATTTAATAATAATACCAATCATGAAAAAACTAATGTTTAACAAATTTTTTTCTTATATTTAAAAGAAAGTTTTTGAATAGAATTTTTTTAAAATTATATTTGGCTTCAGAAAGTCGAAGAATATAAACAACAAAAGTTTCAATAAAATCGGAAGTGGTAAATTTGAAAACAATTTTTTTTGTTGATTTGACATGGAATTACCCTATAGGACCATATTCAGACAAAAAATTGTCTGATTATACAAATTAATTGTTTTAATATGAAAAATAACTTTTTCTGTGTACATAAATTAACAGAAAAATTAATTTACAAAATATTGACTCGATGTCGCAACAAGGCATCTGTTTACCGCACGCTATTTTTATTTTTTCTTTTCCCGTTCCTTTTCCAGGCAATCTAAGAAAAATAGCGCGCCTTTTTTGTGATGGAGCTGCGTCGTTTTTAAAAAATTTTGTTATAACTATGTACTTTAGTGTTATTTTTATGTTTAAAGCTCACTTAATAAATAATTAGAAAATTTCCCATTTTGATTCGTGGCATTTTTCTTACGTTCTTTAATGGCTGTAACAGCCATAAAAAACTGCAGCGTCGCAGCAATTGGATTTACTTCTGTTTCTTTATGTTTTGTTTGGTGCCATTTTGATAACGATTATGTTGAGGATTCCGACAAACCAAGGGCAGTTAGGGAACCATGTATATACACTCAAAATATTATGTAAGTTAAATTAACTGAAAATGCAATTTAAATTAAATTGAAATTCATTTAAATTAAAAGAAAAAAAATCTTGATTTTAAATGTTAAAAAAACAACTCACTAAAATCCGTAAAAACAAATGATTTTTCTTTTATTTTAAGTGACAAACATAAAAACTACATATTCCGTAAAAATAAATGATTTTTCTTTCACTTCTTTTGATTTAACTGCCCAAAAAACTATTTAAAAATTCCGTAAAAACTAATGAATTTTCATTTTTTTTTCTTTTAACTTCCAAAAAAACCATTTCCAGGTTCCGAAAAAATTAAGGATTAATCCGTTATTTTGTTTTTTTTTTTCAACTGCAAAAAATTGACTACAATTTCCGTATAAAATAATGATATTTTCCTTGATTTTTGCTATTTTAAATGCAAAAATTAACCACAGATTTCGTTGAAATAAAAAATCTTTCTTTATTTAATTATCTTAAAACTAATACATTTTTTAAAGAGTATTTAAATCTAAATTGTAATGTTTATAATTAAAAAAAATCTAATAATATTAATATTCTATACAATAATTAATAATTATGTGTAACATATAAAAAAAAACTGAAATTGCATTATATTATTATTATAAATCAATAAATGTGTAGTATAAAATGTATAAACTTAAATTTATTTAAATTTACAAATTTCAAATACAACAATATTATACCAAATCTGCACCAAAGCTCTGCTTATACGCCGGCCAACTAGCAATAATGTTAGCAATGTTGGCATATTCTGTTAATTCTTTAAGGCGATACTCAACACACTGCTTCCAACGTTGACATTTTCTTCCTTATCGGCAAAAGTGTACTTTAAAAAAGATTTGGTTTTGGTGGCATATTTATGTATATCATAAGTAAATAATAAGTAAAAACAAAAGCTTAAATAAATTTTATAACAAATGTACCATTTCCAATAAAAAAAGCAAAGCCCAAATGCCAAGTTTTATGTTCCATAAAAATTCGATTGTCGTTAAAAATGTGGTTTAATGTCTAAACATAATGATAATATATGTATGTATAATATTTTGGTTCTTCAACTAAATTAGTTTAGTTAATCACCACCTATTTAAAAATACATAATTCTTGCAAAAAGAAAACCGACTTCAAAACAGATAGTTGGTATCAGTTCTAAACTAAAAATGTAAGAAGTAATATGCAAGAACTATATATATATAAACCAAATAAAAGATAAACAAAATGCGCCAAAAAAGCAGGAAAAAAGTAAATACTATATGCAATTCAAGCATCTCCTTATTACTGTTCAAAAGTTAAGCTATTTTCACCAACATCCGTCTTTTATGGGGACACCATGTAATTTAAAATTTTTATAGCTGTAATAGCGACCATAGTAATACACAATATGTGTAAATTTCAGTTGTCTATCTAAAACGGCTCAAAAGATAAGGCTTACATCAAATTTCATTAACTATAGGGACACGCTTTCATTTCCATCTCTATCTATAACGGTTCAAAAGACTTGCCCATAAAAGTCAAATTACGTCAGCTATGAGGACACCTGTTGGCAACATCACCAAAATCAGTTTTAACTTTGTCTTATGTTTAATCTGGCATCGCCAAAATTAGCTGATTTGCTATTAAAAATATTTTTTTTTGTAATATGTAAAAAAACTTAACGAAACACGTTTTTAAAGTTAGCTCCAGAACATTCGCGCCTTTGGGAGTCATTTTCTTTTTCTATATTACAAAGACAAGTTGGCTCTACGCAGTGTTCAGGAGCTAAATTAATTTTGTACTTTAAATACTGAAATTTAACAAAAATACTCCTCGTGTTTTCTACACCAAAAAGTATGTACCAATTCATTATTGATCAAAATTTTATTTCCTAATTTCTGAATTTATTAAAGGAATTTTAATATAAATACACATTGTAAAATAAATTATTGTGTGTTTTATTCAAAATCCCCGTGGAAGACACTAGGACATGCGGCTGGCGTGCCTTGGTTACAATTTTAAAATTCTTTTTGAGGACTAATTTCGGCTGTTCTTGTACACATCTCTACGGTTTAGATCAACCTGGTCTGGTGGTATTCTTTCAGTAAAAATTGTCAATCTCGCAGTAAGTAGAAATGTCGTTACAAAACGTAGAGGGTCAGACGCAGAATGAACAACTTGATCACAACTGCTTGCTTTGTGCCAATCCCCCTGACGATAATATGATAAGCTGTGTCGCTTGTCAAAAACGTTTTCACAAAAGTTGTGTTAAAGTGACAGAGGACATAAACTATAAATGTTCTCAGTGCGCATCCATACGACCTACTTCTCCTACCTCGAGTATATCTAGCCGTTGCTCAATCCTTTCTCATGCTTCACAAACAAGAAAAATTCAATTGCAACTTAAAAGGCTAGAAGAAGAACGTGAAATAAACAAAAGCTATTTAGATAAAAAGTACCAGCTTCTTGAAGAAGCTGAGGCTCTCTCTGACAGTTCGTCTATAAAGTCTCAGACCGTTCAAAATTGGTTAACATCGTCAGACCCTAAGTCTACCTTACCCCAACTATCAATGGCGAATAATCAAAACAACACTATAAAACGGCATTCAACTTGTTTGCCTTATGAAGCAATAACGTCGCGAAATCGAGTAGAATTTTGTCCACAAACGTTTACCACTGCTGCCATAAGTTCCTCGTTGACTACTTCTGCGGTACCAAATTGTACCAAGACCATCGCCACTAGCGGTGGATATCAACAACAAATGCAGCCAACACGGGCAAATGTCTCAAATTATTCTCATGGTGCGATAAATACGTCATTACCGACAGCTAATGTCATGCCCCCAAACACAAATCAAAATAATTCTTATCAGCAAACTTTTAGTTCTGTTCCACCACAATTTATTCAGTGGCATCCAAATATATCGTCAACGAACTATATAAACAACTTATCAAACGCGGCCACTTGCCCACAATCTCATTTTGAACCACAACAAAGACTGCAACAAAATCATTTGAATGCCCGATCAGCCCTTCCAAAGGACCTGCCGACATTTTCTGGCCTACCAGAAGAATGGCCAATTTTCTCCTCCACTTACGAGTGGTCCACTTCTGCTTGTGCCTTCACCGATATGGAAAATCTCATTCGCCTACAAAAGGCTTTAAAAGGAGATGCATTGCGTAGTGTACAGCATATGCTAATCCATCCCTCAAATGTTCAAGGTATTATGCAGCTACTTCGTATGTTGTATGGCCAACCTGAGAAAATAATAAATTCCATAAAAAATAAAATTAAATCTTCTCCAAAAGTGGATGAAAACAATTTAAAGACACTCACCTCTTTTGCTATCGATGTTCGGAACCTTATTTCTACAATAAACGCCAGTAATTTATTTGATGAAATAAATAATTCATCATTTATTTGCGATTTAGTGCAAAAACTTCCGACTTCTTACCAAATGCAATGGGCAGCAAAAAAAATGCTTTTAAGTAATCAAAACAAAAAACCAAATTTGTTAGAATTTGACAACTGGCTTTTCAACGTTGGTATAACAGCTAGCAGTATAACAGTCGATCATTCAACATACAAAAATAAACAAAATGTAAATGCAAACACAAATGCAACAACAACAGGGAAAAAAGCTTTTATCCACTCTCATAGTGAACAAAAATGTATTGTCTGCAACAACAACAACAATAAATGCAAAACAGTAGGTAATTGCCAAAAATATTTATCCATGGATCGTGGTGAAAAATGGAGTGTAGTTAGAAAGCACAACTTATGTAAATATTGTTTGTCAAAACATAGTGGAGAATGCAATAGAAAAACAAAATGTGGAAAAGAGGGATGTGAATATTTTCACCACCCGTCATTACATCGTTATTCGATACCTGTTAAGAAAGAAAACAAAACGTCAGTTGAAAATGGAAAAAATAAAGCTGAAATTGAAGCCGTAAATAACAGCCACATTGCTGAAGTGAAAAATTTTATTTTATTTAAAATAATTCCCATAAAAGTGTATGGAAAAAATAAAGTTGTTGAAACATTTGCGTTTATAGACGAGGGGTCGAGCATCAGTTTAATAAATGAAAGTTTAGCAAAAGAATTGGAAGTCAGTGGTGTACCAAATGAATTATGTTTGCGATGGACGGGAGGCATGGAAAGAAAAGAAGCCAGTTCTGAAAGCCTTACAATTTTAATTTCTGGCATAAATAACAAACAATTTTATGTTAATGTACATACAGTGAGTAAACTAGACCTTCCAGTCCAGTCGTTGGACTATAAATTAATTTCGAAGCAATATCGGCACTTACGACAACTACCTGTTGAAAGTTATAGCAATGCTGAACCACAAATTATAATTGGACTAAATCATGTTAATTTGGGTGTTTCACGCAGAATACGAGAAGGTTATCGAAACGAGCCGATAGCTGTATATACAAAACTTGGTTGGCTTATTTATGGAGCTTCAGAAGAAAATATAAACAGAGGTATGAGTCTTAATTTTCATGTATGTGAGTGCTCTCTAAATGATGATAAGTTAGAACATTTAGTCAACAGTTTTTATTCCATCGAAAGTTTGGGTATAAGTGTAAAAAACCCTCTAATTGCTAGGGATGATCAAAGGGCATTAGATCTTTTAAGCAGATTCACCAAACAAAAAGAAAATGGGCACTATGAGGTTCCATTTTTATGGAAATATGATATTATAGAGTTGCCAGATAGTTATGAAATGGCATTAAAACGCCTCAATTGTTTAGAGAATAAACTAAGAAAAAATGTCGAACTTTTTAATATATTTCAAGAAACCATTACCAAATATATATCTAAAGGCTACATACGTAAGTTAGGTTCCGCAGAAATCGGTCGTGCTGATAGTAAAGTATGGTATCTTCCAATCTTTGCGGTTTTTAATAAAAATAAGCCCGGAAAATCTCGCGTCGTCTGGGATGCGGCTGCGAAATCAAATGGTATCTCCCTTAATTCATATTTATTAAAAGGGCCCGATCTTCTGGCTAATTTGCCATCCGTTCTTTTCAAATTTCGTCAGAAATCTGTGGCTGTTTGTGGAGACATTGAGGAAATGTTCCACCAGATACATATAAGACCTGAGGACCGAGACGTACAAAGATTTCTTTGGCGTAATTGCTTACCAGATAAAACTCCTGATGTCTACGTAATGGACGTAATGATTTTCGGTGCCTCATGTGCTCCTAGCATTTCACAATACGTGAAAAATTTAAATGGTAGAAAATTTGAAAACGAGTTACCCAGAGCGGTTAAATCAATAGTAGAAAACCATTATGTTGATGATCTTCTCGATTCTGTTGATACTCCAGAAGAGGCATCAAAACTAATCTCAGATGTAACATACATTCACCAAAAGGCTGGTTTTAATATTCGGAACTGGATATCTAACAGCAAATCTATTATGACATCTCATATGTCAGCATCATGTTCGGGTGCTAAATGCCTTAATTTAAAGGAAGAAAAATATATTGAGAAAGTTTTAGGTGTGTTTTGGGACCCTACTGGGGACGTCATAAGTTTTAAAATGTCTAAGTGGTTAACTGAGAGTGAAATATTTTTTGGTGGCAAAATACCAACCAAAAGAGAGGTGTTAAGATTTGTCATGTCAATTTATGATCCCCTTGGAATTGTTGGACATATTATAATGTATGTGAAGCTATTCATGCAAGAAGTATGGCGTTCAAAAATTGACTGGGATGAAAAGATTCCTCATGAATTAATGCTTAAATGGAAAAAATGGCTTGAAATTTTGCCCGATATTCAAAATATAAAAATTCCTCGTTGTTATTTAAATTTCTTCAAAGATTATGATAACGTTGAAGTCGAGTTGCATACATTCGTAGACGCAAGCCAAGTTGGATATGCAGCAGTGTCTTATTTCAGACTCAAAAAACATGATGACATCATTTGCTCACTAGTAGGTTCTAAAACGCGAGTTGCACCTTTAAGAATAACGTCTGTTCCACGATTAGAACTCGTAGCTGCTTTAATAGGTGCAAGATTTGCGAAGTTTATAGTTGAAAATCATGACATCAAAATCAATAAAACATATTTTTGGTGTGACTCAAAAAATGTCTTGAGCTGGCTCAACTCCGACCACCGTAAGTACAATCAGTTCGTAGCGTTTCGGGTTACGGAAATTTTGGAACTGTCATCAATTAAAGACTGGAAATGGATTCCAAGCAAACAAAATGTAGCTGATGATGCTACCAAGTGGTCGAAGGTCCCCAAGATCTCAAATTCAAGTAGATGGTTCAAAGGTCCCGAATTTTTATTTCTTCCAGAAAGCGAATGGCCACAGGAAGAAAGTCCTCTAGATTCAACTGAAGAAGAGCGAGTGCATCATTCGTACAGTATCACTAAAATTAGTATTATTTTTGATACTTCAAGATTTTCAAAATGGTCTCGACTATTACGAACTGCCGCTTATGTTGTTCGATTTATAAACTGTTGCCGCAAAATTTATAAACAAAAGGGTGAGCTAACACAAGAAGAGCTGCAGGAGGCTGAAAAAATGTTGTATATACAGACCCAATCTGAAAGTTATCGCAACGAAATCTCGTTGCTCAGATTGAAAAAAGTTCTACCAAAAAGCAGTGATATTTACAATAAAAATCCATATTTAGATGATGAAATTCTTAAAATGGAAGGTAGAATCGATAATGCTGATATTTCATTGGCTCAAAAACGCCCAATTATACTACCTAGGAAGAATTATGTCACTCAATTAATTTTAATGTATTATCATGAAAAATATCATCATATGAATCATGAAACAGTTATCAACGAGATTAGGCAAAGGTATTATATTTCAAAGCTTCGCGCTACTTTTAATTCAATAGTTCGCCGCTGTCAAATGTGTAAAATTAAAAAAGCTATGCCTCGAAACCCTCAAATGGCAAAACTACCGCGTGCTCGTCTTGCATCTTATACGGCACCATTTACGTATACCGGTGTTGATTTTTTTGGTCCGATTTTAGTCACCGTAAATCGACATAAAGAGAAACGGTACGGATGCTTATTCACATGCTTGACGGTAAGGGCAGTCCATATTGAAATCGCCCATTCCCTAACAACGAGTTCCTGCATTTTAGCCATACGCAATTTTATGGCTCGAAGGGGAATTCCAAATGAATTATATAGCGACAACGGTACAAATTTCGTCGGCGCTGAGAGAGAAATTCGAGAAGCTGTGTCGGATATTAATAAAGATGAGCTGGTAAAAACTTTCACTACAAGCACAACAAAGTGGAACTTTACTCCTCCAGCATCGCCTCACATGGGTGGGGCGTGGGAGCGACTCGTTCGGTCAATTAAAACAATTTTATACAAAATTATGCCATCGAGAACACCAAGCGATGAAGTGCTAATAAGTATGATGGTTGAAGTAGAGAATATAATAAACTCAAGGCCCCTTGCCTACGTTCCTATTGACGAAGAAGGAAATGAAGCATTGACTCCGAACCATTTTCTTGTGGGAAGCTCCAGTGGGTTAAAACCAATGTCTGTTTGTAACGATAGTAGCATGGTACTTAAGAAAACCTGGTTGATATCACAACAATACGCAAACATTTTTTGGAAGAAATGGTTAGTTGAATATCTTCCAACTTTAACATGTAGGTCGAAGTGGCATGGTCGTCCAAAACCTTTAATGCAGGGGGATCTTGTGATCATAGTTGACCCTTCTCTGCCCCGTAACGTCTGGCTACGCGGGAAAGTCTTGGAGACGAGATTGGCAAGCGACGGTCAAGTACGAAGCGCCAAAGTGCTAACTCAAAATGGAGTTTTAGAAAGACCTGTGGTCAAGCTTGCGATTTTGGATGTGGCTCCTCCAATAGAGTCTGGCGGCGAATAATCTTGCCATACTGCGGGGGGAATGTTGGCAACATCACCAAAATCAGTTTTAACTTTGTCTTATGTTTAATCTGGCATCGCCAAAATTAGCTGATTTGCTATTAAAAATATTTTTTTTTGTAATATGTAAAAAAACTTAACGAAACACGTTTTTAAAGTTAGCTCCAGAACATTCGCGCCTTTGGGAGTCATTTTCTTTTTCTATATTACAAAGACAAGTTGGCTCTACGCAGTGTTCAGGAGCTAAATTAATTTTGTACTTTAAATACTGAAATTTAACAAAAATACTCCTCGTGTTTTCTACACCAAAAAGTATGTACCAATTCATTATTGATCAAAATTTTATTTCCTAATTTCTGAATTTATTAAAGGAATTTTAATATAAATACACATTGTAAAATAAATTATTGTGTGTTTTATTCAAAATCCCCGTGGAAGACACTAGGACATGCGGCTGGCGTGCCTTGGTTACAACACCCTTTAACTTTTTTGTACTTTTTATTGTGGACATAGTGATATTCGCTTTGTTAAAATTTCAAATGTTTATCTATAAGCGTTCATATAGATCAAATTTCATTAACTTTAGGTACACCCTTTAATTTCCCATTTTATACTTTTTACTATAGCGGACATAGTAATATACGTTTTGCGTAAATATGAAATGTCTGTCTATAACGGTTTCAAAGATAGGGCAACATAACTCAAATAACAACACCCTTTAATTTACAATTTTAAATTAAAGACCTATTGTCATAGAGAACTTTCCCACAAAGTTTTTTATAAATTTCAACTGTGTGTCTATAACGGTTCAAAGGTTTAGTGATATACAGCAAATTACAGAACTATTGGGATACCCTTTAATTCATAATTCTAAATATTTATACTTGCTAGTATACCAAACAAAATAGTGGAAATTCACCTAATTTTCAAGTGTTTGTCTATAACGGTTCAAAAGATAGGGCCATATTGGCCATACAAGGGCGTACTGCAAGTTGCCTCCGGTTTGCGTTGTGTGTGGAGAGCTTCATTGTTCCGCCCAATGCGACAAACCAAAGGATGACTCGAAGATTAAAAAATGTAGCAATTGCGGTGGAAATCATACCGCTAACTACAGAGGCTGTCCAGTTTTTTCTATGGTAAGGAAGTCAACTCAGAAATTAAATACTCCTGCTAGGCAGCCACAATACCAAGCAAATGCTCATTACCCTCAGTTAGCTCAACCCACAACCAAACATGTTTCATACGCGGATATGTTAAAATCCAATCATGTTTTAGCACAAAAAGCGACACCTACAACCAATTCTACCCCAAATATGCATCCAGAAGCTAAAGAACAAACACCATCTGGTAACTACAATCGTCTCGAAGCAAGTATCGAGACATTAGTGCATTCGTTAAACAGTTTTATGAGCTCTATGAGCAGCATGATGCAAGAAATGGTTCGCATGCAATCTATGATGTTGCAGGCGGTACTTAACAAACCATGAACTGTTTAAAAATATGTTTCTGGAACGCAAACGGCTTACGCCAACACAAAAATGAACTCGAGTACTTCTTGAAGAACCAACAAATTGATGTCATGATGGTTTCAGAGACTCATTTAACAACAAATAGCTTTTTTAAAATCAATGGCTATATATTATACGACACTAAAGACCCCCGTGGCAGAGCATGTGGTGGTTCAGCTATTCTAATAAAGGCTCGAACTAAACATCATTTACTGTGTGATTTTTGTGAGGACTATCTTCAAGCAACAAACATCTGTATTGAAGTATATCATCAAAACTTTGTTATTTCTTCGATTTATTCACCTCCTAGATTTCAAATATCAGAGAGTCAATACATCAACTTTTTCAAATCACTAGGTCCCTGTTTCATAGCATCAGGCGACTACAACGCTAAACATACGTTTTGGGGATCACGCCTAATAACTCCAAAAGGTCGTATTTTGTTTGATACAATTTCCAAAATGCGTCTGAATATGATATCAAGTGGACAACCCACCTATTGGCCTACTGATCGACAAAAAATACCTGATGTTATTGATTTTGGCGTGACTAAAGGTATTTCGAGAGAAATGATTAAGGTTGAAGCGTCACTCGAATTATCCTCAGATCATTCACTCACTATTGTCTATATATGGAATCAGCAAAATATCGTGTCGCCAACAACTTGCACAAGCATTAATTGGTTGAAATATAGAAAGTATCTCAGTACCCATTGTTCGGAAAACATACCGCTAAGAACACCAGAAGATGTGGACCAGAGTCTAATTTATTTTGATCAAAACCTTAAATCAGCTGCCCAACATGCGACAGAAACCAGACAACCAGCTAGATACAATCAAATTTACTTTGTAGATGTCGAGCGGCTCTTGGCTGAGAAAAGAAAAATTAGAAGAGAGTGGCAAGCACACAGATCTCCTCAACTCAAATCTAGACTTAAAGATTGCACGAAACGACTAAGACAGCTGCTAGAATCTCGAAGAGTAGCATCTCTGAAAAATTACTTGGAAGACCTCGATGCAACTGCTCAATCAGATTATTCATTATGGCGTGCATGTAGGAACCTTAAAAGACCGGTCGTACGTAAGCCTCCCTTGCGAACTTCTTGTGGAGACTGGGCAAGGAAAAACATTTGAAGAAGGTTTTCACCCCAAATGTATGTACTGATATAGCTGAGTTACCATCAGTAGAGACTAGTGCCGTAGTACCCCTAAGATTTGAATTTCGCGATATTGAAAGGGCAATAGCAGATTTAAACACCAAAAAAGCCCCTGGCGTTGATAAAACAAGTAACAAGATTTTAGTTGAGTTGCCCCGTATAGGTCGCAGAATTATTCTGTTTGTTTTTAATGCCATCTTACGTCTTGAGTACTTTCCCACAGAGTGGAAGGTCTCTTTGATAACTATGATTCCTAAACCAGGAAAAGACCACACAAAAGTAGAATCATACAGACCTATAAGCCTTTTATCAAACGTGTCAAAGTTATTTGAGAGAATATTAATAACTAAGCTGAATCCAATTCTTAGCGCGAAAGGATGTATTCCGAACCATCAATTCGGCTTCAGAAAACAACATAGTACGATCCAACAAACACACAGATTAGTAAATGTAATTAAAACGACCTTTGAAGAAAAAAAATACTGTTCTGCGCTCTTTATCGACGTTTCTCAAGCATTCGATAAGGTTTGGCACGAAGGCCTAATATTTAAACTAAAGCTGAACTTGCCCGAAAACTTGTATAAGCTCTTAAAAGATTATTTAACGAATCGCAAGTTTTTTTTAAAAGAAGGTGACTTTTTAAGCTCGCCACAGCTCATTGAAGCCGGAGTTCCCCAAGGTAGTATTTTGGGACCAATTTTATATTTACTGTACACCACGGATATGCCAATTAGCACCCTAGTCCACACATCAACTTTTGCAGATGACACAGCTTTTTTAAGTATTCATGAAAGTGCCCAAGAAGCATCACAACTTTTACAAGACCACATACTCAATTTGGAAAAATGGCTAGAAAAATGGAGAATAAAAGTGAATGAACAAAAATGCACTCACATAACTTTCACACTGCGCAGGGACTCATGCCCTCCTATTCGCATAAATAACCAAATGATACCACAGCTTTCAGACGTTAAATACCTGGGTATACATCTTGACCGTCGCCTTACTTGGAAAAGCCACATTGACTTCAAGTTAACACAAATGAAACTAAAAGCAGTACAACTAAATTGGCTTATTGGCAGAAACTCCACCTTGAGCTTAGATTGTAAACTTCTACTGTACAAGTCGGTCCTCAAACCAATTTGGTGTTATGGGATTCACTGCCTCAGCTAGCAATGTAAAAAAAATTCAAAGGCGCCAAAATAAGATTTTACGTATTATTACATCTGCTCCCTGGTATATAAAAAATTCGAACATCCACAAAGACCTAAATATGCCATCAGTTAAATCAGAAATAGCGGAACATGCAGTCACATATCTAAAGAGGCTTGAATCTCATCCAAACCCTTTGGCGCGTAACATGCTGAATGAACCTGGTTACATTCGACTAAAAAGAAGAGATACTGCTTTTCTTGGCCGTACATTAGAGGGATGACCCGCAAATGATTTCGAAATCCGTGAAACAAACATTATTTTTGTCTAGCACTGGCTGGACTTAAAAAGAATATTTTATTTTAGACTTAAGATACGAGTAATTATTGTTAGTTCAAAAATTATTGAAGATACAATAAATAAATTATGAAAAAAAAAAGAAAAAAAATATTGGTCATATTACATCAATTATGGGGACACCCTTTAATTTCAAAATTCAAATAATATACCTGTTATAGCAGACTTAGCAATACAGGTTTCTTGTAAATTTCAGCTGTCTTTCTATAACGGTCCAAAAGTTTGGCCACATACATAAATAAAATTTTATTAACTATTGGGACACCCTTTTATTTCTAAATTCAAATTTTATACTATTTATTATAGCGTACTTAGTAATACAGGTTCTTTGTGAATTTAATGGTCGGTGTACAACTGTTCAAAAGTATGGGCATATACATCAAATTTAATGAACTATTGGAGCACCCTTTAATTTATAATTTTGAATATTTATCATTTTTATTATAAAGGTCGTAGTAATCGACATTCTGCCAAACTTTCAAGGTTTTGTCTATAACGGTTCAAAAGATAGGCCCATAAAGGTGAAATTACGTCACCTATGGGGACACCTTTTAAATTTTAAGTTTATTTTAAAGCATCACTCAGACGAATTGATAACCTCCTTCTTTTTTTGAAGTCGGTTAAAAACTTAAATTTGTTTAGGAGTACATAAGCAGATGGTTCGCGATATACCTAAGCTTCAGCATTTATGGCAACGCAACTTACTTATTTTTAGAACAGGACTGGGACCTCCTCTTGGTGTTGTTTTATTGAGGTGCATTAATTCGAATGAAGTTAGCTTATTAGCATATCCAATTTATAATTATTTTACTTTGCGGACGATTTAACGCAACGTCGTAATAACACCGGTGAAGGAGGACGCTGCATTATTGTAAAGGGAATGATTACATATCACAAAAGTTTATGTTGGTAGGGCTGAGTATTGAACTCAACCACTTGAGCTACAGCACCCTTATATTACAATATTGTGTATCTATGTATATGCTAAGAATATTTCTTCCATAAAAATTATAAAACATAAAAAAAACAACAAGCGAAACAACTTGTTACCAATCAACTTGCTTATACCATGTTTCCACTACATACTTTATTCGTAATTCGCTCTCTCATTCGTTATTCAACCGAGAATTACCAACCGAATTATCTAATACGTCATGCAAATTTTAAAGACGAATTATCTCATTTGTTCGTAATGCAGTTTAAATTACCTTCTGAATTAAGCCGTAATGACACTCACTTTTTTCGTCTTTTTAAGATTTTGGAGAACAGTACTGTAAAAGGAAATTGCCCCAAGAGCGAAGAGTTCAGCTATAATAAAAAAAAACTCCAAACCTCAAAATTTCTATACATGTTATCGATAAAAAGTGCAAAAAGTCAAAAAAAGAATCCAAAAAATTTTAGCTTATAAATGATATTTTAAGCTTAAAATATTACAGTGATGCTAATTCATTAGTTTTATTGTCGAATATATTGTATTTTTTCATCTTGGCGGCTTTTTGCGGAAGGAAATGATACACCATTGAACGAAAACAAAAATAAAAATATTTTTGTTTTCATTTTATATATTTCTCTTCTTTTAACGCTAGATATTTCTTTCAATTTTAGCATAGAGACCCTCGCAAAGCCCTCAGAGTTCTGTGTACAATCTCAAATTTATAATCAGTAGCATCAAAGAGAACCCAAGAGGTGAAACGGCGTATAAACAGGTCGGCAAAAAATTCTAATTCAACTCGTCTCTTTCACACGTTGATTAGTTTTCTTTTGTGTTATTTCGTAAACATTGGCTTTCTTTTGTGCTATTTTCTTATTAATTATTTTCTTATTATTGTAAATGTGCGTAACTTTCATTAAATATATTTCTCAAGCTTATTTCACACCACCAAAGAGTTTTGATTGTTTGTTTTAATTATACTTTGTTGTTTAATTAATATTTTAATGTACAAGTTAACTTTTAAAGTACAAAGTTTTAAACAACGAACACGCTTTAAAGGAAAATTTTCAAAATTTTTAGTTTTTGTTTTGTTTATTTTTCCGATGTTCGTAAAAATTTGGTACTATATTTATGTCTTTCTTGACAAGCTTAGGAAAGTCTGATTGTGGCCATTTGCAAAGTACATCTCTGTGTACTTTGTGGTAGCATGCCATCTTTCAACAAAGCAGGTTTATTTCGCAATGTGTAATAAAATAATTACACTAGAAATATATAAAATAATGAAAATATACAACCAAAACCATTAGTTTGAAATAATATTTATTATTTAAATATAAAAAATATTTTTTAGTTTTCGTATTAGACTAATATTTAATAACAATTTTAAGGCAAAGCAATAAACGTTACATTATTTGTTTTATTTTTAGAAAAAATATATACGGGTACACATACATGAATAGTTATTAATTTAGTTTTAATAATTCAGAATGAAACATAAATTAACGTAAATTTGTTTTATGGTTGGAAAAAGCTTTACACAAAAGGCTCTTTGACAGTAATGGGCATTTCTAAGCAAGTGCTATTGTATTGTGTGATTTCTCAATGTTAACATTGATATTGAATATGTTGAAGTGAAATTTTAGCTCTGGAATCTTTCAATGGAAATGTTACAGGTGAAGCAATTTATAAAGCATTTGAAAAACATGTGTTAAACAAAATTTCATCCATATTTACAGATGGAGCTGCGGTTATGATAGGACGAAAAATGGCTTCGTAGTAGTAAATGACATTCTATTATTTACAGAAGTAAAATGGTTAAGTCGTGGTAAATCTATTAAGAGACTTTTTAGCCTTAAGGAGAACGTTCTTCTTCCATTCTCAAGGTTATGCAAATGATGCTGAAATTATAAGCTCATTAACTTCAGTGGAATTTTTATTATATTTGGCATTTTTAACCGATATGACACTTCAAATAAATAGTTTAAACCTCACTCTTCAAGGTAAAAACAAAAGTATTGGTGAATTATTTCAGACTATCTGTCATGTCTCTAAAAAATTAAATATCTTAAGAGACTAACTCATTTCTCATAACTTAGAAACCTTTCCAAGAATAAATGTAATTTATACTCTTCATCCAAATCCACAAAAAACTTGTTCTCTTTAGTAATGAAATCAATAATTTGCTTGACAATTTCAAAATGAGATTTAAAGATTTGTTTGCACTGGAATGGGCAATAAATATGAATATATTTTCATTCTTTTCCACCACGTATATTTGCGAGGCAGCATTTTCAGTAATGTCACAAATCAAAAATAACACAGGAACACGTTGAGTAATAGACATTTAGAAGCATTACTAAAAATAAAAGGTTACGAAAAAGAAATTGATCTGGAACAACTTATGGATTTTGTAGAATTGCAAAAGAATTCTTAATTTTTGTTTATTCTAAAGCGTGATAAAGGTTAAAAATGACGAATATATATAAAATCAATTTCGACTGAAATTATAATTTTTTTTATATTAATTTTTTTAATGGATGTTTTACTTTTTATTTTAATGAAAATAAACATAATTTTAAATTTTCGTTATTAAACTAAATCAGTATACATAAAACAAACACACTAAATGTTTTAACTAACATTTTTTCGCAGAGTTATAAACATGCTGCTCACAAATACAGTCACATTTTTAGCGTTTTCTCTTTCTACGGATCACTGTTTTAGATTAAGAAAAGCCGAAAAAAGTGAGTGTCATTATAGCACGTTTCCACGGAGCCCAATATTCATGCTTTGCTCTCTCATTCGTGCTTCACAATCCAATCATGTTTAAATCAATGTGCTTCGCCATCAGCGTTGCCGTTTTGGTCCGAAAAATTTTGAAATTGGTCCGTTTTGTCGTCGCAAACATCTCTTATAGTTTTTACACACCGATATACGTTCACAAATTAATTAATAACGATGTTTTAAAAGTTTCCTACACTAATTGAATGTGATCCTGATTTAATAGTAGCAGAATGGAATTTGCTGCGGCTCAGTGAAATAAAAATTTCCGCTAATTTAAATATTAATGACTTTTGGCGAGAAATAGCAATAATAAAAAACGGTGTAAACGAAAATTGTTTTGGAAATATTTCTAATTTTATATTTAATTTGTAATCTCTGCTACATAGCTCCGCCGCAGCTGAACGCTCTATCGGTTATAAAAACCAAATTAAGAAATAAACAGGAAGTAAATACTATCAACAGTATTATGTCTTGCAAAGAAATTATTGAAATAAATAATCCACACTATGTGTGGTCAGCAAAAAGAGACTTACCTTATTAAATATAAAATAATTTAATTTTAAGTGTTAATGAAATATTTTACCTAAATAATTTTTTATAATTAACCCTACAAGAACAGTGACCATCAGTTGAGCAATCATTTGAGTGTCACTGATGAGAAATTTTTTCTCATTACGTAGAACAGAGCTACCATCACGTTATTAAGGGCATGGTATAAAAATGAGGCAAACATTTGTGTAGTGTGATTTTGCATCTCTCTCGAACTTATTAACTCTTTGGACTAATGAGCATATCTCTGTACTGCTCACTCTACTGCTTTTTACTAATCAACTATGCTGTAAAAATTAATCGACGATGACTACTCAAACTGGATGAATAAACCCCTCACAGCTGACTAAACAAAATTGATGCAGAAACAGATTTAATATTTTTATATTTTAATATTTATTGAAAATTATGTTTTTATGTATTTATTTAATATATATGTAAAAGAAATAATTAGTTATTATACAGGTTTCAGTTTTATTTCTGTTTCTATAATATATTGAAATTTTAGTGGAATTATATGTTTTTAAATTCATTTTAATTTGTTTTTATAATTCAATTAAATTTAACTATTAGTACAATTTTTATAAAATATTAAGTGAAAATAAGAATAATTTAAATATGATAAATCAACTTTCAACTTTAAGTTTTAAGACAACTGTTCAACTGATAAACGACTGCACGACTGACTGTTTTTTGCCTCTTTATATCGCCTTTTCTCCATTTACATCTTCGCTCGTAGAGTTACCAACTTACACTCGGCCATCCTGATCGTCATCTGTCGCAGATGACAAAACTTCATCGTAAGCTCCTGTAGTTTTCCACATCTTCATATTGTCCGCGCTACTTGACGTCTTGTTCGGGCCTTCAAAATTGCCATATTTTGTTACATCACATCTGTTATTACGTTTTACTTTGACGACTTTATATGGTCCCAAGTATTGATTGGCTAATTTTTTACCACTTATAAATTGTGTCCTCTTTATTGCTACTAAATATCCCACCACATAATCCGTTGCTACTTTATATTTTTGAACTCGTTGTTGCTGTCGTTCTTCGTCGAAACGTTGTATAAATTCTTGTTCCAGGACTTCAGTTATACTGTCCTGTATATTCGATTTCATTTTGACGCCAAACATTACTTCAAATGGTGATATATTCAACGAGCTGTGTACTTGAACATTCATTGCCTTTTGCACTTGACCAACATTTTTAAACCATTTTGTTGGATCCTCTGATGACAACTTTGATATTACAGACAATATTGTGCGATTTGCTCCTTCGATTTGCCCGTTGCCTCTTGGTACCCCTGTGGTTACTAATACATGTTCGACATTGCCTTTTTTACAAAAGTCTGCAAACAATTTCGATGTAAAACATAGGCCTCTGTCGCTTATAATTCGTTGTGGGTAACCAAATGTATACATCCAAATTTGCAACTTCGCAATTGTTTCATCCGCCGCCGTAGTTTTTGTTTGAAATAACCGTATAAACTTTGAAAATGCATCTGTAAACGCCAAAATATATTTATATTGCTCTGCTGTTGAGTCCATTGGACCTTCTTTTTTACCAACTTTCTTATTGTGTATGATGCATCTAACGCAATTTCTTATTACTCTTTCAACTTTTCTTTCCATGTGTGGTATAAAAAATTGTTGTTTGACTATATGGGCCGTTTTCTGCTCATTGAAATGCCCTTCTCCATTAGTTTTAGCGTTACTAGTAATTCGTGGCCTTTTACACATTTATACAACAAATCACCTTTAACTTTATAATTCTCATAAAGACCCAACTTTAACATATTTAATATAGCTCGAATGACTTCATGAAGTCTGATGAAATAACTAACACTTGAACTGGATACATACTAAATGCATCAACGTGTTTCATGCGAGAAGCTGGACGATGTTCGATGGTAAATGTAAAATCTTGAATATACATAACCCACTGAGCTACAGTTCTTGGTAAATCTTTTTTATTAATAGTCTGAGTAAACGCCGAACAATCTGTTATAATTTTAAAACTCATGCCGAGCAAGTACTGTCTGAAATTTCTCAATGCAAGATATACAACTTTAACTTCTAACGTATAGCTGTGCTGGCTGCTTGCCTGTTGTGACGCTTTTTTACTCCAGAAGAATACAGGATGCATTTTATCTTCATACTTCTGCATCAGTACTGCCCCAAACCCTTCCTTCGATGCGTTGGTATGTAATTCTGTTTCCGAATTTCTGTTATAAATACGCAAAACTGGTTCACTGGCGAGTTTAGTTTTCAGTTGGATAATTGCTTTTATTTCACTTTCTTTTATTTAAAAAACGGCTTCCTTCTTTAATAAATTTGACAGTGGCGCTGCAATTAGTGAATAACCTGATATAAATTTACGAAAATATCCAGTTAGTCCTAAAAAGGACTGGACATCTCTGATGTTTTTCGGAATTGGGAATTTCTTCACAGCATCAACTTTTTGTTTCCCTGGCCAAATTTTACCATCTTCAATTATGTGCCCCAAGAAATCAATTTTCATCTTTAAAAATGAGAATTTTTGCCATTTAAATTTCAAATCATACTGGGCAGCTGTTTCAAGAACTTTTTTTAGTTTTAATAAACATTCATCTGGTTCTTTTCCGTAAATAACGATATCCTCAATATATAGTTCCATAATATTGTCATTTATTAGCTCTTGAAAAATAAAGTTTACATACCTTACAAAATTAGCAGGCGAGTTACAAAAACCAGAAGGCGCTCTGTTAAATTCGTACAGGCCTTGCTTTGTAACAAATGCTGTGTATTTCTTACAATTCTCCTCAATTGGAACATGGAAGAACCATTTTCGAGGTCCATAGTAATAGAGAATTTTGCCGCGCTTAATTTGGCCAACACATCTTCTATATTGGGAACCGGAAAGCCATCTTTTAATACCATTAAGTTTAATTGTCGAAAATCGACGCAAATTCTAAAATTACCGTACTTCTTTTTAACAATACTAATCTACTTGCAATTTCTGAATATGATTTTCTGATTATGCCTTCCTGTAGCCATTCTGAAATTTGGTGGTTCACTGCTTCTTCCCTTTGCACTGGTAATCTTGATGGTGCGTGTCGAAATGGTTTCATTCGTTCATTTGGAACTATATTCATTACCACAGGCGAAGGCTTCACTGTTTCTATTGGTTTATAATCCTTTATCAATCTTTTTACCTCATTTTCATACTTTGGTAAAATGTCAAGCTGTAATGCGCTAATATTATATACTTTAAAATCACTTTGAGTTGACGCGGGATTTTTGTATTGGAAAGTGTACCCATTATCACATTTAAGTGCAAAGTCCTTTATAAAGTCAAATCCAAGTATAACATTTACTTTAACTGCATTATTTTCCACTATCAAAAACTTATGATTTCTCTCTACTTCATCCACCTCGACTTTACCTTCAATATACCCAATAGGCTTAGTTGTTTTACTACCAAATCCATGTAATATAGTATTATTTTTTATCAACTTATAATTAGTAAATTTTCTTTCATATACTTCTTTCCTCATAATTGATACATCGGCACCAGTATCTATTAAACAATTTAATTCCACACCATCAAATTTTATTACCTTAACTTGATTATTATCTACGATTATGTTTTATACTTCTCTCTTGAAAGGTTGTGTTCTTACAATTTGACAGTCTTTCGCCATGTGGCCAAATTGATTACATCTAAAGCACTTTGTGCCGCTTTCGCATTCATTTCTTCTATGTTCTTTTGAACCACAATTGAAACAGAATTAAGGTTTTTCATACGAGTTTTTATTTGTTTGTTTATTTTTTATTTTATGATGTTCAGACTTTTTTTCGCTAACATACTCAAAAATTTCATATTGTTCTCTAAGCTCTCGGAAAGTTTTAGCGCTATGTAGACCAAGTTTTGCACTGTTTGGAATATTTAACCCATTTACCACGTACCGTATTACCGCGCGCTCTTCCATATTACAGAAACCTGCAACTTTCTTCATATGCAGTAAATACTCATGGAAGGATTCATCCTCTTTTTTTCGCCTATCAGACAATATTTTGTGAATCTCAAAAGCATCGTAATCGCGTTTAAATTTTTGACATAATACACGTTTTAAATTAAAATAGTCTTTTACGTTCTCTGTATCTACAAATAACTTTGCGACACCAACAATTTTGATTCTAGAAATACGTGCATTTCTGCTTTTGGTTTAATTCATACGCTTCCGCATTGCTTTCAAAATTTCAAACCATCTTTCAACCGGTACTGTTTCTCCGTCAAATTCACTTATTATTTTTGCAAATGCATCTACTGACATTGCGCCTTTATTATTGTTATTACTTTCAAATTTTTCCGCGAGCATTTCTACCAACACTTTTAAATCGTTTGTTGCCATTGCCTCACTTTTATTTTCAGAACTTTTAATTTTTTCCTCTTTCTTTTTTGGTGGATCTTTGCCGAAAGGTTGTGTATTAATTTCTATGTCTTTTTTTCCTCCTCTCTTTTTCTTAACCTTGTTAATTTCTGCTGATCTAATTTGTCTTCGTTATTCATTTGACCTTAAGGAGTTATACTTTTTATTTTTCGTCTTACTTCTTTATAAACTTAACGGTACTCCTTTTAACTTTTATAATATTTGATGTTATTTTATTTTTTTACAAAAGAAAACAAAATATTAACGGCACCCTTGTTGACTTTGAAATTGTACTGATTTTTAATGTAGGTTTGCATTAAAAACAGCTCTTTTGGGTTGAGCCCCCAAATGTAAAAGAAATAATTAGTTATTATACAGGTTTCAGTTTTATTTCTGTTTCTATAATTTATTTAAATTTTAGTGGAATTATATGTTTTCAAATTCAGTTTAATTTGTTTTTATAATTCAATTAAATTTAATTATTAGTACAATTTTTATAAAATATTAAGTGAAAATAAGAATAATTTAAATATGATAAATCAACTTTCAACTTTAAGTTTTAAGACAACTGTTCAACTGATAACTGACTGCACGACTGACTGTTTTTGCCTCTTTCTATCACCTTTTCTCCATTTACATCTTCGCTAGTAGAGTTACCAACTTACATATATCTAATTTCACATATTTAAATAGTTTTATTCGCTCAATGATGACTGCGTTCTACTGCCTTTCGTAGGCTTTTTGAAATTCAATCGCTTCCTGCTACTGTAAAACATCTGAAATATGAAGAAATATGTAAGTTATAAAATATTTTGAGATAGATCAAAGTATGTACATATATACCTCGAGGATGATTATCAACTCACATAAGTTTCCCGGAAGCATATTTTTCTCATCTACCTTCCTCATTGTACTTCTCCAGCAGGTCTTCCGAACAGATTGCGCGGATGTCAGCAGTATTCCCCGACGTTGATTTTAGCTTATGCAAATATGTATGTAGTCTGTGAAGAATAAAATAATAAAGTAAAAATTTAAATTAGTTACTATTTCTGGAGTGAAATTTGCTGTCGTCCTTAATTTCAGCTTTACCTCTTCCGCAGCAAGAAAGAATGCTGGCGACTACATGTGCACACATTCTATATTTTTAATAATTTTTTTATGCACCAAACTACTTTTTACATTTATTTTCTTTTCATATTTGTATATGAATTTGTAATTTACAATTTTGTGACATTTTCTTTTGTTGAATAAAATAGAAATTAGCCTAAGTTGACGACAGCCATAACGGTGGTCGTGTAGCCATGTAGCTTTGCTGGCTTCAAAATAATCGTTTACCTATAAACGTGTGTATATTATTTTTGACAGTTTGTAGTCGGTATCCTGATGTCTATTTGTTTAAAGCACCTAGGTTTTAAAACAGAGATACCATCTATTTAAAAATCAAACGCATTTAAAAATATGTTACTCTATATACACACATACATACATATGTATATTCTTAATATTAATTATATGTTATGTTACAGTCATGATTTTCATATTCAAAGAAATATTGAAATTTTTGTTTTAATTTTTCGAAAATTGTGTGTAAAAATGTTGTGTAAAAATTATTTTTTAAAAATTTTTTGCAAAATTTTATTCGAAAATTTAAAAATTTTTTTTTTTTAATATTTTTCTGTAAAATATCTTTTTGAAAAATTTTTTTTGTTAAATTTAGGACCTTTCTGCAGTCTATATTGAGTTAGAATGGTCAGACTAAAGCAAAAAGAAATCCTTACAAAAAAAAAAAATTTTCCTCATATTGACACATGGGGGGTCCTTTTAACTGCTCCTATTTATCAGTGCGTACCCTGTGGGTCCATTGGCTACCTCTATGCGTATTGCTTTCTATTAAGGTCTCTAATACAAATCAAAACAGAAAAAACTCTACCAATCTAAAAACAAAAATCGCCCCTCGTAGGGGGTTATTGATCCCCC